>CM062812.1:985121225-986321225 GCA_031772625.1 Pinus tabuliformis | reverse complement strand
AACAGGACAGCTCCTTGATGATAGATTTTTTTCAAAAGGGACACAATTACTTATATACTACTTTACTGCATTGTTTTCTGTTGAACATGATATTGATTGATCATCTTAATACCATGCTGGTTCCACCCTTCCTGGTTATAATATTCTCTGTCTCTAATAAATGAGATTATGGGTATATTTTTTTATATATTGACATGTTCAACTTCTTCCGCCATCCCTGCTCTTAAGGAGTACTGAGCCTCCCTCTTTTTATCATAAAAATGTGTAATAACAACAAAATTTTGTTCGCAGATGGAGGATAGGGGGTCTCATTACGAGCCAGCCTACCATGTTCATAAGGCTGTAACAAAGTGACATTCCCATTATGGCCACCACACCAGGGTTATGATCCATTGGATAGCCAAATTATCCTTGGAACAAGAGGTCTCATCACGAGCCGGCCTGATCACTTTTGCTACCTCCTAGTGAATGGCAGTGTGGTTATCTGGTTACCACGCCAGCACACTGATCTCTTCTGTAGAACAACACTAAAACTCTCCATTTATAAATTGAGGATCCTGGCTCATATGGGTTAAAAAGCAACCCTGCCGAGGCTATGGACGCCTGCTGGCAGCAGCGGCTCTGCTTATGGTATTGAAGTTATATCTTTTCGTCAATTATTATTATAATACCCTTTTCTTATTTTCTTTTTATCAGAGAAGTTATTTCCTTAACTTTTTCCCTGTTTGAACCTTTATGCATGAGAAATTATTTTATGATCAATCACATCATTTTCAGCTAGAATATCGTCAGCAAAGCATCTTTTTAGCATATTGTTGTCCTTTTTCGTTTTGCATAAACTATCATCACTCCAAAGCGTCCTATCTCTTATTTTTAACTATCTTTACACACTTTGCTCTCAAAATAACCATAACTTTCACCGTCCTATCATTGATAAGTGTACTCTGCCTCCCTTACTGATATATTGTTCATTCCATTGCCTTGCCGTCAGCACCACCCCTTTAATATTCTTTATGGTTATGAAACCCATTTTCCAATTGGAGGGGGGAATGTATGCATTATGGGATTGCATGCGATATGATTACTGCACTTTGCCACACTTTGTTGATTTGACAACATATTAGTATTGCATGTATACATAAGTTTTTCTAATTGAAATTTTGCATGCATTTTATCTGTTGCTATTCAAAGCTAACACTATGGATTCAAGAACATTGTATGCAAAATAGTGCTTTGTTTACAGGAGAACAACAAGTATGGGCAGAATTCTATTCGTAGCATGACCACACTATTGCACTTCATAGTAGGGGCTCGTGAACGTGAACAATTCTCAAGACATGATGTGCTTCCCTAGATTCCACCTTTTGCATCACTTTCAGCACCAACTTTGCCTACATCAGCTTCAACAACTGTCAGTCCATATATGTCATTTTTGGAGGTAAAACTTGAGGTAAAATTGCATAGTTTTCTAATTTATTATAAATTTAGGGGAATCTAATGAAAATCCATTCTGAGCATTATTTGTCATCCTTCATTCCACATCTTTACCACTTTCCCTTTTTCAGCAGCATGTCATTTTCGAGTGTGGGGGAGTGTTCCTTTCATTAATTTCTTTCTTATGACCACACCATTCATATTCTTTATCATCCATTGCTATTCTTATTCACTCTCAACACCTCCCTTATTCCATGTTGTTTTACACCAAGCATAGAATTCAACAGCTGGTAGCAACCACCTCTCTTTGTTTTCTAGCATCGCATGCGGACATGCTAATTTTTCAGAGAGGGGGAGGAATTGCTATGCATGATGGATGTTTTCTACTTTCTTCCTTATTTAAGGCATACAATTTCATTTTTACACAGTGCAGAAATTGATTTCCCATATTTTTAAAACTATGAACTCAATTCTTGTAATTTTTGGAAAACACATTAATACAAAACCACACAATTTCAAGAAATATTAGTTCATAAAATTTCGGAAATCATGTACTCTCACCTACAGCCATTTTGTTTATATCTCATGATCCATGCATCAAAACGATCTGATTTTTGGATCATAGAAGCCTTCATATATTATAAATTACTTGCCAAATTTCGACAAAAACTGGTTTGTAGTTTTTGAGAAAATGGTTAATGAAGTTTGCTGTTATCTATGTCATATTTTGCTGCAA
Source organism: Pinus tabuliformis (assembly GCA_031772625.1). Classification (NCBI taxonomy): domain Eukaryota; kingdom Viridiplantae; phylum Streptophyta; class Pinopsida; order Pinales; family Pinaceae; genus Pinus; species Pinus tabuliformis. The sequence continues at coordinate 986,319,055 of CM062812.1, read as the reverse complement.
CTTCATATATACATATAGTTGAATGTCAATGTAAAAATTGTTATGCCTTCATCGATATTGCTAAAATTGAATATTCATTAATTAAGGAAGCATTCATTTATTCTCAAATTTTTATTGCTTGGTTAACACATGGTTTTTGTCTTTGGGTTGCATGAGGACATGCAATATATTCAGTTTTCGTTGCATGAGGACATGCAACATATTGAGTGTGGGGGTATGTTGGGTCGTTAATATGCCATTATTATTGTCACTTGTAAACGTTTATTCCACCCATTTCTACCATTCTTCATCATGTCATTTATTATAATTTATTATATAAATCCATTTTATGATGATTTATGCTCTTATATTATTTATTCTCCTTTATTTCTAATAAATTGATGATTATGCATTATTTTACCAATGATAGTTCTAATAAGTTGGTTATAATATTATTCACCATTTTTAGCCTCCAAGGTACCTTCCAGATTGAAGATTTGATTTTTAAATCCGCCAACTCAGAAATTCGTTGGTTTAAGGAGTGACAGTTTTGCGGTTGAGATTCTGAGCAAATGAAGACGAATTTGAGAAATCCGGAACATGGGTTTTGTCCAGAACGGGCCCAATTAACTTTGGAAAAGAACGGTTTGCCAAAATTCGGCTTGTACAGGGAGAAACACAGGGTTCTTTGAGCACGATTTTCTTAGATTTGCAGTTGCGGCCGTCCTCCAAACTTTAGCTGCAAACCCAAATTCGTCTTGATTTTGTTGAGAGATGAAAGGAAATATATCTTCTTGTTGATCATCTGGTTAGAATCAACCCAAATTTGTAAAACAAATCATGTTTTAATTATCTATGCTCTCTGATCTTTCTCTATTTAAATGAGAACAAAGATCAGAGAGGGGGAGACGCGATGATGGATTTGGGGAATGAGAAATGATGGACAACGATGGTGGATTATTCATGCTGTAATTCTTAAGCTTTTGCTGTTGTAATGATTCCACAATTGGCTGATTAATAAATGATTTGGGAGTGCTGTTCATTTTTCTCATTCTGAAGTAACCCCGCAACATCCGCTGGCGGCTAAGGGCCCAACCTCTGGTGGAGTACGCTGCTGCTGCTGCTGTTGCTGTATATTATCTTTTTGGTTTATGCGTGGTTTGTATTATCAGCTTGAATTGGTAATCTGGTGTGTTTTATTATCTTATATTGCAGTTCTGTTATATTTCATATATCGCTCTCTGCAACAAGAAAGTCATAATGTGCATTCTGATCTTATAACGTATTGTTATCTCTTTAAAGTCGTTAATGTAACATTGATGTTCTCTACAGAATGCTATTTTTTTTTAATTGCGGAGTAATCAAGCTGCAACCTTCTTAAGCTGGTATTATTGTATTTGTCCATGGTTTATACTTCATACGATTGTTGTTCAATTGACATTGTGGTTCCATTATGAATTGTAATCGTTACCCTTTCTAACCAGGATTAATACTTGCGTATCAGACTCAGATTACCATTTCTTAATATCCCTGTATGCTGTGTGTATTATTTATTTTAGCACCGTAGGCTGTTCCATATTTCATTTCTAATTAGTTGCCATTCTATTTCCGTTTGTTGTCTGATTTATTTGATTTGGCTTTGTTGTTGTTTGTTTCCATTAAAATAGAGTTTGCTGTTCAGTTCCTTTAATTCCAGTTTGCTATTCCATTTACGGCCGTTCCATTTTAGAATTGCTATTCTATTTTTGGATTGCTGTTCCATTTACTTTCTTCTGTCCATTTACTTGCATTTATTGCTTTGGTGTGAGAGAAGGTCCAAGGCTGTCGTGAGCCTCAGCAAATGCTACCACGCTCCCTGATCCATGGTCCATGCTCTAATTCCTTTTGCATCAATTTCTAGAGGACTGAGTTATTGCTACTATATCCTCGATTGATGGTTGTTTGAATGAATGATTTAGTTTAGAACATTTCAGTTTCTTGCTGTTCCAATTAGATTCTTTTTTCAAGCATTCATTTACTTTTGGGTTTTAAGCACTATACTGCAAAACATTACTCTTAAGTAAATAGCCGCCTCAGACAGAGTACACTCTTGAAATAAAAAGTCGTCCTTGGGTTGATAATTAATGTGAAGGTAATTAGGAGTTCGAAAGGCACCTTTTTATCGCTCCACAAGGATGACTATTTCACTCTTGCAATGGAAAACTGTAAATGATGCCACAAACACATAAAAACACTCACAGTCTTTTTGTACAAAAGGAGGCGGAATTTAAGCAGAGAAAAGGAGTTATCAGACAGGTACCTATGCTGGTTACAGGCTGCAAAAATCAGAGATCAAAAAAAGGCAAAACAGAGCAGAGAACCCCAGCTGCACAAGGCCTAACTAGATCAATGCACCCTCAACACAGAGTTTTTGACTTTCAGCGCAGGTAGCCTTCACGGGACCTGCGTTGAAATGCAGAATCTCTTCACAGAGTCTGCGCTGAAGGAGAAACGAGAGTTCCTCACTGGGTTCTGGGTCACAGTTTGCTGATTAATCTACGGTTTCAGGCCAAATCAAAGCAACAAGCAAGGTACAATCAAAGGGATGCTTTGAGGGAGGACTAAGATCTATCACAAAGGATCATCAAATCATTTGTGAGTCCATTGTTCAGATCATAGACAAATCCAGTGATTGGATCAAAGCAGCAACTGTCTACTTTGCATCTGAGAATAGCAGATGCAGTTCGATTGTTGCTCTTAAGTCTATGAAACAAACAATGATAGAAACACAAATAAAATGACTAAACAGATCTCCCCAGCGGAGTCGCCAATTTGTTGTGGGGAAAAATGCCTATGCAGGACGATCCTATCCACCTAAGGTGTGACAGTGCCTTAGCAACAAACAGAAACAGCTATCCTAGTATTCTTCCTTTATGAATTAAGAATGAAGAGAGATGGATGGACTAACCAGTGTCTTCTGTTTGTCCCTCGATCTGGTTTCTCTTCTCTTTGAGAGTTCCCAGCTACTTGCCTTCTCGCTCGCCCAGCTTCAACAGGTCCCTGCAAGATCACAAGAAGAGAACACTACACAAAGACATAGATTCATATTCATAACTAGTTCAGGATTAGAAATAAACTAAACATACTAATGCAATCATACATCAAAGATACATTAGTATATAGGAGAAACCAAGATAGCTTTATTGATGAATAACAAGGTTCAGGAGGAGATACAACCAAGAGGGCTCCAATCCAGCATCTCATTCCCAGCAAATGAAATTCCTATCTTCACCTTCCTTCAAAGCATTAAGCACCCAATGATTCCAGTCTCAAACCAACAGCAATTCTTTGCAATAACAAAATTCCAGCCTCTAGATCTCATGGAGGAGAGATCCATATATATATGTTTGGAGAGAGGATGAGTCAGCTTGAGATCTGACTAGTGTCCTCTCCCTCTGTCAGTTCTTACTTCCACTTGGAGACTAAGAGCCTCTTACTCATCACTAGTCGAATTCCTTGAGGCAAGTGTCATTGGAGAAGATTCTGGAAGCTTCCAGGGTCTTTCCACCTCGTTGAATGAACTTTCCATTTGTCACTTCCCGCTCAGTGCACCCTGGTAGTGCTTCTACCTGCGTTGCAGTGCACCTAGTCAGTGCAATCTCTGCATTTTAGCGTAGACAGCTAGTGGAGCCTCTGAATTGATCCTGAATTGACTTGTTTTTGAGCAGTTTCTGGTGGAGAACTTCTGTGAATTGCTGTGGTTTGTTAGCCTTGTTCCTCTAGGGGTAGGAACAACATGTTTAGGGACTTTGGATCCCTTGGATTATGGACATTTCATGCTCAATGCTGTAAGGCACAAAAATGTCTATAACAGTTGCCCCCTAAAGTATGAGGCCGTTTATCGGGTGAAATGATTTATTAGGAGGATCCGAAGTTCATTCAATGCTGGGAGGAGACCTGTAATAAGATACAATACAATACAATATTTTTCATACTGCTTTCATGATCTAGCTGAGGCGGGCATTCCCATGCTCAGCTTTATAAATTCATTTTTCTATACATAGAACAAACAATCGTCTGATGATAGACTGATGATTCTGATGAAATCATCATCCTTTTGGTAGGATGATTATCTGCTGCAATGATGTACATGTCAATGTCTTTATCTTTCCTGAATATATATCCCAGCCCGGATGGATGAAACTAGATCCGGGGTCTTCAAACTCGTTCGATCTTCACTCTAAGTACAAGTCGATCCATGTGAGAAATGTTCTGAAGTCGAACATGGAAAGACATCGCTTGATTACCGGTCAATGAGGTAAACCATTAACAAGCACGAGAGGAATCACCGATAATGATAATGACCCTCAAGGTACTACAGTACAATTCACGTGGTGTGAATAAAGGACTTGGCGTCGAACACCACGCAAAATCTTTCGGTCGAAGGTCATTGATGTATACCTGTCGCCGGAAGTGAGAAACTTGCCATTGAGGCATGCAAGCTTCAAAGTACTGAAGGGGTTGTTCCTAGATCAACTTCTTGGATAATGAGCTGATGTCGACAAGAAGCGATCCGTCAAAGGAGGGCCTTAATGAATCCCACATCAGTGACACGGAATGGAGCAAATGATTTTGATGGAGGTGAAAACGATCTGATGACATATGATTCAGGGTGGCGGTCATGAAAGGATGAAGGATAATGTATGGCAGTGGATGGGACACGGTTGACTTCGCTGAACGACTTCTCTTGAACATATGGCGACACTTATGCGATGGATCGGTAGCATTACCCCAAATATGGATGGTATGGCGAGACCATGGTGATGTGACCGGTGAATGAAACAACCCAACCCGACTCAGGCACAGAGTGGAAGTGTCATGTTCAAGAGCGACTTGCTACCATCAAAGTTTTCTTGAGTTTCTCCCAATTTTTCCCCAGTCATTGCTGACCAGTACCTCTTTATTTTTGTCAAGCTTGAGGAGGATAACATATGCTTGTTCTATAACTTTCCCTTCGGGCAAGCCCATCGCTATGTTTTAACGAGCCTAGCGATAGTGAAACTCGTTCTCGTCTAAAGACAAGTTTGTTGCTATTTCATGCATTTAACGAGTCTAACGACAAGGATAACTCGGTCCTTTTCATTTTTAGAGAGTCTGAAAAGGTACGTAAAGTCAACTCTGAAAGTCCTTTTTCGTCATCTAATCCCTTAAGTCCGAAAAAGTATAAAACAATACAAAAGGGATGAGTTTTCGATAGTTTTAACGAGCCGAACAAAACAAGCGCTCGATCTTTTTGTGCAATAATCCCTCAGGTCCAAAAAGATTAAAATCTAGAGGAGGGATAGCTCTTTCGGTCGCTTTAACAAGCTGGAAGGCCAAAACTCGGCAATCTTTTCATATTTTACGAGTCAAATGAAAAGAGCTTAAAGAAGACTCGTCTTTTGAGGAACGAGTGATAAAACGGGTTAGCAGATGATTCTAGGTACGAGTTGGAATTTTCCAATCACGGCAGTGTCGCAAGGATGGCTAGTGAAATCACTCTTCGCAGCTGTTCCTCAAAGTGGGTAAACAATCATATGGAGGTGAACGATCGGCCAAATGAAAAGTGGAGGTGATGGTGCAAACACGACCAAGGCTTTAATGGCTGATAATTTTACATTCACAGTGGTTATTTACCGGGAGGTAGTTCATTTTTTAATGAGCTTAAACACGGAAAAACACTGCTCAATCTTATGTTTATTTTTTAACGAGCATGAACTATTTGCTAAAACTGCTCGGATCTTGCGTTTATTTTTTAACGAGCATGAACTGTGTGCTAAAAATGCTCGATAACCCAGTCATATCATAAGAATGTCTCATTGAAGATGCTATTTTTTATGGAGCTTAGATCTTACAAAGCTTTGCTGTAGTTCCTTTCGTTATGCAAGTTCGGAAACGACTAATCCTACGAGTTTAAAGGGTTAGACCTACAGGTTTAAAGGGAGGACCTAAAAATTTAAAAAATAAATAGCCGCCCCTTGTTTGCACTCAAAAAGGTTTGCATGCCCCCAGGCATAAAGTACGATTTCAAGGTTACCTCTCAATTTGCAGATAAAACATTTGTTTTACCAGGAAAGGCCTACCTCTTTCAGGTTACCCAAAGATTGTTTCATCAATGCAGCAAACAAAACACTTCTTCGGCAATGTCTACCGAAATAGACAAAGGTGAGAGACTCCATCTGTAAACTCACATAACTTTGACAAAAGAATCTTATTCTAGAATAACCCTCTTCCAGCATGGGCGGGGTACAGACTAGTCATATTCTCCCGCGGAAATCTACCTTATACCCAAATTTTTCCTGCCGAAGCAGACCAGGACGCATGCCCCCTGGGTTCCAGTCATATCCTTCCGGATTACTCGCGCTCATCGGGAGGATGGACCATGGGTTGAGACATTTCTTGCGTGAAGAGGCCATTTAAGGAAGGTATATGACTATTTGCGATGTGTGATCCGAGAAATGAAAGTTGGTCCACGAGCTTGACCACTCTTCCTTTGTGCGGAAAACACATTACTCTAAAGAGTGAGGAGACGATGGCTCCCATGCAATATATATAGTCTCATTCAAGGAGTAGGTTATAATCCAAGGGTCCTTGAACGACCATCACGTTCATTTGAACGGTCTTCCCTTTCAATGTGATAGGCACATTGGGGAGGATCCCTAAAGGTCGACTGGTTCCTTTATCAAAGCCTGTCAGATTTCTCATTTCAGGCAAAAGCGCTGGCGAACCAAGCGCTTTCCAAGCAATAGAGGAAAGGATACTCACAGATGCCCCCTCATCAATGATGGTGCCAGCCATTACCATTCTGTATATTTGAACGATAATTCTAAATGGTATGCTTGCTGGCAACCGGGGTCTACCTAGTTGGTTCCAGTCGAACGAGACAACTAGGTTGCTTGGTGGTGGGACCGAATAGACGGCCAGATATGACTCTGACGAAGTTCCTTCCTGTGATAAATGAATGGGCAAATTTCCCCCTCGTTCGTCGGAGTCTGTGTTGATGAAGAGAATTTGGACGGTGTCGTCTTTATTCTCCTCTGTGATGGTATCATTCGAAGATAGAGCCTCTGAAGGAAAAACCGGGTCAACTGCCACCTCAACCTTTTGACTTTCGTCAGGTATGGATTCAGACGGTTCATCCTCAATGATAGGTGCTTCGGCTGACCACCTGAGCGGGCCAGCCGGGTTCTCAACTGGTGAAGGACTTGGCAGGAGTTTTTGATATCCAGGAGGAAGTTGCACTGGTAAAACCGGGCGATCTTCCAAAACTCTTTTAGCCTCGTCTAAGAAGGGACAACGGTGGATGGCATGGTCACCTTCACACAGTTTGCAAGGAAATCTAGCTTTCCCTCTCTGTCCTGTGGCTTCACTTTCACTAGTTGACGGTGTGCTGTCAACATGGCTATCAGAGGTTGACGCCACCGAATTGTGCAAACGGGGAGACCAGTCCCTTAGTATCCGAGGGATGCAGGGACAATCTCTGTGGAAGTGGTCTCCCTTGCATATGACACATGGCGATTTAGGCCTAGTCAGTGCTGTGTGTGGATTTTTGTCAGACGACACTTGTTTGCCCCCAGTCGCTTTTGGCTCCTTCTTCTTCTTCTCTTTCTTCTTCTTTTCTTTCTTCTCCTTAGGAACTTGGTTTTTTGCTTTACCAGTTCTGTCAAGTGAAGAGGAAGGAGGAGAGGAAGAATTAGATGAAGTAGAAGGCTGGTGGGTAACTCTGGTCTGGTCTAACTGTTGATTCGACTGTTCAAGAATAGTGGTGTTCTGAACGACATTGGTTGAGAAGAGCCAGACCGGCAAGCCAATTGTCAGTCCTGGAAGTGACAATGTGGCCATATGGGGCGCACCAACATCTCCCCAAGAGGAGAAGGGACTAGGATTTCCACCAAGGGGAATTCCTTGGTTGGTATGCTCCATTTTCTCAACCTAAAGATCAACGCAGGAAGAAGGGGTGATTGTTCCGTTTAAAATAAATTTTAACGACGCTTTAGACACAACTTGCTTTTTCAATTTTAAAGAGTCGAGAAAAAGCTAAAGATGACTCTAGTCTCCTTCGATGTTTTAACGAGCCCGAAGTGACAAATGCTCGGATGGACTTTTTCTGTTATAGAGTCTAAAAAAGGCCAAAAGGAACTGCTCTGGAGTTCTAGGTAGAGGGTGTGCCAAACTTTTCGCAAAACCGTAGAATACTTTTTAAGGTACGGGCGGTCAATCTTCCTGAATGCTGTGTTCAATGCATTGCGATCAGTAGGGCGGCTGACACGGCTCCCTAAGGATAAAGGTTTTATGCCTATAGGGTTCTCCCAATATATACTGGACGGTACGTGGGAGCACAATCCGTACTGGCGCTATCGTCTCTCAGGAGGAATCACCCACCATCAGCGAGATCGACAGTCACCAGGCTTTACGACGCCGGAACACGTCTCTAGCCTAGACCTCTATGTTGTGCGTTAAGTTACAAAGCGTTGTTAAGTTCATTCAATTTATTTTAGGGTTGATCTTTTTAGAAGTTTGCCTTTTGAGGTTCACCACGAGATGTATGATATAATTCCTAAATGCAGTCTAAAGATGATAAGCAAGCTTTTATATCTTTTCAACAATGAAAATCCTAGCTACAAAGGGAAAAGAAAGACACCATCTTTTCTCAAAGAGCAATCAGCACACTCTAATGCACTTTTCCTAAATCAAGCATGCAAACTATCAAGATGCAAATGCACAATGCAGGTGTTTGTTTTCCGCTCTCTTAATATTGATGCCTAAAAAGAAAGCTTTTTGTACAACTTTGAATTTGCTTTTAAATGACAAATACAAACAAGTTTACTTTTTCGAAATCAGAAAGGGTAGAAGAGATTACAACACTTAACGATTTTCGAAATGAATACTTGTTTTGGCACTCAAAAGAGACAAACTCAAACCTAAAGCAAAAATGAATGCATAATCAACTGTAAACAACCAATGAACTCTCTCCTAAGATCACAATCAACAGATCTGAATCAAGGGCTACAGGATGACTATTTCACTCTTGCAATGGAAAATTGTAAATGACGCCACAAACACATAAAAACACTCACAGTCTTTTTGTACAAAAGGAGGTGGAATTTAAGCAGAGAAAAGGAGTTATCAAACAAGTACCTATGCTGGTTACAGGCTGCAAAAATCAGAGATCAAAACAAGGCAAAACAGAGTAGAGAACCCCAGTTGCACAAGGCCTAACTGGATCAACGCACCCTCAACACAGAGGTTTTGACATTCAGCGCAGGTAGCCTTCACGGGACCTGCGTTGAAATGCAGAATCTCTTCACAGAGTCTGCGCTGAAGGAGAAACAAGAGTTCCTCACTGGGTTCTGGGTCACAGTTTGCTGATTAATCTACGGTTTCAGGCCAAATCAAAGCAACAAGCAAGGTAAAATCAAAGGGATGCTTTGAGGGAGGACTAAGATCTATCACAAAGGATCATCAAATCATTTGTGAGTCCATTGTTCAGATCATAGACAAATCCAGTGATTGGATCAAAGCAGCAGCTGTCTACTTTGCATCTGAGAATAGCAGATGCAGTTCGATTGCTGCTCTTGAGTCTATGAAGCAAACAATGATAGAAACACAAATAAAATGACTAAACAGATCTCCCCAGCGGAGTCGCCAATTTGTTGTGGGGAAAAATGCCTATGCAGGACGATCCTATCCACCTAAGGTGTGACAGTGCCTTAGCAACAAACAAAATTGCTATCCTAGTATTCTTCCTTTATGAATTAAGAATGAAGAGAGATGGATGTACTAACCGGTGTCTTCCGTTTGTCCCTCGATCCGGTTTCTCTTCTCTTTGAGAGTTCCCAGCTACTTGCCTTCTCGCTCGCCCAGCTTCAACAGGTCCCTGCAAGATCACAAGAAGAGAACACTACACAAAGACATAGATTCATATTCATAACTAGTTCAGGATTAGAAATAAACTAAACATACTAATGCAATCATACATCAAAGATACATCAGTATATAGGAGAAACCAAGATAGCTTTATTGATGAATAACAAGGTTCAGGAGGAGATACAACCAAGAGGGCTCCAATCCAGCATCTCCTTCCCAGCAAATGAAATTCCTATCTTCACCTTCCTTCAAAGTATTAAGCACCCAATGATTCCAGTCTCAAACCAAAAACAATTCTTTGCAATAACAAAATTCCAGCCTCTAGATCTCATGGAGGAGAGATCCATATATAGATGTTTGGAGAGAGGATGAGTCAGCTTGAGATCTGACTAGTGTCCTCTCCCTCTGTCAGTTCTTGCTTCCACTTGGAGACTAAGAGCCTCTTACTCATTACTAGTCGAATTCCTTGAGGCAAGTGTCATTGGAGAAGATTCTGGAAGCTTCCAGGGTCTTTCCACCTCGTTGAATGAACTTGCCATTTGTCACTTCCCGCTCAGCGCACCCTGGTAGTGCTTCTACCTGCGTTGCAGTGCACCTAGCCAGTGCAATCTCTACATTTCAGCGCAGACAGCTAGTGGAGCCTCTGAATTGATCCTGAATTGACTTGTTTTTGAGCAGTTTCTGGTGGAGAACTTCTGTGAATTGCTGTGGTTTGTTAGCCTTGTTCCTCTAGGGGTAGGAACAACATGTTTAGGGACTTTGGATCCCTTGGATTATGGACATTTCATGCTCAATGCTGTAAGGCACAAAAATGTCTATAACACACCATGGTCAACTCAATCCTTTCCAGGAAATGGCTGGCCATATGCTCCTTTTACTCTTGTTTGGCAAGGAAATCCCTATCAATCCCAGTGGTCTGCCTCCACTTCTCAAAACCCAAATCGGTCTACAAATTGGCAGGGACCTTTGGGAATATCCAACACTCCTATGGGGACAGGTCCCCAACCTCAACCTGCATTGTCAAATCCTTATCCATTACAACAAAAGCCTCAACCTCTTCTGTGCCTTCAATTACCAAGCCAACTGAATCCAAATCCCAATAACAGACCACTCTAGCTGGTGCAAATTGTAGAAAGCTCAAACTATGAGATCAAGCAAAAATAATGTAATGAACTTAGATTGAGATCGGGACATATCATCACTCCCGAGGGAAATAGGGATCAACCATCAATTGAGATTGAAACACCACCTATACATATACCACCACCTGTACATATACCAACACCTGTAATTGATACTGAAATGAAACGAGGAGAAGGGACAAATTAGCAGAAAGATCCAGAGGAACTCATAGTCACTTCTCCTCCGTTCCCTGAAAGGTTAACAATACCTAAACCAATTGTGTACCCAGATTTTGATCTTTTAGGGGAACTAAAAAATCTTTGTATAAAAATTCTGCTCCTCCAGGCTATTCAGGACATTCCCATCTATGCTAAAACAATTAAAGAGTTATGTGTAAAGAAGTCTGTGAGGAAAGAAAAAACTTCACCCACTCATGTTGTAGGAACCTTACCTAATTTACTCTTGGGAGAGGAAACTCCAGTAAAGTATGAATATCTTGGAAACCCCATAGTGATAGTTCAGATATATGGCCACTCTTTTCCCAATACACTAGTTGATCTGGGTGCAGCCATTAATATTTTAACAATAGAAACTTGTCAAGCACTTGGGATTACAGCCTTGGAACCAACCACCACCTTACTAGAACTTGCTAATCGTTTGGTGGTAAGGCCAGAAGGAACTCTACAAGATATCATGGCCTATGTTGATTAATGCGAATATCCAGTAGATTTTCTTGTTATAAATTTGAAGAGTCGATTGGATGGGCACCCTCTGATACTAGGCTAACCTTGGCTAGCGACAGCTGATGCATATATAGGTTGTCAGAGGGGCAACCTGACTATTGCAAAGGGGGATGCTATAAAAAATATTGTTCTATATCCCCTTGCTAGACCAAGTCTACCCATTGTAAAAATATCTAAACAACCACCAACATACTTGGAAGAAAGCATCCGTTCATGCTCACAGTAGCAGAGGCACTAGAATTCAAAGATCAGACTGAAGATGACATTATCAACAATTTTATCAATTAGCCAGCTGATGTAAGCAATGTAAAGTGTCAAATGCTGAAAGAAATCCTTGATAATGAAGCATCGGAAGATCCCTTGAAGGACACTGATGATCAGCACATCCAGACGACTGTTGTTCATAACAGCAAGCCGGTGGAAATTGAACCAGGAAAAGTTTTGAACATTAATGATAGCTTGGACAGTGATCAGCAACAAAATCTCATTCAGATCCTACAAAAATATAAAGGGGCTTTTGCCTGGGATTATCCCGATATGAAGGGTATAGACCCACAGTTGTGTACTCATCACATCTATACCAAGAAGGATGCTCGACCTATTCGGCAGCCTCAATGGAGATTGAATCCGCACCTTAAGGATATTGTGAAAGAATAATTACAGAAGTTGTTGGATGTGAATTTCATTTATCCTATTTCGGATAGAAAATGGGTCTCTCCATTGGTGGTTGTCCCCAAGAAAAATGGGAAATGGAGTATCTATGTAGATTACCGGGAACTGAACAAGGCAACACAGAAAGATCATTTCCCTCTCCCATTTATTGATCAAGTCCTAGATACTTTGGCAGGGAAGAAATTATTTTCCTTCCTAGATGGCTTCAGTGGCTACAATCAAATTCAAATCACCCCTAAAGATCAAGATAAAGCAACCTTCACTTGTCCTTGGGGTACGTTCGCTTATAGAGTATTACCATTCGGCCTATGCAATGCCCCAGCCACATTTCAAAGAGCTATACTTAGCATTTTTTCTGACTTGATAAATGAAGGACTTGAGGTATATATGGATGACTTTACTCCATACAGGGATGACTTTGATCAAGCATTGCAAACACTAGAAAAGGTTTTAGAACGATACATTGAAACTAGGTTATGTTTAAGCAATGTCAAGTGTCACATGATGATGACCGAAGGTGTAATCTTGGGAAATTATATTATGCAGTAGGGATACAGGTAGATCCAACAAAAATTCAGGTAATTCTTTTACTACCTACTCCCTGTACTCAAACAGAGGTATGTAGTTTCCTGGGTTATGCAAGCTATTATTGCAGGTTTATTAAAAACTTTTCACAAATTGTTGCACCTTTATATGCTTTAACTGGAAATGTTGATTTCAAATGGTTTGACAAATGTAACACAACTTTTACAAGTTTAAAGAAGCTTGTCTCGACGACACCAATGTTATCTGGACAAAATTTGGAGCTTTCTTTTCACATATCACAGACACATCAGATGCAGTTATAGGCGTTTTCCTCAGTCAAGAAGAGGACAAGAAGCCTTATGCTATATATTATATTAGCAAAAATCTCACTCCTGCAGAACTTAATTATACAACAGAAAAATAATTCGTAGTTGTTATTTATGCAATAAATAAATTTAGACATTACATAACTGGCTACCAAGTTTTTCTATATACTCATCACTCTTCCATTCAGTATTTAGCTAATAAACCTATCACAAATGGTCCTCTGACTCTTTGTCCATTGCTTTATTAGGAATTTGACATCACTATTAAGGATCGTCTGGGGAAGGAAAACCCAGTTCCTGATTTTCTGTCTCAAATCCTAAAGGTAAATGATCCACTAGCAGTGGACGACCAATTCCCAGATGAACATTTGTTTTCCATGATAGTCAAGATGCCATGGTATGAAAATGTGGAAAATTATCTGGCAATAGGGAACTTGCCTAGGCATTTGACAGCAAAGGAGAGGAAACAAATTGTTCAGTGCAGCGCCCGATTCTCTTGGATTGGTGGATATCTTTTTCACATAGGATCTGACATGTGTATACGCAGATGCATTCACGAGGATGAAATTTATGACATCCTGAAAGCTTTCCATGACGAGCCCTGCGGAGGTCACTTCGCAGATCGAAGGATAGGACATAAAGTAATATAGATGGGTTATTATTGGCCCACTATTTTTAAAGATGCTAAGAAATATGCCTATGCTTGTGATAGCTGCCATAGGATGGGTCGACATGGGCAATCTGATGAAATTTCGCTGCAACCCCAACTAGTCATAGAACCCTTTGAACAATGGGTGTTGGACTTTGTTGGCCCATTCCATCTGCCATCAAATCAGAAAGCCTACATATTGGTTGCCACAGATTATGTGACGAAATGGGTGGAAATAGTAGATTTACCAAGAGCCACAGAGGAAGTCGTGATTAACTTCCTCTTTGGGCTATTCGTGCGATATGGTTTACCGCGGGAAGTGATAACAGATGGGGGAGGGAAATTCGTGGGACAAAATGTTACTTTCACTCTCAAAAACCATCACATTACACATAGGATCACCTCCCCATATCACGCGCAGGCAAACGGGTAGGTCGAAAGCACCAATAAGGTCATTGAAACTATTCTAACCAAAACAGTCTCAACACATCAGTGAGACTGGGCTACTATACTGCCAGAGGCCTTGTGGGCCTATCACACAACTTGGAGGAATACTACTGGATACTCTCCATACCAGCTCATGTTCGGCAAAGAACCTATTTTTCCGATCAAATTCAAAATAAAGACTCTAAGAACGGCTCAAGAAGTGGGGCTGGATTTAACAGAAGCCCAAACCAAGTGACTGCAACAAATCAACGAACTAGATGAAGCTCAAATATTAGCTTTCCAACGAACTGCAATTATTTAGCAACAAAGTGCAAAGTGGCACAATAGTCTCATAAAAAAGAAGACATTTCAAAAAGGGGATTGGGCACTCCTTTATGACTCCAGATTCCAGGACTTCCCAAGCAAGTTGCAAACAAGATGGCTCAACCCTTATCAGATTCAAGAAGTACACAACAATGGCACTCTTACTTTGACTACCATTAACGGGTCTGACCATTCTTTTAAGGTGAATAGGCATCAAGTGCGTCTCTACCACAAACCACTCACCAAGGAGTCTTTTTGCTAGCAGGTACACAAGGACCCCTCCATGCAAATCTTAGCTGCAGAGAGTGATGACCTTGCGGTTTTTCTTTCAAAAAATTGAGATTTTTTAAAAATTGTAAATAATGCATATATTATTTTTTATTAATTGTAATTTAGTTAGGTATCATCATGTAAATATGAGATTTTTTCCTGTTTTTAGTGCTTGGTAAGTGTTATTCAATTGATTGAACGATTGTCATTCAATCAATTGAACAACACTTATGTTTATGTGTGTGTCATTCAATTGAACAATTGTTGTTCAATCGATTGAACAACACTTATTTTTATGTGTGGAAATTGATGTTCAAATAATTGAAAAACATTTTTGTGTTTTGATTTTGTTGTTTAAACGATTGAACAATTGTTGTTCAATCGATTGAACATCACTTTTTGCATTTTTTTCATTGTTCAAACGATTCAACGATTGTTGTTCAATTGATTGAACAACACTTGTTGCATTTTTTTCTCGCTGTTCAAATGATTGAATGATTGTTGTTCAATCAATTGAACAACACTTTTTTCGTTCTACATTTTCGTTGTTCTAACGATTGAACGATTGTTGTTCAATCGATTGAACAACATTTTTGCATTTTTATATTTTCATTGTTCAAACGATTGAACGATTTTTGTTCAATCGATTGAACAACACTATTTGCGTCTTTGAATTTTCACTATTCAAATGATTGAATGATTGTTGTTCAATCGATTGAACATCATTTTTTTTCACGTTTTCATTTTCACATTTTCATTGTTCAAACGATTGAACGATTGTTGTTCAATCGATTGAACAACACTTTTTGGTGTCTTTTAATTTTTGTTGTTCAAACGATTGAACAATTGTTGTTCAATTGATTGAACAACACTTTTGCGCTTGTTATTTTTCATTTTTTGTTGTTCATATGATTGAATGATTGTTGTTCAATCGATTGAACAACACTTTTGCGTTTTTTTCTTATTTATACTTGTCGTTCAAATGATTGAACAACAATTTTTCTTTCTTTTCAATTTTGCTGTCCAAATAATTGAACGATTGTCGTTCAAACAATTGCACAACACTTTTATGTTTATTTTAGGACAAATTTTGATTTCTTTTATTTGATTCATTGCCAATCATTGTCGTATTCCTTTCTTTTATTTTCTAAATAAACACTTTTTGAGTGGATTTGTCCCCAACATGAAGAAAAATAACAATATCAACATTATTATGATTTATGAAGCCTCTTCATGGTTATCTTTATCCAAAAGCTGATATGGTGCATCTCTATAATGACTGTCTTGACATCTTTTTTTGGACACATCATAAAATGATTCATTATTTCAAACCATTCTGGCTTATTTATCACACTTTCAAATGGACAAATTCCTTCAAAATGATGAAATGGGGGTAAGAGTATAACTTTCCTTTGGCATTTTTTTACTTCTTACACCATCCCTGACTCTTAAGGAACAAATGAGCCTCCCTCTTTTTATGAAAACATCAAAAGGTGAGAAAAATAAAACTAAAGAAATATGCAAAAGAAATAAAATATTGTCTTAAAGAGGATAGGAGATCTCATCATGAGCCAGCCTACCATGATCATAAAGATGTAACAAGTGACATTTCATTTTTGGCTACCAAACAAAGGTAATGACCTTCTTGATGATTACAAATTGTTAGAAGGATAGGGGGTCTCATTATGAGCCAACTTGATCATTTTGTTATATCTTGGTGAATGGCACTATGATCATCTGGTAACCATGTTAGCATAGTGGTCTCTTTATGGCAGAAAAAGAAGAATTAGCTACATATTAAAAGGAGGACTCCGGCTCATTTGTGGGGTTAAAAAGCAACCCTATCAGGCAACAATAGCTCTACTTATGGTATTGGAGTATTATCTTACACTGCCAAATGCTCTCTATTCTATTGCCACCTATGGATTCATTTCTAAGTTGGTTTCCCATTTGAACAACACTCTTACAAGCCAATATGCATGGTAACTTATGTCACATGTTCATTATATTATATATTTTTCCAATCAATCCATAACAGTTATTACTGCTTGCTGCCAATTACGCCTCCATCACTAATACCACTTGCAGTGAACATCTTTCCACATAATAATGTAGATATCTGTTGTTATCTTTTTTCGGCCATTTTTACCACTGATATATGTCTTGCTTTAATTGTTTTGTCATAAATTGTGTCGCTTTTCTGGATTGATTGTCTGCATTTATGAGTCCTCAATTCATGCGCTTGCTTTTCACATGCTCAGTGGACGTGGACATCCTTTTTCCCATTGGAGGGGGGATGGTCTGCGTGTGAACAATGTGTGAAACAGTTATGGATAATTGAATGCTAATTATTAAATGGATTTTCAGGTAGAGGCTGCATGATGATTGGATATGCGTAATAATTAGCAAGGTATTTCCAATTGGAGAAACGACGACGACCATTATGGATGGCATGCAAGTTAATTATGGGCCTGCGTAAAAAATGGTTGATGAGACAAATGACTTGACTGTATATGTTGTTAATTCCCAAATCAACATCATTTTTCCTGTTAATTGCTTTAACAATCTTTGTTGTTGTTCTAATTTGCGAAAGAACAAGAGAAGTCCATACAAGAAAACCAGTCACAAGAACATAGTAGCCATTGGAGGTAGTGTAGAATTTCCTGCAAATTCTCTACAAATCTACCTCTAAGATCTATGTAGAAAATCTAACTGTAGATTAACTCGATAATGCAATGTACTAAAGCAAAATACTTAATCTACTTCTACAATCAAACTTGTGGAAGCTTAATCGATTTAGAGCGAGATCAACCAGAACACATATAGTAGAGAAGAAGATTCAATCACACATGAAACACAAAAGAATACTCTGGAGAAAGCCTCAGCTAAAAACCCTGCTATCTGTATTGTCGTACAAGTGGATATATCTTAGGATTACACAAAGATTTAGCTCTCAAGCTATCCAGCTCTCAGTACAATCCCTCATTGCTACTTATAGACAGAATAGACAACACATATGTCTTCCTTCAGTCCTCCAAGCCTCCTATTTCTTTGCGTAGTTTCTCCTGGGTCCTCCAACTGCCACCTATGTGATTCTCACCTCACACACAACACTGACCTCTGAAATAACTGCGCAATCCTGAAGGAGTAAATTCCTTGTGCATGGATGAGTTTCCTTTATAGGAAACTTCCTCCAACTGATCGTACAATGTCCCAGTCTTTAATCTCAACTGGGTCTTTCTCTGAACTGACATGCATGAGTTATGTATGAGAGAATATTCAATTATCTGGAGAACACTAGTTGCATGCATGCATGAATTAACTTACTGAACTCACAATTAGTTCCTCCAACTGTTTGGAACTAATTTAACTGGACTTAACTCAGTTAACTAAGCTAACTAATTACAACTCATCCTTATCTCCTTAATTAAGGGATAACTTCCTCAATCAAAGGGATAATTGTTGCATGTCTTCACAAAGACTTCATGTTTGATTTTCTCCAACTAATTAACTCAAGATGAATTAATTAATTATTTTTCAAACAGCTAGTGAGACTAAATTAAAATTTTAATTCTCAATTTTGATTCAAGGACAAATCAAAATTGGAATATATCTCGAAATGCTATTTATAGCAATTATATTTTTAGCATTTCTATTTTGTTCTATTTCCAACAGAGTTGGAGTATATCCTGAAATTCTATTTATAGCAATGCTATTTTTAGCATTTCTTGCTATTTTCAACACTCCCTCTCAACAAGAAAGGCATTCAACTCGAACCTGATCCTGAACCTTTGAAATGTTCTGCATGCAACACTTCTCTCAAGTGTTGTTGCTCCAGTAACTCCAGAAACCAAAAAAATCCAACCTGAATCTAAATGATGCCTCTGTCATCAAAGTCTCTGATTGTTATTGCCTCTGTCGACTGAAAACTCTGCACCTCTGTGCTCTTAAGTATCTGACTGCGCTAGCCTCTGTCACTTTGATCTCTAACTGCATCAATCACACTGATTCCTACTATTGCATCTGTGCTACTATTGGTCCTATCTCCCAGCATGCATCTACATTGCACCTCCTCTCATCATGTTGCATCATGCTGCCCACTGCTACACTGCAACTCAGTTACTGAGGAGTAACTGATCTCCCAACTGACCTCCCTGTTGGGCTAGAAACACCCTCTGATGCTGGAGCTCCCTCTGACGCTCCATCCACATATGTCTCTACCCACTCAGCCAGTCCTGCTACTCCTCTTCGGGGCTCCCGTAGCAAGTTCTAATCAAAGAGGTTGGGCACCTCAAGGATCTTGCCCCTATTTCAGCCTTTTGGAGACTATCACTTCACATTGCCCCACCTCACACCTGGAGGTATGGCTGCATGTGATCCTTCTGCCCACTTGGCTTGAAATTTCCCCCTACTGGAGGTCTCTGCATGAGTGGATGCCTCCACTCGGTCTCCTCTTGGCTTCTCCAGTTGTGGCTGCTCCACAACCTCCTGAAACTACTTCACCAATTGTGGCTCCTCCACAATTGTTTGAGACTTCTTCTGAGGCTGCATATTGAGAGGTAATGTACTCTCCCTCTCAACCACCAAGTCTTTAATAGTTGCCTTGCTCCTCAAGGCTTTGCATGCATCTTGAACCTCAAGAGTATATAGGTTCTTGACTCGTGAACTAATCTACTTCACCTGCCTTGTGGTGATGTGTCTAAGGAAAACATTTCCCTTATTGAAGACAACATCATAGCCTTTGTCCTCCAACTTTTTGATCAATACTAAGTTCTTCTTCAGTCCAGGCACATACTTCACATCTATCAAGGTAATGAGAGCTACATGCTCCCTCTGAAGAGAAACCGTGCCTACTCCTGAAACACTATACTTTTCATCATTACACATCTCTATGCACATCTTGAGGTCTTTCTCCTCCAAGGTATTGAACAAACTATTATTGCCGGTCATGTGGAATGAGTCTCTATTGTCAGGAAACCGACCACAACCCATAATCAATGAAACCATGTATGTGATGAGGATAAAATCCAATTCGAACTGAGAGGCCAATGCCTCACCTTTAGAACCTTCCGAGGATCCCTTCTTGGATTTCTTCAATGGACAATTAGTTGCATAATGGCCCATCTCATGAAAATTAAAGCATCTCACTTTAGATTTTTCAATCTTCTTCCCACCATGGGAAGAACTTGATTTGGAATGAGAATCCTTCTCCTTCCCTTTCCTTGCCTTACTGGCTAAGGCTAGATTTTCTTCATCCTCCTTGGATGAAGAACCATCTCTGGTGCTTCTCCTGATCTCCTCCTTCATTAGATTCGACCACAGACTTTCCCAATCTAGAAGTTTCTATCTTCCATTCACTAAGTCCTGATAGCTATGCTAGCTCTTAGGAAGACTGAGGAGAGTAAGACTCACCATGTCATCATCAGTTGTCGTGATTCCTACACTTCCAAGATCATCTCTGCAGGTGGTGAGCTTGTTCAGATATGTAGAGATCGTGTCACTTTTTTCACACTTGATTTTCCGAAGCTTGTCTTTCAGCGCCAGCTTCCTCTAGTCGTTGTTGTAGATCCTTCAATGTCTTCCACATTGAAAACAAAGTCTCCTTCGCATGGGGACTTGAGACAATATGGTCTTGAACTCCCTCCAGAAGAATCCTCCTCACTCTCGCCACACATTTCTTCCATTCTGCCAATTCTTGGGCATTATCTGTTGCTGGCTTGGGGACTTCTTGATCAATGAAGTCCTTCAAACCATTATCCTCTAATACCGCTTCCATGCGATCCTTCCAGGCTATGTAATTCAAGCTGCCATCCAAGGCATACTCGAGTCTCAAGCCATTGAATGCCATTGGTGAACTTTGAGATGTGATAAGAAATCGATTTTGTACCTACAATCAAGAACTTCAAACTTCGAACTTCTCCCTTCTTTGTATATTGTTCTACACTTTGATCACATTTGCTATGATACCATGTAGAATTTCCTGCAAATTCTCTACAAATCTACCTCTAAGATCTATGTAGAAAATCTAACTGTAGATTAACTCGATAATGCAATGTACTAAAGCAAAATACTTAATCTACTTCTACAATCAAACTTGTGGAAGCTTAATTGATTTTGAGAAAGATCAACCAGAACACATATAATAGAGAAGAAGATTCAATCACACATGAAACACAGAAGAATTCTCTGGGGAAAGCCTCAGCTAAAAACCCCGCTATCTGTATTATCATACAAGTGGAAATATCTCAAGATTACACAAAGCTTTAGCTCTCAAGCTATCCAAATCTCAGTACAATCCATCACTGCTGCTCATAGACGAAATAGACAACACATATGCCTTCCTTCAGTCCTCCAAGCCTCCTATTTCCTTGCACAGTTTCTCCCAGGTCCTCCAGCTACCACCTGTGTGATTCTCACCTCACACACAACACTGACCTCTGAAATAACTGCGAAATCCTGAAGGAGTAAATTCTTTGTGCATGGATGAGTTTCCTTTATAGCAAAATTCCTCCAACTGATAGTACATTGTCCCTATCTTTAATCTCAACTAGGTATTTCTCTGAACTGACATGCATGAGTTATTTATGAGAGAATATTCATTTATCTAGAGAACACTAGTTGCATGCATGCATGCATTAATTGACTGAACTCACAATTAGTTCCTCCAACTGTTTGGAACTAATTTAACTGGACTTAACTCAGTTAACTGAGCTAACTAATTACAACTCAAATACAACTCATCCTTCTCTCCTTAATTAAGGGATAACTTCCTCAATCAAAGGGATAACTGTTGCATGTCTTCACAAAGACTTCATGTTTGATTTTCTCCAACTAATTAACTCAAGATGAATTCATTAATTATTTTTCAAACAGCTAGTGAGACTAAATTCGAATTTTAATTCTCAATTTTGATTCAAGGACAAATCAAAATTGGAACATATCTTGAAATGCTATTTATAGCAATGTTATTTTTAGCATGTCTATTTTTTTCTATTTCCAACAGAGTTGGAGTATATCCTGAAATGCTATTTATAGCAATGATATTCTTAGCATTTCTTGTTGTTATTTTCAATAGGTAGAGCTATTTGAAATGAGCCCTCAATACTTAAGGTATCAGACTGGGCTCAGGTAATTCTCGAGCACACAAGATGGCTGCAATATCTAAATAAATTGCAGGGGTTTCACGAAGAAATGACACTCGTATTCTTGCAAAACTTGCAGAATGGTAGCACCACAGTAAAAGGTAGGGATATAACAGTCTCTGAAGCAGTCATAGTCAAAGTCACTAAAATTTTGGTTGAGTGAACCAAATGGACAGAAAAGCACGTCATTCTGCACAATGCGGTTGCAGTGTTCCAAGACCCGAATGAGAAATTAGCTCGAACAAGGAAAGGGGTTCACCTTTTAGCATTAAGACAGCCTTGGCAGGAGTTGGCAGTCATCGCGCAATGTTATATCACATGCGATGGTTTCCAGGTTGTGGTAAAGCCCCATCAACTCAAATTGTTAGCCATCCTGAAACACAAAAAAAATCAGTTAATTTGTCGTTTTATTTGAATTCTCTATTGCATGATGTCGCTCGATGAGTTAGGAAATCTAAGGACCTACTCACTGTCATCAGTCATCATGGACTGATTAAATTTCTTATCATACATGGACTGGCCCAGTAGTAGTTAACCTGGGACAATACTGTAAATCCTACTTTGGCCCCACCTTTAGAAAACCCAATAGCAGTTAACTTGGGATAATATTGTAAATCCTACTCTCGCCCCACCTCCAGAAAACCCAATAGCAGAACAACAAGGGCCTAGAACCCTAGCTCTGAGAAGGAGGTGGAAGAGGAAAACTTCCTTTGTTCCTTTGAACCCAACAAAACAAAAATGCTCTACATAGGTGAAGTCCCAGCGGCATACCCCAATTTAGACGAATGAGGTCAGTCCATCACTCACACCACCTCCAAGTCCGCAGAATACCCCTTTGCGAGACTATGAAGAAGAGGTGGCCAGGGTATTGGGAAACATGGGAATGTTTGGTGAGGGAAAAGAAAAATCTGAGAATGTTGAAGGATAGAATTGTACCCCCAACTAGTCTGCCTCTGCGGATAACCCTGGTTGTGATCAAACCCTGCCGTTTACTGATTTCTTGGAAGAACGGGGGGAACCAGTCCCTTATGTGGAAAATCCACTTGAAGCCGAGATGCATGAAGAGGAAGCTATTAGAGAAGAAAACCGTATAGTAGACTTCGGTCCAGTGGACCCCCTAGCTCAAGAAAATCCTGTAGATGAGGTCTTGGGAGATGAAAACCAACCAGGAAATACTATTTTTTCTAAGTCCCCTAAGGACGAGGCCTACCCAAAAGAAAACTCGGAGAATGATAACTGCTCAGGAGACACCATTGCATTGGAGTCTCATGAGAGAAAAAATCATGACTAAAAGGAATTAGAAGGTGAAGCTCCATCAGGAGATATAGTTCCAGTTGAAACCGTCCCTGATTCTGACACAATGCCACCTGAGCAAGAACCTGAGGAAAATGTAGCTGCACCACCGCTGGTTGGAAGTCCTGTAATAAAGAAGTCCTACAAAGATAGGCTCAGAAAAATGTTAAAGAAATGTAAAAACAGAAGTGAATAATTGGGCAGCTAAGGTAGTGGTTAAAAGAATCCAATAGAGTTAGCAATTTGAAAGTAGAAAAGGATACCACGGGCACACAGACAAAACATTGTTCTGGAAAGGATGCTCAAACCCAAACTGAGGATCTTTTGGTCTGTCCAAAGGAAACTTAGACATAGCCATATCCTGTAGAGAACACTGAAATGTAGACTGAAGATCCCTATGTTTGTATGCAGGAGACCCAAATAGACTACCCTACTGTGAACATTATTGTTCAGGCTGATGCTGAAGGAAGCACCCCAATTGATTGTTGCATAACTCAAGAGGCAGTCGAGGCAGACTGCAGAATGAACTACTGAAGGTTCAACAGGAATTAGCCCAGCACAAGGAGGAGGTAGTGCCCCTATGGATACATCAAGAGTTAAAGAAAAATTTTGAGGCATTCACAGTGACTGAGGATGAGACCTTTGCTCGGTACAAGGCTGAACATAAAAAGGTTGAGAAAGCACAGGACAAATTATAGAAGGCTAAAGAGCAGTTGGAAATTGTCTCCTCCCTTTATTCAGACACCTTGTCATGCAATTCCCTTGCTACAAATTATGCCTTATTCCTCCTGGAGAGATACCTCCTACTGAAAGTCAAATCTGTTAAGGTTGGGAAGTCTGTGGAAATCAAAACTACCGCAGACTTTGTCAAGTGCTTCATAGAACAGGATGAGAAGGTACAACACCTCCTCTGTGAACTTTATATGCACAATTTCTTTCTGGAAGATGACAGAGACAACAACCCTGACCCCTTTATAGGGGATGTACAACTCCAGGAATTTCTCTCTTTTGCTACTAATCAACTCAAGTGGGCCAAGGCTCACAATACTTTTAGGAAGCGTGAAGAAGGAATTGACCTATGGGTGAGAGGGGAACCAACCAAACCCCTGCATCTCTCGGTCAGACACAAGAAATTCATGAAGCAAGATGGTGTTGTGGGCCAACTGGGGCCATTTCACATAGATATTATACAAGATGGAAAGGAGTACTTCCAAGATATTAAGGAGGAATCCTTGTCTGCAGCCAGACAAAGGTGGGAAGTCTCTAGCATTACTGTTAGAAATCGAGAACCATTTGGATACCAGAACTTTAAAGCTGCCTCCTCTCATTTCCACAAGTACAACAACATGGTCTTAACCATGGGGCCTGAATGGATAGGATGTCAGTATAGGACTCCAATCATATGGTATCCTCCAAAGAAGTATCGTTGTGACTACACCTTGAAGGATCAAGACATTACCCAGGCTTTTGCTATACTAAAGAAGAAAAATGGCTTCAGAAATTATAAGGAGGAGGTATATCCTACCTATTCCCTAACTCAGCTACACCTCAACTATTTAATTGCATGAGGACATGCAACAAGGTAAGATAGGGAGTATGTTGGGTCAAGAAAAAGGTATGTTTTCTCCTTGGTAATTGCTTTATTTCGCACTCATCCTCACATGATTATCTCTGTCTATGAATAAAAGTAGAGGAAATAATAGCTAAAGTGGAGTAATGTAATCAGTAGAAAATTAGAACAATTTAAGCAAGAAAAACTTATTTTTACTATCTTTATGTGAAAAAGTCACGAACTAAGCCATGGCTACCTAATCAACAAAACGACAACAACTCACAATGGAAAGCGACAGCATCAGAGGCAAGGCAGGACAACGGAAGGTTGGGAAAACCAATGGCTATTTTATGACAGAATCAAATCAAGTATAGCAAAATCCTCAGGATAAGGGGATCCTGAGGATTCGCTTTTATCTATTTATTTTCTAAATGTAATATATAAGGCCAAAGGAAAAACTACAGAGGAGTTCAGAATTACACCGTTTGTAACTATTCATTTTGACATATAATACTGTTATTTTGAATGTTGTAATTTGGTGACTTACATTAATGAAGAAAGGTTGTGTTTAATTCATCTTTATATTATGAGTACCTCTTAGTAGAGACTTATGGCAACTTTGGGCCTGGTCACGAGAAGATCTACTGCTTCACTTGTGTCATTATCTTTTCTATTTCATTCTTGATTGCTTATTAAATGTTAAGATAATATTACCCGGATGCGGGTGACATGAATACGCATTAATGGTTTATTTGCAGAATGGCGGTGAAGGGACGGGACACTTGTCTGATGGCGCCCCTCCCCATATCACCCTGAGACGCCCTCATAACTATCTGCAGGCAGCATTCAATACAGGTTCTGTTCGGAAAAAAGCTAGTCAGTGTTGGAATATGGAGATACCTCGCTTCAGTTCTTTCCCGTCTCCTTTGCTCTGCAGCATCTGTCTGCCTCAGGCCTTTGAGCCCTGCCTCCGCACTGCTACAGGCCGGCGATGCTGGATTGTGTGTTGTGCAGATTTTGATAACGGCTATCACCATTCACACTCGGCTCTCTGCTTTTTAATCTCTGCCCAGACTAGCCTCGTTTTGACTCTCATCCCCTCTGCTATTGCTCCCTTTGTCTTCGTCCCTCTAGTCTCTACCCCGTTTGAGTGCCCAGCCAGCGAATTCATAATGGTTAGGCATCGCATGCGTAGTCACAGGGGAGGAAGCTCTTGTCCTCCGGTGGAGCGCTCCACCTCCTCACCTTCCCCTGAAGTTCATCATCCTCAAGCTCTCGGAGAAGGTAGACATCCCAATTCCAGGCATGGAAGAGGTCGGGCTCGCTCTTTTGGAGTTGTCTTTGATGAATTCACTGTCCATTCTGACAACTCTCCTCTGCCCCTTCATCTCGCTCCTCACTCTGCTCACTTCAGGTTCTGCAGCTCCCTGAATAGACCCGTCATTACTGCTTCTATCTCCATCTCCTTCTTGGAAGAAATCACTCACTTAGCCTCTCAGGTTGATATCTCCACCTCGCTGCAGGAAGGTGCTCTCAGATGCAACAACTGCAGGGAATCTGGTAACAATGTGATGGTTGACAGTCTCCTCACCTCCCCTGGTCCAAACTTGGGTGGAACTCTGCATGGTGAAGGGGGCTGCTCTGCTGCCACGCGCCCCTTTGGTGGTTCGTGTCACGACGGTTCTGCTATCCAGGATGCTTCAGGTGACGGGAGCGAGCCTCACGGTGGTGGTGGAGGGCTACACGGCAGTGCCTCCATGGACGTGGCAGATGACTGGGCTTGCCCAATCATTGAGGAACCCATCCCCGATGACGACAGCTAAGATTACGTGGCCTCCGGGCAGTCGAAGGTGGCAGACAGAGTTTCGGCAGAGGCAGACTGAGGTTAGATCTTGGCCGGCTATGGCTGCCTTGGTGACTTATATCTGGTTCTTTTTGGATTTTGATAATCTTAAGATGGATGTTGGTCTCCTTTCTGGACCAAATGTCAGGGTATTGTCTTACTGTGTTTTTTTGTGGGGTTTAGTCTCAAAACTGCTATCATTTTCAAAGGCTATGGTCTTGCTGGACTGGTTTCCCCAATGTTGGGGCAGTCCATATTTTGATAAAACCATGATAAACTGGCTCGAGGCTCTGTCCTCTTTGTATATTTTCTGTACATATTAATAGATTACTTTTACTTAGAAAAAAAAATATGTTAAGATAATATTACTTCTGATTATTGTAAAGATTGACGATTCGGATTGTATTTGTTGTTCATTTGAGATTTAGATTGATATGCAAGTAATACTTTCAATTGAATTGGTTATGATAGTTCTAGCTCAAATCGTCGTTCGTTTCAATTAATCTTGTTTTAGAGATAGAATTAATCACTTTATGCTTCTATAGTCATTTTCTATTAGATAATGTTTGATATTCCTATATCGTTTGTTGTTCAATTCAGAATTGTTGTTCAATCCGGGGTTGTTGTTCAATTCAGAATTGTTGTTCAATCCAGAATTGTCGTTCAATTCAGAATTGTTGCTTAATTAGGATTTGTTGTTTATTTAGGATTTGTTGTTCAAATACCATTACTGTTAATTATTATAGTTCTCTTTCATGAGTGAGCAAGTTAGCTTCAATTTTAGTTAAAAATTCCAAGTGTGATTCTTTACAAGTTGTATTTAAATTTGTTTTCTTCCATGATAGGTTAAGTAGGATTGCAGAGTGCATTATGAATTTCTTTCTAAATTACTTCTTTCAGAATTGATTGGATTGAGTTTGAAGAAGATAGTCATTAGCAGTTGCAACGATTTTTGTTAGTTAACCTTTGAATTCACTGCATATATAGTTTTGACACTCTTGAAATAAAAAGACTTGCCTCATGTTGACAATTAATGTAGGAATTAAGATTGTTTATAAAACTACATCTTAGTGCACCAACATTTTGGCGTCATTGCTAGGGAGAGTGTTTCAAAGTGATTTCTTCTTTTTATCTTGCTGCAAAAGAATTGGGTTTTAAAAATAGGAGGTAAGAACTTGCGTACCAAGCATGTAAATTGCTTGCTTAAAACTCGCTTTTCAGCAAGAGCTTAGTGGTTAAATAGGAATTGGTTTTTGTGAATGACTAGGAATATAAAAATAGAAAAAAAACCGAACCACCCTACAAAATCCAAAAAACTCAAGGGATCAGTGAACCTTGGGAGAACGACCTTTATAGACGAAATTGTGACAAAAGCAGAGTCTCAAGCATCAGTAGGATTCTAGGTTGTAACTGGAAAACTTCCTACTATAATCCCTCAAGCAATAGGCTCACCATCTGCAGCTTATGCTGAGATTCAAAGCCAAATTGGAGGATTTGAACAGAGTCTTCAAGCTACAATAAGCCTACATTCTGATCCTCTACAAGAGGGAAAATCCTACACCTTAAGAGAAAGAGAAGGAGAAACTAGTGGAACTGCTAAGACAGGACCTCATTTGTTTGAAAAAGGGTCTCCTGTGATCCAAGATCTAGGCAGTGTTGCAAAGCCATCTCATGTTGTTAAATCCCCACTTACTAAAAAAACACCCCTTGAAATTCTTGAAGAGTATTGGCACATCTTTGACCAAATGGAAAACCAACCACATCAAGGTCAAACCTCGACATTGGAATGCCCCATAGTCAACCAAGTGGCCAATGCCCCCATGAAATCTATTCCTCTACAGAGCATCCCAACTTTTCATGGGATGATCACAAAGGATCCCGACAACTTCCTATTCGAATTTGACGTCCTCTGCAAAGGGTATGACTACACCATTGACACCCAAAAGCTAAAACTATTCCCTTCTACTCTGAAAGGAGCAGCTTTAAGATGGTTCATGGGTCTGGGTGGGTGTACTATTAATTCTTGGGACAATATGAAAACTACCTTCCTCACTAGATACCAGGACTTTTGCAAGACTAGGGAGCTAAAGGATGAAATATTTAAGATGGCTGCAAAAGATAATGAAACTCTAGAAGAGTACGTCGAATGGTTTCATTATAACTTGTAGAGATCTCCACACACCACCCTACCAAAAGAAGTCCTAAGAGCTATCTTAATTAAAGGAATGAAAGAGGAATGGTTAGAAACTTTAAATTTAATGGGGAAAGGGGATATTTCTTAGGAATATTATGATGAAATCATTCGCTTGTGTATCAGGTGTTCACGAGGAAGATCATGCATAGGAGCAGCAAATCGAGATCCCATGAGCAGGGGAAGAAAACCACACAGTGGAGGAGTAACATGAATGGAGATCAGAAACCTCCTAGAAGATTTCAAAACAGACATCCTGGGCACCCTCACGACGCAGCTAGACGTCCTACAGGCTAAACAAAAACAAGCTTTAACAGAACAAAACTTGGCCATTTTCTATCCACGATGTCGGAAGAAGCACAGCCAACAGGATTATCCACTAGACATGGTTCAGACATGCGCTATCTGTACCGAGGATCATGCCACTGAACAATGTCCATCGCTCCCAGGGTTGAAAACAGTGTTCAAGGAAGCAAAAGAAGAGACAGAGCCAATATATCTAATGAACTAGTGTCGACAGTGGCAAGCCAAACCTCTACGTATGTCACAAGATGAATCCCAGTTCTTTCCTTCTTCACAGTTTAATCAATAGCAGAACCCTGGAGCAGCATGGCAAGGCCAATCACCCTACTCAAATTGCCAACCTCAGCCATTCCCTATGACACCATGATCAACTCAATCCTTTCTGGGGAATGGCCGGCCAAATCTCCTTTTACTCATGTTTGGCAAGGCAATCCCTATCAATCCTAGTGGTCTTTCTCCACTTCTCAAAACCTGAATTGGTCTACAAATTGGTAGCAACCTTTGGGAATATCCAACACTCCTATGGGGACAGGTCCCCAACCTCAACCCGTATTGTCAGCTCCTTATCCATTACAAAAAAAATCCTCAGCCTCTTCTGCACCATCAATTACCAACCCAGCTGAATCCAAATCCCAATAACAGACCAATCTAGCTAGTGCAAATTGTATAAAGATCAGACTATGATATCGCGCAAAAATAATGTAATGAAATTATATTGAGGTTGGGACGTATCATCACCCTCGAGGGAAATAGGGATCAGGTATCAATTGAGATTGAAACACCACCTGTACATATACCACCACCTGTACATATACGTCCAACACCTGTAATTGATACTAAAATGAAACTAGGAGATGGGACAGATCAACAAAAAGATCCAAAGGAACTCATAGTCACTTCTCCTCCGTTCCCCAAAAGGTTAACGATACCTAAACCAATTGTGTACCCATATTTTGATCTTGTAGGGGAACTAAAAAATCTTTGTATAAAAATTCTGCTCCACTAGGCTATATGCTAAAACAATTAAAGAGTTACGTGTAAAGAAGCCTATGAGGAAAGAAAAAACTTCACCCACCATTCATGTTGTAGGAAGATTATTTGATTTACCCTTGGGAGACGAAACTCTGGTAAAGTATGAAGATCTTAGAAATACCATAGTGATAGTTCAGATATATGGTCACTCTTTTCCCAATACGCTAGTTGATCTTGGTGCAACCATTAATATTTTAACAACAGAAACTTGTCAAGCACTTGGGATTACAGCCTTGGAACCAACCACCACCTTACTAGAACTTGTTGATCATTCAGTGGTAAGGCCAGAAGGAACTCTACAAGATATCACGGTCTCTGTTGATTCATGGGAATATCCAATAGATTTTCTTGTTATAAACCCGAAGAGTCGATTGGATGGGCACCCTCTGATCTATATCATAAACAAAATCAATAGGTTTTCCATAATCCATTTTGTCGTGCGAGTTAAATTCTTGGATGAATGATGTAGAGGATAGGTCGGATTGCAAGATCTGACATTCATTAAGATAACCCTTTGTTTCCACATGGGATATTAGGGATTTTATTGAGGTGGGAGGTATTGATTGAAGTTCAATAGTTACATTAAAATTTCTTCCATGAGGTTTACAAATTTTATGTGCAAAAAACAAAAATCCCTCAAGAGAGAGTCAACGTCCCATGAGATGACATTAACAACAAGATCTTGCAAAAAAATATTAAGCTGACCAAAATCACAAATACGTCAAGGTGATAGGAACCTGACATAACCATCAGCATAGGCTGAAGTGTCCTACTCACTTGACTTAACTCTGAATTTTGACAAGACACAGTCAGCTGCTTATATAAATAAGAGTCATTATTCAAATAATGAGATTCAATATGAAATTGAGTTTGATTAGATAGATTTTTGAGATTAGCATAAATATCCTCAATTATAAGCATTTCATCTTCTTGATTAAAAGGAGATATACCTGAAAGAAAATATTCAATGATCGCATCAGACTCCATTTGAAACTTCTGCAAATCTAAATCTTCTTACGAGAACAAAGATTCATCCATGAGACTTAAACAATCATTAGCATATAATTTGGGAAAAAGGAAATCATCAAGGTCATGGTTGTCCAAGGGTTCAAATTGATTAACAGGTTGAGGATCGACAATAGAAATATCAAGATTCAGAGATTTTTGATTGGTAGGATCAAATAAATCGTCATCATGGGAAATATGTGAAAGAAAAGTCAATTCTTCATCAACAAATTGATCTTCCGATTTACTTATCGGTTTAGTTTCAAAGAACGAAACATCAAAAGGAGGGGGACACGAAACAAAATGCATATTTGGTCCTTCCTTAAGATGTTGAAATTATTTTTTATTGGGAGAACATGATGAACTAGATTCAAAAGATTTCCTTGACATCTTGGCTAAGAAATGAGACTTTTCATCAAAAAATTGCTAGTCCACATCCTCATCCGGAAATTCATAACAAAGATGAAGGAACCGTTCATCAAAATGTTCAAGGTATTCATTTGATTCTATTTAAGTTGATTGATTTCATTGAGACCATCTTGATATTCATTCTTCAAAAACGTGACAAAGCTCATTGATATTCTTCCATCAGCTTCTCCATCAAGTTAGATGTAAATTGACTTCCCTGATTTGTCACAATTTCTCTTGGGACACCAAAACGAGTAAAAATATCCTCATAAAGAAAATTAACAACTGAATTTTCAGTAGCAGAAAGTCATGCTTTGGCTTCTACCCATTTAGTGAAGTAATCAGTGCATACCAATATATACTTCTTCTGTTTAGATGGTGGATTAATGGGTCCAATGAAATCTAAAGCCCATTTTTCAAAGGGTTTGATGAGTACCTTTGGTTGTAATGGAATTTCATTTGAAAGAGTTGGTTTCCCTACTCTTTGGCAGCTGTCACACCTTCTGACATATTGTTTTGTATCTTTGAAGAGGGAAGGCCAATAATATCGTAAAGAAAGGATTTTATAGGCCGTCCTTTTGTCAGCAAAGTGTCCACCGCATGGTTCATCATGACATGCCTTGAGGATGTCAGGCATTTCATCTTCCCGAACACATCTTCTTATCACACAATCTAGCCCTGTTTTAAACAATTCGTTAGAAATCCATGAATAATTTGAAATCTCCTAAATAATTATTCTTTTTTCACTAGGAAATAAATGTGGAGGTAGCTTCCCTGTAACCAAATAGTTAGCAATATTTGCATACCAAGGAGTCTTAGTAGTCACTGAAAATATATATTCATCTGGAAAATTATCCTCTACAGGAGAATCTTCATTAGTATTTTGGATCCTAGACAAGAAATCAGCTACTGTATTTTGTTTCCCTGGTCTATCTAATACAATAATATTGAATTCTTGTAAAAGTAAGAGCCATCTTGTAACTCTACCATTAGTAACAGGTTTTTTCATTAGATATCTAATTGCACAATGATCAGTATGGACAAAAGTTTCATAGCCTGTTATATAATGTCTAAACTTATTGATTTCATGAACAACAACTAAGAACCCTTTTTCAGTCATAGTATAGTTCAACTCAGTGGGAGTCAAATTTTTACTGGTGTAGTAAATGGCATAAGGAACTAAATCCTTTTGACCCAACACAGCTCCTAGAGCTGTATCTGAAGCATCTGTAGAAATATGGAAAGGAAGTTTCCAATTTGGCCCTCTCAAAATGGGTGCTTCAGATATTCTTGTTTTCAAAGTTTCAAATGCAGATTGACAATCAGGATCCCAATTGAATTCACAGTATTTTGTAATTAATTTGAAGAGTGGAGATGCTATTTTGGTGAAGTTTTCTATAAATCTTCTATAGTATCCAGTAAATCCCAGAAAACTTCTAACATCTTTTTGACAATTTGGAATAGGCAACTTGGAGATGACTTCAACTTTTGATCTATCAACTTTAATCCCATCCCCTAAAATATGATGTCCCAAAACAATACCTTCAACAAACATCATAAAGCATTTTTCATGACTCAATGAAAGGTTTGTTTCTTTACACCTTATAAGGAGTTTTTCCAAATTCTCTAATACCTCTTCAAATGAATCACCATAAACTGTAAAATCATTCATATAAACCTCTACACAATCATGGATTAGATCAGAAACGATTCCTAGTACTGCCCTTTGAAATGTTGCGGGTGCATTACATAATCCAAAAGGAAGTATTTGGTAAGCAAAAGTTCCCCATGGACATGTAAATGTGGTCTTATCTTGATGTTCAGGTGCTACCTGAATCTGATTATAGCCACTAAAACCATCCAAAAATGAAAAGTACTTTTTGCTTGCTAAAGTATCTAATACCTGATCGATAAAGGGTAAAGGAAAGTGATCCTTCAAAGTTGCTTTGTTCAATTCCCTGTAATCAATGCATACCCTCCATTTACCATTCTTTTTAGGTACTATAACCAAAGGAGAAACCCATCGGCTATCTGAAATTGGATAAATGAAGTTTACATTGAGTAGTTTTTGGAGCTCTTCTTTCACTATCTCCCTAAGGTTTGGATTCATCCTTCTCTGAGGTTGTCTGATTGGTCTACTATTTTCCTCAATGTAGATGTGATGAATGCAAGTCTTAGGGTCAATACCTTTCATATCAGTATACTCCCATGAAAATGCAGTAGAATGTTTTTGTAAGATTTTGGTTAGCTCTCCCTATTGTGATTTTTCCAAGTTTTTGTTGATATTGAATGTTTTACCTGGAAAGATCTCAATGGCGGAACTACCAAACTCTTCCATAGAGTAAAGAGACATTTGTCTAGATGATAGATACTCAATGTCAGAATCTACCTAAAATTGTGTGTGGTCATATTCTGAAGATGTTTCAAAGTTTTCTAATGTGTTCAGAATTTGACTATCTTCACTGATTTCAGAAATGGTAAAGACAGGTTGTATAGTATCCTCATCATCAACCCATTCATTATCTCCTACTTCTGTAATTGCTTTTGCTGGAGGATACAGATTGAATTTCTTTGTCGAATTACCATCATAAATATACATATCCCCAGATCTACAACTGATAAAAGCATCAGTTGTGGCGAGCCAAGGTCTTCCTAAGATGAGAGGGTGTCCTCCTAGATTACTCTTGGGAGTTAAAATCATGAAATCTACTGGATATTCCCAAGAATCTAAGGAGACCGAAATGTCTTCTAATACACCATCTGGTTTGATAATTGATCGATCTGCAAGTTGCAGTAAAGTAGGTGTAAAAAGAAGATTAGGAAGTTTTAGTTATTCCATAGTCTGTCTACTCATAATGTTGATAGCAGCCCATAAATCAATCAAAGTATTTGGAATTTCTACCCCATTAATATATGTTTTGACAATTGGACTACCAGGATCTACATACTTCTGCATAGTAATTTTCCCCATCATGATATCTGCAATTTTTCCTACCAGGTGGATTCTTCTTGTATCTCTTGGTTTCCTTCCTTGTCTTTTAAGACTCAACTCCTTTATTGTTTTTTCTAGAATAGGAATCTCTCTAATGGCTTCTAACAAGGGAATCTTGATACAGACATTCTTTAATTCATCTAGAAAATCATAGTCAG
The DNA here is from genome assembly GCA_031772625.1 of Pinus tabuliformis. NCBI lineage: Eukaryota > Viridiplantae > Streptophyta > Pinopsida > Pinales > Pinaceae > Pinus > Pinus tabuliformis. Next base: position 986,284,215 of record CM062812.1, on the reverse strand, counting down.
GCAACAAGATTTGTTTTTCCACCCCTTTGTCAATTTGTAATCTTTCAGGAAAAGGAGGGTGTAGATGAAGATGCAGGTTGCTCAACTATAGGAGTTGTGGGGGTTGACTCTTTTTATTTTTATTTTTGAGTGCTTGGGTTTTGAAGAGGTGCTTCAGAACCTTTATTGGCTTCAAGAGAATCTTCCTCAGAAATGCTTTGCTTTTGAGCATCTATAGAAGGCTTGTCTAAAACTCTACTAGATCTGAGTTGTACATCATTAAGAGGAACAATCATATAGGTAGGAAATTGTTGTCCTTCTACCATGTAAGCATTTTGAGGGTTTTTATTATTGGGGTTCAGCAATGGCTGGGAAGGTAGTTGATTTGTCTTCTGTTGGAATGGAAGTAAGAGTTGAGAATTTGGATTTTGTTGAGAAGGTTGTTGTTGTTGTGGAAATGGCAATGATAGTTGTGGATTTTGATTTGGAAGTTGTGGAGCTTGTTGATTTTGAAAAGATGGAGGATATTAATAAAATTGAGCAAATCTCCCATAAGGATTTTTCATACCTTGTACCCATGTTTGAAAAGGATTTTGAGGTTGGGACCAAGGTTGTTGCCAAGGATTCCAATTTGGTGGGGGTTGAAAGTTCATAGAGTTGTTAAACCCTTGATTTTGTTGCCCCTGCCAAGGTCTCCTTGCAACAAAACAGAGAGACTCCATTGAATTTGGATCTTCTTGAAAGACAGCCTTGAGCCCAGGAATTGAAGGACAATCCTTGGTCTCATGGTTTTCTGAACAAATCACACATATTTCTACAAATTTTGCATCCAAGGGACATTCCCTTAGAGCATGTTTCTTCCTACATTTTGGACAAAAGATGGCCAAAGCTTCAACTTCTACTTTATGCTTGTTTTGTATCTTAAGGGTGTCTAGTTGCTCACTAAGACTCCCTAAAATATCAGTTTTGAATTCATCAAGCATGTTGCCAATCTCAGCCCTACTTATTGATCCAGTTGCAGATTTGTTTGCTCTAATGAGAGAAGGATCTCTAGGCCCTTTTCTAGTTTTAGATTTTCCCCTTGAGAGATGGACACATAGCTTTGCTATATCATGAAGTGGAAGTTGAGATATATCTCCTTTTCCCATCATGTTCAAAATATCTATCCATTCATCTCTAATGGCTTTTAATAGAAGGGCTTTCAAGGTTTTCTCATCTAAGTTATTCATTTTTTCTCTTTTCATGTTGTATTGAAATCTTTCAAGTAAATCCTCCAAGTTTTCATCTTCTCTTTGCACCATTTTGAATACCTCATCCTTGTGATTGGTGGGCATATAATAGTCCAGGTATCTATCCAAAAATGTTTGTTTCATATCATTCCAAGTCCTAATGGATTGAGTGACTAATCCCATGAACCATTTCAAAGCAGCTCCCTTCAATGTTGAAGGAAACAATTTGAGTTTTTGAGAGTCTTCCAGATAATCATAAGTTCGACACACGACTTCAAACTCAAATAGAAATGTTTCAGGACCCTCATTTAGTAACCCATGAAAGTTTGGGAGGACAGATGGTGAGATGTTTTTCATTGTTGCTCGAGAATCCTCATCAACTATAGGAAATCCGAATGAGTTATCTCCATCCCTATTTCCCCCATTGTTACCTCTACCTCCTCCATTGTTTCCTCCTCCTCCTCTACCTCTACCTCTACCAAATCCGTTTACTACTTCCTCTGCCATGATAGTTTCCTCAGAGACTTTAGAGCCCTCTGGTTCCTCTACTAATGGCGAACGAGGAGGAATTTCTCCCTCTTCTTCTTCAGGTGATTCTACTTCCTCAATTACAATGTGTTTTCCTGTAGAAGTAGAGAAAGGGTCTCTTCCTAACTCAGGTTCGGTGAATAGTGTGGGAGAGTCTCCTAATTCAACTACTGCCTCTTGAATTCCAGGAATCCTAAGGCTAGGAGTGTGAGTTGGAGATGATGGAGGTGTTTCTTGTCTATTCCTTGAAGTAGATGGAGTTGTAAAAATCGAACTCTTGGCCCTAGCTAAAAACCTTCCCCTAGAATCTCTTGCTCTATGCATGTCATTTTTTATTTTTCTTCAAGTCGGGCTAATAATTATCTTTCTGATCTTCCAGGTCACTCTAGGTGCAAGAAGAGAGCATACTCAAGAAATTATTAAACCAATAACTCTCTTTTCTGATCCTCCAGATCACACTAGGTGCAAGAGGAAAGCATACTTTGAGAAGTTATCAGTTTTTACCTTCCTTGAAATTTTCTTGTTTTTTTTTTTTAAGAAATTGGCTACCTAGTTTCACTTCCCCGGCAATGACACCAAAATGTTTGGTCAATTTAGTGTGTCCTAAATTGCTATTTAAAATGTCAATTCGAGAGTCGTAAACTGCTGAAGTGAAGTGCACTGTATATGCAAGATAACCGATTTCATATTTCTTTGTCGTTTTTGAGTTTTTGGTTTGTTTTTGGGTTTATCTTCTGTTGACTCCCTAATATGAAATGGCAGAATTGAAAGTCAAGTATGGATGGCAATGGTGATTTCTACAATGATTTTTCAAACTTTAAAGTTCTCAAAAAGGCTGCAAAACTTGCTGTGATAAAATCAATTCCCAAAAGAAAATAAAAATGTACCAAAACAGTGAACTAGTGACAATGAAGCCCAGTATCCTTACTGTTGTATAAGAAGAAAATAAAACTGAACTCAAAGCAATTCAAAGACTGTAAACAAAGCAAAATAAATCACACTACTTCAACTCATATTCTGACCCCTCACCTTTCAACTCGCTCTGGCTATAGGAGGTAATCATAAACAAATTGAGTAATCTGATATCTAAATTGCAGGAAATGAAATTGCATAAAATGAAACTAAGATTAAAATACTCATTCATACTTCAATCCCTGAAAATGACATAAGTAATCTAATCACTAACTTGCAGGAAAGTAAACTAAATCATACTACATCAAATAATATTCTGATTCCTCATTATTTGAGTCGCTTGGCTATAGGAGGTAATCATAAAAAAATGGAGTAATATGATATCTAAATTGCATGAAAGTAAATGAGCAAAACAGAATTAAAAGAAATGACAATGCCGGAATTAAAACTCAGAAAATAAATTAGCAGAAAGGACAAGATGATTTCATGTCATTAGTCATTAAAACTATGTAAATTGCCCGGGCTGCCTACAAGAACCTGAAAGAAAAACACTGATCAGTTAACAATCATGAGAAAGCATCAAAGAAAAGATCGACAATAGTTAACATGAATATCAGAACAGTGTAATATATACAAGCAAATGATTATAAAAGCAGTAACATAATGAAGGCAAGCAAAAAAATATACAGTAGATACAGAGCCTTGGTGTACAGGGGCCCTCAGCAACCTCGTCCAATCAATACTCAGTCACAAATTAAACTTAAGAACGTTGTCTTCTCATATATTAAAGTGCAGTCATAAGATAAATATATAGCACGGGACAGTGGGCTTGTAAAAAGGGTCAAGATTACATATAAAAAGCTAGCTATCAAGCGTATGATAACACGTTATTTATAACTGAAGATGCTATAACTAATTCCTAAATTCTGCGCTGCAAAACAGACACGTAAATATTCACGTCCTGAGATCTAGCAGTATGGTAGCCGTGGCAAATAAATCTATGGAGTGGTGGCTGTTCGATTTGGTTCACGGATCGATCCACATGTGTTAGCACACCTCCGGAGATTGAGGAACTTGCCATGCAAAACTTCACATGGTAAAAACAGAGTGGTGCCACCGCAAAACTCTTGGTTTGAACACTCCTTTGACCGTCCTTGACCATGGTTGTTTGTGAGTGATTCGGCTAAACCAAGGGGACACTTTCCATGTATATGTCATTTGCAGCTTGCCCATGTGGCCGGATTCTCCCGTGGACACCTGTAACATAGTCTTCAACAAAATGGCTGCGGAAACTTAAGCTGGTTGCAGAAAGTGACAAGTTTCCGTAGCTGATTAAACAAAAATCTAAATCAAACAACAGTCACAAGACATAGTTAGGAAACCATTTTATAAGCTCTTTTTAACTAATATGCAATGATTTGACAACTTGGTGGGTCAAGTAAATGGAAAAGAAGGCTGAAAATGTGTATAGGGAAGATGCAAGTTTGGGACTCAACAAGGTGCACAGGGGAACTTCCATTGCTGGTAAAGGAAAACGAGCCTTTGATTAGAAAAGTAATAGTACTATCCTAAAGGGGGACCTGAATCAAGGGAAAGGCATGTTGATTACCTGTAGATTAGTCCACATAATAAAAAATAATCATGAAAAATAACAACACCTATTCAATAATAACATATCTAAGTAATGAAGTAGTTCATTAGCCTTAGTATGTAATCAAACCAATATATATTGTAAACATAACAAGAATAGTCCTACTACATCCACGATACATTTATGAAGAGATGTTGGTTCATAGAGGTTCTAATTATGAATGAAAGATCCTAAGTACACTATTACATAGATGAAACACTAAATATAGTAGTGGAACATGAAGCCACAACTTGCTTCTCCAAAGAATGATCTATCTCCTATGTACTACTAGAGAAGCCAAGGAAAGACTCTAAGAATCCAATCCCTTAGCTTGAGCTATGAGGGGCTATTTATAACTAATGAGAATGACCTTTGAGCTTCCTCGTGACTCTTTAAATGCGATGACTATTCATATTTTATGCATGACCCTTTACATTCCATATGTGGTCATTCACATTCGCCATGTGTCTCTTGGACTTCATTACATACCATTTATTACAAAAGACAATTTACATATGAGATAGTGGCTATATAAGACAAAATTGATAATAGGAAAATGTATTATCAAATTGATAAATCATTGTCTTCCTCATGAACCTCATTTGTGATGTATGTGTGTCATGCTTTGAACTTTGCTGAGATGAATTTGATGTGAACTAGAAAGTCCCTTGCATACCACATCTTCACCTCTAGTGCCTCCGTAAAAATGGTGTTGGTGCTTGATTGTACACTATTCCATATCCATGAGAGTTTCATATGAGCTTTGACTAGTGTGATGGCATATTTTAGAATAATGTATTTGGTGATCTCTAAGCCTTTTTATTTTGATGCTTGCTTTATTTTTTCTATGTATTTCTTCATCTCTTGGAAGATTATTTCCTTGCCTCTTATTTTTTCAAGTGATCCTATTGTAGGCATCCCATGTTTTTGTGTTAGAGACTCAAAACCATTGTGCAGTTGATTATATGCAACAATAGTACTAATCAATGTTCTCCAAGATGCATGTAGTTTTGATGGTGAAGTCTTAGTTGAACTCTGTCTACATCAATGGATACTTGGAAACCCATTCTTAAAGTTAGTCAATTGCTCTGTTTTCCAATTTTGAGAGCTTCAACACTTATTTTTATTTCTTCTTAATGCCAGCAAGAGGAGCCACCACCTTGTAGATTTTTTGTAGATTCACAAGCTCATGCAATGTACTAAAGCAAGAGACAAGAATCTACTTCTACTCTTTACAGCAGAAGCACATAAAGATTGAGCAAAAAAATAATTGACAAGAGGAAGAGAATCAAATACACATAACACAATAAATATCCAAGGAAAGCCACAACTCACAACCCGACTATCTGTATTGCATATATCATAAAATCAAGATGAGATTACAATTCTTTTTCTCACAAGAATAATCCTAGCACTTAGTAAAATCAATCTCCAACTCACAAGAAAACTCTTGGCCAAAAATTAGCCAGTTCTCCTGCTCTCCAAGTCCCTATTTCCTTGCACAATTCCTATGGCTAATTAGCCCATCTTACAAGGAAATCAGTGCATCCAAAACTGCCCAATCCATTCTAGGCTCAGTTCCTGATTGCATCACCATCTGTACAACTTAGAAAAATCTACAACAAATAGTACATTTTCCTTGCACTCTAGTCTCAACTGGGTCTTTCTTAGAATCGAAATGCATGAATTTATGATGAGGGAATCTTCAGTTACCTAGAGTAGAAGTAGTTAATGCATTAGTGCACCAACTGACTATTAACTCATTATTAGTTCCTCAAATAGTTTGGAACTAATTAAATTGGAATTAAATCAGTAAACTGAGTTAACTAATTACAACTTATACTTAACTCATCCTGGACCTCTATAATATAGGGAGAACATATACATGACTTCATAAAGACGTCCAACTCAAAATTCCTAAGATAATTAAGTTAATTAAACTTAATTTAATATTTACAAGTTGCTATGAGAATAGAATTTGATTTTAATTCATAGTTTAATTCAAGGACAAATTAAATTGGAATTTCTTGTTGCCATTTCTCAATGCTCCCTCTGAACAAGAAAGGGATTATCAGCTACCCCAATCCTATCTCTATGAAACATGAATTTACATCTTGACAATGCCTTTGTCAAGATGTCAGCATCTTGCTCCTCCGTGGGAATGTAATCTAACAACATGATCTGCCTCAATACACAATATTTGAGAAGATGATATTGGATATCAATATGCTTGGACGGATCATGAAAAACTGGATTCTCAAGGAGTTTGATACAACTCTAATTATCACAGTAAGTCATAGCATGATCCATCTGCTGACCAGAAAAACCAACCAGGATCTTCCTCATCCAGATAGCCTCACATGTTTCCTAACTTGTAGCCATGTACTCTGCCTCTACTGAATTGAGTGCAACCGATATTTGTTTCTTATTGTACCAAGAAACTGCCACATACCCAATAATGAAGATCCATCTTGATGTGCTCTTCTTGTCGGATGGACTCCCTACCCAATCTTCATTTGTGAAGCCTTGAAGATTCACCCCCTCTGTCTATCTGTATCATAACCCAAACTGAGTAGCCCCTGAGGTATCTCAACACATGCTTTGCTGCCTTCCAATATAGTTTGATAGGCCTAACCATCTCTTGACTCACTAGGTTTACTGCATAGAACATATCTAGTCATGTGTTCACCAAGTACATGAGTGAACCCACAAGTTTCCTGTAAAAAATAACTTCCACTACTTCCCCTGAAGTAGCATCTTCCTTCCTCCAATTACCATCTATATGAGTCTCCATGGGTTTATTTCTCTCCATGTGGAATCTTCTAAATATCTCTTTGGCATATTTTCCTTGAGATACAAACAACTCTCCATCTCCTTGCCGTACCTCCATGCCAAGAAATTAATGCATGAGCCCCATGTCCTTCATCTCAAACTCTCTTGCAAGGTCCTCCTTGCAAGATTTGATCAGCTTCTCATCACCTGTCAGTATGAGATCATCAAGGTCCTCCTTGTAAGATTTGATCAACTTCTCATCACCTGTTAGTATGAGATCATCAACATATAGTACGATGATCAACAACTTACCTTCCACCACTATGTGGTACAGGTTCACATCTGCTTCACTCTTTGTGAAGCCCAACCTAGTGAAGTAGCTATCTATCCTGGTGTACCAAGCACGGGGTGCTTGCTTCAGCCCATACAATGCTCTCTTGAGTCGACACACATGCAACTCACAGTCGAAGGTTTCAAAACTTTCGAGCTGCTCTATGTACACCTCTTCCTCAATCAAGCCATTGAGGAAGGATGTCTTCACATCCATCTGATGGATATTCCAACCCATTTATGTTGATAGTGACAATATAGATCGGATTGATGAGTACCTTGCAACAGGAGAAAATGTCTCATCATAGTCAATCTCCTCTACCTTGTGAAAAGCCACGGGCCACAAATCTGGCCTTATGCTTCTCCACACTACCATTTACAACTTTCTTTATCTTTTAAATCTAACGGGATCTCACTACTGACTGGTCCTCCGGTCTCAGGACGAAATCCCAAACACTGTTTCGAACTATGGAGTTGTACTCCTCCACCATTGCATCAACCCAAACTAGCTGCTACACTACTTCTTGAAAGGAAGATGGCTTTGTCACAACACCTGAACCCATAAGAGCCATGTATCTAGTATACTTATTAGGTGACCTCCTCTACTTGTGCTGAGAATTGGGTGCTCCCACATTCTCCTGTGCATCATCCAACAATTTGTCAGCCTCTCTAGTGTGATTTCTTCCCTCTCTGGAAGACTCTGCTTGAGTGGATGTCTCCACTCCCGGAACCTCTGCATGTGGCTTCTCCACATCAATCTGAGGCTCCTCAACCTTAGGAACTACATATCCTCATTCGCATGTAGCTCAAGCTCGCTCTCAACGGAAACTCACATGGCCTTCTCCTCATCGAATCTAATATCCCTGCGAACCACTATCATTCGATTGGTTAGCATGTACACCCGATAGTTGTGAGGTGTATCAGTGTACCCCACAAATATCCCCAACTCTGTTTTCGAGTCAAGCTTCTTCCGTGCATCTTTGGTCACATGGCAATATACTGATGACCCAAAAATCCTGAAGTGACCAACATCTGGCCTCTTACTGGAATAAGCCTCCTCTAGTGCCTTCATCTCAAGTATCCGATGTGGGCTACAGTTCTGAACATAAACCATTATGTTGCATGCCTCAGCCCACAAGTGTAGTGGTAGGCCCTGATCATGCAACATTTCCCTCACTTCCCCTATTATGCTTATGTTCTTCCTCTTGGTCACCCCATTATGTTGAGTGTTATGGGGTGTCGTCAATTCTCGTTTAATCCCTTCCAATGCACAGAAGTTATTAAATTCATTTGAGACATACTCACCACCATTATCACTCTATAGAGCTTTAACCTTTTTGCTTGACTCTTTCTCCACCAATTCTTTGAACTCACAAAACTTTGTGAAAGTTTAATCCTTTTTCTACATGAAAAATATCCAACATTTATGAGAATATTCATCAACAAATATAACATAATACTTTTGTTTGGTCGTGGATGCTATCAAGAATGGTCCACACACATCTGAATGGACACTCCCTATAATAGACTCTACTCGACTGTCTCTGACTCCAAAGGAAGACTTGGTGTATTTTCCCAAAGTACAACCCTTGCATGTATAAACTTGCTCAAGCATACCTTTGGGAGGACCGATAGAGATTTGCTGCAATATCTTCAAAGACCCATGATGCAAGTGGCCCAATTGCATGTGTCACAACTTGCCAACGTCTCGACTCTGCATCTTTTCTTCTTTTAAACTTAAAGCAACACACTCCTCTACCTCAATCTTATAGACATTCTTCACATGAATCCTTATCTTCTTTACTTTACCCATGGCTATGTGTCGAAGGAACGCCTTTCCTTTCGAGAAGATCACATCATAGACTCTATCCTCAAGCATGGAAATGGATACCAATTTCTTCTTTAGCCCGGGTACATACATAGCATTATTCAAGGTGAGTGGAGCCCCATGCTCCCTCTGAAAATAAATCGTGCCCAATCCAATAACACTATACTTCTTGATGTCGCCCATCCCGGTATGCATATGGAGATCTTTCTCCTCGAGGTCACTGAATAACCCTTTGTCGCCAGTCATGTGGAATGAAGCTCCATTTTCTAAGTACCATACACTTCCCAACATTGATGACACCATGCATACAATGAGGGAAAATTCCATTTCAAATTGAGAGGCCATAGCCTCACCCACCACTCCTCCTCAGGACTTCTCCTTGGACTTCTTGAGTGGACAATTTGTAGCAAAATATCCCATTTATGACAATGAAAAAATTTAACTTTCATCATATCTTTCCTCTTACCTCCATGATAAGAATCCGATTTGGAATGGGAAACATTCCCTTTCCCCTTCCTCGACTTAATCACTAAGGCACAGTTTTATTCATCATCAGTCTTTGATGAAGAGCCATCCCTGGTGTTCCTCATGATCTCCTCCTGCATCAAATCCAACCATAGTTGTTTCCAATCTGGAAGTTTCTCCTGACCATTGACAAAGCCCTGATAACTATGCCAACTCTTTGGGAGTCCTATAAGATCAAGACTCACCATATCCTTCTTAGCAACCGTGATTCCAACACTTCCAAGTTCATCACCTTCTCCCTTGAAAATAGTCTTGCCTTTCTCCATTTTCATTTTTCGAAGTTTGTCCTTCAGTTCCAATTTCCTTTAGTCACCGTTGTTGTAAAACAAATCCATCAACGTTTTCCACATAACATGTGGAGTTTCCTTGCCATGAATACTCAAGCCAATGTGGTCTCGAACTCCCACAAGGATTATCGCCTTGCCTTTGCCACACACTTATTCCATTTGGCCAAGTTCTGTGCATCCATAGCTAGTGGCTTGGGGACTTATTGATCAATGAATTCCTTCAAGCCATTATCTTCTAGCACAACCTCCATCTTGCCCCTCCAGGCTATAAAATTTGAGTTGCCTTCCAAGGCATACTCAAGCTGCAAACTGGAGAACACCATTTGCTGATCCTGAAGTATGAAATGAAAAATTGAATTTCACATGTAACCCTCAACTCAAATACTTTGAAATCTCCTCTAATATACTATTCTCAGCTTTGATACCATGTAGACTTTCTTGTAGATTCACAAGCTCATGCAATGTACTAAAGCAAGAGACATGAATCTACTTCTACTCTTTACAGTGGAAGCACATAAATAATGAGCAAATGAATAATTGACAAGAGGAAGAGAATCAAATACACGTTACACAATAAATATCCAAGGAAAGCCACAGATAAAAATCTCACTATCTATATTGCATATATCAAAAAATCAAGATGAGATTACAATTATTTCTCTCACAAGAACAATCCCAGCACTCAGTAAAATCAATCTGCAACTCACAAGAAAACTCTTGGCCAATAATTAGCCAATTCTCCTACTATCCAAGTCCCTATTTCCTTGCACAATTCCTATGGTTGATTATCCCATATTAAAGGGAAATCAGTGCATCCAAAACCGTGCAATCCCTTCTAGGCTCAATTCCTAATTGCATGCACCATCTGTATAACTCAAAAAAATATACAACAAATAGTACATTGTCCCTACACTCTAGTCTCAACTGGGTATTTCTCAGAATTGACATGCATGAGTTTATGATGAGGGAATATTTAGTTAACTGGAGTATCACTAATTAATGCATTAGTGCACCAACTCACTGTTAACTCACTATTAGTTCCTTACAAAGTTTGGAACTAATTTAACTGGACTTAACTCGGGAAAATGAGTTAACTAATTACAACTCATACTTAACTCATCCTGGATCCCTATAATATAGGGAGAACATATACATAACTTTAGAAAGACTTCCAACTCAAAACTCCTAGGCTAATTAAGTTAATTAAACTTAATTAACTATTTACAAGTTTCTATGAGAATAGAATTTGATTTTAATTCACAGTTTAATTCAAGGAAAAATTACTCTGGAATTTCTTGTTTCCATTTCTCAACACACTCATTGTGTAAGCATCATCTCATCATATAACCGTGCCATAGTGTTCTCCATTGGCCCCAATTCCTATTGCATGGTTGACTGCCATTCTGTAGCGTTGTAACTGTGTGAAGATAGCATTTGATTCTCTACTGCAAGATGGTCCATTTATTTCTTCATTGCAACAAGTTCTTTACTTAATCTAACATTATTACTCAATAGATATTCAAAGTTGTCCTGCACTATTCTAGCAAAAGAAACATTTCTGCCATGATTTCCCTATGATTCCTACTAGTATTGGCGATTATCACCTTCTTTATATAAACTAAGATTGGGTTCTGAGGATCATTTGATAATTATCTTCATCTCTGCTGCAAAATCCTCTTCTTATGTTGATCAAACGTGAAACTGCACATATCCATGACTCTGTCTGTAGGTGGAGGTGTGATTCCCATTTCACCAAATGGAAGATTAGGACCTATGAGAGGAGGTTTTTCTGGTTAACCTGGTTCATCATCTATGGACTAGATGTTTTCTTCATCCTCCAACTCTTCCTCTATCTCCTAAGTCATTCTTCTTCTAGTCTTTATGCTTCTTCTTCCTCCTGGGACTACCTTTGTTGTTCCTCTTATACTCTTCTCCTTTCCTCTTCTTCTTCGTGTTGCCTCCTGATAAACTCATCCTGCTTCATATTATCCTCTTCTTATGCTTCTATCCTTTCTTTTTATGCTTGAATAACTCCTTTATTCAAAGGATCAGCGTTCCACTTCCTATTTCTTTCCTAATCAAATCATACTTGATCCTCTTTTTAGGAGATACACTCTTTGCTTAAGGGGTTATCTGTTCTACCTCTTGGACCTACATGTCTTGAGATGGTGGATCTTGGGGGAATTGGGCTCCATGCTTGGGTGTATGTTTCTAACTGTGTTGTACTAATTTCTCACCTTCTCATATTATATTGTCGACATGGATGAATAACCCCAATTGGAACCAATTCTTTCGCAATGTTTCCTACACACTCTCTTAGAATAATATCCATCAAAGTCTTTAGTTTTAAGTGCAAGTGATACAGTGCTTGTATTTTTGTAGTTTCTGCCTTGTGACTCTTCAACTCACATCGTCTGATCCTCAACGAGAAGGTAGGCCAAGGGGCTTTCTTCCTTCTACGAAGGAATCCTGACAATCCCTTGTCCAACTGGTTTTCTACTTCCTGCATGACCACCTTCTTGGTCACATATCATGACATGTGATGAGGGGATATTTGATAACCAAAAAATCTTATGTATTTACCCTCTAGCGCTGCAAACCAATCTATGATATCACATTGTGGCTCCTTCACTTGACCGGTCATGAAAGGAGGATTGATCTCGAATATCATATGGAAAATGACTGCAAATAAGTGCTTAGCCAATCTGTCATATGTGCCTCTGAAGCTTGATTATGAAAACACATTGTAGTGAAAGTAAACTAGTAACTTTTCCTAAGGGGTCTAGCTCAGTACATTCCTGGGAAATCATATTGTGCATAGATTCCATCTAGTAGAAATGTAAACATATAGAATTTCAGTGCCTGATTCACCCTCAAAGATGCTTTTTCCTACCCCACATGGCGTTGTAACTCAAATGACAATATATCTTCCCAATTGAAATATTTACCATGGGTGACAACCGTGTTCAATGTTCATCATATATATCTAGTTTTCCTCCAATAACTTGGCGTTCTTCCACCCATGAAACCGATAGCACATGGCAATCAGATACTGATATACATCCTAGTCAGATAAACTACATATGGGTGGTGGCAAAATTTAGTAGGCTCTCGACACCATTATTTGATGATGTCACTTATTTCAAGATCAACCCATCTGATGTAGAAGTCATTATTTGCATATTTTGTGGGCCTAAGCATCTTGTAGTAAGTCTACATGCCTTCTCCATAATAGGTGGTGAGTTGATTACCACTTTCACTATGAAGCACAAGATGAGATTCATCCATGTGTGTAATAATCCACCCAATCACTTTTGCACAGGGATGACTGGGAATCTGCATGCTATACTATGCATTATGGAACGCTTGATATTGATATATACTTCTAAGTCCTCCAAGTTCTCTGAAAACATTGTGTTCATGAATTTTTCCTTTATGCCACTCCATGCGACCTATGTAGACTTATAAATGAAGCTCTATATGTCAAAATATATGGGAATGTTTGGCTTTGTCACTCCAAATGCTTCCTTAGGGCTTTCTTCTGAGTCTTTTTGGAGGTCACTTTACATGTAGTGGGAGGCATGGATCCAACAGATGATGAAAGAGTGGAAATACTTGTAGCTCGAACACCTGTTTGTGGAATCACACTCATGATGAAAAGATTACCTTTCTGAAATCTCCTAAATATTACAACAATATCTTAGAAAATGATATTAAAAGATCCATTAAATGTAATAAGATTGTAAATATATTAATGACAACACATAACCACTTGCATGCGTAAGAAAATAGGCATGCAAACAAGGAGGAAACACTTTCAAAGCATGAAGGAGGTTCAAGGGTCATTCGGGGGTTTTTAGTGTGTTGATGCGCTAAAGTAAGAGAAGGAAAACCTCAAGGGCACGAGGGTGTACTCCGAAGAGATGAAGGAGTCAGTCTTTGGGACTTCAGACCTTCAAGGTGTTCTCATGTCCTCAAGGATAGATAGAGAGGACATTGACGCACTCTGAAGGGATGAAGGAACAAGTCTTCATGACTTCAAGGTGCACTCATGCACTCAAGGGCAAGGAGGGCACACTGGTGCATGCTGAAGGGAACTCATTCAAGCCTTTAGGGTGCGCTCATGTGCTCAAGGAGGGCACAAATATTCATGGTGAAGGAGTGTGCTCAAGAGGAAAATTGGCCTATTCTCGGCACATTTTTCTGAGCTAATGGGGCTTCAAGTTCCATAAGCACACTCTACCTGAGAATGGATCAAGAACAAGTCTAATATCAAGATTTCATGATAGAAATGAGAATAGGAAGGATATACAAGATTTTATGGATGTTGTTGCAATGATGGTTAGAATGTGAAGGGACCAGGAATATGTAGAGTTTCAACATGTGACAAAAAATTAACACTTGTAGAAACAAGATTGAATAGAAACAAAAGTAAATAGTAATAAATAAATAAATAAAATAAAATAGAATGTTGGCAAGAAAAGCAAGATTGAAAGTGAAGCCATTAAAGGAAATGAAGCGATTCAACATGCAAAAACTTACTTATAACATAAATTGATGAAGATTTTCTTGATCCACAACTATGCGCCCAACTCAAACGAGAATGATTATGAAAATGAATGGTTAACTGGGTTGACTTAAAATAAATTACATGCAAATTAGTTTCATGCATGATTTCCACTTGTGTACAAGTGAATGAGTTATTTGAGGGAAGTTAAGTGGGCTCCTATTTCCTAGGAGTGCACCCACATGCAAGAAGAAGACTCATGCATGCGTTCAAGGAGGGTGCATGTATTCAACATGAAGGAATGTGCTCAAGGAAGGTGAATTTCTTCAACATGAAGGAGTGCACTCAAGGAGGGTGCACTTCTTCGACCCAAAGGAGTGCACTCAATGTAATAGCATGTCTTCATGATATTGAAGTTCGATTTTTCCTTTCTAGGTGAATTCTTTTCTTTTGTTTGCTTCTGTGTGCTTTTCGAGTGTGTTCATGGTAAAAATGATAGTTTCTAAGTCAAGAAAAGCCATTATTTCACCTAACCATGGAAAAAATAACACAAGAACTTCTATGGGTTAAATGATGACACTTAGGAAACATTGACTTAGGAGGATGCGACACTAGGAGAAAACATAATAATGACAACAAATAATGTGACGACACTAAGGGGATTGAGATGATAGTTCATGTAGGCTCTAAAATTGACTTAGGCAAAAAAAATGGAGGTTTGTTGTCACAACGATAACAAAAGCCATCACAAAGAAAATAATTATTCAGAATCACCTATAAGTCAAAAGGTAAATGTTGTAGAGTTGTTATTGATAGTGTAAGTACTAAAAATTTGGAGTCTACATAATAGTGGAGAAGTTAAACCTAAATTAAATAGTGCATCTTACTCCATAGAAAGTGTCAAGGTTGTGGAAAGGACATCAAATATTGGTAAATAGACAATGTGAATTAGAGTTCTAGATTGTATGTTACAAAGATAAAGTACCTTTTTTTGTCATGCCCATGGATGTATGTCATGTTATATTAGGAATACCTTGGCAATATGACCAAAAGAAATGTATGATGGAAGGAGTAACACATACACTTTTGAAAAGTATGGTGAGAAACACACATTGCTACCATTAAAGGATGAAGTTTTAATGGAAGACATTAGTATTGAAGTGCTAATGATGAGTGAGAAGGAGTTTTGAAATATGAAATGTAAGCAGAAATAGGATCTACATTACTTGATTAGAAAGAGACAGTTGTTGAGGTAATTAATTTGCCTCCAGAAAATAAGATTTCATTAAATGAACATGATAGTATGAAGACTAATGAATTGTCCAGTGAAGTGTTGACGAGGGTAGAGGTAAATCAACCAATGATATTTACGATAGAAGAGAATTTTCAAAAAGAGATTGTGATGGAAGGAAGTAATGAAAAAATTGTAACAAGTGAATAATAGGAAAATGAAGAGAAATTTTTTATCTTAAGACACAATGAGCGTTTTTTGTGTGAGAAAACTCAAATTGATATTGAAAATGATATTAGTGAGTAGGTTGTGGAAGAGGAAGTATTTTTGATTCTGAGAAGGGACGACCATGAGAAAGTGATATAGGTACAATTCCATAAATATGAGATGAACAATAGATAGTGGAGTGTATATGTGTTGAAGAATTGAATAAAGGATAGAAGAATAAGATGACAAGTTTCTTTCACGTTGTCTTGGAAGTTATATACATGGCAATGATTTTGATGGCTGAGGATGGGCTATAGAATCCTAATGAAAAAATAATTTCTTTAACATATTTGCTTCATGTGTAGGTGAAATTAAAGAAAACAAGAATAGATTTAAGATAGAACATGAAAAAATAAATCCTGAAAAGTCTTCAATTATGCATATAAGATTATTATGTTTCACCCAATTTTAAGAAAAAGTCAAGTTTCCATATCAAAATACTAGAGTACAATTGAGAAGCAAACCAGGTCCACATCCAACAAATAGACCTTGGGATCTAGGAGGAAAATATTTGAAGAAAACATTTTATTTTACCTATTCACCCCAATTATTTTAGGCATCTCGATGAACACAACGACAATGAATAATTTATGGACATAAGTCCATGGATAAATTTGTTCCTCCGAAGTCTGATGCAGGAGCATCTTGCATTACTAAAAATATATGTGTTTAATTTTTCCTAAGTTTAAGAAGTGTATAGAAAAGACTAAATTATTAAAAATTCCTAAAAAATATATGTAATCGAGACTCGTCATTTTTTTAGAATATAGTTAAGGTAGGTTCCTAAGCTTCTGAGGATTCCCCTCAACTTCCTCCAAATCTATAAGATAGCAATTATCTTTTGAACCATAGAGATGCTTCCTTCCTCAAGTATAAATAGGGATGTAATTCATTTGTTGAGAAAGGTAAGTCTGAAGCTTCATAATTAACTAAAATATTGTTTTTGGGGAATTAATGGTTTTATGTTTGAATTTTTCTTTTAATGTGTGAGTTCGGGTCATAGCGCCATAAAATAATGTTGATTTTTCCCCACTTGAATTTTGTGATGTTGTTTTATGAAAATATTATATGTGGGAATGTCATTCTATTTATGAGTCTTGTCCCCATAGTGTCATTGTTACTTTAGGAGGTTAGATCTACAGGGTACCAAAGGAAATTCTAACTACTAAAATTTCATTAATCTTATCCAAACAATGCCAAAAGGTAATATCTCAAACTACAAAGTTTGTTCTTTTCATTTTTTAGTCATAAGGTTAAAGTAAGGTCACTATGACCACCATAGCCTTAGTATAAGGCCTCTATACACAACATAAGTATATGGACCAAATTGTAGAGGCATACAAAGATATATTCACTTCACCTATGGTGTGTCTCTATAATGTTAGGTCAAAAACTCAATTGAATTGATACCTAGTTCTCCTTAACCTAATGGCACAATATATAGATTCTCTCTCTTGGAGAAAGATGAAACAAAATGTTAGATTCATGACCTCATCTAGTAGGGCCACATTTGACTAAGATCCTCACTATGCAAGAGCCCAATTGTGTTGGTGTAGAAGAAGGATGGCACAAGGAGACTATGCATTGATTATAAAGCCTTGAAAAAAATGGTTGTAATTAATAGATACCTAATTCCCTAGGTTAACAATATTCTTTATCAATTTAAGGTGGCCAAGTTCTTTAGTAATATTAATATGAAGTCAGGTTACCACCATGTTCCCATTGAATAAACCAATGTATGGAAGATAGCTTTCAAATCCAAAGAAGGTTTTTTTGAGTTGTTGGTGATGCCCTTTGGATTTATTAATTATCCATAATTGTTAATGAGGATGATAGATGATATCATGTGGTCATTTAGAAACTATTTTATGGTTGTATATTTGTAAGAAATCATCTTCTTCAACATAACCTGGGTGGAACATTTGTATCACATTCAATAGGTCTTCAACACCCTAAAACAACACAATTTCTATGCTAATATGAGGAGATGCACATCTGGCATGAAGAGAATTCAATGTTTGGGATACATTTTGAATGAACATAGGGTGCATGTGGAACCAACCAAGATCCAAGTAATTTGGTGTTGGCTAGCCTTGACAAATTTGAAAAATATTTGTAGCTTATTATGTTAAAATATGAAAATGTAGTCAAATTCCACTTTAGACAACTCACTTAATGGATATGATGAATGAATTGAATTCCTCTTTTCGAGAGGCCCAAAATAAACCTAAATATCACTCAAAATAGATAAGGGAAAGTGTACTTATTAAGAAAAGCGCACATGTGCATATTTGATAACGTTGGCCCTAGAGCAAAGTGGACACCCTTGGAAGGCTATAAATACAAGTGACCTATAACTCATTTGGATATCATCATGAGAAACTCTTCTATCTTGGTTTTTGGCTTGCACTGGCCTGAGGCTCATCTGCCGAGGAACATGTTTGCTTGAAGATGAAATTGCAGGGTATGAAGCTCACATTTTTGTTTTAGGGTTTTAGGCCTCAATTGCAGGCACATGATAAAGAGATCTTGACTGTAGTCACTCGCTACCATTCTCATATGTGTGACTGAAGCATCCCATTCACACACATATCTCATCCTCTTTGTGATCATCATCTAGGGTTTCAGAATCTCAGTTGCAGACTGTAGTCTCTCGCTCGTAGGATCCAGAGAGCGACTAGAAGCTTCTCAATTACATGCATGACTCCTCCTTCATGCGACCGAGACCTAAATGATGTAATTTCAGTTTTCTGAATATTTCACTCAATGACCAAAGTGTTCGACAGTTAACCGCGAATAGTGAAAGTTCATTACTGGCTTCAGAATCAGTATTTTGAGTATAAGCAGTGTTGGGTTCATTTCATGGATGTTGTAGTTTCTTTTCATGAATAGTTGTAGAAATGAAGATATGGATCATTTTACTCTCTTTTGTTGAATCATTCAATGACAATCTAATAAGAAGGATAATTTGAAAAGGTTTTCCCCATAGTGGGTTTTTCCCTGGCCTCCGACCAATCCTTGTGTCTCTATGTGTGAATTATTTTCTTCTATTGTTCCTTTACATTCCACTGCATTGATAATGATTACATTATTCTTTCTATATAATTTCACATGCTGTTGAATAATGATGTAAATATGAATAATGCTATGATGTTATGGGGTGAATGTAACATGTTAATGAAGAAATGCAATTATCAAAGCAAAGAACAATATAGCCCCAAGAAAAATTAACATCTTAGGCTTGCTAAATTCTACTAAAGTTTCATGTTGGGGTTTTCTCATATCAATTATTCATTAAATAAAGTGACAAATGGTGGAGCTAAATTAATTTTTTCTTGGTTTGAATCATAGAAAAAAGCATTCAAGGATCTGAAACATCACCTCTACTCCACACCAATCCTCAGCTTGATAGACCTACAACAACCATTTCAAATTGAGATAGATTCCTCAAACTATGTTATTTGTTAAATTCTCACTTAGCAAGGACATGCAATGGCATATATAAATGAAACACTCGATGATACTAATAAAAGATACTCCACCTATGACAACTAGATGCACTCCATTGCGCATGCATGTTGACAATGGAAGAATTATATTGTGGGGAATGAGGCAACCATCCACACTAATCATATACCTTTACAATTCAAGTAGAAACAAGGAAAGTTAAAAAATGATCACCATTAGAAACGGTACATATACCTATAAAATTCGACTTGAAAATCAAGTACAATAATGGAAACACAAATGTTGTTACAGACTACCTTAGTCAACCCTTGGTTGTGGCACTAACCAAAATTCTTAACTCCTATGGGCAAGATAACTCTAGGTGGCCACAACTATACAAAAATAAATTTAAGTTTTCTACTACATGCCAGACATTGATCACATGCAAACAAGGTTTATATTCCACCTCCAAGAAGTGTTCTTGTGGTACTAATTGGGCCACCTTTGTGTTCCTTCAAGCGAGCATGCCAAGCTGATTTGAGAGGCACATTACAATCAAATGACAAGGAACTTTAGTGTGGAGAAGAAAATATCATTAATTAAGAAGTATTTCATACTGACCAAGGCTTTGACAAGATGTTAGTTGGTACATTAAATCATGCACTACCTATGCCATTCCTAAACCTTCCATAAAAAATAAAGGGTTGTGCACTCCTCTACTTACACTAGATAAGCCCTAAGAGTCAATCTCCATGGATTATGTGTTATGTTTTTTCCTTTACCAAACATGGTAGCAATTTTTTGTTTATGGTTATCAATCAGTTCACTAAGATGGCCATTTTGACACATGAAAGAAGAGTTTCATAGTTGAAGATAAAACTAAACTCTTCATTATATGCGTCACGGGAGATTCACTTAGCGAACTTGTGTCATAGCATGTTAATTTACGAGATATTAAAGAATATCCCTAATTTTAGCAGATATTGAAAAATACCCTTAAAAGTCCTTTTTTTGACCCCCCTTCCAATACATACTTTCAATTTTTAAAATCCCTATTTTTACCAAATATCCTAGGTATCAATTTTTTCCGTGGCATTTTTAATACCTATTTTTATTTCTACCCTTGGATGAATAATTACTAATATAATTGTATATTTCTAATATTGTTCATCTATATATTAACGATGTAGATGTACTTTATCATTATAAACTATTATTTAAATGGCATACATTATTAATATATCTTCAATATTATTCTAAAATGTGATACCCCACCTTACCTTATAATATAAATCAAACACAAATATATTTTATTAAATTACATTTAATTAGAACTAATATCATTAATCGTGTACTTATATTTTGAAATAATTATATTTTAATGATATTAAAAACTAAAAATAAAATCAGAGATTCGATTTAAAGAGATTATGAGATGTTTGATTATAAATGAAAGGCAATCCATAAAAATTATACAAAACTATAAACTCACAACTAGACTTGTAATTACATTTTAAATAATAATTAAAAAATATTTAATTACAAGGTCTAGTCAATGATTTATAAATTTATACCTCTTTTAACAAATCAATTATTTCAAACTTGATTAAAAATATATTAAACATGATTTATAATCTTAAACAAGCTAAAAAAATTGAACACATCACACTATTAATTATTAATTCAAGAAAGTGCGTGGTGGATTATAAAACAATAAATAAGTACAAACCATGAGTAAGAATAGGGTTTTTTCGCCCCAAAATTAAAGTGGCCTGACCTCCCTTCCAAATCGGGTGAAATGAATCTGATTAACCCATGCACATAAAAGATGGTTTTTCCTTTTCTCCCCCATTTATTATGTTAAAACTCAAGCAACTTAATGTGTTGAAATAGCTTATAGCCATAGATCATTTCAAACTTTATTAAAAGTATATTAAGCATGATTTATAATCTTAAAAAAGCTAAAGTAATCAAACACATTAACATGCAATTAATTATTAATTCAAGATAGTGTGTGGTGGACCCTAAAACATTAAATAAGTACAAACAATGGGAAACACTAAGGTGGTTTCACCCCACACTTAAGGTGGTTTGACCTCCCTTATAAAGTGAACTAAATGAATCTAATTGGCACATGCACATAAAATATTTTTTGCCTTCTCACCCCCTTTCATTGTGTTAAAACTTGAGTAAGTTATCATGTAAAAATAGCTTATAGCAATACATCACAGTGATGTGTTAAAGTTGTGGTAAGTGATGTGATTGATGACATTGTGTTGACTTGGACCACCACATTAGTTATCCATATCAGCAACCATGGTAGTGGTATCCCTTCATCCAAGCAAACATGGCTCCAATGTGGCCACTTGTCCGTTGAATCCCATGCTCCATTATGCATCCACACCAACAATAGAAAATTGCTTTTAGCAAAATACTGATAAAATTCCCTCCACCCCATCCTGTTAAACATTGACCTAAGGGGGGGTCATGTCATACATTCCCTTTAGATCTAGCACTCCCACGCAGAGTTGGAATTTGGCAGGCATTTTCCCCATCATAGGGAATTTTTCCCGTATTTTATGTTTAAATGTTTTACATAACCGTCTTTCATGATGTGTTTTGAAATGTTAAAAACTCATTTTAGATAGTTTATTTTTTTCAAAAAACATCATTAGTACCCTATATCAAGTTATTGATGGACACTACCACCTGAACACATTTATTTTCAACCACAATCTGAAATATCTGACTGATGAAGAACACATCTATTGTCATTTACGAAATACTAAAATGTTCATTGACAGTGTCTTATTTTTATATTTTGGAGTCAGAGCTTTCTCAAATGGGTTTTTCCTCTAAGTAACTTACATTGTATTTTCCTTTCATATGTATGGGTTGTTCATATAAGTAACTTACATCATATTTTCATTTCATATGTATTGACTCTTTATACATTATTATTTTTATCATTTTGCAGTCAATCAAAAAAATAAATTTATAGAAATTTATAATTAATGTAGAAAAATACGAGACTTTCTTCCTTTTACTTTATTTTAAGGGGATTGCCTTAAATGGGTTTTGTGAAATGGGGAATTCTTGGTTTTATTTCAAAATTTGAGGATGTTAATTGAAAATCTTTGGTACTTCTTTTACTTGTGGTCTGAAAATTTTATATTGATTTAGTTTATGTATGCAGAATATATGTGGTGTTGTTTGCTTGGAAGAGTGCTGCTAGTGGAAGGGAAAATGTACATTTCACTAGGAATATGGTATTTTGGCTGGAGATATTAGAGAATGTAGTAGAGGTAATGAGATATTTTTTGTTGATATGGGTAATGGGAAATAAGTCCACTGGGATGAGTTCATGGAATAATTGGGAAAAAATGGGAAGGAAGAAAACAAACGAAGTAACCAATGAGGAAATGACTCTGTGGTGAAGAGAGTGGTGTGTCAGGTTACCTATCAAGTTTCAATGGCCTCATAGACATAAGTTGTGAGAGACAAGTGCAAGTCCTAGTTGATAGATGAAATTTTGTTGGAGAAGTTGGTCACTGGCATGCTTTAGTAGGGCCATTTCACCTATGAATGTGTTACTCATCATTTTATTTTTAATGTTTTGGACCTTGAATGCTTTATTAATTGTTTTTTTTATGTTTTAGATCTTGATTTTATAAGACAATGGAATTGAGAGTATTAGGTGCTTTTTATTATGGAATGGGAGATTCACATCCTCCAACCCCCCAAATGTGAAACCACATTTATAATTGGTACCCAAGGAAAAAAAATCAATCAATCTCGGTCTATTTTCCTCTTTTGATCAGTCAAGTGAAACTTTATAATGTTGATCAATAGTGGTGTGATCATATGATATATCTACTCTTTTTATAGCATATGCTTGAAGGAATATTTGTAACATGATTTTTTTTTTCATGGCACTTTGGTTTTGCAAGTCCCAATGCCTAATATGATGCATGTAATGAGAGAAAGTGGACAGAGAATGAGCATGACCAATGGCATGTACAACCACTGCCAAAGTTCCTCTGAATTAGAAATTCAGGGTGATGGTAGAGCCTTATTAGAGTGAGTTTTTTATGATTTCACTCAATGTTACTTTAATAAATAGAAAGAACCATTTGATAAAAACATTATTTTACCACATTTAATGCTTATAAGTATTTTCTCTCTGAGAATGTAATACTGGAGGATGAAACCATAACATAATCCTTATATAACATGACATTAAGATATCTACAATTTCCATTTGTTATAAGTTTAGTCTTTTAATTTTTTAAAAGTTAGATACTATGCATTCATTCTTGTTAATATCAGTGTATATCCCATGATTGC
Organism: Pinus tabuliformis; assembly: GCA_031772625.1. NCBI lineage: Eukaryota > Viridiplantae > Streptophyta > Pinopsida > Pinales > Pinaceae > Pinus > Pinus tabuliformis. Next base: position 986,260,396 of record CM062812.1, on the reverse strand, counting down.
AATGGTGATATATATTTCCAAATGTATAATTTATCTTTAGATCTGATAATATATATTAAATTATGTAATTCATAGCATAAATCATATTAATTAATCTACTTTTTAGTTCTTATTGATAGCATTCAATATTTTTATTTTGTTGTCCATCTTATATATCCGATAAGATATCCTTAGTCATATCTCACATATACAAATGCTATGGCATGTTTGGGTAAGGACAACTATGTTATTGAAGGGTAATTTTTTAATCAAACATTTATTTGTTAAGGGTTAATTTAATATCAAAACATCACTCTTGAAGGGAAAAATTTTAAACAACATTTTTTAATGGGAAGCATAAAGACCCAAAACATCAAAAAAAAATTGTCTAACAAGAAGAATCTAAATTCCAACCCTGATCCCACAGATCAACAATGATCTGACACTTTGAGTTGCACTTGTTGATTTTCATTGATTTTCTTCGTGTATTCCAATGTTTTAAAATCTTTATTAAAGTGTCAATATATTTCAATATTAACTCCCCACCACATGCACTTTAATTTCATATCTTTGTGAACATGTCGAGGACAAATGTGGCATTGAATTATAGTTGGAAGACCGACGAACCCTCCCGCACACTAAAAAATTCCCCCCTCCCCCCACCAAAGAAGAAAAACATATAATGCTATGTATATACACAAAACCTTTATACCCTTAAATACTATTCAATATATTGTTTTTTATTTTTTCGCTTTTTTTAACCCTATATATGACAAGACATGTCAATATATTTTCCATCTAATGAAGTCCCCATGGAGTGTGTTTGAGTTCATTTTGGGATACCTTGGACTATTATTTTAGATAGGAACAATAGGTTCCTCAATACCTTCTAGTCCATCCTATGGTCTCTAATGGATACTAGGTTGAACAAATCAACTTCTTTTCATCCCCAAGCAAATGGAAAAATAGAAGTGGCCAACAAGATGATTGTGCATATCTTACACATGTGCAACTTTAAGCATCCACGTACATAGGATGAAATCCTTCCATATTTTCAGGATAGTTATAACATATCTCTCCATAGGTCTATTGGACATAGTCCTTTTTAGGTGTGCTTGGGGTTCTAACCATTGGCCCTAACTGATGTAGCTCTTCTCGTTGCATCTTCACCAACAAAATCCATCCATGTTCAAGCTAAGGTAAATGGAGTAATTTATTGAATGAATCCAACACCTCCAATAGTAGGTTCACGATATTCTGAAGAAAGAAAATGCTAAGTACATGCAATAACATGACCAACATCAAGTCACACACAATTTTAAAGTTGGTGATAAGTTTTGGTTGAATTTAGAAATATTTCCTCACAAACCCCCACAAAATCATCAAACCACTCCAATATGGGCCTTACACAATCATAAAGGTTGTAGGTGAAAATTATTTTGAATTAAGTATTCCCCTCTTCCTTGGCTTGCACCTAGTATTTAATGTGGATTTAATTTGACCATACCTTACACCTATGTTAGACACCTCAAAGGTGGCCAAGTAATTGACCCCCAAAGAACTAAATCCTAATTGGCCCAGCTAGGGCCAAATTTAGCAAATAATTCCCCATTTGAATAGGAGCTTGATGTGATGGAGATAATTAATTCCTAAGGGGGAAAGATTGATCTAGGTGTATACTCATCACGACCCACTTCTTCCACTAACTCAATGATTCTCTATCTTCTTGGCAAATTTTCTATGATTTTTCGATTTGCAAATTTTTGAGGCCATTTTGAGGTCCTAAATAATATTTTTTCTCCTTTTAGGGGAGTAATGTTTCCATGGAATACCCTAAACCTAACCAAAATTTGTGTTATTATGCATCCCAAATAGAAATTATATGTAAAATTTATGCCTTGGGGAAGTTGATGTACAATTTAACTACTTTGGTGCCCACAAAAATTTTGGCACTTCATCTTCTAGGGTTAGGGTTTTAGACCTCTAGGTTCTTTCTTTATGTTAAAATGCCATTATCTTGGCCTCTTATAATATATTTTGGTGGATGAGTGTAGCATCTATCTCTCTCCCTTCGGAGATAAGTTACCACCAGTCTAGCCAATTTTTGTTCTATAATATTCTATTGTTTTATTTATTAATACAAGTTGGTTTTTCACTATATTACTATGCTTTCTATTATATTTCTCTATATTTGTTTCATTTCTTTTCCTTCTTTCATTTCATTCCTTGTACAACCTGGATCACACATGTAGGAATGATAATATAGATTTATGCAACATAGTGAAACCATTCAATTATCCATGAGACTATAATTTATAAATACAAGATAATATGGGCAATCGAAATTGAAAAAACTAGAAATTAATTCAATCCATGACATAAACCATAATAATTTAGTGTTAATTGAATGTAATTTTTAAGTACATTGATGAACATTTAATTTCCTAGAAATTGTCCCCCAATTGGTTATAGAAGAGGGTTGTTTCACCCATTCCTTATTGTACCAAACCTCTTTGCAAGAAATAGCACCCTTAACCTAAGGATTTAAATCCACAAGGAAAATTATTCCTATGGTTAGCTCTAGTTATCTTCACATAGCCCAATTTCTAGGTTCATGGTCAATATTTACTCCTATAGTAGTCCTAATCCACAACCCTCTTTCCCCATTAGCCTACACAACCCAAGGAATGGGATTCCTTTTTTTTCCTAATAGTCCTTCAGGTTATCCTACTTCTATATAGGGCTACAACATGGGATAGCTATGAAATATTACTTTTGGGATTCGAGGAATTATTAAATGTTGTTAATTTATTCAATGACAAGGATTATCATTTTGTACAGCCACAATTCCTTTGTAATTCATGGATCTATTTTGGAAAAAATCAATTTTAATAAGGTAATAACAATTCACTTAGGGACAAGTCTCCCAATTTTTTCTAATTAAATGATAGTTTGCATGGTGATTCAAACCAATCTTAAATCAAACTCTCAGTTAATTTATAAGACACACAAAACATTTGAAAACTTATTTACTTTCACTTGCATGCAAAAATATATCACTTAAGTTTTGAAGGGGTTAAGTATCATTATGGAGATCCACATAACTTCAGCACGCATTCATATTACATAATTCAACTTTCATCCATTCATCATATACATGCATGATATTTATTTGGAAATGGAAACTTGGGTATTACATTCCCCCCACCTTAGATTTTACATTGGCCTTGTTGGAATAATTTTTCTTTGATGTCAAAGGGTGAATGGGCCAACATTTGTTCGGTAATTTGTGTGTATACATTAGTGAATTTAGATGCAAGGACTCTCTAGTTTGGTATCCCTTGTCACACCATTTCATTTGATAGGTGTAATTCCCTATGGGTCCTCTTAGTTGGAGAGATATCAATTTTTGAAGTTTGATTCCCTAAGGATGGGCTTAGCACCAACCCCTTTGCCCAAACATTTATGACCTTAACACTTCATTACAGCCCCTAAAAGAAGGTCAAAACTATGATTTGATTTATCCTATGTCTATATGTCCAATCAAAATTGAAAGAAGATTTCATGGAAGAAAAAATATATATTTTAAAGCAGCCTAAGCTTGCTTGTACATGTTGGCTTGATAAAGGTTCAAGCTGGATCCAAAAATAGTCATGCCTTTTAAAAAATAAAATATTTTTTTATGATTAGGTCGGACACAATATAGGGCCCCCTCCAAATGTGTATATATATCCTAATCGTGAAGCACAAATGGATCATCAACTCAGATCATTCTTCTATCACAAAATTCATGGGAGCTCTCTGAGACCAAATGCATATTGACGATCTGAAGAAGGAAGGTCAAAGTTCCAAAAATTATGATTTCGTTGGCTCTATATTATATGGTGAACTTCTTGTTATAAATAGAGAATTCCTAAGGAATTTCTATCTCCCCATATGAACCTTAATTGGCCCTATCCATGAGGAAAAATTTAGCCCTACATTGAGGGCATATCTAGTGCATTTTCGACCTCGCTAAGGTAGGACCTTGACCTTCATGAGGCCTTATTCAGACCTTTGGAGTAGATGAATAAGTCCTTTGTTTGGCCCTACATGAGGCCTAATTCGACCTTTCCATAAGGTTTATTTCAGACCTGTCTCAGGGAAAGCTTCAAGCCATTCCAACCCTGCATCTAAGGATTAATTTCATACCTATATATGGAAAAATAAGAAGCTAGTTCAAAGGTACTCTTGAAGCTGATCCAAAGAAGTTTGAATTTGATCCATAGTTTATCTTGAGGCTGATACAAGCTTTAAATTTGAGGCATAATTCAAACCTTGAAGAATTTTGTAAGAAAACCTTGAAGAAGCTTAAAACTTGTCTTTACAAGTTGACAACCTTTAAGAAGTTTGAAAGCATACTTTGAAGAATCTTGAGCAGATCTTGAATTTGTCCCTGTAACACAGACCTTGAAGAAGTTTGGAAGCAGACAAAGAGCTTGAATTAGTTTGTTTCCTCTTGATTTAAGAAGTTGTGCTAAGAATTTTTGAATTTTTAAATTAAGTCTATACAAACATGTATGAATTAGAGTTCCATTTATTGTTGGATTGCATACCTTTGAAGAAAAATATGGCAGCAAGAAAGTTAGTCGTGACAAGGGGAAAAACTAAAATTGTTGATGACTTAAAGGATAACAGTTGTTTTTTAGAGAAATAATGATCATATATGACAAGGTATGGGTTTGGTAAGAGCTTGAATTTGAGGTAATTAGAAGCTAGTCAAAGGGAAGACCAAAGGAACATTGAGTTGTGTTTAAAAAAAAAACTGAAGGACATGAATTTGCATGTGTACAGGTTCATTGATGATGATATAGTGAAACAACAGTTGATGAGCAATAGTGGTTGAGTAAGAGGAAAATTAATAAATTGTTTGATTATTAAAATTGTTGAGTATTGTTGTAATTTTGTCGTTGTCCCTTGTACGAGAACCCAAGATTTTTTTTTATCTTTTATTGTTAAGGGTGGAAGGTGGTGCTAGGAAAATAAGTTGTAGATTTTGTCACCTCCTTCTAGTGTATGTTGGTAAAATAGGGGTTGTAGCTCCTTCCAATATTGGCTGGTAAACATATTGGGGTTGTAGCCCTTCCAGTTGTAGTTGGTAAACCAAAAGTTGTATTTTCTCCTTGTAATATAAATAAATTGTTCATGTAATTATTTTGTATTCCTTGATGTGATGTTATTGGTTAATTATTTTGATACTAAACTATAAAGAAAATTGAAATAATGATTCACCCCCTCTTAGTATTTCTAACAATTGGTATCAGAGCATGTCCCTTCATCATAGTCTAATAGTTGGAAGGTAGATCTCGTGAACAATATGGGAAAGGTAAAAAGGCTAGCTTTAAAATTTTCCAAGGAAAAAGAAAAGGAAGTTTCATATGTTGTTATGATTCTAGAACATTCTAAAGACACTAAAGATGAAGCAATTCAGGTTGACCTAGTCTCCTTATCTCACTCAAATCTCTTATTTGATGGAATCTCATTAAGTATGATAGATCCATACAAAGAAGCCTATGAAGGGGAAGCCATAGTATATTTTAAAGGAGATCTTATATCTACTCTAGAATAAATTGAGAACTTACAAACTGACATAGAAGAATTAGATAAAAGAGAAGATAGTTTGAAAAGTTTCCTTAAAGAAAAATATGAGGACATGAACAAGATACAAGCAGAATTTGTTCAATAAGAGATAAGGCTTAAAGAAGAAATTATCTCCTTGAAGACCCTACTTGGAGAAATAATAATTGAGGAAGTGAGCAAATGCCAGGTAAAAAGGAAGGAAGAAGATTGTGAGAAGCGTGAAGAAGAAGTTGTATTATTAAGTTTTGAATTCAACAAGCTCAATAAAAATTTAAAAATATTGCAAGGGATAGATAACACTATCAATTGTAGCAAAACAAGTTCAGGTAAACTTCCATGCAAAAAAGATGCAAGCACCAAGTCCCTAAAGAAGAAATTTGAAGAAAAAATTAAAACCAAAATCTTTGTCCTCAAAAGGCTAAGAAAGAGCTAGAAGAAGCATGAAGTTTATAATCCAAGTTGTGATAATGTTCTTAAGAATATACCTTACCAAGAAGAGTAGCAGAAGAATGGACCTCCTCCAAAGCAGAATAATTTTAGAGTACATGATCATGGTATCCAACTCACCAAGGCACCCAAGTATATTTTTTTGTTATTTTCATTCGTGTACAAATGATGGGCATTAAACTATGAATTACAAAGCTTATAGCAAAAGTAACTACAAAGGATATCATCAAAACCCTAGAAGCATGTTCATAAGTAGACAAGTGAGAAACCCTAATGGATTCTCTAGCAAAAGGTACACAACATTTGCTTCATCATTCAAGTACAACATAGAATTCTTTAAATGCAATAACCTTGGGAATATTTCTCAAGACTAAAAATGTGACATGAAGTGGATTCCTAAGTAGATTAGGCAAGAAATCAAACCCACTAAGGTTTGGAGAGGAAAACATGTCGATCAAGAAGAAGAAATATCATCAAGGGGAGAAGCCCCACAAAAGTAAGACAACCTTTGCCATTGATCTGAAAGGGGGAGAGAAAAGGAAGTACATCATGGAGACAAAGGAAGTGAAGCATGGAAACATGGGGAGTATGAGTGTTCACATCAGTGACAAAGGGGGAGATTGTTGGAAGAAATTTTCATTGATTTAGGGTGAATGGGACATCATTTGTTTAGTAATTTTCACGCATAAAATAGTGAATTTGGATGCAAGGATTCTCTAGTTTGGTAGCCCTCGTCATTCCATTTTGTTGATAGGTGGCACACCCTATGGATACTCTTGGTTGGAGAGATATTTATTTTTGAATTTTGATTCCCTAAGGATGGGTTTACCACCAACCCCTTCGCCCCAAATGCTTATGACCTTAACATGTCATTGCAATCCCTAAAAGAATTTCAAAATTATGATTTGATTTAACCTAATTCCATATGTCCAATAATCCTTGAAAGAATATTTCATGGAAGGAAAAAAGTTATTTTTTAAAGAAGCCTAAGCCTCTTTGTAGAATTCATCTTGATAAAGGTTTAGGTCAGCTTCAGGAATAGTTGTGCTTTTTCAAAAACAAAATACTTTTTTTGAGGATTAAGTCAGCCCCAATATAGCCCCCCCTCCAAATGTGTATATATATCCTAATCGTGAAGCAAAAAAGGATCATCAACTTTGATCATTCTTCTATCACAAAATTCATGGGATTTATCCTAGACCTGGTGTTTATTTAAGATCTAAAGAATGAAGGTCAAAATTCCACAAATTGTGATTTGATTGGCTCTATCTTCTATGGTGAACTTTCTAGTTGAAACATAGAATTCCTAAGGCATTTTTGGTCCCTCATATGAACCTTATTTGTCAGTGTCTCTAAGGAATACTTTGGTCTTGGATTAGGGTAGATTTGCTACATTTTTAGCCACTCTGAGGAAGACCCTCAACCTTACTAAGGCCTTATTTGAACCTCTGAAGCAAATGACTGATGCCTTTGTTTGGTTCTACCTGGGGCCTAATTCAACCTTTCCCTGAGGTCTATTTTAGGCCTATATCATGGAAATCTTGAATTCATTTCAACCCTGCATCTAAGGATTAATTTCAGCCCCATTTAGGGAAAAATATGTAGATGGTTAATAGGTACACTTGAAGTTGATCTAAAGAAGTATGAAGTTGATCCACAGTTTATCCTGGGGCTAATACAAGCTCTAAATTTGAGGCACAATTTAGAACTTGAAGAATTTTACAAAGAAACCTTGAAGAAGCTTGGAAGTTGTCTTTGTGAGCAGACCTTGAAGAAGTTTGAAGGCATACTTTGAAGAAGCTTGAGAAAATCTTGAATTTATCCATATAACACAAACCTTGAAGAAGTTTGGAAGTAGACTTAGACTTTGGATCAAGTTGTTTCCTCTTGATTGAAGAATTTGTGTTGAGAAGTTTTGAATTATTGAATGAGGTTTGTACAAAAATGTATGAATTAGAGCACTATAGCAACAATCAAGTTGATCATGTCAAGGGGAAAACCTAAAGTTGTTAATGAATTAAAGGATAACAGTTGTTTGTCAAAACAATCATGATCATATATGATAGGGCATTAGGTTAGTAAGAGGTTGAGTTTGAGTCAGTTAGAAGCTAGTCAAAGGGCAAACCAAAGGCACATTGAGTGTTGTTTGAAAAATTAGCTCGAGGAAGTGAATTTGCATGGATAAAATTTCATTGACTATGATATAGTGAAACAATAGTTGATGAGCAATAGTGGTTGAGTAAGAGGGAAATGACTAGATTTTTTCATTATTGAGATTTTTGAGTATTGTTTTAATTAGGTCATTGTCCCTGGTATGGGAGCCCAAGACTTTGATTTACCTTTTATTGTTAAGGGTGTGTTCTGGTAAAAACAAAACCCCCCAATTATTCACTTAATTCTCATTATGGGGACCCTTTTATTGAATGGTTAGCCATATTACTATCTGATTTTGAGTATTTGGATTGCTTCAATGAGTTCAATATTTCCTATCTTCCTATCATAACTTTTTGATCTCATTTGGTTTTTTGGTTTGTAAATGGCACCTAATTGAAGATTGGATATTTTTCACTGCCTTGGCCTATTAAAATGTATAAATTGTACATTACTTTTGTTTCATAAATTTATTTATTTCTAAATAATTAATTTTCAATTATAAATATTTTATTTTTATTTTATACATAGCCCCCAAGCCCAAGAATCCTTCATAGGCTTTAAGGCTTCATTAAGAAAAAAGTGGTGCACATATTAATATATCGGAGGAATTCATTTGAAATCCCTAATATTCAAAGTCCAATCCATAAAGCGGTTGTCAGAGGACCCACATCCTATGTCATTGTTTCGACTCCTTCATATCGGAGGTCATGCATATCGAAGATTTCTTTTCGAGACACATTTAAAAAACTCTGATAATGTCATTCCTCGATACTCCGATATGATTCATCTCTGATATCATCGATATCCCAACGTTCCTCCTCCTACGACTTCTGATATCTTCCAAAATCTGATATGTCAGACCCAATACTCGTATTAACGATGATCTAATTGGAACATCAGGTCCACCTCTATATCAGAAATTTTAAATGGTAACAATTGTAAAATCCCGATATCTTAAATATTCCAATATGAGTCTAAACGTACCACTTGTCACCTCCTATGGGCCGCTGTTGTATAAATTTAAAAATCCATTTGAATTTATATTGGTTTTGGGCATAATTCGGTTTATTTACAAAGTTTGTTTTACACCATTTTTAATATAATTATATTTTCTTTTGACAGAGAGCTTCCGATAAAGGCCGATAGTAAAACAAGATTTGGTCAATAATATGATTTCCAACGAAATTCCTCCAGGCGGAAAATGGATCTATTAATAGGAAAAGGTTGTTGAATCAATGAAACCAATGAGATAATTTTAGCACTACACAAATCAAACTGAGCAATTCGTTCTACTGTGCTCATCTGCATTTTTCTAGAATTCCAACTGAAGCCATCTTTGTTGTAACTAATTTTGTTGTTGAGAGATAAGGGGAGTCTATTATATTTTCCCATTTTGTATAAATACTCATCTCTGGGCTGAGTTAGGGGGATTTGAATCTAGGAGAAGAGGCAGAATAATATAGGGGATTCAAATCTAGGAGAAGAGGTAGAATAATATAGGAGCTTATAATCTGTTTGCAAAGGGATTTTAGCACTCATATGCACCACTGTAGTGGGATCTGAATCTTTCTTTGCAGACAGGGAATTGAGCTTACTGGCAGTAGGGTATTTTCACTACTGTAATCTTCTGAGGTTTATGTAACTTGATTCATATTCATAATAAGATTTATTTTTGTAATTTTTTGCATAGCACTACTGTTTGCATCGGTTATTGTAAATAAATTCTTCATCTTTCAAATACATTTTTGGTGTATGAGTATATTAGTTTCCTTTAGCATTATTGTTAAATGTTACCTGTTAGCTCATTTAAAATCTGATCAAGCTATCTTGTAGGATTAATTAGAAACGTGTCTTCAAAACTAGAAATTTTACATGAACGGACTTTTGTTTCTTTATGTTGGCTAGCTATCTAACAGTGTAAAGTTATATATGTCCTGCTTTTCTACATGTCATTTTATTAGAACTATTTCAGTATTATGGCATGAATCTTTTATTTCTTATGCATATGTTTATTAGGAGTTGGAGTTATTTACAGTTAATTGTTTGGTAACTATTTATTAGGCATTTAGTCATTTATATTTGCTTTAACAAGGATTAGAGCTTGTGAACTATTTCCTTGGTCTATTTCCTTTATCTCATTTCAATTCTAACATGCTTCTTTTCCCATCCTTTTATCTTGCTCTTGATTTATAGAAATACTACTCTTTTCCTCAATCGAGATAGGTCTAGGATAAGTGAATATTAGGTTAAATTTTTCATTTTAATTTTAGTTTATTTATCTTAGAAGTCCTCTCCTCAAAGAGGTAGTCTTTAGAGTGGTTTGGTTGAGCCACAAAGTCATATAAGGATCATTCTCTTGCCTGATCAACAAGGAGAATCGATCTGATGTCTCTTCTCTATTGGTAGATGAAGGTCATACTTTAAGCCATTAGAGATAGAGAGAAGGTAACTGGACCTAATCTAACTAGTTGGAACCACTACTTCAATGGAAAAGGAGTTTCTTTAAGTTCTCGACTAGGTGGTCTCCCTTAGAATGTTGAAGGGTCATTTTTCCCAATCAACATTTTTGGCGCTAGAAGGAGGGCCTAGTAAATTGTTCTCTTTGAAGATTTTATGCTTTAAGATTTTATCTTATTACTATGGCTCCACCTAAAAGACCTCCTTGGAGTTTCTTTAGTAGACCTAATCCAATGATTACCCCAATAAAGGTAGTCAAGATCCTGTCTAAGGTAAAATATAATGGTAAGACTTATGCTTTTAATCATCTCCTTCAATTTATTTTAAGTTGCAATAATTTTAATATTGATGAAGATAATATTTGCAGGATTTTTACTCTTACTTTGATAGAAAAAGCTAATGACTAGTGCTTATCTCTTCCAGTTGCCTCTATACATAGCTGGGACGAATTTTCACAGATTTTCCTTCATGCCTTTCAACAATATGATTACGAAAAGGTGTGTAATCAATTAGCCAAATTGCGTAGGATGGAAGGTGAGTCATTGGATGATTTCCTAATTAGATTCAAATTAATTTTAATGCAATTTTAGTCCAAAGATTTACCTCCTCAATTTCAATTAATGGGTTGGTTTAAACATTTGATATCTCTCCCTTGTATTCCTTATCAAGAATTAGAAAATTCATTTATTTCTATTGAAAAATCAACTGCTCAAACTATCAATAATGATCCTCTTCTAGAAACTAGAATTGCCAATGAACAATTTCAGGAGAAAAAGGATTCTGCCCAAATAAATAATGTTGTTTTGAATGAACAATTACAACAAAAAATGAACAACAATCACTATTTTCCTCCTGATAGTATTTTAAGCAATGACAAATCTAATTCTTCTAGCAATGAGGACATGGATCAACATCCCAAAGTTTACAATCATGCAAATAAAAAAAAATTAAACACACATTTTGGAAAATGAGCAGGGTTTTTCTAATAGAGAAATTTATAGGTTGTGCAAATTCAGATTCTTACTTTTCTTTGTATCCCGATTTATTTGATAATTCATTAAATAATAATGCAGTTGCTCCTTTCGATATTTATAATAGTTCTAAAGATAGAGTTACCATTTACGAATTATCAATAATTTCTAATAGGGATAGAGAAAATTTAGTCACTTACAATTCTGGAAATTCCTTGTATTCTGATTTAGGAAAAGAGGATATTAATGAAATTATTCATAATGACAAAAAAAAAATGAACCTTGTTGTTTTTTTTATTCAAAAATTATTTCTTTAAGTAAATATGTTTTTGAAGATGAAAAGAATGATAATTTAAATGTTTTAATAAATTCTCAATCATTCAATCATTATGATAATTTCAGCAATTACAAATCTGCCCCAATTTATGACTCCTACAATGATCACATTCCTTTTTGGGATCATAATCTAGAAATTTTCCCATCTCTACAAGTGAATGGAAACAAAAATGATTTTAATTTTGTAATCACTTGTGAGAAGAAAATCTTTACAAACAAACTCTCGTTGTGTTGTATCATTACTTATAATTTAGATGTAAATTATAATTTTCCTTTTTCTCATTTTCCCAGATTTCAGTTTGTTTCTTTTTTGAATTTCATTTTTTATTTTCTAAACACACTGTGTTGGTACTATGAGCATCATAACTCTAGTCTCTCATCTAACACATTAATCAAGCATAAATGAAAATCAATTTCAGAATTTAAATCATGAACATTTACTACTTTTTATTTTGAAATTCTATTTGATGATTATGTGTGTTCAATTTCTTTTGGATTTTCAAATTGATTTTTCACGAATGTTGACATTTGAGAGCCTATCACTATATATTGTCCAACCATGTAATCCCTCTAGAAATTTTCTATATTACTACCCATGATTTATCGATTCATCTGAAAAGAAATTTTCTAGTCATGTATATATAATTCCTTGTTTACAACAGCCTATGATATTCAAAGACTTATCATTTAACATAGGCTTGTTGTTTCCTCTTTCCCTGAATCTCTTTCAAGCAACAATTGAAATACATCCTGAATTTTATGATCATGTAGGCAAATGTTTGGAAGAATTTCAGGGAAAGGATTTTGTAAATAAGTTTTTGCCAAGTTTAGATGTAAATAGTAGGCTGAGTTTTCTTTTCAATGATTTGGTTATAATTTTATTGTTTCTGATGTTTGATGTCTTCATATCTGCAGAAATAAAGCTGAGAAGATGGTTTCACTAGAAGTATGATTATTATCATATGCCTTCTTAGCCGTTAGGATTAGGATTAGGAATAGATTAGATTTCTTTTTAATGTTTTGTAGATTAAATAAAAATATGATTTTTAAACATTTTAAAATACATGGAAGAAGATGAAGACTAATGAGGTAAACTTATTATCAAATTCTTCTAGGTATGCATTTGCATTTTTATTATCATCTATTAGCATTTTTATTTTAGTTTGTTCTTTTTTACATTATTTCTTTCTTATATTTTTGTAGGTTTTGGTTTGATCCATCTTTTGTGAATAAAACAATTGTGATAAAAGGAGCATTTTTCAAGACTCACTCAGGGAGATTTCCTTAACTTAAAATTTTTCTTATCATTTTTGTGATATGTTTTAAAGCAATATTTGAGTAAGGAAATAAATCCTTGTTAAGCTCTCAAATGCAATGTTAAGTCATAACTCTTCATTAGGTAGTTTTTAACAAAATCATGAATGAGAAACTCATTAAACGAGACAACATTTTTCTTGACAAATACATAACAAGACCTTAATTCCTTATGTCAAGATATTGCTTTTATCTTATTTGAGTTATGCCTATTTCATGATTTTTCTTGTAATGATTTGCTTTATTTTAGTTCGGTTTACATTTCTCTTTGCTCCTTCTTTTGGACCCAATTTCACGACATCACATTTTGTTTCCTTTTGAAAATCCCCTTTTGTGTGCTTTTGGTGATATTACCAACCTTTTAGTTAGAGGGGCTTTCAGATTCATATTTGAAACTCTTATTATATTTTTTTGATAATCTCATTTTATAAAATAAGAGATAATAATGTTTTACAACAACCTTTACCATAAACAGATCCTAAATTAGTAAAGGAAAAGGAAACGGTTTATTATTTTATCACTCTTCTATGTCATCCCAATCTCTTAAGGAGAAGATTTGTCTCCCCATTTATGATAAAAGTATCAGAGTAAATTAAAGGTTGTGTAAAATACCTAGAAAATAGGGGGTCTCCATAATGAGCTAGCCTACCATGATCATGGGTCTTGATGGTTATGACATTATCATATCTAGTCACCAAGCTAGGATAATGGCTTATCGCAATTCGCTGTAAGACGAGAGGTCTCATCACAAGTCGGCTTGTTCATGACTATCAACGCTTGTGAATGGCATTTTCAATATTTTGTTACCAAGCCGAGACAATGACTTTTAGAGTTATTAATGAATTATGTCTCCTCTGAAATATTTAAACATATATGGGATATTGACATTTCCTTTGGGCTAAGAGGTAACCCTATCGAGGCTATGGATGCCTGCTGGCAACAGTGGCTCTACCTATGACAACAAGAGTTCATCTTTCTTACTAAACACAATGGTAAGATTGTGTTCTTTAATTTTAAGTTATTATCAATTAAATAATTGTTGTCAAACATGAATCTTATAATAAATTTTGGAGATATACAAAATAATAAAAATTTGTTATTCGTTATTGGGATTTCATTGAAAATATGAATCCTAGCACTTTGATTGATTTAACCTTATTCCTTTTCCTTAGAATTTCATAATTTTTCCAGACATAATTGTTTATTCCCAGTGTGTTTCCATTGTTGGGGTAAAACACAACAACACCCCCCCCCCCCCCCCCCCCCCCCCCCCACCCCATTATTCACTTAATTATCATTATGGGGACCCTTTGATTGAATGGTTAGTCATATTATTATCTAATTTTGAGTATTTGGATTGCTTCAATGAGTTCAATATTTTCTTATCTTCCTATCATAATTTTTTTTTTATCTCATTTGGTTGTTTGGTTTGTAAATGGCGCCTAATTGAAGATTGGATATTTTTCACTGCCTTGGCCTATTAAAATGTATAAATTGTACATTACTTTTGTTTCATAAATTTATTTATTTGTAAATAATTAATTTTCAATTATAAATATTTTGTAAATATTTTATTTTTATTTTATATATAGCCCCTGAGACCAAGAATCATTCATAGGCTTTAAGCCTTAATTAAAAAAAAGTGGTACACATATTAATATATCAGAGGAATTCATTTGAAATCCCTGATATTCAAAGTCCAATCTATAAAGAAGCTATCGGAGGACCCACATCCTACGTCATTTTGTTTTGCTCCCGCGTATCAAAGGTAATGCATATCGGAGATTTATTTTCGAGAAACATTTAAAAAACTCTGATAACACCATTCCTCGATACTCCAATATGATTCCTCTCCGATATCACCGATATCCCAACATGCATCCCCCTCTGACTTCTCAGATGTGCCAGGCTCCGATATGTCGGACACAATATGAGTATTAACGATGATCTAATTGGAAGATCGAGTATTCCTGTATATCAAAACTTTTAAATGGTAACAATTGTAAAATCCCAATATCTTAAATCTTCTCATATCAGTCTGAACATATGCCACTTGTCACCTCCTATGGGTTGTTGTTGTATAAATTTAAAAATCCATCTGAATTTGGGCATAATTCGATTTATTTACAAAGTTTGTTTTACACCATTTTTAATATAATTCTATTTTCCTTTGACAAAGAGATTCCGATAAAGGTCGATAGTAAAACAAGATCGGGTCAATAATACCATTTCCAACGAAATTCCTCTAGGCGGAAAATAGATCTATTAATAGGAAAAGGTTGTTGAATCAATGAAACCAACGAGCTAATTTTATCACTTAGAAAATAAAATTGAGAAATTCATTCTATTCTGTTCATCTACATTTTTCCAGAATTCCAACTGAAGACATCTTTATTGTAAGTAATTTTTTTGTTGAGAGATAAAGGGATTCTGTTATATTTTCCCATTTTATATAAATACTCATCTCTAGGTTGATTTAGGGGGATTCAAATCCAGGATAAGAGGCAAAATAATACAGGGGATTCAAATGCAGGAGAAGAGGCAGAATAATATAGGAGCATATAGCATGTTTCTAGAGGGAGTTCAACACTCACATGCACTACTATAGTGGAGTCCGAGCCTTTCTTTGCAAACATGGAATCAATATTACTAGTAGAAAGGGATTTGCACTACTCTAATCTTCTAAGCTTTATGTAACTTGATTCATTTTTATAATAAGATTTATTTCTGTAATTGTTTGCATAACACTACTATTTTCATCGGTTATTGTAAATAAATTCTTTAGCTTTCGAATACATTTATGGTGTATGAGTATATTAGTTGGCTTTAGCACTATTGTTAAATGTTACATGTTAACTCATTTAAAATTTGATCAAGCTATCTTGTAGGATTAATCAGAAATGTGCCTTGAAAACTAGAAATTGTATAAGAACAGAGTTTTATTTCTTTAGGTTGGCTAGCTATCTAATAGTTTAAAGTTATAGTTGTCCTTCTTTTCTAAATGTCATTTTATTAGAACTATTTCAGTATTATGGCATTAATCTTTCATTTCTTATGCATATGTTTATTTGGAGTTTGATTTATTTATAGTTAAGTGTCTGGTACCTATTTATTACGCATTTAGTTGTTTATATTTGCTTTAACAAGGATTAGATATTGTGAACTATTTCCCTGGTCTATTTCCTTTATCTCATTTCAATTCCAACGTGCTTATTTTCTTATCCTTTTAACTTGCTCTTGATTGAGAGAAAGACTAATCTTTTTTTTCAATCGAGATAGGTCTAGGATAAGTGCATCTTAGGTTAAATTTTGCATTTTAATGTTAGTTTTTGCATCTTAGAAGTCCTATCCTTAAAGAGGTAGTCATTAGAATGGTTTTATTGAGCCACAAAGTCAGCTTACTAGATCATTCTCTTGCCTGACCAGTAAGGAGAATCAATTTGATGTCTCTTCTCTATTGGTAGATGAAGGTCATACTTTAAGCCATTAGATATAGAGAGAAGGTAACTGAACCTAATCTAATCAATTGGAACCACTACTTCAAAGGAAAAGGAATTTCTTTTAGTTCTTGATTGGGTGGTCTCCCTTAGAATGTTGAACAGTCATTTTTCCCAATCAACAAGGTGGCAAGGTGGTGCTAGGAAAGGAAGTTTCATATTCCTTTAGGAAATTGTCACATCCTTCCATTGGATGATGGTAAACTAGGGGTTGTAGCTCCTTCAAGTAGTGGTTGGTAAATATCTTGGGGTTGTATCCCTTCCAGTTGTAGATGGTAAACTGGAAATTATAGTTTCCCTTGTAATATAAATAAATTGTTCATATATTTCTTGTGTATGTCTTGATGTGATGTTATTGTTTAATGCCAAATTACTAATTCACCCCCCCTCTTTATTATTTTTAATAGTCCTTGGTGCACATCATCATTATTTACAATAATTTCCTACGTTGCTTCTTGAAAGTTTTGGTGGGTCTATAAGACCCTTTATTACCCGATAATTTTGTTCTTTTGTATAACGAATTTCCTATCCAATATACATACTAGCTATACCTAGAATTATTCTTCTAGTTCCACTATAATTGAAGCCCAAAAAATGACATGGCTAGGACCATGCACATACTTCTTCAACAATGACACATGAATCACATTATGAACTTTATGGTAGTAGGAATTTACAAGCATGTATGAAATAGGTCCTATCCTATCCAATATCTCAGAAGCACCATAATATCTAGATAATAATTTAGTGCAACTCCCCAACTTCAATTAAATTTTTAGTGATTTCAATTTCAGAAACACTTTCTCCCCAAATCTAAATTCCCTTGGTATTTGTCCTTTGTCAACATAAATCTTTTTCTTATCTTGTGCCACATTTAAATTTTTCTTGATATTTGATCATTTGATTTTCTTCTTATATAAGAAATTCTTACCTAAGTAGTACTTTGGTTGTTGGATAGACTCCACTAACTAGGGTATTACACTTTATACCATATAATTCCTCAAATGGACTCATCTTCAATGAATATTGATATCCATTATTGTAGGAACGTTCTACTAAATGCAAGTAATACTCCCACTTCAATGGCTTATCCATCATATGCATTCTTAACCTGTGTGTAATCACTTGATTGATTTGATATATTTTTCCATTGGTTTGTGGATGATAGGTTGTACTTCAGTTAAGAGTTATACCAAAACATTCAAGCAATCCTTTCCAAAAGTTTGAGGTCAACTTTAGATATTTATCTAAAATAATTCCTTTAAGTATCTTATGGAACCTAGGAATCCCTTTCAAATAAATCTATTATATTAGTTGTCTTATGAGCCAACTTAAATAAAATAGAGTGGACATATTTGGTTAATTTTTTCCATCACTATTATTATCGAATCATGTTTCCTTGTTGTCTAGGAAAACTTATTGATAAAATCAATAGTTACGACTTCCCATAACTACGAAATTAATAATGTATATAGAAAAGATGTTATATGTATGTGCTAAAACTTTAGTCTTTGAAATTATATACAATTGGCTATATAATTAGCCTCATCCTTATTTTTTGTTAGCCAAATTTGTTGACTTTTTATTGTTGCAATTGTCTTTTAATACTGTTGAAGCCCCGAAAATCGGGTCGACAATAAGGGGGATACCCACCCAGTCCGGACCTTGGTTGGCAGCTCCTTATCCATTTGGTATAGCGGGTCTGAATGGGGATAATGGGACCAGTTTCCCAATCTAAGGGTGTGTGTGTGTGTGCAGAGTTGGATGTTGCTGATCTAAGGATACTTAAAGCTAATCTAATTCAAACTTTTAAACTAACTTTATGCTAGTGTAATCTAATGAAAAACATCACATCTAATCTATGCTAACCCGGGGTGTATTTCTTCTATTATGCGATCTAAAAAGATTTCAAACAATAACTGGTAATAAAGATCATTCAGCTATCATAAGAATAGAAATCAATTAAGATGAACTACTTTGCATAAAAGTTAGGCAAAACATTTGTGAACAGCATATCGCATAATAAGTTATTCATATATCAGACATAAATAAATGGATCCACCGTACAAAAGTGCCAAATGGTAACTCACACATTCATGCAATAACATATAAACAACTAAAACTGTATATCACTTTAAGAATATAAGCAGAAATGGTCAAGAGATAAAAGTACCATTTATGACTGATCCTACTCATAAGCTTCAAGCAACAATGATTTATCTCTCCTTGCTCTAACATCTACTAAGAGTACAGAAGTGCAACATCAGTAGCAGATATCAGATGCAAACATTAATAAACCTTGATCCATCCATTCATCAAAACCCCCTCTGAGGGTGCAAAAGTGCATGTTCTAAGGACAAGTTTTTGACAAAATTCTGGACCCTTCTCCAAATGCATGAGAAGGGTTTAAATACTGCTAACTAATTAACTTAATTACATAAATTTAGGATACGGTTTAAATGACCGCCCTTCTTCTAAAGCAAAACTATTTCTAAAAACTAAATCTAATTCCTAACTATTTCTGCATTTGCTCCTTAAATGTTGCGAGCATTCAACATTCGCCTGGGAAGAGTCGGCTGGTTGCCTTCTGCTTTTGTTTGAGTTATGCAAACAGAAATGGCAAGCGCTGGCACCACTTTTTAGTACACTAGAAGATATTTTTGAGAATTATCTTCTGGTTGGGCAAATTTACTACGTATATACGTGGCAACAACCCAAATTTCTCTCAAACTGCTTCTGCTTTTGCTATTTCGGTTTCCGGACTTGCGAATCACTAAGCAAGTTAGGGACTTTGCTTTCTAAACAATTTTATTAGCAATGCGCGCCTATCAAAAACTGCCTCTGTTCTTTATTCCGGGCTTTTCTGGTGCGTTTTCCTTCTTTAGCGCCTTTTTCCTTTACCGGGTAGAAGTTTCAGGATTTTTGGTAAACATGCTGCTTTTGTGAGCTTTCTGACCCTGAATGTTGAATCACCTATCGACCTCAGCATCTGTTGAGTGATACTCTGGAATCTGTGGTTCTGTTGCATGCGGCATCCGTTTATGAAGGCATCTCTTCTCTGTTCTCCGAGCATTGACGCTTTCCCCTTTTCCTTAGATGTTTCCTGCTTTTCATTCCTGCAGTTCACGCAAAGGAAAAGAGTAATGATAATAAAGACTGATACGAAAGCTCTAACCTCTATGAATGTATAAAATCATGACACCCATCATGAACTGACTCTTCGAAAAACACAAAACCGTCCTTCACTGACACTTTGGCATATGTTCATTAATTTCCTTTAAGGCGCGCGCCTAATTTTTGGTTTACAGACAGCTTTTCTTGAATGTTGAGCCGAGGAAATTTGCGATGGGTGATAGTAGCATCGCATCATCGCATTACCTAGATGTGTCATCACAAGTTTTTTCAGATCGGATTATCGCAGATCGCACTTATCACAGATCGCACTTATCACAGATCGCAGATATCGCAAGATCGCAGCATCGTGGATCGCATGAGTCATTAAATCATTGTGTGGTGCTTATGCGATATTGCGATATGCGACGTCGCACATCAGCCGTCGGAGATTTCTTAAGATTCTCATTTTAAGAGCGCTTCTTAATGTGTGCGATGCGATGAATTTCGCGTCGCTTCTTCGCAGTTTTTATTATGCTCATAAGGGGATGTTTTATCTTCTCCACGCGATGCGACATAATTTCAAGGAGTAGAATACAAAAAGTTTTATAAAATGTTTTTTGAATTTTTATTAAGGGTCCCCATTTGCTTAGTGTTATTGCTAATACTAAACAAAGAGGGGGGTTGTTGGTGGCCACAACAAATACCTAGGATGTCCAACATATGGAGCATTATGCATTTCTTCTAATACTAGCCTCCTGAATTCATATGAATTGGGAACATAAAATCTATTTTTATGCATAATAATGCAATTCTGTTCAAACTTATAGCCCACATACTTTTGATGTATGTTCTCTTGTTGTAACCTTTCTTTATCTAAATGTAATGCTCATTGCAGGTAACAACCTCAATAATTTTTTTCCTCAAATCATATTTACACACATTAATGGTTGTAACATGCATTTCATGTACTATTTTATTGAGCGTATGGTCACAAATCCCCATATTTCTTCTTTACAAATAGTATTAGGGCTCCCCAAGGGGACACATTTGGGCATATATATATATATCCATTTTTTAACAATTCTTTTACTTACATTTCCAAGAGTCCTTCAATATAGGTGTACTCATCTTATATGGAGTATTATATTTTGAAGGAGCTCCAAGCATCAAATTAATAGAGAAATCATTATCACGTTTTGGTGGTAACCTAGTATGTCACCAAACACATATACATATTCTTGTAGCACTAAAACATCCTTGATATTTGGCCTTATACACATTATTGGATCTCCACCTGAGATGCATACAATTGCCACCCTTTCCTAAAACATTTATTCAGTTGTAAAGATGAAATCCCCCTTATAAAAATGGGTCTAGGAATGCCTTTCACTATCCTCTACTTTCCTTCTTCATCAAGAGTGAAAGTCTTATTATGATAATACAAGACATCATGATGTGCATCCTCCTAGTCCATTCCAATAAGAACGTCATATAAACCAAGTGGTATTATTTTTAGGTATACAAAAATGCTAACACCATCCATATCTAATGCGAAACATTTGAAAATGTCATTAATTTTCCTTTTAGTTCCAATAGCCAATTGAGTCAACCATGATTTCTCATGCTTACTTCTTTTCATATGAAAAATTTCAACCAAATTGGTGGAAATGTAAGTATAAATTTCTCCTAAATCAATTGGAATGTAATGGTTTGATTGGTAATTTTACCATAAAACTCAATCATGTTTGAATGATGGTTTTCTTATCGATTTTGTAGGTAGAATATATTATTGGGATGTTCCTACCCACATATTCCACTGAGTTTCCTCCTATATGTTGTGTGCATTTGTCATTCTACCTTCCGTTTAAATGTAATATTGGTACAAATGGTCTACTTCACATCCCCAACATTTTTTTAGCTAACTTAACCTTTTTCTAAAGGATTCAAACATCTTAGATCCACTTGGAGTTAGCCAGATATAATAATATGTATTAGGAAAATTATTAAAGAGATGAGGTTGCAATCCCTTCTTCCTCTAATCTTGTTTTTCCTATTTCTTGTCTCCCCAAGACTTCTAAAACTCCTCTTTGCATTTGCACTAGTATTACAAGTATTTGGCCTTCATATTTGTCTCTTCAAGAGTCTTGTGTTCATAAAACTGAATTTTATCTTTTTATAATGCAAGAAATCCACTTATTAATCTCTATATATTTTCCTAGTCATGTTTAATATATATAGTAGAGGTCAGTAGCTCCAAATCCTGCTTCTCATATTCTTACATAGTCATATTTTCCAACCTTGGTTTGAAAATTCATATATCTTATTTTCATAATGGTCCCTAGAAATATAATGTTGTTGGAAATACTTCTTGAATTGATTCCAAAAAATGATCTTCTCATAATGGTTCCTACTATGTGTCTACCTGTCCCACCATATAGAAGTTGTTTGTTGTAGATTATATATGGTGATTTTGTTGAGTTTTTATAAACTTCTATATTGATAATTACTTAAGATGATTTAAATATTTTTCACATTCTTATCCATTATTCAATCATTAATAAATTGCATCGAAGACATCAACAACATAATATTTATGATAGTAGGATCATGAAGAGACAATTGAAAGCATTTACCCTGGGAAAACCCACATGGGGTAGAACCCAACAATGTTTTCCTTAGAGAAATCATCAATTTCAACTGAGATACATCATTAAAAAAAATTCCAAACAAACCAACCATATAGCTAGGTCAAACCTAATCAGGTTTCCCTCTAGTTATGTCAAAAATATTCTCCATAGTATGGCCTTCTTCTTCTTCAAGAAAGACTCAATTATGCTTCAGAGACTCTATCATAGATTCGACCTTACTCTGCCTTAGGTATGCTATTTCACTAGCCTCATAAATGTTGCTTTGTTGGCTTCATAGTTGCTACTTCACTGGCCTTAGGGATGCTTACGGTGTTTTTGTTTGTTCTAATATTATTAAAGAACACATTCAATTTAATTGTTGACCAGGGCTAGTAAGATCGTGAGACGCTCAATGTTATATGCACAAGAGACGAATCTTCCACTTTTGATGATGGACTAAAGAGAAATTCACAAGGGTTGGTTTTCTCATCAAAGGATATACCTATCATCGTAATTCAGTTATATGACATCTCAATTACCTAAACTTATAATAGATATGCTCTATGTCACTAAATATTTACAAGGTATTTATAAATTTTATTTATTCTATAATTCTATATAAAATGATTGTTTATGACCTATTAAATGAGACTTGGCACAAATAATTTTTAAAAGCAAACCAATAAAAATGAACTTTACATAAAAGAAAAGGAATATAAAATTAAACATCAACTATTCTAACTCGTGAACACATATATGTATTGCAACCCAAAAGAAACAAAGCTATTGAATACAACACATATACGTATAAAAAATAACAAATGGATTGTAAACAATCCTATACATATATGGGAAAATAATGATATTAACCAATTGGTATGCAAACAAAACAAAGAAATTGACTATGGCATCAGATCGCACCCTGTGTGGGCCCAACTTAAGGCTCAGTTTATGCCTGTAGACTCTCTAACTATTCAGCACGAAGAAAAAATGTGAGCCTACAAATGCATACCAGGGCACAAATCAATAGTTGGAGTGTTCAATTATCTTACAAACAATAGTCCTAATATTATAAGCACAAAAGGAAAAAATAATGTGCTTTAAGCGCTCACTCTTATATAAGAGTCTAAAATTTATTAAGTTGAACACACACAGAGGTTCTTTCTACTATGAAAAATTGATTAAAGACAAAGATAACAATTAGTTATAGTTACATATTAAATCGGGTCATGTATTCGAACTAACTCCACCATTTTTGTCCCAAAAAGATACGATCTTTTAGACAATTCGACAAGCCTCCAGAACTGAACGGTCACTTAGAACAAGTTGACATTCCATGACCCCATGAATGCTCAAAGACAAATATATTCATTATTGTGGTCATAACAACTTGAAACGGTTGCTACCTGTCGGGATCCCAAAGGACTAGACAACATGTTTTTTGAGAATAACATTGGTCTTATTACCCTATCGACATATAACCAGGGCATATAAAGCCACATATTGTTATGTAGTCAAGCACTTACAACTATATCTTATTCAACCAAACCCACCTATTTATTGCTCTCAATCAACCCTCTAGTTATTTCATTTCAAACAAAAGAGACAAGGTACTAAAACAAATAAATGCATATATAGCTGTAATAGTAAATGGAAAAAATAGTAAATGGAAAAATTAAATATGATTAAGGAAAAAAGATGGTAAAATGTTTAGGAAAAATGGTTGTGTGGTCAATAAAATGTTGACAAATGGGGAACCCATCAATGCTACTTTGTTTGCCTCATAAATGTTTCTTCACACCTCAATTTCTTCTCTTTTCTTACCTCAAACGAGCCTCTTCCACTGGCCTCAAACTCATCGTCGCTGACCTCAAATAAACAAGTTGATTTCACTTGAGGAGGATGAAATCATGTCTTTATATAGTCTCTTAATAGGTTGAATGGGTGCCTCTAGAAGTTGGGGCCGACCTGACTAGAGGAGAGATGACCTGACTTATTTTGGAGTA
Source organism: Pinus tabuliformis (assembly GCA_031772625.1). Taxonomy (NCBI): domain Eukaryota; kingdom Viridiplantae; phylum Streptophyta; class Pinopsida; order Pinales; family Pinaceae; genus Pinus; species Pinus tabuliformis. Next base: position 986,235,875 of record CM062812.1, on the reverse strand, counting down.
AAATATTTAATTTCAAATAAAATTTTCTTCTTTATGTAAAGGACATTAAGATCATGCCTTTAGTATAATTTTTTTTATGAAAGCATGAATAACATGCTTTACAAAATTCATCAATACCAAAAAAAAAAAAAAATCATTATTAAGACCGACCATAGCTACAAAAGTTTAACACTCCCTCTTAGCTAGGGAGGTATTCATAATGATTATCCAAATGTTCTCATGTTGAAAAATTTAACTAAGAAAAGGTTATAGCAAATCCAAGTACCATAATGAGGTCAAAAATTGTGGCACATGGTAAAACAAGTTACCATAATCAGGTCAAAAATTGTGGCACATGGTAAAACAAGTTACCATAACCTTGTCAACAATTATGGCACATGGTACATCGAGAGCATCAATCATTTACCATAATTCGGGTCAACACTTCAAATTTATGGTATATCCTCACCATAATTTGGGTTAGTGATTCAAACACATGGTAAATCAATTGCATCAACTAATCTAATCATTCAGTTCAATATTTCAAACCTACAGTGTGTGCTAACCATAATTCGGTTCAGTACTTCAAACACATGGGATATAAATTAGCACACAACTAGTCACCATAATTCAGGTCGGTACCTCCCATATGGCATCCAAACTAGTCTCGGTTCACCATCATTTGGATCAATGGCACATGGTGAATTTCCCAAAGCCAAAACTCTAGCAGCATAATCCATGGCTTGATGCTAAATGAACATGATGCTCCAGGACCATTCTTCCTAATTTGGGTCATACATGACACAAAAAATAATTTCATTCCTATGTTGGACCATTCTCCCTAATTCAGGTCAATGTACTTGCCATAGGGATAATCTCCCTAATGTGGATCATAGTACTAGACACAGGGAGAATGTCAGTCCATGATGCTATTTCATCAACACTCCCTCTCAATGAGAGAGGCATTCTCCACAAATCCAAGCTTTTCCTTGAAGTATATATACAGACTTCACCCGAGGGCAGAAGCTTTGCCAACAATCTTATATAATGTATATTAATACTAAAGCCACCCTACTTCTTCTTGTACCATGTCTCGGTACTAAATTTCATAGTGATTTGACCTATCATTATGGTTATCACTTGCACCTGATTAAGACAATATTGCAAGTATCTTATGAATCCATACTTTTTCTCAACTTGTCAATTCAACTGCAATATATGCAGTCATTGCAATACTGAGTGTGACAGATGTCTTCTCATAGTCATAACAGAGCCCAAACTGAATCAATATCCTAATTATCTTTTTTGTCTTCAGAACTCTTTACCTCTTAATCTAAGACTATATTTCACCAACTGTATCATCCTAGTACTCCTACCCATGTTTAGCAACATGCCTTGGCCCATAAAACTGATCAACTTCCTTTCACTATCTCCATTACCACAACTGCGTCTTTGTCACCCTAACTAGGTGCTCCCTCTCACACTGAGAAATATCCGATAGTAGGAATCTAGGTTTATCCCTCTACCACTACTTCCTTTTAGTTATTTAGTCCAACAAAGTTAATGGTAATTCATCATCTTTATCTCATATGTATACTCCCTATGAATCTAAATCACGACCTTTTGAAACCCCCTCTGTAGCTTTGAAACCATATTGATCTTTTATAGTTTCATCTATAATGATAAGTACTTCAAATTATTTAAATATTTTTCACATTCTTATCCATTATTCAATCATTAAGCAATTACATTGAAGACATCAACAACATAATATTTATGAAAGTAGGATCATGAAGATACAATGACATAAAGAACACAAGCATTTACCTTGGGAAAACCCACATGGAGGAAAACCCAACAACCTTTTCCTTAGATAAATCATCAAGATCAATAGAGATACATCAGTCAACTACAAGATCTAATAGACCAACCATATAACTAGGTCAAACCCGATCAAGCTTCCCTCTAGTCATGTCAGCAATCTGCTCCATAAGATGGTCTTCTTCTTCTTCAAGAAAGACTCAATTCTGCTTCAAAGACTCTGTTATATATTTGAACTTAGTCTACCTTAGAAATGTTATTTTTTGGCTTCAAAAATGTTGCTTCGTTGGCCTCATAGATGCTACTTTGCTGGCCACGGGGATGCTACTTCACTAACCTTAGAAATGCTACTTTGCCGACCTTAGGTTCTCCTCTTTTCTTGCCTCATACTTTCCTCTTCCACTAGCCTCAGAAATCATCCTCGCTGACCTTAGATAGACAATTTTCTTACACTTGACGAGGTTAAATTATGTCTTTATATATTCTCTTAAGAGGTGAATAGGTGCCTCTAGAAGCTATGGATGAACTAACTAGAGGGGAGTCAACCTAACTTATTTTGGAGCCAAATTTTTGATTTCAAAAATAAAAAATTTCTTCTTTATGAAAAGGACATGAAGATCATGCCTTTAATTTTTTTCTTTTGACCAAAGCATGAAAACCATGCTTTACAAATTTCATCAATTACAAAAATAATAATGATTACGAAGACTGAACATAGCTAAAAAACCTTAACAGATTCTAGGTTTTGGATTGGATGCATAATTATGTAACTAAAATCACATTTTTATTCCCAACAACTAAGCTTCAAGATCCTCTTCCATCTCATTTTCGCCATCGAAGGTTAGTGTCTTGCTCTTCCTAAGCTATTCTTGTGATTGGTTTTTCCGATACCTTCTCCTTTGATATATAAATGAGGACACTTCTATGCTATTCCATCATATTTTAGATGCATATGGTTTCATCACTGAATATGTTAGTGAATTATGATTCCCTTGAATTTAGGTAGCACTTCTTAAGTTTGAGGATATTCCATCGTTTCCTCTTCTTAAACGAATTTTCCTCCTTCCTCATACCTTGAACTTGATCCTTTCTTCTTTTTCTTTTACATATGGTTTTTGAACTCTATATTAGTTGAGTGTTCAACTAATTTTGCTCCTCCTAAGATTTCAACATCCTCTCATTATCAACTCTATAGATCTACACCACCATGTTCAAGCTCATTATGGTTTGTACCAACTCTATTGACTCCACCCTTTTTCTATGTGTGTTATACATTGTCTCTTTTACAATGATATTCAAGCCTCTATGTTATTCTTCATAGATATAAGGCCTTTTCCTATTTCCCATGTATCCTCTTCAATAAGATATTCAATTCTATTGCTTAATTGTCTGCATTGTAACTCTAACTTTGTAAGAAGTGTGCATACCAATACAAATATTAAATACATCTCATTTCCAAGTTTGTAGCATTTTCTTTCAAATGTTGTTAATTATGTACTCCATTAATTATGTTTAAATTCAAAATTTCATAGTTGTTAATAGCCTAGCAAATCAAGGATTTTTTCCTTTTTCTTCTCAAGTTCTAAAGAATTTTAAAGCACAACTCCAAGATTTGAGCCATCAAAATTATCCTATTTTGAATTAGCCTTCCAATGGCTATATCCATACCAAGCTTGGGAGAATTAATTTGAATCTCCCATTTTAAGTTAGGTCAAATTCTTTCTTCATCCATTTTTGTTTGTGAATACTTGCTCATTAGGGAGAGTAGTTCTTGTGCCAAATCAACAATTTCCCTCTCTCATGAGACCTTAAAACCCTTACTTCCCATTTTGAAATGGTTTTTGAATGCGAGTTTTAGTGGGCATTTTGCCTGCTAACAGAGCTTATAAAGGTGGACTTGGTGAACTATAGGATTTTTGGAGCACAGATCCCTCCTAATTTGGAAATTATGTCTCTATATATCCTTTATCAACATGGGCAAACACATATCTTGCACACAAAATTTTCCCAAAATTCTCACAAAGCTAACACTAAAATTTAGGAACTTCTTCAGTGATGCCTCTATAAGCTACCCAATTACTCTAAAAACCTTATAATTTGGTAATTATAGCACTTAATTAAACATTTTTAAAATTTAACACACTATTTTCCTTAATTACTCTCATTAAGAAATTTTCTCAAACACTTTCCACACGAAATACACATTCTTCACATATAACTACTAGGCCTTATAACCCTAGTGCTATAACTAGTAGTTATGGTACAATATTGGAACATATCCAATACCCTCTATACTTAGTTGAGGACATGGGATACTCTTTAAACCCCCCCACATTCACACTATTATTTGCTATAATGCCATATATCATTGTTACATTATTAACTAATTACTATATGCAGGAATGTCAACATATATTTATGTAACACAATCAAACCATTCAATTATCCATAAGACTACTCAGTTGTCCATGGCCCACACATTCCAAGTGAGAAAATTTCTTTCCTTCAGAATATAGGAAAGTTGAAAACTATGTTTCAAGCAGAATTATGGATTCTCGGAGGGGATTTCAATCTTATCATGTCATTGGAGGAGAAAAAAGGAGGAAACAAAAGACAAGATCTAGAAATGTAGGATTTTCGAGATTTGATTGCATATCTGAAATTAGTAGATATCCCTACCAATAACAGAGTATACACATGGAATAATTGGTGTGGAGGACCCCACCAAGTTGCTTCTCGCCTAGATCATTTTCTGGTCTCGGAAGATCTTATCAATAGAGATCTATTCTTTGAGGAATCCATCTTACCATGCCTCGGATCCAATAATTAGCTTATCAAGCTTGAGATAGATTTGAAATTACCACCAAGAAACTAACCTTTTCACTTTGAGGCCTTCTAGCTTCGTGATCCATCATTTCTTGGAAAACTTGAAAGTTGGTGGAAAGCTTCTAATGCTCATGGTCGAAATAGAATGCATACCTTTCAACTTCGCTTGAAAGAGCTTAAGCAGTAGGCCAAAAGATGGAATAAGGAGGCATTTGAGCAAATTCCTAAGGACCAACAACAACTCCAAGAGTGCATGAAAAGAATCCAATAAACATATGGTAACAGAAGGTCGGTCGGGACCCCTAGCTGCAGAGGAAGGATGGTTGCTAACACAGTTAGAGGAAAGAAGAAAACAAGAGGAGATACTGTGGAAATAGAAATCCTGAGTTTAATGGCTTAGAGAAGGGGAACGCAACACTCACTTCTTTCATAAGGCCATGATCCAACACCATCAGCAGAATAGGATCTTTTCACTAAAATATTCCAATGGAAATCACCTGACACAACATGATGATATGGAAAACCTTATGGTTGAGAATTTCCATAACATTCTCACTAAACCTAATCAAGAGAGATATGATGTAATCTAATGAATCACGCAACACATTTTGCATCTAGTATTCAGAGATCAAAACATGTCTTTAATGCAAATGGTTACTCTATAGGAAGTCAAAGAGGTAGTAAAAGGATTAGGCATGAAAAAAGAACCTGGTCAAGATGGATTCACGATGGAATTATTTTAGGTAGTGTGGCCATTTATGGGCCAAGATATCCTAGAAGTGGTGGAGGAATCTTACGAAACTCAAAAGGTACATCTAGCTCTAAACTCTTCCTTTATTGCTTTAATTCTTAAGTCTGCTCAATCAGAAGAGCCTCAAGGTTTTCAACCAATCTCCCTGTGTAACGTTATTTATAAAATTATTTCCACTTTTTTGATCAAGTGACTTAAACCCTTGTTCTCCTCATTGATATCTCCTAAACAAATGGGTTTTGTCTAAGTTCAGAAAATTCTTGATGGAATCATTACAACCCAAGAAGTTATTCATTCCATCAAACATCTTAAAGTTGAGGGTATGTTGATTAAACTTGATCTCTCCAAAGCTTATGATCGTCTCAATTGGATTTTCTTACTGAGAAATTTAAAAGCCTTCAGTTTTTACCATAGGTGGATAGACATGGTTTCATCCATGATTTCCTCACCAATGTTTTCTATATTACTTAATGGATCCCCAACAAAGACTTTTAACCCTACTAGAGGTTTGTGCCAAGGTGATCCTATCTTCCCCTTCCTCTTTATTTTAGATGCAGAAGGCCTAGGGCAATATATCAAATCAGCTATTTATGTAGGAAAAATCAGAGGAATCTGTCTCTGGGGCAACGATCTACCTCTAACCCATCAACAATTTGTTGATGACATTATGCTTTTCTACCAAGTATCTCTCTGTGAATTAAAAGAAATTAAAAACATCCTCCATGATTTTATGCAAGCCTCTGGAACTATGATCAATAATGACAAATCAAACATCTTCTTTTTCAACACTCCAGTCATTACTCAGACCTTCCTTTCCCATACTCTTAGTTTTAATATTGGATCCCTTCCCTCTAAGTATTTGGGCATCCCTATGGTGGTCAACTCCCTCTGAACCTCTTGCTGGAAAGATATTTTGGACAAAATCAATGCTAGACTCCATCAATGGTCCTTCCAAGCCCTAAACTTAGCTGCTCGTGTTGTTCTTGTGAAAGTAGTGCAGCAATCCATGCCCATTTACTAGCTCTTAGGTCTTGGTACACCTAAAACTTCACGTTCCAACATGGTTGATATTCTTAAGAAATTTTTGTGGAGAGGAGCCCAAGAAGCAAAAAGGTGGGCACTTGTAGCCTCGACTAATATTATCAAACCTAATACAGCTGGGGGTCTTTGGTTACGAGATCTCTACATTCTTAAACAGGTAATGGGAGTGAAACTTTGGTGGAGATGGATTAAGGGAGGAACGGATTTGTGAAAGACGATATGGACCTATAAATACCAAATTCCATCTTTAACCAAAGAAATTTTGAGACTCTAGACTACCCTGATAGGAACTTCAATCTAGAATTTAGTAGCGGCAAACAAAGATTTGATCCGATCCCATACATTCAGGGAAATTAGAAGTGGTCGGCAAGCATGTTTTTGGTAGGACTCTTCACATCAAAGGGAAAAGCTCTTCAACCAGTAGGATCTTGTAGACGTTTTCACTTTTACGAACAGTCAAAATTACACTTTGGTTAAGCAATATTGGAAGTTGGATATGAAAATAGCATGGACGAAATGGAAATAAAGATGCGACTAGCCAAATCCACCAGAATCCAATCAATGGGAAGCGATGGTAAAATAACTCAACTCCATAAAGCTGGAAACTCTAGAAAGACCGAACATCCTTAGATGGGGATGCTCAACTAGAGTAATGTATACAATCAAAGAATCTTACTGATTAGCCATAGACGGACCAATGGATAATCTCAATCCAACATGGATGAAAATATGGATAGGTAAATATTGGTTGAAGGTAACTTACTTCTTGTCGTTGGTCTGCCAGATAAGAATTCTTACCTAGGATCAACTTCAGAAATGGGGGACTCAAGGACCATCTCTTTGTATTATGTGTGAAGCCAATGTAGTAGTATTAGATCCTCCATTGAACTCTGGAGGAATAGCATTTTTTTCAGCTCAGTCCTCAATAGGGCTTGGAATCTCATAGTGGGATTTCTCCTGTGGGAAATATGGAAGGAAAGAAATCGAAGAATATTCATATATCATAGACTTCCCCAAATAGGGATCTGGATAGGAATCATACAAAACATAAGAGAGACTATACTTGCAGAGAAATGACATCCAGATGATTGGCAGGTATCCCCTCATGAAGCCAAGATTTTAGCATTATTGAATCTTTCCTCACAAATGTTGGCTCCATATTTCTGGAAACTCTTGGTTTCTCCTAGAGTTTCCTCTTTAAGTTTGTTCTCCCCATGAATGATTCATTAAGTTAAACTTTGATGGAGCCTTAAAATGCAATCTGGGAGATGCGGCCTTTGGAGGTATGTTCAAATATTCCTACAATCGGTCTCCCCACTACTATGCAGCAAATTGTGGCTTCGCCACCAATAATGAAGTGGAATTTAATGTAGTAAAATAAGGGATTATTATTACAAGAAGGGAAGGGTGCTGAAATATTGTGGTAGAAGGAGACTCTAACCCAGTGATAGAAGTTATTAAGAAGTTGAATCAGGGAAGGAAATGGGAAAAGTTAAGTTAGAGTTGGCGAACGACATGCTTGATCTAGGAAATCAGTGAAATAATTCCCTTATTTGACTATATTATCCCATCGCATGTCCTAATATTTGGTAATAGAGAAGTGGATTATTTGGTCAATTGGGGTTGTCAACACATGGGATTGGCCTTAGATAATCAATGGCAGGATACTCAGATTCAAGAGGAGATGGACTACCTTTTGTAAATTTTGTCTCAAAATTCTCCCCAACCTCAAGAGCAGGAAATGGAAATCCATCAAGGCCCCTAATCTCGAGGTGTGAATTATCACAATATCACTCTTAGGATTTATGACATGAGTGATAAGATTGGAAGATTAGTTGAAGGGTGACCACCTCTCATCCCAAGAATGTGTGGTAGCTGGCAAAGGATGACAATTGGAAGTATGGCATTTAATGTGGCAGAGGGTGCTGCAGAGGTAAATCACCAATTGGTGGAGGAAGGAAACATGTTTAATACAATTTCCCTGGCTGAAGGTGGTGGTCGCAATGGAGGTCTTTGGCACACAAAGTTCAGAACATCAGCCTATTTGGGTTGACGTCATCGGGTCCTGGATGGTCACCCTTTGGTATATAGCACTCGTATGTGGATATGTCTCTTTCTCTATGCCTTTGCCTCACAGCCTGTGGCATGTTAAAATGGAATAAAGAAGGGATGGTTGTCATGTTGTTGGTAATAGGAATGATGGAAAGTCTAGAAATGACTGTTTGGTTGCATGGAAAGTCTATATTGTTGTTAATTTCTCATTATGTGATGGAAATCTTATTTTTGGAATTGGGAAAGTTAGGTGGTTCAGGGATTGTAATTTGGAAACCTAGACAGTTATGGGTGTCTCTATTTGTTATCTATGTGTTGTTTCTTTGGATATTTCTAACTTCTTTGGCATACTTTTATTTAAATTTGATATGTGTTTTTGCAGTTGGTCTCCCTGCAAATTCGATACCGACTGGTGTGCGGAGAGGGAGGGTTATGTAAGGGTTGGGTGATTTTTTACTTTCACTCTAAAAGCTTCCACTTTGAATTTGATTTATGATGATTCTGTGGTGAAATATATAATCTTGAAGCTTGGGGAGCCGATTTCTGTTATTTGGTTCATGCAAAGACTTAAATTATTTAGTCCTTCTTTGTGTTATGGTTCTTCTACGACTGTAGTGATATGTTGTGGCATCCATCAATGTTGGAAGCCTCCAAGGTTTCCTTTCAATTTTTAGACTTGGATCTCTCCTAACAGTCAATGTCTTGTGCCTATATTTAATGTAATTGCCTTAGGTATGAGTGATCAGAGTGTGTTATGTGGCTATGAGTCAACCTTTTGGAACTGGCCCTCATCATATCCTTACTATAGGTTTGTTTGTTGTTTAGTTAAATTTATAACATGCAAGATGGTGTGTTCGACCCCTGGTGCCTGCTCGTCGGGAGATGGCGGCTAGGGTGAGAATAGGAAGAAAGAAATGAAAGGTGGTAGAGGCTCCCCCTCTACTATGCCTCCAAAAAAAGGGGAATAAGGTCATATATACATGTCATACAAGGAAGAAATGCAAGCTTATATAGTTGGTACTCCAACCCAGGTGCGTCAGTTGATCACATCTTGGGATTTAGAGCTTAACCAGCATGCAGAGACTAAAATGCAGGTGATGGAATGGCATCTCTTAGCTCCAGATCTAGGGTATACCCATGGCCATACCACCCAATACAAGAAGACAATTCTTTTGTATTGGCTCATGAAGCATTTGATGGCTAATTCCATTATGAGTGTGTCAACCAATGCAGCTAAGTTTCAACCTGTCCTCCAGGATATCCAGAAGGAATTGCAACTGATCCAATTCTAGATCCAGCAACAGAATATTCGCCGCTCTCATGTCGCTTTCAATCAGAGTTCCTGGTTCCAATGCTAAGGACCCTACTCCAGGAGAGTCCTCTAAAGATGAATAGTGTTTAGGATGTTTGATGAATTTTTTTTATCTATATATATGTTGTAAATGTTGAATAGTAGGTACTATTTTAGTTATTTTGTTATGGATGCACCTTGGTACTTAGACACTCAGGCCTATAAGGCCAAGTTTGATAGACTTAAACTTATGAGATTTTGGATGGCTTATAATGTGTTTCAGTGGCCAACAGATCTGGTTTCCCAATGGGTAGGTTGAGGCCACCGAATGACTTTTTATGATTGTAACCTACCTTGATTATGAATGAAAGAAGAGGTCCTACGAAGCTTGCAATTTTTTTTATCCATAAGAATATAATTATAAATGCAGGCAAATATAGTCAGTTAAAACTATGTAAACTATAAATTAATTCAATCCATGACATAAACCATAATAATTTAACATTAATTCAACACAATTCATAAGTATGCTTGTGAATACTTATCTGGTTGGAAATTGTACACTAGTTGGAAGCAAAAGATGGGAATTCCAAATCATTGTTGTCCAATTTCTCTTTAATAGAGGCCACACTTGAGTTGAAGCTATGAATCCACAAGGGAAAATCTTCTTATTATTGGCTCTAGTTCTCCTCTCATAAACCAATGAGTCCTAGTTTCATAGTCAATATTGACTCCTACTATAGTCATAATCCATAGCCCTATTTTCCAAATCATCTTGTGCAACCCAAGGAATGGGATCCCCTTGTCTACTTACTAGTTCCTTAGGATATACCACTTTCCTCTAGGAATCCAACATAGATTGGTGAGGAAATTATAAGTTTTAAACCTTATATAGTAATGTAAGTTATCATATATTCTTAATAAATAGAAAAAAAAAAACAATGGAATTCACATATTATGTACATATTTACCCTAGAAACCCAAATTAGGGAAACCGACAAAGTGTTTAGAGTCGCACCTCTAATTTTTTTTATCATCAATCAAGTTCATGGTTTACAATATAGAATATTACCCTGTGACATCAAAAACCCATAATCCATTAACCCAAATTATATCATAACCATAATTTCTTAATTGGAATTACAATACCATGGGTTAAGCCAACATGCACCACAAAAACCATCATTAAAAACTACCAAAAAAGATGCAAAAAGACAACCAATTTTTTTTAAGGGACCCCTTACTATGCCTAATGCATGGCACTAGTCATGTAAATAATATAAATCATACCCAACATCCTCTCACTTTCTGTTTTCATTGCATATAGGGGCTCACAAGAGTACATGATCACCAATCTAGGGAAGAAATGTCCGTTGTTTCTCTACACCAAGATAACTTTGCAATGCTCACAGAATTTGTTAATGAATCTACAACATTCTTCAAAGTGACCACCTTTAGAAATATCACCTTCTTGTCTTCAACAATTTTTCTTACAAAGATATATTAAACATCAATATGCTTTGTCTTAGAATGATAAGCAATGTTCTTTACCAAAAATATTGCACTTTGACAACCACAATCTAAAGTTATAACTTCCTATACAAACCCAATACCTGGACATTATCTATACAACCATACAACTTATTTACTTGCATGAGTGGTTTCCCTGCATTCAACTTATGTAGTTGAGAGTGCCAATACAAACTATATCTTGCTCATCCAATTAATTTCTTTTCCAAATAGGTTAAACCCATAACTACTTGTGGATCTTTTATGATCCACATCTCCAACCCAATTTGCATCAACAAATCTATATATATCCAACACTTTGTCTTCCTCAAGTCTTCATTGGTAGAAAATTCCATAATATGGAGTCCCATACAAACATCTAAATGTCCTCTTTACACATGTTCAATACTCATTTCTTGGTTTTTTCATATGCTTACTAAATAATTCCACTGCATATGCTATGTTCAATCTAGTACAAACCATTGTAGACATCAAATTGCCAATATCACTAGCATATGGAACACAAGACATGTCCTCTTCTTCTTCCTAAGTCTTAGGACATTGATATGAAAATAACTTTAGAGATATAATAATAGGGACCTTGACCAATATAAATTCATGCATATTTAACCTTTGTGTCAACATTCTTCCTTCGATTCAACTGGAGTATCATATTTTCTCAATATAATTTAATTTCCATGCCAAAAATAAAATTTGCAACGCTAATATATTTCATTTCAAATTTAGAGGACAATATACTTTTCACTTCCTTGATGATTTCTAAGTTGTTTCCTATCAGCCACATATCATCCACATATAAGACCACATAAATGAAATGATCACCTACTAATTTGAAATACACATGATGATCAAATTTTCTCCTTGTGAAACCAAGTCCTAATATATAAGTATAAAAATTTTGATACCATAACCATGAATATTGTTGTAGCCCACAGAGGGACTTATTAGCTTGCAAACCAACTCTTTCTTACCTTTCACTATAAAACCTAAAGGTGTTTCATGTATATTTCTTCTTCCAAGTCCCTATGTAGGAATGATGTCTTAACATCCATCTATTCTACTTCATTATTAAAAGCAACAAAAATTGATACAACAAATCTAAACAACTTAATCTAGAAATGGGAGAAAAAAATCACCAAATTCAATTCCCTCTACTTGGTAATAACCGTTGTCACTAAGACAAAAATCCTCCAAACTTTTTCCTACACGAATTTTGGAGCCTCCTTGTGATCTTAAGATCTGTCAAGTCATCCATTGTCACTTCATTTTCAGTTGATGTTTTCCAAGTGCTTAAGTCTTGTTTTGAGATTTTAAAGTTTTGAAGTCACTTGCTCATGCATGCCTAGCCTTTCATGCATTCATAAGCATACATATTCCTAGAAGTCTTAGTAGTCAAATACTATCCTTGAAGATAGGCATTGTGTAGTTCTTAAGATCAAAGCTTGCACAAGCTCTAGGAATAGTGCTTGTGTAATGTTTAGTTACAGTACTTGCACCGTCACTATTGATAGTGACTACGTAGTCCATAAGGATAGAACACTATGCAATCCATGTCAACAGTTAGTGTGCAACATCATCTAACAATGTTTCTCACTCTTAGTTGCAATTGTATCATCATTCGGGTGAATTTTCTCAATTGTTGCTTTTGTGGACATTTTCTTTCACAGGTGTCGCTTTCACTTTTGTGACTGGCATTTTTTCTTTCTTTCACTTTCATGAGTGCCATTTTTTCTTTCTTTATCTTTAGTATGTGTCTCTTTCACTTTATTTAGCTTTTTCGAGTGTCATTTTCACTTTTTGTTACTGTCACAAGTGTCACTTTTGATTGTTTTCACTCATGTGTGTCTTTCACTTTAGCGCACTACTAGAGGTAACTATAGTGCACTCTTCTGCATTAACTTATCATATATCATAGTAATATGTGCTAGACACATTCCCACAACTTAGCACACTTTCTGGTTGCAGTTGACACTCCTGTCAAAAGTTGTATTCTAAGTGTCGAAAAGCTATGTTTTTGTTGTCGCACTTATAGATAAGTGTAACTTTGTTGTTGTTTCAAAGTATGAATGTTAATTGTGAGTCTTGTGCATAATTTTGGATTGTGTTGATGTTATCTGAGTGTGAGAGCACTATTTCAGGACTTGTTTGCAATTCATTCTCTCTCTTGTCTTGTTGATCCCACAATTACTCATTTTCGGATATTTCACTATCTTTGCAACTTACTAACTGCTCTCCCTCCTGGAATTGTGCATTGCATAGTCTTAAGTCACAGTGAAGCTTCCTTTACCTCTTGTAACTACACAATACACATGCCTAGAGTATAGTCTTCCTCAATTGTACACATAGTAACCTTGGAGTCTGGACCATCACGTTGGCTTCTTAGCCCTATCAACTGTGTAGTACCTTGCCCTATTTTTCCCTGGATTTCACATTGCATAGTTGTAGTGGACAATGGAGCCTCCTTGTGTCACTTTCATTCTCAACTATGTAATCCCCTAAGATGCCTCTTCAACCACTATGCATTATGCAGTTACAGTGTGCAATATTGTCTCCCTGTCTCCCTAACTTTCACAATTGTGCAAATTCATTTATTTAGTGGGCCTCCTATTGTGCATTGTGTAGATCTAGTTAGCAGCAGGTCATTTCTAGGTCACTAAGACACTAAATTGTGTAGTTTACTAAGTTTGTTCCTCAATCACTGCGCATTGCACAGTTATAATGGCTAGTCTTGCCACTCCTGCTTACTAAACCCCTCACTACACAACACCTTGTCCAATCTTTCCTCCTACTGTGCATTTCATAGTTCCAGTGGATAGTGAGGCCATCCCTCAACCCTTGTGATTCCCAACTACCAAATTCTCATCCACCTACTCTCAAAACTCTTGTTTGTTACCTCATTACAGTCAACATCTTCATTAAGAAGGAAAATATAGAATAGGTGGTTTTCGGACTAACGTTGGCTTGTCATGAGTGGACTTCATCTACAGGTGCTATCATTTCAACATGGAAAGGTGATCCTCAAGGGAGGTCATCAAGGAGAGGCTACAAGAGATCACTTGCAAAGAAATATCAGAAGAAAGAATCATCATGAAGACATGAAGAAATCCTGGACCATGACAAAATGGTGGCATCTCATGCTGACTTGGAAGGTTTTGACATTCACCTAGACCCTTTTGAGGGTGAAGATGAAGAACAAATAAATATCCACCATGAAGGATTCAAAGTCATGGCATCAAGGAGAGAAGCTTGGCATTGACACTTTATAATGAAGTTCCATGTCATCGTTGCTAAGTCATTTCCTGTCCAATTGTCATTACAAAGTCATATGTGGAAAAGTATTTTTCCACATAATTTGTGGAATGTAATTATTGCATTTTAAAAATGAGAAAATGTAAAATGTGTGGAAGCCCAAAGGCCCCACATGTGATGTGAAAGGTGTTAGAAAATTATATATTACAGAGCAATGGAACACCTAAAATATTGCAGCAATATAAACACAGAAAATGCATAAAACAAGAGAGACACAGATATACGTGGTTCACCCAATTTGGGCTACGTCCACGGAGAAACAGCTAGTCTTTCCTTTTATGTAAACTAGCAAATTAAAGAGATACAACCTACAAGAGATCCGATGTAATTCCCTCTTCTCTCTCGCTCAATCTCCTCTCTCTTCTCGCTCAGAATACAAATCTACATAGACACAATACAATTCCCTCATATATAGCGAGGGGTTGCCCTCTATGGAAAAAACGCTAAATTAAGCATAGCTTCTATTGTCAGATCTCTGCCTAATGAACGCCCCAGATTGAATACAAAATTACAACATTTTACAAGGCAATTTTACATCTATTTTTAGCTTCGGGGGCTGTGCCCCTGATCCCCCGCTAGGGAAGGGGCTCCCAAAGGTCACAGCCGCCCCCCCCGGGACCCCCCCTGCAACGTATATTTTATGGGAGGTGTTGCCGCCACATTACGAACTGGGGTCCAATGTGGCGATACCTCTAAATAAAGAAGATAATCAGGCTCCACACCCAACAAAAGGTCACTAGAAAGTTCTGAAGTCATGTAGAAGCTCAAAGGTCACTAGGAATTTGAGAAGTCATAGTAGGATATCAAGAGTCATGAGGGAGTTCAAGAGTCACATGGGAGGTGAAGAGTTGCTTCATTTGTTATAAATACACCCTCATAGCTCAAGGGAGAGGAATTTGGACTTTTCACCTTGGCTTCTCTAGTTTGGCATAGGAGAGAAGATCTTTCTTTGGAGGAGCAAGTGGTGACTTAATGTTCCATTATTGGGGCTAGTGTGGCAGCATTGTAATCATGTATCTTGGGAATTTCACTTAATATATGAAGCTCTAAGAGCCAACACACTTTCATGCATATGTCATGAATGATTGTGAGAATATTCTTTCATTGTTTGTGGTGTATGTTTATGTTAACACATACTAATGAAAATGAACTATTTCATTGGCTTTGGTATGCATCTTGTTGAATGTGCATTGTTACTTGCTTTTATGATTGTTGTTATCTTGTGAACTAATTTGTAGGTTAACTAATGATTCCTTCCATGCTCTTGTGTGTCTCTTTTAGGATAGTACTATTACTTTACTCTAGAGGCTCACTCTCTCTTTTTCTTGTCGTGAAGGTACCTTATATGCATCGTGTTTGTTTGCCTCATAGTGTCAACTTACTTGGTTGTTTCAAACACTGTTTGCATAAACTCTTATGTTGATAATTGCAACCAAGGAAAATTTCTAATAATAAGGGAAACCAACCTTATTTTCCAGTTGGGGATTCTACCCCAAACGATGTGAGGTCTAGTTAGGACTTCATATCAGGGAGACCCCCTTGGTTGATGGATTTCCAACACCATCAATAGTCGGTGCTAGAAGGAGGGCACATGACAAGATATTTTCTAGAGTCTATTTGAATCTATTATCTTGAATGGATCATTCCCAAATCATAATCCCAGGATGTTTTTTGAACAGATCAATTATTTCACTCCCCGTGGAACTTCTTTGCAACTTGTCTCAATTAAATTTTGATGGCGAGGGTGGAATATCCATAACCAAGCATACATCTTAATTTCTTAAGTTTTGTGATCTTAATGAAGTGATTTATAAAGATGTTTCTTGTAAATTATTCACCCTCACACTTGAAGGTTGTGTTAATATTTGGTGTCATACCTTACTAGTCGCTTCCATTCATTCATTTTACCAACTCTTTAAGGAGCTTCATCAAGCCTTTGATAGGTATGATTACTGAGATGTTTATAAAAGTATTAATCAACTTAGGATGAAATATGATGAATCAATAGAGGATTTTTCTAATTGATTTCTTTACCTATGTTATGATTTTCTTGAAGAATGTGTGGATTGGGATTTCTTCAAGGAAACATTTTAGTGTTTGGTTCAAAACTCCTTAAACTAATTTGAATCTAAATCCTTGGTTGCTTGGGCTCTCCCCAGTTATTTTGATCATGAGACTCCTCGAATTCTAGAGGAGGAATCTACTTCCCCTTTTGTCCCTTCTCCTCCTCCTTTTTCATTACCAAACAAAGTGGTCCCTCATATCAATGAGGAAGTTGGAAAATATGAAGATCAAATTCTTGATCCACTTATCCCATATTTTATTCCTCTTTATGGAAAAGACCTTATCCAACAAAAAATTGAATGTTCTAATAAGTCCATCGAGCCTAAGGTGAATATTGATCCCTTGATTCCTTTGGATGACATTGATATGCATAATTTAAATCTTGAATCTAATCTGATTGAAAGTATTTCTTATTCAATGGATACCTTCCATCCTCCATCATCTACATTTCATTATCATGTGTACCTTGATTCACTTAATCAGTCTGTTCCACTAACTAGTTCTTCAGATATTGTTGATCCTAAATTTGTTAGTCCACATGGTGATTAGGTACAAAGTGGTCATGTTCCACAAATAGAGTAGCAGGAGTGTGAAGATCATTTTAACCTCTCTTCTCTCTTTCAAAATACTTTATGTTAGGATGTTGCTCCTTCATTCCTAGTTGATCTAGCATATAATGATCTCAACAATTAGCCAAACGAAATCAAAGCTCTTAATTAAGAAAATCCTTAGTCAACCATCATTCTGATGATAATTATCCCATTAATAGATGTGGTGATGATTGCCTAGGTACGTTGGACAATCCTTTGATGTCTCAAGAAAAAATTTATCTACACATGGGAACTTCTTCTTCAACCCACTATCCCTTGTATCCTATCACTTGTAATGAATTAATTGATGATGAATATATGCCATGCTCATCAAATTCACAATCTAATGAGTTGAATCTTCGATTGACACAAGATGGTAAGGTTGTACATGATGAAGAAGAAAACAATAAAATCATTAAGCAGCCATTCCATTTTTTACAATATCCAGTCTTGCATGAGGATGATTCTTTAGTTTAGGTTACTCATGAAATTTCTCTGATATATACATCCTTAGATATGTAATCAAAAGAACCTTATGACTTGAGTAACTTGTTTGTTGCAGTTGAAAAATCTAATCAAACAAGTGATGTAGATGGATGCCATCTCAATAATATTGATCTCCTTGAAATAACTTATAGTAGTTGTGCACATGCAGTTTATGATCTGACCCAATCCTCAAAATGTAATTATTTAAAATTTGATGGTTTTGGGACTTATAAATGAGTCAATGATCAAAATTTATGAAAGAAAGAAATGAAATACAGGTTTAAATAGAAACATAGAGCCACAAAAAAATTGAACTTCAATTAATTGATAACAAAATATTGAAAATCGTTTACATGCATAATGGAAATAAACTAACTTGGGCGATGGTAGTTTATCTGTAAGAAGATATGTGGAAACTACATGCCTCTCAACTGTGTTACAATGAGGCTCATAGGCCTTTTTATTATTGAGAAATAAGGAAAAACCCAAAACATCCATAAACCTAACCCTAAGAGATGAAGTGCCAAACGTTTGTAGCCCCTGTTGGGGTTAGTTGGTACACCAACTTCTCAGGGTTGTAACTCTAGCATATGATCTTTGTTTGACATGTACCATACCTCTCTAGAAAGATATATCTAAGGAATAACACTTTCAACTACAAACCCTTATTGGAATTTAAGATTTTTTCTGTTTTCCAAAAAAACATTGTTTAGGGCCTCAAAACAACTTCGGAAATTTAGGCCCTGAAAAACTACCAAAAATAGTAAATTGTGCTACAATTAAGGAAAATCAAAGAAAAAATGTTGGGGTCCAAGTGGAATAGGTGGTGGCCACCAATATCCACCTACATTAGTCTTCCCCCCTTAGGGAGCAATGGTCCCCATTGCATTGAGTGTCTCTATGAGATGGGGAAATTTATATTGAACTTGGTCCCTGTTGAGTCATTTCCTTGGTGCAATATTTGGCCAAATTTGACATGTCAATGCAGTTGGATCCTCTATTTTTGAGTGTTATTGGTCTATGTGTCCATGATTCGATCATTTGTGGCATGTTTAATGCAGTCTGGGTTGAGCTATATTGGTGTCAACTACTTAGCAATGTCTAATGTGTCTATCAATGGTGGAAAGTATGGTTGAAGGTTGTCCACATTGAATACGGGGTACAAGCCAAGGAATGGGGGGATATTGAGCTTGAAATAATTGTCTCCCACAACCTTGGTGATGGTGTAAGTCCCGTATCAGTGTGGTAAAATCTTACGATCGGCTCGAGAGAGGTACTCTTTCTACAAATGTAACCAAACTTTGTCGCCCACTTGAAACTTATGGAGCACTCGACATTGATCATGTTGTTGCTTGTATTTGGCATTAGATTTCTCTAGAATGTCATGAACTTGCTGGTGGATGTGTTGAATGCGCTTAATAAACTTGGTCGCTTTATCAGCTTTAGACTGAACATGGGACGATTCTTTTTGTGTAGTTCCAAAAGGTAGTGCAACATTAAGGGGACATAATGGTTGAAATCCCAAGCCCACTTCAAAGGGTTTGTGGAAATTTGAGCTATGTATAGCTTTGTTATAGTTTTGTTTCACATAGGAAAGTCTCTCATCCCATTTCTGTGGATGCTTAGAGTTGTACATGCATAGTATGTGCATAATCATCATGTTGATGACCTTTGTATGGCCATCAGTATGGGGGTGGATGAATTGACTTGGTGAGCTCGGTGTCCAACAATGACCAAAGGCTTGACAAAAACATGCTTAGGAACCTACTATCCCCATTTGACACAATATTTTTTGGGATCCCAGAATGTACCCACACTCATTCAAAGAAGAGTTTGATAGTGTCCTTTGTTGTGATACTCTTCTTATAGGTGGTCAATATGGCCATCTTAGAAAATATGTCGTTGACCACAAATACACAGTCATTTCTATGCTTGGTAGAAGGAAGCCCATACATATAGTCCACAAGCCTTACTTATTAATATTTGGATTGGCAATGGCATAGTAAGTGTAGGATCTGATGTGTTTTCCAATGCCCCATCAGAGATTTGGCCAATAAAAATACTTCTATAGTAAAATAACAATTTTCTCCACAACTATGTGTCCTACGACTTGACTATATTGCACCTACAAAATTAGCTTGGAATGCTCACTTGAAGGAACAAAAAGGTGGCCCATGTAGCATAATAATGCATCCCAGAGGTGAAATTCTAGAAATTTCTTACCATCCACTAGCATCTGGTATGTGTAGGTGAACTCTTGATCATTTTTATATAGTTGTGGCCATCTAAAGGTCTCCTGGCCACAAGATTTGAGAAGAGTGGTCAGTGTTGCAACTAGTGGCCCACTAAGGAAATATACAACATGATTGGTGCTACCCTTCTTATATTTGATATTCAAATGGAATTTTTGCAAATATGTGGACCACTTCTGATGGTGATCATTTTGCAACTTCCCTTAGGTTTGTATCAACTGCACAGGTCAGTGATCTGTGTGGATGAACTTCTCCTTCCCTAGAATGTAATGTCTCCATTGTTAGCAAGCCTGCACAATGGAATACATCTCCTTATCATAGGTGGGGTATTTTTGAACTATGTTGGAAAGTGTCTCATTGTGATAGGCCGCTGGATGTTCTTGTTGGATGAGAACTACACCAATAGCATAATCAGAGGTGTCTATCTCAATTTCAAATGGTTATTTTAGGCTTGGAAATGTGAGTACTAATGCAGAGTAGAGGAAGTGCTTCAACTCAACAAATGTCTTTTGTTGGGACTCAGACCAAAAAAACTTTGCTTTCGCTATGCTCTTGGTAACTTGATTAAAGGCCAAGTGATATTATAGAATCCCAACATGAACCTTCAATAAAAATTGGCAAGGCCCAAAAAACTACAAAGCTCTGTTAGAGGGGTCAGGGCTAACCAACATCGAATGACTTGGATCTTACCTTGATCCACATGCACACATTTCTCATCAATGATGTAACCCAGATATTGGACCTGGCTCATGCCAAAGGTTCATTTCTCTAACTTGTCACATAGTTTGTGTTGTCGTAGGGTTTGAAGGACCTGCCAAGTGTGTTGCAAGTACTCTTCCCAACTCTTGTTGAAGATGAGGATTTCATTTGGATATACAACAATGAATGAGATGGTAAAGGGATGCAAGATGTTATCCATCAACCTCAAAAAATTTGTAGGGGCATTTTTCAACCCAAAAGGAATAACGAACCACTCAAAAAGGCACTTGTTGGATTTGAAGGCGGTATTCCATACATTCATGGGTTCTATTGGAACCTGGTGATAACCAAAACTTAAATCACTCTTGTTGAAATGCCTGGGCCCTTTGATCTAGTCAAGAAGGTCATCAATCCCTATGATTGGATACCTATTCCTGAAAGTGATTTTATTTATTGCTTGATAATCAATGCTAAGTCTCCAAGTCCCATACATCTTTTGTAAAAGTGCAATTAGGCTCCCAAAAGGTGAGGAACTTGGTCACATGTGCCCTTTTTGCAGCAACTCCTAGATTTGCAACTTGATTTCTTCATTTTCCATAATAGAGCAGCCACCTATCTCCCCATTGGGTAGAGGTTCTCTAGGATTTAGATTGATCAAAAGCTTGACCTGACAATGTGAAGGTACCCTTGTGGGCAAGGAGAAGATGTACCTGTATTATTCAATGACCTTATCCAACTGCTTATGTTGCGTGGTGGAACCCTTCATGTGGACTATGGATGTGGCCACAATCTTCCCCTTACTTTTAGAACGAACAAAAAAGAAATGAAAAATTCCTAGTTTGGGAGATAATCTTATTGCATTTTTTAGTAGAGATCAAAGAGATGATGGTAGGTGGGCTACCTCTTATATTATGTGTAACTTACTTCCCAAAGTAATAATAACAGTGTGAGGCCTCGACTCATACAAAACATGACACTTCCACAAGTATTGTTGGACTAATAATACATCACCAACTTCAAGAGGAGAAATATCACATAGTACCTCATCCGTGAAGGATTTGATGTTATAGTGAAGATGACACTACTCATTGACATGAAGATATCGTCCTTGGTGGAGCCACCTGATTGTGTATGGTTATGAGTGTGGTGTGGTCGGTAGGCCCAACCGCTTAACAACCTCTACTGAGATGAGGTTATTTTGGCTCTCTCTATCAAAAATGAACTACATCAGTGACCCCTTCACCCACATATGTGAGTGGAAGATACGCTCCCCTTCCTCTATATCTTCGGGCTCAATCATATGGATCTTAGTGGTGGCAACGGTGGCATTGGGATCCACATCAATAATATGCTTCCCTTTGTCATTCACCTTGTTTGGTTATGACTTGGATTTGGAACATACATCTAACTCTAAAGCCTTCATCTTGGCCATTAGTGACTACTTGGCCCTACAATCACTTGTGTTGTGAGTGGGGCTCTTATGGAACTCAAACTACATTCTTATGTCCTTCTTTTTCTTTGTGGTGTTGTTATTTTATTGTGGCTTCAGCAAGTTTTCCTGGGTCACCCTGCCTTGTCTTTTTCCTTTGTTTTATAGTTTGGGGGCATCTTTCCCTTGCTTCAAATTCATAGATCCAATGTCTCGCTTCTTCTGTTTAACTTTTTTCTCAATCTTGATAGTATATCGATAGGTGGCTCCAAGCGAGGAGATGTCCATGAACTCCATCTCATCCTGGATGTATTTGTGTAGATACCCATGGCACTTGAGTACCAGATTCCACTTAGAATCTTTGATACCCAAATTTGTGTGAAGGGTATGAAAAAAATTTGGGAACTCTGGCACATCTTGGTCCCTTCACTGCCATGGTTTAATCCACTTTATATACTTATCTGCATAGCTCTTCACAGGGTAATATAGTTTCTTGATGGCGTCTCAGAAATAATTCCAAGTGGGTGTGGCTAAAAATAGTGAGGGTTCCCTCTCATCCCTCTACTCACATATGTTTCCCACCAGTCTTTGACATGGATTGCGGCTTTGAGGAGTGCAAAGGTAATATTTTCTGTATTGGAAAAATCATGAACCGAAAAATATCCTTCCAACACATTTAACCATTTATCTACGGCTATTGCATTTATTTGGCCTTCAAATATGGGAATGTCAAAGTTGACTTGTACCTTAATGGGAGTGGCACCTCCAGGGTGGCTGCTAGATGAAGATGTGTCGCTTATGGGCATTCACCAAAGGATATGGGAAAAGGTTTCCATCATATCGTTCCTTTGTCACTCGAGGGCTTATTTGAGCAATATTTTGAAAGGACCTCCTGCTCCCTCGTCTTACTTTTCTTCCACCATAGGAGGTCATCGGGATCGGTGACGCCAATATTGCAAAGGTTCAACCAATTCAAGCCCTAACTCCTTATACCCCGACCTCATTGGGTACATGAACAGAAAAATAGAGAAAGAGTATATCACTATGATACCATTGATTCAGATTTATGTAGGAATGAAATGAAATACATATTTAAACAAAAACATAGAGCTAAGAGAAACCTAAACTTCAATTCATTGATAACAAAATACTAAAAATTGTTTACATGCAAAATGTAAATAAACTAACTTGGGCGATGGTAGCTTATCCTTGAGAAGAGATGTGGTGGCTACATGCCTCTCAACTTTGTTACAATGAGGCTCTCATGCCTTTTTATTATTAAGAAACAAGGGAAAACCCCTAACATCCAAAAACCTAACCATAGGAGATGAAGCGCCAAAAGTTTGTGGGTTCCACTGGGTTAGTTTGTACACCAACTTCTCGGGGTCGTAAATTTGGCATATGATATCCATTCGATGCATACAATACCTCATTAGAGACATCTATCTGAGGACTACAACTTTCATCTGTAAACCTTATACAAGCTACTGGTTTTCCTATTTTCCAAAAAAAGTATTGTTGGGGGCCTCAAAACAGCTCTGGAAGTTCAGGACCCAAAAAACTCCCAAAAATAGTAAAATATGTTGTAACAATTAAGGAAACTGAAAGAAACAGTGATGGGGATCCAAATGGAATAGGTGGGTGGCCACAAATATCCACCTAGATTAGTTGAGGCACTTCAACTCTGATTGATGGTTATGTCAAGTTCTTGCGACCCTAATGAGTTCCCCGAACTAGGTCAGGTTTGGATTTCCTCTAAGAATTATTTTCTCCGCATTATTTCACTGGATGTAAACTTTCTCTTGAAATATTTTGGCTATTTCCAATACATTTTTCCTAACTTTCAATATTCATTTTCTGTTTAGATAGAAAATTCTCTTTTCATTAATTCATCTTCATGCAAATATCTTGCATCAAACACAAGATTGGAATATATATATTTCGTGGATGCACATAGCTATGAAGCCTATCATTCTGATTATCATGACAAAGCTTCTCATTGGCCAACGGATTCTAATTTGTCAAACACTTTGGTGAATAATCAACTCCTCGTCCTTCTTTTGAATATTTCGGTGTTAGTCATTTTCCTTATGTCACAAGATATCCTCTTAGGTGTGTGTCAATTCTTGAGTTATTTGGTGAATAAAATCCATCATCTTGATATTTTAATGTCCCAAGTTGGTACAAAGGTTGAATCTAATTCAACACATTTTGATATGTTCTATTATGATTGGTTTCCTATTTTTTCTATACTAGAATTCATTTTTAATTCTTTTGATTTCTGTGATGTTGTTTTAGATGTAATAAGATACAAGATAGTTATTATTTGTATTCAGCATGCAAGGAGGATGATTATACTATTCAAAGTATTTGTGAAACTATTCAAATCAATCTATCTCTATTTTCAAATAACAAAGAATATTATGCCTTAACCAACCCATCTGACTATAACATTGATTCTAACAATCACCATTCAATTAATAATTTCCCCACAAGTATATCTGACGATAGTTGTTCCACATCAATTGATCTTGTTGAACTAATTGGTCTTTGTGGTTTATTATCTCACACTTTGAATACTTGTCAAGCAGTTGAGGCACTTCAGCCTTTGTTGATGGTTATGTCAGGTTCTCACGATCTTGACAAGGCTTCTAAACATGATCATATTTATTTTCCCTCACAAGATTCTCTTTATAATTCAATTGAGTTAATTGAAAAATCATTTCAGGGTTTCTAAGGGGATTGTTTTGAATTCCATGACTGAATCTATGATTGCATTGAGGGATCTTACTTAGGAAGCTATGTTGTTAATAATAAGTTTCGATCTTTCTTTGTGTTTGCTAAGAATGAAATTGCAAACAAAGGTACATTCACAAGAATCTTCTGAGGTTTGTATCATTTTTGTTCTAAGCGAAGAGGTATGATTGAAAGTTGGTTATTCATGGCACAAAGGAAAGACCTTCAATTTTCTGTGCAAGTTATTCAAGTTGTTATCTTTACTTTTGCACATTTCTTTACTTTGTTTTTAATCACTCACATAAATTTTCACTTGCAAGTCTGAAGCAACTTCTGTTGCTACATTGGAAATTTCACTTTACTTAGCCCTGACCTTCTAGTCGGTTAGGTTAGGAGTAGTTCTAGCCACATTCTATTTTTTTATTTTATTTCTTTTGTCTTGCATGCTACTCAGTTTTCCATTTGTTTTGTTCTTTTGATCTTGCTATCTTGTTTCCATGTCTTTTACTTCATGTTTGGTTAATGAGACCATGTATGAAAACTGATCTTGTTTGGCTCGAAAGACAACGTGGAAGAGATTTGAAATGGAAATTGTGATGACAAGCAACACTTGGCTAGTTTTTTATTCCCTTCATTGTTTGGGTTTACATATCTTTAAACTCAATGATGTCTCGTTGATCCCACACTTAGTCATTTTCAGAGCTTACACTATCTTTACAACTTGCTAACCTTTATCCCTCCTAGAGTTATGCACTACAGAGTCTCATTTCATAGTGAAGTTTCCTCTACATCTTGGAACTATGCACTACAAAATTCTAGAGGACGGTCTCCCTCAACTATACACTGAGCAACCTTGAATTCTAGACAATCAATTTGGCTTCTTAGCCCTATCAACCACGCTGTACCTTGTCCTATTTTTACCTTTATTTCTTATTGCATAGTTGCAGTGGAAAATGGAGCCTCCCTATGTCACTATCATGCACAATTATGTAATCCGCTACGCTACCTCTTCAACCACTACACATTACACAGTTACAGTGTGAAAAATTTTCTCCATGTCTCCCTAACTTGCACAAATGTGTAAATTAATTTGTTTGTGGCACCTCCTACTATGCATTATGCAGTTCTAGTGATAACCAAGTCACTCCTAGGTCACTGAGACCCTCAACTACACAATTCACTAAGCCTATCCCTTAATTGCTACACATTGCATAGTTACAGTAGCCAATCTTGCCACTTTTTCTTACTGAAACACCTCACTACACAACACCTTGTCCTATCTTGCATCCTACTTCACATTGCACAGTTTTAGTGGACAATGAGGTCATCCCTCAACCCTTGTGATGCCTAATTACGCAATTCTCAACCTCTTGCTCTCAAAACCCTTATCTATCGCCTCATCACAGTCGACATCTTCCATAGGAAGAAAAAGTAGAATAGGTAATTTTCAGACTAATGTTGGCTTGCCATAAGTGAAATTCATCTAGAGGTGTTATCATTTCAACATGGAAAAGTGATCCTCAAGGGAAGCCATTAAGGAGAGGCTACAAGATAACACATTTAAAGAAAGAGAAAAATAAAGAACCATCATGAATACATGAAGAAATCTTAGACCATGAAAGAATGGTGGCATCTCATGTTGACTTGGAAGGTTCTGACATTCACCTAGACCCTTCAAAGGGTGAAGATGAAGAAAAAATAAAGATCCATCATGAAGAAGTCAAATTCATAGCAACAAGGAGAGAAGCTTTCCAATCGCACTCTACAATGAAGTTCCATGTCATCATTTCCAAGTCATGTCATGTAAAGTGTCATTACAAAGTCATATGTATCAATGTATTTTTCCACATCATTTGTGGAATGTAATTATTGTATTTTCAAAATGAGAAAATTTAAAATGTGTGGAAGCCCAAGGGTCCCACATGGAATGTGAAAGGTCACTAGAAAGTTCTAAAGTCATGTAGAAGCTCAAAGGTCACATAGGAATTTGAAAAGTCATAGTAGGAGCTCAAGAGTCATGAGGGAGGTCAAGAGTCACATGGGAGGTGAAGAGTCACCTCATTTTCTATAAGTACACCCTTGTATCTCAACAGAGAGGAATTTGGACTTTTCACCTTGGCTTCTCTATTTTGGCATAGGAGAGAAGATATTTCTTTGGAGAAGCAAGTGGTGACTTAATGTTCCACTATTGGGGCTAGTGTGGCAACATTGTAATCATGTATCTTGGAACTTTCACTTAATATATGAAGCTCTAAGAGCTAACACACTTTCATGCATATGTCGTGAATGATTGTGAGACTATTATTTAATTATTTTTGGTGTATGTTTATGTTAACACGTACTAATGAAAATGAACTATTTCATTGGATTTGGTATGCATCTTATTGGATGTGTGTTGTTACTTTCTTTTATGGTCATTTTTATCTTGTGAACTACTTTGTAGGTTAACTAACGATTCCTTTGATTCTCTTATGTGTCTCTTTTAGGATAGTACTATCACTTTTATTCTAGAGGCTTAGTCTCTCTTTTTCCTGCCATGAAAGTACCTTATATGCATCACAATTGTTTTCCTCATAGTCTCAACTTGCTAGTTTCAAAATTCGTTTGCATAATCTCGTATGTTGATAATTATAGCCAAGGAAAATTTCTAAGAATAATGGAAACCGACCTTATTTCCAAATTGGGGCTCCTACCCCAAACCATGGAGGTCTAGTGGGACTTCATATCAGGGAGACCCCCTTAGTTGACAGATTTTCGACACCGTCAACATAACCTTTTGCTACTAACCAAGCTTTATATTTATCCACTTTACCTTTATCATTCCACGTATTTGTAAACACCCATTTACTAGTAATGGTATTTCTTACAATTGGAAACTCAACTAGATCCAAAACCTCATTCTTGTTTGATGTTTCCATTTACTTGACATGGCATTTTTCTAAAGTTTATCATCCTTTGAATTCATTTCCTCCCTAATATTTATGGGATCATCATTAATTATATACAAACCTTATTACAATTGTTCAAAAACCAATCTCCTCAATACTAGAGTATGGTTCTTCTTATTTTGAATCATGTTCCTCTATTGGTTCAAATTCTTCACTCTATAACTCAAACTCCACTACCATTTCTTCCCTTCTCCACAACCTTCCTACTTTCTTGACTCCAAGTCTTATAACCTTTTAAACCATCTTTATAATCAATCAAGATGCACTTGTTAGTAATTAAAAATGAAATTATACCAACCTTAAACCATACCTTTACTATGTAGTGCTTAAAGGTCATCCTCTCCAATATTATCTAGTCTTTGACACTCGACATAATCTTTTCTCTAGAGACAATATGGTTTTCAATTTCTTCATCTCCACCCTTAAGAATAATGGAACTATTACATTCATCACTAATAGTGCTTCCCAAATTTTTTTATAGAGTTGTAGTTAAAAATCTCGTTAGAAATGTTGTTTCTTTGTGAACCATTTTGTAGGTTTCTTTTACAAACAAAATAGTTACAATTGCATCACTCATACCCCACCAGTGTACCTTATGAATATGAATCACATGTCACACTAGTCATGCAAAGAATATAACCCGCACCTAACATAAATCTTATTTCTAAGATTCCAAGTATTAATAGATGTAGTGAATTTCTTCAGTGGAAATGATTAGCATTCCATACAATCACATTCATTTATAATTCATGGTTGTATATTGGCATAATTTTGTTATAGTAAGGTCATAGCAATTCGCTCAAGGATAAGTCTCCTAATTTTTCCCAAGAAAATGATACTTTGCATGGTAATTCAAACTCCTAATAATTCATACTCTTTGTTAATCAAAATGAAACCCAAAGCATTTGAGCTCTTCTTTTCATTCACTTGCATGGAAAAGTGGCATAGTTAAAGCTTGCATGGCATGAAGGGGCCACATATTCCAATGGAGACCCACATACCTCCTTCATGAATTAATCCTCGAGGCTTAATAAAACATGGATTAATTAATAATCAAGGGATATAATTAAGGTTGCAAAGAATTTTACGTAAACCAATTAGTAAGTTCCTTTCTCCTTATCCTACTTAAGACCCTTGTCTTTGTGAAAATTCCAAACCTGGGTGACTAAATTCCTTATTATCTCAATTAGACAACTAATTGTTGAAATGCATTTTAGACCATAACATTAATCACATAAAAAGTTGAATTTAAGTAATGGAAGCATAAAATTAATTTCATATATACATTTAATTACTCCTTCAAATAATTGTTTCATTCTTTGAAAAAAATTAGAAGGAAATATCCACAAGTTTCCCACAGAAAAAATAAAATAAAAACTACGTTGCACGATTACTAAAAATCACCCTAAACTAGGTGGAATGGTGTGCTAAGAAATTAAGGTCCAACTATACAAACTATATGACCAACTATATGGATTATAGATACGCCTATATGTTTTTCCATGGCATTGTACACTACCTATTACTCTCTCTCTCTCTCTCTCTGTCTCTCTCTCTCTCTCTCTCTCTCTCTCTCTCTCTCGCAAGTGTGCATGCTCAAAACACCACTCTCTCTCTTTCTCTCTCTTACAAGTGTGCATGCTCCTAACACTACTCTCTCTCTCTCTCTCTCTCTCTCTCTCTCTCTCTCTCTCTCTCTCTCTCGCATGTGTGCATGCCCAGCTTGCTTAAATACTCAAGTGTGCATGAAAACCTATATCTTGACCTATATTTATAGTTTTAGTTGAAACCAAAACCCTAATCTATTTTTTTATTTTACTCCTATTCTAAGTTATAAATGTGTGAGATACACTTTGGTAAGAATTAACAACTAAATATATGACTCACTACTTTTTCACTAAAGTGAATTACAAAATAGAATCAATTTTCAATAATATCTTGAACTACTACTCACGAGTTCACACTAAGCTTGTGTGGAATTTATTATCTAATCTATAATTCTAAACACTTCCTCTTAGTGGGAAAGGAATTTTTCACTAATCAAAGTATGTATATGAATGCCTCAAACTTCCCTTTTGCTAAGGACTTGGATAGAATATTAGTTACCTATTGGTCCATGTGAAGATATTACAAATTCAATTTTATTATCTTCATCCTATCTTGTACGAAGTGGCCTTTTCTCTCTATTGAGCTAAGTTCCATGGAATTCTATTTCTTGTTGAAACATGATACAATCACTAATACAAAGCTAAAGCAAAACCCTAAGGTGCTCTTCCTATGTTTTGCATTGCTTTCCCAATATGAGTGATAATTCCCTTGCATATTCTCTTAATCGTCTCCAAGATACCTCAGATCATACTCCATTGTGCCCCTAAAGTACGTAAGTACATGTTTTATATGCTATCTAATTCTATTGAATTGCCTCCACCATGAAATAAATCAAGTTGTTCACTGCAAAAAAAACATGGGGCTCCTTCTCACTTCAAATCCTTGAAGTTTCTCTATGTAGACTTCTTCCTCAATGATTTTATTAAGGAAATTTGTTTTATTATCCATCTAATGTATCCTCCATCCCAAGGACATAATTACTCTAATTGTAGTGTACCTAGTGACTAGAGAAAATTTCTCCTCATAGTACAATCCCCCTCTCTAGAGAACATTTTGGATACAAAGCTTGCTTTGAATTTCTCAATGTTGCCATTTTTTGTATTCTTGATATTGTAGAGCCACCTATAACTCACAACCGTATTCCCCTCTAGAATTTGCATTATTCCCTAAACATTTTTCTTCATGATGGAAGTGTCTCCTCCACTATGGAATCCCACCATAAGTATTGTTCCATTTCCCCTTGAAAGTCGGAAGGCTCATAATTTAGAATTCTCCTCATCAATGGCATGTAGTATGGAAACATATTTGGAGATTTTCTCTCTCTAATTGTTCTCTTAGGAGTATCAACATGCTCATGAGAATCCCTTAATGTATGAGCGAACCAAGTTCTCCTAATAGAAGTGCGAGGGGATACAATCTTCCCTTCTCCACTTAAAGGTTGTTGTGCTCCTCTAGAAATCACTAGTAGTCTAAGATCATACTTAAAGCATTTATTGCACCTTATCCTTTATCACTAGGTCTAGAATATCCTTAGACCTATCCTCTTTACTTTGAAATTATTCTTGGCATGCTTTCCAAACATGCACCCTTTGCATACACCATGTTGCATAATACTAAACATTGGAATACTTTTGACTATCTCATTCAAAATAGGTAATGGCATATGGTGTAGGTACCTCATCTTTTTCCGCAACTTGTACATGCTATCAATATTATGCACTAGGGATTGAAAAATTCACCCTAAAACCTATAACAAAGTACCTTCTCTAATCCCTATTACCTAAGTTGTATATGGAATAGATTCCTTTGGACTAATTAGGACTTATTGGTTCTTGAGCTCGATTGTAAATCTCTTATTTTCTATAACTAAATTCAAAGAAAAATGTTCTTGAGACATGGTATAAACAAGTCATTATCAAAATCTAAATAATTTCCTAACTCAAGCTGGAAGGAAGTAGTACTAGAAAATTAGCATCATCACCAAGCTCAACCTATACTTCTAAATCTTTCTTCTATAGACTAGAAAATGACCACATGTCATATGTTGAGATGCCCCACTATACACATACCATGCATTCCTCAAAATTAAGTTGGTAGAAAGGTAAGATACCAATAATAAATCCTTCTCAAACTTGGCAACAAACTCACTCATCTGAATTTCCATGTGTAGGCTTCAATCTTGTATAGAAATTGTTGGCATTATGGCACAGGTTTGGAGCTATGGCACAGGTGTTGTCCTTGATGGCAACTCACTCTGGTGATAGATCTCAGTTCAGGCTCTCAAAATGAAAGAAAAGATATATACGCAGGTTCATCTAGACGAAGACGCGTATATACACAGGTTAGAGGTTTCAAAGGCGCGTATGCGTATACACGCACTTTCACGCAAGGAAAAGCACGTACATGTTGGAGAACTTACTTTTGGTCTGTGGTATTTAGTCCTTGGTAATTGAACCTATGGTTCAGTGAGGCAAAGTGTGAATTATCCTTTATAGATCTGTACGCATATACACGCAGGTTATGTGAGTAAAAACAGCGTATACACAGGTTGATTCAAACACAGAAGCGTATGCATGCAGGTTCCTGATTATTGAAGTAGCGTACATCTCTTTAGTTGTGTTCTAGCTACTTCTATTTATTGCTACAGTGCTCTGGGTTCAGAATTTGGTGTGTGGTTACTGTTACTGTGTTTTGGGTACAGCTGTCAGAGAAGTGTTTACTTGATTCAGTTCTAATTGGTGAAAAGGAGATTGTTTGATGCAGAAATTATTGATGATTGATTGATGTTCATGGATCGAGTCTGAAAATTTATGAAGCGTGGTCCCTGGAAGAAAGAGAAAGTTGTAGCCTTCTGTAGGTCAGCACCTACGTACTAGTATCTTGGCTAGTGCAAGAGCTAAGGGGGTTGTAGCTCCCTTCCAGGAGAAGCTGGAGAATGAGAGAGGGTTGTAGCTCTCTGCAGGTTGCAGCCTGCGTACTGGTAAAGGACTGCACCAATATAGAATCATTGTAAAAAGAAGTTTCTAATTAAAAGGAAGATAGAGACGAATTGCAGCAGGTGGTTTTCACCCACATTGGGTTTCCACCTTATATCTTGTGTTATTGTGTGTGATTGTCTTCTGCTCTGTTTCGCTGTTTCTGGTTACTGTTTATTTGATTCTGATACACTGATTAATGATCAACATCTGTAAGATAAATTATAAGTTTGCATAGTATACGCGGGTTTTCTTATACGTAGTTGCGTATATACGCGGTTTTCTCTAACTGAAGTAGCATATATGATCTGGATTTGAAAAAGGAAATAATTGACTTGATAATACTGATTCACCCCCCCTCTCAGTATTATTTCCAATAGAAATCACCCACAAAGGATTCTTAAAACATAAAAATATACAATGGTGAGAACATAAAATATACACAAAGATTTTATCCTAGAACCCAAACCAGGAAAACAAGAGTTGATTTTTCATTATATTCCTTTTAATGTTACAATACATTATATACATGTTGAAGAATTCATTAAATCCAATACATTAACCTTGGATTAGAACACAACTACAGTTCCCTTGACTAGATTTACAAAATACCATGGGAAAAAAACCATGTGCAAAAACCATGCAAAAAATAATGGGTAGGTCCACCCAACATCTTTGGGTCTGCCCCCATCCTTAGGTATGCATAAACAAAAATTTCTTGGGACGCTACCTAGGAACCTATGCATGGGGGCTACCATCCCCCTCCAAACCTCCTAGGAGGGGGGGCTACCACCCCCCTTACCACACCCTCCCACCGCTACGTCTATTGCAATGTAACAACACATGAAGCTACTTATGGGAATAAAATAACACATACCAAAATTTTCCCACTTGTTGTTTTCTTTCCATAGAGGGAGCTGCAAGCATGCACAAGTCATTGGTCTCGAGCTATAATGCCCATTATTTCTCTACACCAATAAAACTTTTCATTGCTCACATACATTGTCAATGCATCTACAACATTCTTCACAGTGTCCACCTTCACCAGCAACACATTTTTCTCTTCAACCATATCCCTCATAAAGTGATATTGAACATCAATGTTCTTTGTATTCAAATGATAAGTAGGGTTCTTTGCCAAGAAAATTACACTTCGTCTATCATAGTCTATCGTTATAGCTCATTGTACCAACCCCCACACTTGAACACAATCTCTGCAACCAAAATACTTTCTAGCTTGCATGAATGGTTGCCATGTATTCATCCTCCATAGTTGAAAGAGCCACCACATATTTTCTCTTTTGTATCCAGTTGGCTTCTCCTCCAAATAGGATAAACACATACCCACTTGTAGATTTTCTTTAACACAGGTCTCCAACCCAATTTATATCAATAAAGCCATGTATATCCAACACTTTGTCCAAACATAGTCTTCCTTGGTAGAACAAACCATAATCACTAGTAGTGCCACACAAACACCTGAAAACTTGCTTCATTGTTGTCCAATGCTCCTTCCATGGTTTTGACATAAACCTACTCAATACTCCCACTACATCTACACTGTCTAGTCTGGTACAAACCATTACATACATTAGGATACCTACTACACTTACATATGGAACACGGGACATGTCCTCTTCCTTTTCCTGTGCCTTGGGACATTTTTCATCAGATAACTTTGAGCAAATAATAATAGGAACCTTTACTGGTTTACTATCCTACATATTTAACCTCTGCAATATTGTCTCAACAAAATTCCTTTGGTTTAATTAGAGATTCCTCTTTGTTCGATCTTGTTTAATTTCCATGCCCAAAATGTAGTTTGCACCACGAAGATCCTTCATGTCAAAATTAGAGGACAATTGAGCCTTCAAATCTTGGATGATTTCTTTGTCATTTCCAGTCAACAACATATCATCCACATGCAAGACCAAATAAATAAAATTGTCACCAATTAATTTAAAATACACAAAGTGATCTACTTTGCTCCTTGTGAATCCAAGTCCATGTATATAAGTATGAAATTTTTTATACCACATCCTTGGTCACTGCTTTAACCCATACATAGACTTTCTTAACCTACATACTAGTTCTTTCTTACCCTTCACTACAAAACCTTTTAGTTGCTTCATTTGGATCTCTTCTTCCAAGCCCCCTTGAAGAAATTTTGTCTTCACATCCCAAAATCAAAAGCAACAACAACAGATAAAAGTTATCTAATAGAAGTTAACTTGGAAACAAGATAAAAAATATCACCAAAATAAATTCCTAACACTTGAGAATAACCTTTTTCTACCAACCAGACTTTGTATTTCTCCAACTTTCCTTCTGCATTTATCTTCTTATTAAACACACACATTTAATTCCAATGGGATTCCTTCCAATCAGAAACTCCACCAAATACCAATGCTCATTTTTGTCTAAATATGTCATTAATTCAACCATGGCCTCCTTTCGTAGTTTTCCACCCTCTGAATCCATAGCCTCTTTGACAGATATGGTATCATCATCAATTATATATAAAGTAAAATTTGAACAGAAAGAAGATGGACTATACCTCTCTAGATGCCCTCTCTCTCTAACCGATCTCCTCAAAACTGGAGTTTGTGTCTCTTCCTCTTCTGATTCTTGTTCTGTTGTAGAGTCTGATTCTTCCTCCTCTAGTTCAAACTCTATCTTCTCTAGTTCCTTTTCCTTTGGTATGACTTCATGTTTAATAACATCTTTCACCTCTCTAAACATGACATCTCGTCTTTACAAAAATTTCCTTGTTTCTAGGTTCCAAAGCTTATAACTTTTTAGACCATCCGTATACCCAATAAAGATGCACCTTTCATATTTACTATCCAACTTGGTTCTCTTCTCCTTTGAAACATTTACATATGCATCACGACCAAATACCTTGAGATGTGTGAGAGAGGGTTTCTTACCATTCCATATCTCATGTGGAGCCTTATCTTCAACAGTAATGCAGGTGATCTGTTTAATATGTAACATTCAATATCCACTATCTCTGTGTTATGAAACCAACTCACAAAAAGATAGAAAAGATAGATCAACACCTTAGAATTCAGCCTCTTTGAGGGGGCAACCTCCTTTACATTACACAAATGAATGATTCCTTGATGATTCAAATGACAAGACCTCCTTTCTATATATAGGAGTCTAAGGAGTCACAATATAGCCCAACCGACCTAACAATAATAATATAAAGGCATAAAAATAACAATAGAGGGATTCTATGGGGCACTGTAATAACAATATGGGGACAATAGGGACACAACAATATTAATAAGGGATACAACTACAATAGTAATGGGGTAATAACTAGTATTATAGGAACCTAACATGCTCCTCTTCTTTATTTGTACTAGTATTATAGGAACCTAACATGCCCCTCTTCTTGATTTATCCTTCTATCTTGATGGTTTGAGGAGTGGTACTTCTAGCCAATGCATTACAAGATATGGTCGGATTCATTTCTTCTTTATCTAGGCTTTGTTCCTGGAGTATATCCTCTTCTTTTGACCTTTCTTTCTCCTTTCCTTCTTCCTCTTCACAATCTATGTAGAATAATTTCTTCTCAACACACTTATGACCTTTAGTGTATTTGCTATCACAACTGTAACAAAGCCCTTTTGCTCTTTTTTCTTCCAATTGTTGTGCTGTCAACCTTATAGGTTGTGGAAAACTAGGGGCAACAACACTTCCATCTTTATAGTTGTGAGTGGTATGCTTCCTGGTTGCCATAATTTTGCTTTCCATTTTTCTTGCTAACTTGAATGCCTTCTCTAATGAATCAGGTTCCCAAAGGCGAACATCATATTGGATATTATCCTTTAAATTCCCTATGAACACATCAATCCTATGCTCCTCTGGAATATTTTTTTACCCTTTTGTTCACTTTTTGGAACTCCTCAATGTGCTCCATTATTGAACCCTTTTGTTTAAGACTTATCAATTGGCTAAAAAAAGTGTTGCTTTTTGTATCCTCATAATGTGCTATTAATTCTTCCGTAAAAATTGCCCAAGTGATAATTTGTTTACGAGAGAAAATCCATTGATACCATACAAATTGATTTGGTTCCAAATATAAAGTTGCAATATGTACCTTTTGTGTGTTTTGCACATTATTGATATCGAAAAATTGCTCCATCTGTAATATCCATGTTGCGGGATCCTTGCCATCAAATTTCCTCATATCAATTTTTGGAATATGGTGGGTATTCAATCCAACATTAGAGTCTATGAAATCATGATTAACATTTTTCTTGTTCACATCATGAGTTTCCTTTACTACCCTTTCACCATTAGTAGGTATTTCTTATAGAAAATTTGTCAAATTTGTCTTCAAATCTGCCATGTCTATCTTCAAATTTGTGTTCAAATCTATCTTCAAATTGTCCATATTAGCTTCCATTCCATTCATCTTAGCTTCCATGCCATTTATCTTAGCTTCTGTTAGCTTTTGTGAGAGTGACATTTGTTGCACTTGGTCTTGTAATTTTGATATATCATGTAGCATTTCTTCCTCTTCTTCATGAGTCATGCTAGAGCTTTCAGGTTGCTTACTAGGTGTTTGCATTTTCTTTCCTCAGGGCATCAGTTACCGATAATAATGCTCTACTATGCCCTTTGAATTCCTTCAAAATAATTTTTCAAACCAAGCTTAAGAAAGAATTTAAAAAAATCTACACACCTTTTTTCACTTTGTAGGAGCTCGATATTGCCTCTGATGTATCTCTGTAATTTCGGATCATCCAGTTTTGAAATTGTGATCTATAGTAGCCTTTTGTGTCCTCTTCCCAATGGCACTAGTCTGATCCAAATTGGATTCTCCAAGGAAGAGTTATGCCAAACCTCCCACAGTAACCTGATTATAGACTAGTTCAGTAGAGCGAAATTGTACGGCGTGCCACGTGTCCTTGTTTCGAGCTTTGGCTCTGAAAAGTATAAACAAGAAACTAAATTTTTTCCTCTTTTTGTACCTTCTTACTAAATTTCAATCCAATGCTCAGAGAGAAGGTTATGATGATTTTCCCCAGGTCACCTGTTTGGAATGTAATTCAGGAGTATGCAAAAATACCAACTTCCTTAGATCATATCTCTGCAAATATAGCACGAAAAGCTCCGAAATTTGGACCCTAGGTTCAGTGCGATTTTGTCTCAAATGGGTTTTTTTCTTCAATTCTAAAACGTTGCAGAAAAAAATTTATAGTTAAAATTCCATGATGACCTATTTGGAGCAGCAAAACCCTAGAATCCAAAGCTCCGATACCAAATGTTATGAAACCAGCTCACAAAAAGATAGAAAAGATAGATCAATGCCTTAGAATTCAGCCTCTTTGAGGGGGCAACCTCCTTTACATTACACAAATGAATGATTCCTTGATGATTCAAATGACAAACCCTCCTTTCTATATATAGAAGTCTAAGGAGTCACAATATAACCCAACCGACCTAACAATAATAATATAAAGGCACAAAAATAACAATAGAGGGATTCTATGGGGCACAATAATAACAATATGGGGACAATAGTGGCACAACAATATTAATAAGGGATACAACTACAATAGTAATGGGGTAATCACTAGTATTATAGGGACCTAATACTCTGCCCATAATTACTACCCTAATCCAGCGCCACTCAGCATGCTTCTTCCCTTTTCCATCAACGTTACGTTCATTCTTTCTGCAACTCCATTTTTTTGAGGTGTTAATGGATTAGTATTTTTTTGTGATATACCACACTTCTTACAGAACTCTTCAAATTCCTTCTTGTAGAACTCTCCACCATTATCTATCCTCAACACCTTAACGTTCTTCTATGTTTGATTTTCCATAAGAGACTTAAATTCTTTAAACCTCTCAATTAATCCATGTTTCTTCATGAGGAAATATATCCATGTATTCTTCGAGAAGTCATCCATAAACATGACATAGTACATAGACTTTCCTAGTGAAGTAACTGACACAGGCCCAAACACATCACTGTGCACAAGCTCTAATATCCCTTTCTCCCTCTTAGAACTAGAGGGGAAACACACCCGATTATTCTTTCCATATACACAATATTCATAGAAATAAAAATCCAGAGAGACATTAGACATACCCTCTACCATACCATTATCATGCAGTATTGAAAATCCCTTCTCTCCAATATGTCCAAGTCTTTGATGCCACAACATAGTATTTTCTCCAAAAACCACTAGATTTGTTGCTCCAATTTTAGGTACCACAAAACTGTTGCACCCATCAATAACAATGCTACCCAGAATTTTGTACAGAGTTCCAATCCGAACTCCCTGCATCAATACCAATGCTTCTTGAACCATCTTGCAGTTCTAGAACATTATTTTTACACCTCCATCATCCATCTTGCTTACAAAAATTAAATTTTTTGCCAATGCATGAATGTGAAAAGTACTAGGAAGTGTTCTAATCCTTTCATCTTTTAACTTCAACTTGACTTTTCCATGTCCAATTATTTTGGCCTTCCTTTCATCCCCTAGGAAGATGTCACCTCCATCATATTTATCGTACTCGCAGAACCACTCCCTATGGGGAGTGAAGTGAAAGGATGCACCTGAGACAGTCAACCATGCCTCGTGATATACATGTTTACTTGAAGAAGAAGCCAAATACACATCCTCACCTTCATATAAGGTAGTTTTATCCTCTGTAAAAATATCATCATTAAGTCCTTCTCCTTTCTTGGGATTTTTAGATCTGCAATCCTTTTTGCACTGCCATGTTTTCCAAATTTCCAACATATATTTATAGATTTTCCTATAGATTTATATCTCCCTCTTGAATTATTTATTTATGTTATGGGACCATCCTCTTATATACAAGACATCTCCATTCTGGCTCTCCATATTTTTTCATCTCATCTCCTCTGACAACAAGGATGAGACTATTTCATTAAAGTTCAAGTTAGTTGCATTGCTACCTATAGCAACAACTAGACAATTCCATGAGTCTGGTAGAGAACACAACATATTGATGCACTTATCTTCATCTAAAATTTCAATATCAAAAAATAATAATTGACTTACCATAGAATTGAAGGCATTTAGATGCTCTTTCATCGAGTCTCTATCCTTCATCCTCACATTACACAACATTTTCCACAAGAATAATTTGTTCCCCAGATACTTAGATTGATACAAAGTCCCTAACTTGTCCCAAAAATCCTTTATTGTAGCCTCCCCTTAAATCTGAGAGACATGATCATATTTTGCTCTTCGACTTCTAATCTAACTTTGCCCAATCTTTTGCTGACATTATTGTTGGTATCGAACTTGGATCTACAACAATGCACCGATCTCTATCCACCAACAGAACCTCCATATTAAGCTTCCATAGCTCAAAACTTTGTTCAATAAATTTTTTTCATCTTTGTCTTTCCACTATTCTCCATCTCCTTTCACCATAACAATTGATCTCGCATATTTCTCATTGAACAGGGTCTACCACAGGCCCGAGAAAATCCCCTTGGCAGCAAAGGCATTCCCTTGAATCCAAAACAACTCTGATACCAAACATAGGTTTTAACCTTGTACAGAAATCACCTACAAACAAATTCTTAAAATAGAAAAATATAAAATGGTGAGAACATAAAATATACATAGATTTTCTTTCAAAACCTAAACTGGGAAAACCAGATTGATTTTTCATTATATTCCTTTAAATGTTAAAATACATTATATACATGTCAAATAATTCATAAACCCCAATCCAATAACCCTGGATCAGAACATAATCGTAGTTCCCTTGACTGGATATACAAAATACCATGGGAAAAAATATATCATGCCCAAAACCATGTGTGAAAATAATGCACAAAACCATGGGTAGATCCACCCACCATCTTTGGGTCTGCATCCCATCCTTATTTCCACATAAAAAAAATTATTGGGGTGTTACCCTGGACCCTGTGCAAGGGGGATACCTCATCCCTGTGACCCCCCGCTACACTTGAAGCAACGTAAAAACACCTAAGGCTAGTCATGGGAGGAATATAACACATACCCAACATTCTCCCACTTGTTGTTTTCTTTCCACACAAGGGGCCACATGAGGGCACAAATATTTGGTCTCAAGATGCAATTCCCATTGTTTCTTGTAACACCCTCCTCCTACATTTACCCAAGTTAATCAACCTATCAGGGTAATCATGTGATGAAGGGATATTATGATATGATTCAACCTTCTATACCACCTTAAGGAAGTGGAATCGAAAAACCAAAACTTTACTGACTTCCCTCAGGTGGTATAGGACCCGTAAGAGCTAAACCACCCTTCTAGGTGCCCAAACCATGAGTTATCCTAATTTTTCACTAATATCAACTCCCAAATGTTGGCATGAAACTACTTGAATTTGAATGTAACCCTTCATTCTTATACATATTAAGCCTACAAGGGAGTGACTACAATATTTTTCACCCAATTATGTGCCAGTGACCGCGAGATTTGAGGCACTTTTTCAGGGCTAGTATGTAGACCACTACCTGTTGAGTGTGGAGCCTGATTATCTTCCTGATTATTCAAAGGTTTTTGTTTCAGCAGCATTATATTCATGTTCCTAACAGGGTGGCAATGGCACCCATTTAATCTCCATAATAGGGGTCCAAGGGCAGTGCCCCTGAAGCTAAAAATAGATGAAAATTGCCTTGTAAAATAATGTATTTTCATAGTCAATTTGGGCCATTCATTAGGTAGATGATATGATGGTACAAGTTATGTTAATTTACGGTTTGTGACCCTAGAATTCAACCCTCGGTTTATATGAGGGGATTTTATTGCAGTTGTGTATTATGATTCTGAGCGAGAAAGAGAGGAGATTTTGTGAGAGCAAAGAGGAAATTACAACGAATATGTTGTAGGTCGTATATATTCATTTTTTTTTGGATAATATAAAAGGAATGATTGGTTGTTTCTCTGTGGACATAGCCCAAATTGGGTGAACCAAATATATTTGTGTCTCTCTTGTTTTATGCGTTTTTGTATTTGTGTTTCCACAATATTTTGTGTATTTCATTATTTTGTTAATTAATTTCTAACAACTTGTATCAAAACTAAAGTTATATTTGGATGATAAACTTGTAGGAAAGAAGGGTTCTTGGTTCGAGTTGGAGAAATGGTGGAAGATGATAGGTTTAGGTTCGAGAAATTTAACTGCCAAAACCACCAAATCTGGAAGATGCAAATGGAAGATTATCTGTATTAGAAATATTTGTACCTACCATTAAGCAGAAAATCAAAGAATTTGATGAGTACGACAGACATGGAATGGGAGGTCCTCGACAGAAAGGCACTAGGAATAATATTGTTGTGTCTGGCAGCATCGGTGGCATTCAACATTTCAAAGGAAACAACAACAGAAGATTTAATGACAACATTGGCCAAACTATATGAAAACCCCTCAGCCTCAAATAAGGTATTTCTTATGAAGAATCTATTTAATATGAAGATTTCAGAAGGTGGATATATTGTTGATCATTTAAATGAATTTAATACGGTTACCAATCAATTAAGTTTTGTAGGGGTAAATTTTGATGATGAAAATAGGGCTCTATTATTTCTATGCTCATTTCCAAAAATTTGGAATGTCTTAGTTATGGCTATTAGTAGCTTTGTCTCTAGATCTAGTACTTTAAAGTTTTTTGATGTTTTTGGTGCCATCAATAGTGAGGAAATGCAATGGAAAAGCTTCGGTGAGACATCATGTAATGCTTTGACTATAGAGACTAGGGGAAGAAAAATTGAAAGAAGAAGGATCCTAGGAAATTGCAGTAAGTGAAGAAAAGGCAGATCCAAATCCAGATTAGGGGTAGTGTGTTGGAAATGTGGGAAGAGAAGACACCTAAAGAAATATTGCAAATGTCAAAAATGAAAAGAAGGAGATGGACAATAAGAGAAAAATCATGAAATGAATGTGATAGGTGATGTGTTGCAAGATGCTTTGTTTCTTTCATTAGAAAATATTATTGATTTCTAGGTGGTAGATTTAGGGGCTTCATTCCATGCTATACCTGATAGGAAACATTTTCATGACTATGTTCAAGGATATTTTGGACATGTTTGTTTGGGTGATGATAAACCCTGTAAAATCATTGGAATGGGTAAAGTTTTTATAAAGAAACAAAATGGAAACAAATGGCTATTGAAGGAGGTAAGGCATGTTTGAGATTTGAAGAAAAATCTATTTTCAAAATGGAATTTAGGTGGTGAAGGTTGTGTAGCTACAGTCATAAACAAAAGCTGGAAGGTCACTAAAGGAGCCGTAGTAATAGCGAAAGGAAAAAAGATTGGTACATTGTATTTATGCAATGATATTTCTTATTCTATTAATGCTTTAACCTCCATAGGAGAAGATACAACATTGTGGCATCATAGGCTCGAGCACATGAGTGAGAAAGGGATGTAGATTCTTCACTCAAGAAATTTGTTGTCAGGTTTGAAGCATGTTGATTTGGATTTATATGAAAATTGTGTTTATGGAAAACATAAGAGAGTTAGATTTATTAGAGTTGGGAAGGAAAATAAGAGCGAAAAATTAGAGCTTGTGCATACATATGTATGGGGACTTGCTCAGGCATCATCTCTTGGTGGCTCTCACTATTATGTTACTTTTATTGATGATGCAACTAGAAAAACCTAGATTTATTGTATTCAGAATAAATCTGATGTATTTGATACTTTCAAGAAATGGAAAGATTTAGTTGAGAATGAGACAGGAAAGAAGTTGAAGTGTCTCAAATCAGACAATGGAGGTGAATACTACAGTAAAGATTTTGATAACTATTGTTCAGAGCATGGAATTCGTAGAGAGAAGATAGTTCCAGGAACACCACAGGAAAATGGTGTGTCATAAAGGATGAATATGACAATCATGGAGCGTGCAAGGTGCATGATATTGCATGTATAATTTCCCTTACAATTTTGGGCAGATGTTTTAGCTACTGTTTTTTATCTTATAAATAGAGGGCCTTCAAGTTCCATGGATGGTGGTATTCCATAGGAGGCATGGATAGGTAAAAAGGTAAACTACTCTTTTTTAAATACTTTCACTTGTGAAGCCTTTGTCCACATTAATAAAGAAAATAGAACAAAGCTTGAGGTAGAATCAAAAAGATGTACCTTTATTGGATATGGTGTTAATGATTTTGGTTATCACTTATATGATTATGAAAATCACAAAATCATTAGGAGCAGAGATTTCATATTCAATGAAAAGGCCTTGTATAAGGATCATATGCAGGGAAAGAAACAGGAAAAGTAAAAAAATAATACATAGTGCTTGATGAGATCACAGAAAAATTAAAGGTGCCTAAAAATCATAATGATCAACATCCACAACAACAACAACAACCACAACAGCAAAAGGCACCTCAAACACCTGAAAGTGGTGTTAGAAGATCTATCAGGATAAGTAGACCCCCTGAATGATACTCTCCTTCATTATATTATGTATTATTGACTGATTCTAGTGAACCGAAAATATATGAAGAAGCAATGTAGGTAGAAACCAGGAAGAAGTGGGAGCAATCCATGGAAGAAGAGATGGACTCCTTGATGCATAACTAGACTTGGGACTTATTCAAGTTTCCTGCAGGTAAAAAAACATTACAAAATAAATGGGTTTACAGGTTGAAGAAAGAAGATGGAGGTAAACATAGGTATAAGGATAGGCATGTGGTGAATGGGCTTACACAATATAAAGGTATAGACTTTGATGAAATTTTTTCTCCTGTTGTTAAAATGACTTCAATCAAAACTATTTTAAGTCTAGTGGTAGCAGAAGATTTGCATCTTGAGTAGTTAGATGTAAAGACAACCTTTCTCCATGGGGATTTGGAGGAAGAAATATATATGCAATAGCCACAAGGGTATGAGGTCAAAGGAAAGGATAAATTAGTGTGAAAATTGAAGCAGAGATTGTATGGCTTAAAAAACGATCCAAGGGAGTGGTATCTAAAATTTGATAGGTTTATGTATGAACAAGGTTATACTAGATGTCACTCTGACCATTGTGTGTATCTTAGAAAGAAAAATGATGGCAGATATATTATATTATTCTTGTATGTAGATGACATGCTTGTTGTGGGGTCTAACATGCAGGAAATAAATGTGCTCAAAAGAGAATTGGCAAATTCATTTGCAATGTAGGATTTGGGTGCTGCAAAACAAATCCTTGGTATGAGAATAATTAGAGTTAGGAAAAATCACAAATTAACAATGTCTTAGAGTGAGTACATAGAAAAGGTGTCAAAAATATTTAATAT
The DNA here is from genome assembly GCA_031772625.1 of Pinus tabuliformis. Lineage (NCBI taxonomy): Eukaryota > Viridiplantae > Streptophyta > Pinopsida > Pinales > Pinaceae > Pinus > Pinus tabuliformis. The sequence continues at coordinate 986,191,195 of CM062812.1, read as the reverse complement.
GAAAAATGAAAAACTAATTAGTACACCTTTGGCTATATGTGTAAAGTTCCATATGCATCAGCAGTTAGAAGCTTAATGTATGCAATGGTCTGCACAAGGCCTGATATTGCACATGTAGTGGGAGTTGTAAGTAGCTATATGAACAATCCATGAAAAGAGAATTGGATCGCAGTGAAGTGGATTCTCGGGTATTTGAGAGGTAACACAAATCAAGAAATATGCTTTGGTGGTTCAAACATTGCTCTACAGGGATATTTTGATGCATATATGGCAGGTGATAGAGATAACAAGAGGAGAACCATAAGGTATATGTTTACTATAGGTGGAACAACTATTAGTTGGGTTTCAAAGTTGCAAAACATTGTTGCACTTTCAACAATGGAAGCAAAGTATGTTGTTGCTACAGAGGCTAGTAACTAAATGATTTTGTTACAAAGGTTTATAGATGAGTTGGGGAAGAAGCAAGAGATGGGAAGGTTATACAGTAACATCCAGAGTTCCATTCATCTTGAAAATAACAAAATATTTCATTCCAAGACTAAGCATATATAGCTAAAGTACCATTTCATATGGTTGGTGTTGAAAGATGGACAATTGAAGCTGGAAAATATACACACTAGAAAGAATCTTGTAGATATGTTAAAAAATTTGTAACTGGGGAGAAACTAAGATCCTTTTAAGTTTCAATTGGTCTTTAATTATGATGATTAAAATGAGAAACAATCAGGTCCAAAGTGGAAGCATTGTCCAAGAAGTGAAGAAGCAGTGGAGTTGCTATAATCAGTCTCCAAGTGGGAGATTGTTGGTTGTGGAGCCTGATTATCTTCCTGATTATTCAGAGGTTTTTGTTTCAAACTCATTGGATCCATGTTCCTAACGGGGCGGAAACATCGCTCATTTAGTAGTCATTGGGGGGTCCCCCCCTGGAGGGGGTTCAGGGGTAGTTCCTGATTTGATTACAAAGGTTTATGGATGAGTTGGGAAAGAAGTAGGAGATGGGAAGGTTATACAATGACGTCCATAGTTCCATCCATCTTGAAAATAACACAACATTTCATTCCAAGACTAAACATATACATCTAATGTACCATTTCATATGGTCAGTGTTGGAAGATTGACAATTGAAGCTGGAAAAGATACACACTAGCCAGAATGTTGCAGATATGTTAAAAAAATTGTAACTGGGGAAAAACTAAGATCCTGCTCAGTTTCAATTGGTATTCAAGTATGATGATGAAAATGAGAAACAACTAGGTCCAAAGTGGAAGCATTATCCAACAAGTGAAGAGTCGGTGGAGTTGCTATAATCAGTCTCCAAGAGGGATATTTTTGGGTGTGGAGCTTGATTATCTTCCTGATTATTCAAATGTTTTGCTTCAACCTCATTGGATCCATGTTCCTAATGGGGTAGAAAATATTGCTCATTTAATCACCATAAGGGGGGTCCCCCCTGGCAGGGGTTTTTGGCATAGCACCCCCGAAGCTAAAATAGATGAAAAATTGCCTTGTAAAATATTGTAACTTCGTAATCAATCTAGGTATTTCATTAGGCATATTATCTAATGGTAGAAGTTATGCTAATTTATAGTTTTTTCCCTAGAATGCAACCCTTGATTTATATGAGAGAATTGTATTGTGGTTTTGTATTATGATTATGCATGAGAAAGAGAGAGGAGAATTGTGAGAGTGAAGAGGAAATTACAACGAATCTATTGTAGGTTGTATCTCTTCATTTTGCTATATAACATAAAAGGAAGGATTGGTTGTTTTTCTGTGGACATGGCCCAAATTGGGTGAACCATGTATATCTATGTCTCTCTTGTTTTATGTGTTTCTTTATTTGTGTTTCTACAATATTTTGTGTATTTCATTGCTCCGTTAGTTAATTTCTAACACTGCCCAAAACTTAATGAAACTTTTATAAATAATAAATGACACATGGAAAAATCCTTCCATACAAACTTAGACAGGAACTTGACCTAACCAGGCCTAACCATGATAGATATTTTGTCAAACACATCATGAACATGTAATCTACAAGTCATAATTACACATCTAAACATAGGGATCTCATACTTATCTGAGAATCATTAAGAAGGTCTAGTGCCTTCTCATAATAGTTGCATTATAATCTATTAGGTCATACATTTATGAGCCATTCATTTACTAACCAAAACATGATGAGAAACATAACTAAATTTTGTCATAAAACCATTCTTATAATTAACATATAAGTAGAATAATAGCAATAATAGAAGAACCATTACATCCACATAATAACAAGTATAAATACTTATGAAATACAAGAGGAAAAGAGCTCTTATTAACATATGAAAAATCCAACCAAGTCAGGGACTTCCATGTACCACCCAACCATAGATTGGGTTGAACCAAATATTTCTTTCATTCAATCACCCCCGTTCCATATTCAAAGCATGAATGTGGGACTCACATCAAAACAATCAGGACTTCCTCAGGCTTTACCATGTATCCAGCCATTATCGGTCAACGGATTCCTAGGCCCAAAACCCTCATCTATAAAACTAGACTTTACCGTGTATCCTGCCATTATCATTCAAGGGATTCCTAGGCCCAAACAAGAAGAATACACTACCAAACTTTATCGCAATCCGGCCATTACTGGTCAAGGGAACATTAGGCCTAAACAAGCATGGATGCCTCCAGATTTGTTCACCAATACCTTGAGGTATTTTCCCATCTCCACCCTTAGGTTTTACTGTGTATACCACCATTACCGATCAAGGGATTCCTAGGCCCTTGGGAATTTTCCTGAGACCACCTCACCCAGTTCCAAAACCATTTGGAAATCCATATCAACCAAATGAAAGAACCCCATCAGACCATGGATATATAGAAATGGCAAGGCAAGGTTGAAACCATCATCACACCTGGAAAAACCCATGCCAACGATAGCAAGAGAACCAAATACACACATGCATAAATCGTGCATGCCAAAACTAGTAAGTAAATCATACATGAAACTTGATACCTACAAGTAATCTCATTTAATCTTTCCTTGATTGATATTTTCTTCCCTTTCCTTCCTTTTCCTTCCTTTCTCTAATGCTAGAGTGCTCCAAGAATTCTCTAAGTGTGAAAGAGTATGAGAGAGAGAGAATAGAGAGAGAGCTCCAAAACTAAACTGACAAAAGGTTGTGAATGGATCGTCAGAATCCTTTTTATCATTGAGGCTTCTATTTTATTCAATTTCCAATAATTTTCCTTCAATTTACTCATCACATGAAACCTGTGACCTTTCACCTTCCTTTTCTGTTAATTTCCTTTATTTAGATAAATAAAATGCCAATAAATACCCCTTTTCCTTTTCAAAACCTTTGTCATTTCCTTTCCAATTTCCCCTTAGCCATAATAAACAAAATGAAAACCCACTAGGATATTTTCCCCAGCATTCATCTTGGAATAGGTGTCCCATGACCTTGGTCTTATTTTTCCTTTATTAACTTTATTACATGGATTTTTAACCATAGCTATTATAGAACCCTCCCCCTTGAGGGAACATCGTCCTTGGTGTTCAATGACACCTATATCCAGCAAGACCGTTGAAAACCAAAACATATTGGCCATGGACATTTATAACTTAGCTCGATGCAGTATTTACAATGAACAACCTACTAAAAAGAAAAACCAACATAACCAACATAACAACATGACAACCATACTGCTTATTAGAGCTTTATAACACAACTCGATGTAGTATTTACATCATACATATGCATATATAGACATAACCAAAACACAACACCAAAACATATACCAAAAGAAATATGCTCAACCAGTGAATAGAGAAGGATACATAGCCTACTTCTAATCAACCATCTCCCATGTAGCTTCATCAGGCCCAAAGTGCTTCCACTACATGTTAACTTGCTTGATTTCTCGTTTGCAGAGCATGAGTTGTTTCCACTACAAAATGCACTGAGGTTCTAGATGGAATTCACCTTCTGGATGCACCTACAATACATACCAATCGATCACATGATCAACATCTTTTACATATCTCTTACGCAATGAAACATGGAAAACATCATGGACTTTCATTGTCAAAGGCAATGCAAGTCTATAGTCCACTAGTCCAATCCTCTCAAGAATATTGAAAGGCCCGCAATACCAAGGTGCCAAATTCACACATAACCCAATCCTCAAGGAATTCTTCTTGGGATTTATGCACAAGTACACATGTTCTCCAATCTGAAACTCCTTAAATAACCTGTGTTGATATGGATAACTCTTATGCCTATCTTATGTTATCTTTAAATTCTTCTTGATAACCTGCATTTCATCTTCCATCTCTACCAACATGTCCGTCCCAATCAACACCCTGTTCAATGAATCACTCCAATAGATAGGAGTATTACAAATCCGGCCATATAGTGCCTCAAACAGACTCATCCTTAGTGACTCCTGATACTCGTTGTTGTGAGAAAGCTAAACTAGTGGAAGACACTCTTCCCACTTCCATTGTTGATGCATAACATACATTCTCAACATGTCCTCCAAAATCTTGTTGACCCTCTCTTTCTATCCATATTTTTGCGAATTATAAGTTTTAATAAATGCCAACTTTGTACCCAAACCTGCAAATAAATCTTTCCAAAACCTAGAAGTGAACTTGGCATCCTTGTATGACACAGTCTTCTTCAGAACACCATGCAACCTCACTATGTCTCTGATGAAGACCTGTGCTACCTCACTCGTTGAATAAGTAGATTTAACTGTTATGAAGTGAGATACCTTTGTCAACATGTTAACCAAAACCATAATGGAATCATGTTGTCTAGATTTCCTCAGTAAATCTGTCATGAAATCCATAGAAACTACCTCTCATTTCCACTCTGGAATCACCTAGATGCTTACTCTCTTCCTTTACTTGTTGACAATCCAAACATATAGCCACAAACTCTGCCACCTCTTTCTTCAAATTCGGTTAGTAGTAGAACTTCTTAACCACTGTCAATGTCTTCTAATATCCCAGGTGACCTGAATACGAGTTGACATGAAATTTCCTCAAGCTAAGCTTCTTGAGCTCGCTATTGTCCGACACATATATCTTGTCCCTAAATCTCACCAAACCATCCGTTGTGAGATGATAGTCTACATCCTAATCACCTGTACCCTCCTGCCATAACCTGTGTCTAAGCTCCCTATACTTGTCATCCTGTTGTCCTGTCTGTAAGATCTAATCTTGTAAATTTTTCCCATACGAACTCAAACCTACTATACGATTTTCCTGTACTCTTCTGCTAAGAGCATATGAAACCCTATTCTCTTTACCCTTAATGTACCTAATCTCGAAGTCAAACTCATTGATCATATCCAACAACCAAGGGCTTCTAAACCCCTAAAAGTGTTGTTTCAAACCGTAAAGGATCAAGGTCAACTTATTACATCATTTCCCAGAAGTTCTCCTTGAATAGCTACTCATAACTGGTCAAAACTGGACCATACAGACTGCTCATTGCTAAGGGTGCGATGCATCTCACCTATCACACACGGGGTGTGTGATGCATATTGAAAAGCCCTTCTGTAGGGTGCAATGAGCGAGAGTAGACAAATGGTAGAGGCAGTTTGCTAGGTGGAAACTCAGAGAATCTTCTAGAAACTGCTCATTTGACACGTGCCTCTCTGAATTCGCCCAGGGATGAGTAAGAGATCATGAAATCTCCAAGTAGAACCAAGAACTATCAAAGAAATGACACTGATCAAAATCCCAGAAGCTGACTCACCCCCTGCAAATATCTATATATGGATCCCTCATCCTAGAGATCTAGAGGCTGGAATTTTGTATTTTGTAAGGAAGTGTTGTTGGTTTCTCTGTGAAACATTGTATTGTTGGGTGATCTAGCTTTTCATGAGGTGAAGAGGGATTTCATGCTAGGAGGTTGGCGCTGGATCAAACAACTTCATTGTAATCCTCTCTTCTACTACTTCTATCAATAAAGCTATTTGAGTTTTCTTCCATATACTTGTATATCTCTGAATCTTGTATTTGTGTATGCATTTGTATGGTTAATGTACATCTGATCCTATATTGTTTATGGTTATAGATCTCTATGCTTTGATGGTATTTTGCTGCTTTGACTCTACAAGTGTTCTTTGAAGCAGGACAAGTGAGGAAGGAGTGGTGAAAGCTCTATCAAGGGAGAGAGGAAACAAGCAAGGAGCCAAGCGAAAGACTGAGGTTGGTACTCTCTGCTTCTCTCTCATCTATCTCTCATAAAGGAAAACAGAAGTGACTTTAAATTTTTTGTTTCTAAGATAGCTACCTGTCTTAGTGGGACTACCAGCTCTGAATGGACACTAGTTTTCCCAATAACAAAATGGCAACTCCACTGGGGAACAAATAGTTTGTTTATTTGTTACTGTTGTTTTCTTTATAAGCTACGGACAGAACCTAAAGTTAAGCCAGCTAGCCTTTGAACTACTTTTGCTATACAACTGCAAAGTAGATCAATGTTGCTTCAATCAATCTTCGGGTTGGTTTATGAACTGAACATCTGACTTGAAAGCATCCTAAGTGCCCTGGTGGTAGCTCAATAACCTCATTAGATCAGCCCCTATAGTTTTTGTTTACTGTCTATCATTAGCTCAGCCTAAATCCCTGAACTTAGCTGCAAACTGTGAGTGAAAACCAAGCTCAGTCTCATCTCTAGACCATCGCACTGTCTCTCATTAGCAACCTGGATGCATCGCACCTCTTGTGTGTTGTAGGTGAGATGCATCCCTGTTTCCCTGTGTTACAGGTGCGATTATTGAGTGAGACTGTTTCTGCCTCCATATTTTGGTTTTCCCTTCACTTTTTTTCAACTCTATTCAGTAGTTTTATTGTCTATGATCAGTATATCATTGTTGAAACTCTCTTCCTTTGCATTATTCAACCTCCATTGATAAAGAATTGTGAATGTTTTTTTATGTATTTTTCATCATTTACAGTTCTCCTTTGCAAACAATAGCTTAATTGAACTGTTTTCTTTTGATTTGAAAGTGTCACAAGTGTCGTTTTCAGTCAAAGAAAAGAGTGTCATAAAGTCTTCCTCTTTTAGATAGTCGATTAAACTTTTTCCACTGTTTTTTATTTGAATCATCAATTCTTTGAAGTGTTGAAAGCAATTTTCAAGTCGAAATTGAAAGTGTCATCATAGTCTTCCTTTCGTTTTTTGAAAAGAAGCTGCTAAAGTGTCGCTTTAAAGAAAAGTAACTCAGATCTGTACTTAGTTTTTTTTTGTCATTCACACATTAAGGAAACTGAAAAAACAAATACATGCATGTGCATTTGCATTTAGACTGCATGCAGAAATTGATTTAGGAAAATTGCATCTAGTGTGTGCTCTCTGCTCTATGTTGAAAGAATTCTACTCCTCTTTCCTTAGTAGCTAGGATTTTCATTGCTAAAAGAAAATAAACGATTGTTTATCATCTTAGAAAGATCAACTGTAAAATAAACCTCAATGAACATAAAAACACTTTGGAACCTAACGCTCAACATCTAGAAGTCTAGGCTAGAAACGTATTTCGGCGTCGTAAAGCCTGGTAACTATCATTTTCATCGTAGGTTGGGTGATTCCTCCTCTTTGATACGACAAGTTCCAGTACGGACTTGTGCTCCCACGTACCGTCGAGTATATATTGGGAGACCACAATAGGCTGATATCCTTTATCCTTAGGAAGCTGTTTCTACTGCCCTATCGATCACAATGCACTGAACACAACATTCGGGAAGATTGACTACCATACGTAAAAAGTATTTTGCAGTTTTGCGATTGGTTTGGTAATCCCTCTGTCTAGATTTCCAGAGTAGTCACTTTCGTTCCTTTTTAGACTCCTTAAAAGAAAAGGTCCATCTGAGAACTTGGCACTTCAGGCTCATTAAAAATCGAAGGTGACTAGAGTCATCTTTAGCTTTTTCTCGACTCTTAAAAATTTAAAAAGAAATTGTCAAAGCGTCATAAAATTCATTTAATTCGGAATAACATTTTCCCCTTTTTATTTTGAGTTGATCAAGTAATCCGCAATCGTGGAAGAAAGTCAATCAAAACCCCGTCGTTTGCGGAGACTAACGAGTCAACCGTCTTTGACTCCGAAAACAAAACCATTCCGGGCCAAGCAATCTCATTTAACTGGGTCAAAGTCTCCTGGTTTATTTGAAACTTGTGTTTCAACATCCTCAGAGACTCCAGTTACTCCAACTATTTCTGGTATCCCTGCCTCTACAGAAGAAGTTCTGCAGTTCCAAGAGGACATTAGAATTCCTACTGTAACGGTAAACACTTCTAATCCTGAACCAGCTCCATCTAGGGCTGATTCAGAAGGTGTCACCCCTCCAACATCTGTCACTACAGAGTTTGTACCTTCTTCAGCACCAAAAATATTTTACGGACCTAACAATCTACCTCTTCCACCCGGACTGATTGCTATAGAATAGATTGTGGAATATCTTCCATCCAGTACCCCATTGCATTTTGGAACTAGGATCCACCTATATCCTTCTACTAAATAAGTTAGTCACCCTTCATTGCAAGTTCCTGTAGAATCGCTAGGAAGTCTTTTGGATAGACTCGATATGTCTGAACAACCATCGACATCTAGGACTATGTCATCTGATATAGCAGCAACATAACCTTCTGCCACTACTCTGACAATGTTCGCTGGTATACCATCTGTCCCAACTAGCTCTCAACCGCTAGATGGAGTCCACCCAGGGATTGTTTCGATAGCATGGTCTATTCCCATTTATTCATCCGGGATCTTATCTGGAATTTCTTATGTTGAGTCTCAGCAATTTGATCCTTCACAACAGTATCAATTTGGGCAGTCTAGTCTACAAAGACCAATTTTCCCTTTGAACACTAGATTGCCACCATATGGGGGGCAGTATGCCTTTCCATTGTTCCCTCTGAGAGAACAACCATATGAGAGTTCACAACAGAATTCGGGTCAAGCTGGAATTACATCCAGTGGTTGGGTGCCAATACTGCCTCAACAGCCAAGAGTTGTATATCCAATACAACCAAATCAACCTGTGTCGAATATTCCCACTACACCGGCTATTGTGATGGTGTTGCTAGTATAAGCACTGCCTGTTGTATGTCAACCTCAAGTCTCTCAGGTCATAATACAACAGCCTCTTGTCTCCGCGACTCAATCACAACCGCCGATTACTAGCTCCTTAACTGAAGCGACTCAGGCTCAAAGGGGTACTATCACCCCTCATCTTGGTCAAACATCCAGTATTGGACAACAGCAAATGGCATCACAACCATGGCTGGTGCAATATCAACAACCGCAATTCCAACAAGCTTACCAGGGACCCGAACAACAAAGATTTGCGGGTAATGGGCAACCATATATTAAAAACGGTTACCATCAATCATATCATAATGGTTATGCCCATCAATCTTATCAAAGTTATCAGCATCAAATACATTATGCTGGTATGCAAAGACCCATTTCTCAGGCGATCCCATCTTATCTTAGGTATGCTTCACCAAACCTGAATCAACAGTGGCCTTTCTTTGTAACTTTAGAATTGCTAGACCTAAATCAGCTAACAAATGATCCAATTACTTATGCCCCTTGGTGGTTGGCGATTCCTCATAAACTTCTGTCAGATATTCCTAAATTCAATGGAAATCCAGGTGAAGATCCATCGAATCATGTGATGACCTTTCATCTGTGGTGTTTTTGCAACACTCTCAATGATGATTCGATTAGGCTTCGCCTTTTTCAGTGAACGTTAACTGGTCCGGCAGAAAAATGGTACATCGAATTGACTAGAGCTTCATTCGATAACTTTAGCGCCCTTGCCACCATTTTTTTAACCCATTTTCAGTTACCCATAAGGTACGAAACAGGAACGGAGCTCCTTACCAATTTGAAGCAAACAACAACCACTCACATATCTGATCATATTCATGAGTGGCGGCGTTGTCGTCAAATGGTAGAGACATATGGTCTTGATCAGCTTCTAGCTGAATGGTTTATTAAGTTGTTATTACCTTCTATTACAGAAGATGTGGCCAAGGGAGGAGTTTTCACTGAAGAGCAAGTCATTTCTCATGCACAATATCTAGATTTGATCTATACTCAGTCTGGCATGCTCTATGACAAAATTCTTGATGCTCCTAGACCAGAGTTTTCTGCTCCTCCTCCTCCTAAATCGAACAGAGACTCTCATGCCGGTGATGGCGTGATTGGCAACTCAAGTACGCAAACCGCAAAGGCTACATCTGGTAAAGCCCTTGCATTTCCAGTGAAAAAGCAAATGACAAACTTCCTGCCTCAGAGGTCAATTCCGTGTCGACTGAAAAAGGCAAAGAACCGAAGCAACCAAGGGGCAAGAAGAAAGGGAAAAGCGAAAAGAAGAAACAGGATGATTCATCTCCTGAAAATCTTCTAAAAACCCTTATGGGCAAAAGAAACCTAGTCATCCATGTTTTATATGCGATGAGGACCATTGGATGACAGATTGTCCGCATAAAGCCGAGATTAAGAAGTTCTTTAAGAGTTCAAAAACCTCAGCAGTATTGACTGATCTGTTTCCAAACCTAGAAACTAATCTAGTTGCTAGTGACAATGCTTCCCCATCCCAAGTGCTTATGTTTTCCATTTCGAAGCAGCAAAATGATGCTTTGATATCGACAAGGAATAAAGATTACGGGAATCCATAGCTGTCGAACAACAAAGCTGTAGATCAACCTAGTAGTTTGACAACAAATTCAACCGAAGTTGTGCCATCCATCATTCCTGAGCTAACAATAAAGCTGCCAAAGGGAGTAGTACACAAATCGACATTTAATCCTCGTGCTCGAGCAGCACAGAATTATAATATAGTAGAGGATTTGGCCCAATCGCCATCTGCTATGTCGACACTTGAAGTACTGCAAAATTGCCCCTCCCAAAAGCAGGCTCTATTATTAGCAATAGGTGGGATTGACCAAGCGGATTCCAATCTTATGGCCTTTAACCATAAAGGATACGAACCTCAGTTACCAGCTCAACTCACTTTCCTCATACAAGTGAAAGCCCTCAACAAAACTATTCATCGAACAATTATTGATGAGGGGGCATCTACATGCATTATGTTAATGAGTTGCTGGAAAAATTTAGGATCACCACCATTGTCAAGAGCATCAGCGACATTAAAAGCATTTGATGGATGAACATACACCCCATACGGGATTTTAAGTAACTTGCAAGTTGAACTGGGGGGAAAGACAGTAGAAATTGACGTCGAAGTTATCGATGGAAACCTCAATTACAATATACTACTGGGAAGGCCCTAGATTTATGCTATGGCTGTGGTTGTGTCAACATACTTTAGAAAGATTGCATTTCCCTTCCAAGGAGGAATTACAATTGTTGACCAACAAACCTTCCTCCCCAATAGTTCACAAGTTACGGGAAGCATTCCAATGATCCATGGAAGCTCTCAATCGCTTCAAAATATCGGAGTAGGCCTCCTAAAAGACCCTACATTAATGGGTACTTTTTCCCTACCGCCTCCAAGTAATCTGGTGAAAGTGGCCATGGTAGAAGCCTGCAATATGATATCTCCTATATCTGCAAAGATTCAAAAGATTCCCGAAAATGTTGTTAGCATGGATCATTGCCAGGTATTGCCTCCAAGTCGAATAGAAATATTGTAGCAATCAATTTTCTTGGCCTAGGCAGCAAACCCAAGTCAACGTCATCGAGTGTTTGGATAGATAGGTATAAGGAATATGGCACCTCTTCAGATCCTTGGTCACATGTACATTCTACAGATGAAGGAATCATTTAGTCAATGATGATAGAAGAGACACCATGGGAAGATTACCACCATTGTTCCCATCTTCCGGATTACCACAAAGATTGTTCCAGCGACCTTAATCATCCTTCAGTTTTTTATTTTCTATCAAATACTATAAATAAGGTGGATTCCGAGCGAAATCTGTCCAATATTCAAGAAACTATCACCATAAATATCTCGAACAAACCTAATGTTGTAGAGAATATTCATGTCAGAAAATCTTGTTCTTCTTCAGAACTGGAAATATATAGCGCTCTCTTTCACGAATTCAGAGATGTCTTTGCATGGTCATATGAAGAAATGCCAGGCATTGACTTGAGCAGAGTTGAACACGAAATCAAGATGTATCCAGATGTCAAACCAGTACAACAACGGCTTTGGTAGGTGCACCCAAAGAAAGTCGTTGCCATCAAGGTAGAAGTTGAAAAAAATTTACATGCTGGTTTCATTTACCCAGTTCCTCTAACTGATTAGGTATCGAATATTGTTCTTGTAATGAAAAAACAAGTAACGATTAGAGTGTGCCTTGATTACAGGGATGTAAATCAAGCTTGTCCAAAGGACAACTACCCTACACCCTTCATCGACCAGATAATTGATGAATGTGTCGGATGTGAAATCTTTTCATTCATGGATGGATTTTCTGGGTATAATCAAATTAATATCCACCCACAGGACCAGTCGAAGACTACATTTATATGTCCATGGGGCACATTCGCGTACCGCAAGTTACCTTTCGGTTTAAATAACGTAGGGGAAACTTTTCAGAGGGCTATGAATTATGCCTTCCATGACATCAAAAATATCATTCAACCATATCTCAATGATCTACCAGCTCATTTGTGAAAGCAGATTGATCTTCCGCCGTATTTGAGAGCTATATTTCTATGTTGCTGACACTACAAGATACGACTCAATCTGCACAAGTGTGTGTTTTGTGTCGATTCTAGTCGTTTACTTGGTTTCGTAGTTTTTAAGGACGGGATTCGACTCAACCCATGTAAGGTTTAGGCAATCATCAATATGCCTCCACCTTCAAATTTTCTTCAGATTTAGAAACTCCAAGGGAAAGCAAACTTTCTAAGGAGGTTCATTCCAAATTGCGCTGAACTTGCTAAAGGTTATACGGTTCTTTTGAAAAAATAAGTGCCCTTCAACTGGGATCAGGTTGCGCAAGCTTCCTTTGATGCTCTAAAGGAATCCCTAATAAAAGCATCATTAATGTATGCTCTGAATTATCAAAAAGACTTTAACCTGTATCTAGTTGCAATAGATACGACCATCGCAATGGTTTTAGTTCAAGAAGACAATGGAATTGAACATCCTATCTATTATTTAAGTCGAAACTTAAAAGATACAAAAAGCAAGTACTCCTATGTTGAAAAGCTGGCTCTTGTAGCTATTCAAGCAGTACAAAGATTTCGACACTATATCCTCTTTCGCAAAACTACCATTTTGTCAGATTGCAATCCAATGACCTACATTCTATCGCGCCAGTTACTTGGGGGTAAATATTCGAAATGGATAGCCATTTTGCAAGAGTTTGATCTGGAATTCGTAAAATCCAAACCAAAGAAATCTCTGGTTTTCGCGGAGTTACTATGCGACTTCCCATCATCATCCAACGATTCAACATCCAGAGCATCAATCGTGGATGAATCTTTGTTTCTGATATCGTCGAGTGATCCATGGTATGGAGATATAATAATCTATCTCCAAACCCAAAAATATAGGCCTAATACCTCTCGCTCAGAACAATGACGTACTCGATACCAAGCAAAAGGCTACATGATCGCCGGTGATACACTTTACCGTCATGGTATCGATACAGTTCTGCGAAGGTGCCTCACCCATGAGGAGGCCGAAAAAGTCTGAATGATTGTCATTCAGGTGCGTGTGGGGGGCATCAATCTGGTTACGCTATGGCACAAAATATTTTACAATCAGGTTACTTCTGCCCAACAATGTTCAAATATTACATAACCGCAGTCAGAAGTTGCCATGCTTGTCAAATCTTTGACCGCAAAACCAGAATACTACCCACACCTCTACATCCAGTAGTTGCTATTGGGCCATTAGCCAAATGGGGCATAGATTTCATGACATGTAACCCCACCTTGGCCGGGGGGCATGGGTATATCATAGTCACAGTTAACTATTTTACAAAATGGGCCAAGGCAATGCCTACATTAAGCAACAGTGGTGAAACGGCTGCTCTTTTCTTTTTCAATCATGTAGTCTCTAGATTCGGTGTTCCACAAGCTATATTCACAGATCATGGATCGCATTTCCGCAATCACATGATGGTTGAATTGGCTGCCAAATTAGGACTGTCCCACGACAGTTCTACTCCGTATTATCTACAAGCTAATGGACAAGTTGAGGTGATCAACAAAGTCTTGAAGTGCATGCTGCAAAGGATGATTGGATTCCACAAACAGAGTTTGCACCTAATCCTGTACTCAGCCTTGTGGGCATATAGGACATCGGCGAGAAATGTAACCGGATTTACACCCTTTCAGCTGGTGTATGGCCTGGAAGCAGTCTTACCGATTTAGTGTGAGATTTCATCTCTCAAGCTCGCAATCGACCTTCTCCCAGAACTTCAGAGGAAGAGGCTCGTTTCTTGGAACTAATCCAATTGGATGAAACCCGTCGTGACGCCGCCTTGGCTAACGAAGCTCATAAGAAATGAGTCAAGGCGCAGTTTGACAAGAATGTCAAACCCCGTGTCTTCTCAGAAGGCGACTTGGTCTTACTTTACGATCAGGAATCCAATAAATTGGGAGCAGGTAAGTTCCAATCATTGTGGATGGGTCCCTACATTTTTAAGCGAGTCTTAGCAAAAGGAGCCTACAAGCTAGTAGATTATGATGGGATTCCACTGTCGCAACCCCGAAATGGGTTGTACCTTAAGTGTTACTATGCTTGACTAAGTATAGTAATCTCTTCATATGCTTTTGTTACGTTTTTGTTTTCATCAAGAGTGATCATTTTGGTTAGGTAATCCACTTTTTCATTTGTTGCAGATGTCAAACCTATTGGAATCATTTGTTGGATACACCAACGGAGCTAGTCATAGTACGCGGAACCTATCTTCTGCAGCCTGGGCCATTTTTTATCCAAGCAGTGAGTTGGTGAGTTTCAGAGGGGTATGTATTGGTCGATCAACAAACAACATCACTGAATATAGAGCGCTGATAGAGATTCTCTCTGATGCCATCACATATGGCATACGCCAACTTATTGTCAGGCTAGACTCACAACTCGTCATCCTACAGCTTACCGGCATTTATTCCGTTCGAAATCTAGCTATCTATCGTATGTTCCTAAGGGTCAGGATTTTGGAAAGGTAGATTGATTCTATTCAATATCAACACATTTCCATAAACTTAAACACATTAACTGATTCATTAGAAAATTATGTGTTAGATAGACATTTGCAGCATTTATAAAAGAAAGCATTTCAATCAAATCAGGATCATATAACTTAACCAAAATAAAGCTCCAAAAATCAAAAATATATATAACTGTTTATAGTTTTTTCAAATTGTTTTGTGTCTAGGACAAAGTCGGTCATACAACCCAAAAACTCAAAAATGCAGGAAAGCACCCTAGACTAATGGTGTTGGTGATAAAAAGTCACTGCCTATGCGATCATATGTAAGAGCCTAGTCCATCGACTCGGCATGCCAGTAGTATGGCGATGTAATCTCAGAGGTAACTCGTCGGTCCTCACATCCTGAATACCAAGGGTGAGGCCCTTAATCTGATCCTACAATACTACAAGGGTCTCGGCTACGTCCAGATCACGAAGGAAAACCCTCCCTATAGCCTCTCCTATTGGAACAGCAGCTACTACCCTCGGGTGCACTGCTGGTCGTACTGGTCCAATATCTTCACGAATACATGGGTTTGATTAGTCTTCATAACATTTAAAAAACACAATAACATTATAAAAGCAATAAACAGAGATATGGTTAGATCTTTTACCTATAACACCCCATTGTTCGCCAGCCGGCAACACCAAATATGGGTCACCCCGAAAATCCATCCTAGCATACGGATACTCGGCAAAGACCATCTGCTGATGGTTGAACCACTCAAAGAAGGCATCAAAGAATGAAATCTATGACTAACCAGCATGTCTGGCCATAAGATCAACCCATCTCTGCATCCGTGGTTCTGTCGGTGCTGGCACTCCGAGTGAAATGTACTGTGGCTGCATCAGTGGGATCTTCTCCAAGGTGAAAGCGGTCAGAATAGAACCATAACCAAAGTTCTTGGATCTTCCGTTTTTCACCTTGGTAAGTTGTTCTTTTATCACCGGAAGTATTGCATCACACCAGTTGAATACCTTTGGTTCAAGGCATTCCAAGCCATACTGCATATAGGACCTGTTGGCTAAGTGAAGAGCCACGCTACCAGCCAATCTAGCGAAGGTGAATAAGATAGTCCTCAAGGACCATTCAGTGACATCTCGAATACTGATCTTGTCATCCCTGCTCATCTGAGATCCATCTCTACAGAATCGGCGAATATATTCCCTCACGGATTCACCACCACAGGCAGATCCTAATAGTGAGAGAAGGGCACCATACCTTGATAAACTGGTCAAGAAGTAGATATCATCAACAGTCAAAGGGATGGATTTACCTTTAATCTGGAACACTTGGTTGTTAGGATCCCATGCATCGAGAAGATATTGCAACAAATTGATTTGTTGCCTCATGTTGGATATGCAGAAGAATTTGAGAAAGCCACAGCTCCGCAATGCAGTCACCATACCCGGATCATGTAAGGCAATCATATCCTCTTCTTCATGCTCATGTTCATGCCATGTAATGACCATCTTGCTCTAATGAATCTCTGAAAAAGAAACAAGAGAAGAATTAGGATCCTAATTTGGGCAAAAACAGGCAAAATTTCCATGAAAAATCAGTGCATAAACTTTCCTCCTTGCGCCCATCGCACCCTAGCTATGTACTGGGTGGGATGCATACTGAATGGCCAATGGCCAACTCAGTATGCATCACACCTTTCAATGTGTACTAGGTTCAATGGGGAGAGAATGAACTGTTCAAACCCTAGAGGCCCAAAAAAATAGGAAAACATGCTCAGAATCAGAAAAGGAAAGAATGCAATTGAAGAGCTCAGGGTTAGCTCCTACCAGGTCCAGACAGCCCTGAAATAGTCCATAGAATCTCCCAGAATCAGCTGATGAAAATCAGAGGGGAAAACACCTCCAGAGCTCCAACAATCCCCAATTTGAATGAAATGTAAAAATGATAGGTAAAAACTACTTTTATGTTACTATTCACGTAATTCAAGTAAAGTATTGGCTTTTTAACTCACTTTTCAAGCATGTATTTACATTTCTAATCAGTTTAATGGAGCAATTGAACAGGCAGTACGATCGTCAAGAGAACATAGTGTTAATGGTGAATCGAACATCTCTGACTATTATCACAAGTAGGTTTACGCGAAGTTCAAGCTCGTTAAAAAATAAACCTAGTAATGAGCATATGTTCCCCCAAAGTTTAAGCTCATTAAGAAATGAACCCACCTTTCGGTAAATAACCTTTGTGATCACATTGCTATCAGCTTTTGAGCCTTGGTCGTGTTCTTACCATCACCTCCACTTTTTAGCCGATCATACGCCTCCACTTGATTGTTTACCCCTTTTGAGGAACAGTTGCAATGAGTGATTATGTTAGCCACCTTCTTTAGACTACCGTGATTGAAAATTTCCAAACCTCACCTGGAACCAGCTACTACCCGAAAATATCACTCATTCCTCAAAAACGAGTCTCTTTTAAGCTCTTTTTAGACTCGTAAAATATAAAAATATTGTCGAGCAATTGGCCTCTCTAGCTCGTTAAAGTGATTGGAAGTGCCATCCCTCTTGTATTTTAATCTTTTTGGACCTGAGGGATCATTACACGAAAAGATCGAGCGCTTGTCTTTTTCGGCTTGCTAAAGTGATCGGAAAAGTCATCCCTTTCGTATTATTTTATACTTTTTCAGACTTAAGGGATTATACTACGAAAAAGGACTATTGGAGTTTCCTTTCCGTCTCTTTTCAGACTCTCTAAAACTGAAAAGGACCGAGTTATCTTTGTCATTAAACTCATTAAAACAATAGCGACAAACTTGTCCATTATAGACAAGAGCGAGTTTCACTGTCGCTAGGCTTGCTAAAACATAGCGATAGGTTTGCCCGAAGGGAAAATTATAGAACAAGCATATGTTATCCTCCTCAATATTGACAAAAATAAAGAGGTACTGGTCAGAAATTACTGGGGAAAAATCGGGAAGAAGACTTGAAGAACTTCATTGGTAGCAGGTCGCTCTTGAACATGACACTTTCACTCCATCACCATGATTGAGTCGGGTTGGGTTATTCTGTTCATCGGTCATATCACCATTGGTCCTCCATACCATCCATTTTTGGGGTTAACGCTACCGATCCATTTTTAGTGTTGCCGATATGTTCAAGAGAAGTCGCTCAAAGAATTCATCAACCCAGCTAACATCTCATCCGCTACAATACCTTCACACTTCATTCTTTCATGACCGTCGCCCTGAACCTTGTATCATCAGATCATTTTCACCTGCACAAAATCATTTGCTCTGTTTCGTGTTGTAGATGTGGGATTCATTAAGGCCCTCCTACGATGGGTCGCTTCTTGTCAACATCAGTTCATTATCCAAGAAGTTGACTTAGGAACAACCCTTTCAGTACTTTGAAGCTTGCATACCTCAATGGAAAGTTTCTCACTTCAGGAAACAAGTTTACATCAATTGCCTTCGACTGAAAGATTTTATGTGGTGTTTGACATCAACTCATGTATTCACACCACGTGAATTGTACTGCGGTACCTTGAGGGTCATTATCATTATCAGTGATTCCTCTCGCAGTTGTTAACAACTTACATCATTGGCTAGTAATCAGGCAATGTCTTTCCATGTTCGACACCAAAACATCTTTTCACATGGATTGACTTGTACTTCGGGCGAAGATTGAACGAGTTTGAAGACCCCGAATCTAGTTTCATCCATCCAGGCTATCATATATTCAGGAAAATAAAGACATCAAATGTACATCATAGCTGCATAGATAATCATCCAAGCTAAGGGATGATGGCTCTATCAGAATCATCAGTCTACCACACGGACGGTTGTCTGTCCTATGTACATGAAAATGAATTTATAAGGCTAAGCATGGGAATGCTCGCCTCAGCTAGATCATGAAAATATTATGAAGATAATGGATTGTATTTTATCTTATTACAGGTCACCTTCCAGTTCGAAAAACCTCGAATCCTCATGATAAAGCATTTCACCCGACATCAAAAGATTTACGACCTCATGCTTTAGGGGAAACTTTTATAGACATATTTGGGCACTGCAACCCCAATCACATATGTCCATAAACCAAGGGCTTCTAAACCCCTAAAAATGTTGTTTCAAACCCTAAAGGATCAAGGTCAACTGCTTACATCATTTCCCAGAAGTTCTCCCTGAAAAACTACTCAGAACTGGTCAAAACTGGGCCATACAGACTGCTCATTGCTAAGGGTGTGATGCATCTCACCTATCACACATGGGGGGTGTGATGCATACTGAAAATCCCTTCTGTAGGGTGTGATGAGCGAGAGCAGACAAATGGCAGAGGCAGTTTGCTAGGTGGAAACTCAGAGAATCTTCTAGAAACTGCTCATTTGACACTTGCCTCTCTGAATTCGCCCAGGGATGAGTAAGAGATCATGAAATCTCCAAGTGGAACCAAGAACTATCAGAGAAATGACACTAATCAAAATCCCAGAAGCTGACTCACCCCCTTGAAAATATCTATATATGGATCCCTCATCCTAGAGATCCAGAGGCTGGAATTTTGTATTTTGTAAGGAAGTGTTGTTGGTTTCTCTGTGAAACATTGTATTGTTGGGTGATCTAGCTTTTCATGAGGTGAAGAGGGCTTTCATGCTGGGAGGATGGCGCTAGATCAGACAGCTTGGTTGTAATCCTCTCTTCTACTACTTCTATCAATAAATCTATTTGAGTTTTCCTCCATATACTTGTATATCTCTGAATCTTGTATTTGTGTATGCATTTGTATGGTTAATGTACATCTGATCCTATATTGTTTATGGTTATAGATCTCTATGCTTTGATGGTATTTTGTTGCTTTGACTCTACAGGTGTTCTTTGAAGCGGGACAAGTGAGGAAGGAGTGGCGAAATCTCTATCAAGGGAGAGAGGAAACAAGCAAGGAGCCAAGCGAAAGATTGAGGTTGGTACTCTCTGCTTCTCTCTCATCTATCTCTCATAAAGGAAAACACAAGTGACTTTAAATTGTTTGTTTCTAAGATAGCTACCCATCTTAGTGGGACTAGCAGCTCTGAATGGACACTAGTTTTCCCGATAACAGGCCTACCACCCTGATACGATGGGAAATCCCTCTTGAGATGCTCCTTGCCACATATATAACACTGAAATTCTCCCTTACCCTCACCTTTGTTTTGTTTCCCTCCATATTGTGACCCATGTCCCTTTCCAACTACATTAAATTTCTTATAAGGACAAACATTCTCTTTCTCAGTTGCATCCTGAGGTCTTGTTCACTTTAGTGGCCATTTACCTTTAGCTTTGTCTTTCCCTTTCCATCCTTACTGATACTTTGTCTTACACTTCGATTATTCATAACAATTCTTCAATTTTCCAATTACTTATTCAAGCGACCAAGGCTCGCCATACTCAATCCAATATTTAAATGCTAATGGTAATCCATCGACAAATATTTTAACTTTGGCCTTCTCATCCTTAAGATACGGTACATAACTCAATAATTCCAAGAGCTTAGTCATGTACTCCTCATCTTTCATTGACCCCATATTGAGCTCATAGAGCTCCTTAGATTTACTGTCATTATACCTTTTAGACAAGTACTTCATCCTAAAAAGTCTCTTGAATTCATGCTATCTCAACTCCTTTTTCCTGATGTCTTTGAACCGCTTCACATCTTCCCATCAGATGTTTGATTTCCCTTTAAGGCTAAAATTAACTATATTGGCCTCCATATTCTCTATCTAGTCATGAAACTCAAAGAAATTCTTCATCCAAAGTAACCATGCCTCTACATGTTCCAGCTTATTCAATTCTCCATCAAATGTAGGTGGCTTGGATTTCTTGAACTCACTAGGAAATTATACCCTGTCATTCCTTATGTAAGGATGATATCGATGATGATCATGATACCTGTCTGAACCATAACTAAAATAGAACCCATGTCCATCACTTCTCTTATCTGGTGTATCCAAGAACCTACCATCTCTGACTATTTCATCTCTATCTGACCTGTGTCCACCATGAGATTTGATACCATATGCTCCATTAGTCTTGTCTTCCTGTTCATAACTAACCAGTCGTTGTCCATGTCTCTGCAAATATGACAAGCACTTAAGGATGATTACATTGACCTATGTTTGTTTCTCCTATGCCTTGGCAAGTCTCTCTTGCGACTGAATGATCCTTTCATTATCTGTTTTACAAATTCTCATTTCTACCTTCAAACTTCTAAAAGTGTCTTCTATATGAGGGGAGTACTCATCACCATGTTGTTCATCTGATCCGTAGGGAGAGTCCCATGAATTGTAGTCTACCATCTTGATAGACATATTTCATCCTCTTCATGCAAATATTATATGTAAAATAAATCAAACATAAACATAATAAAACGTACCTCAGTGAAGTTCAGGGGAGGATATATTGTTTTCAAGATCAACCATATTAGCATGATACATGTATAGTCATAATCAGAACAATATATCAACATAATCTCAGTCATTATCCAATTACCATGCATGAAAATACCAACTACATACCCTGACCTCATGCATGAAAACCATGCCCATAATAATGTATGCATAACAACATATAAAGACTGACATGCATAACAAATGCATATACAACCGACATGCATTCGTGACAAACACATCCCAATAACAACATCAACAACTTCTACATGTCAACACCATTGTAACAATGACCACCACCATGCATACAAAATAACACATACAACCTACATACAGGCACGACAAACACATTCCACCCATCTAGTCCAAGGGTTGAACCATGCTCTGATACCACTCTATGGTATCAAATGTTACCCAAAGAGAGCGCAACCTGCTTTGATACCACTCTATAATACTCTCCTCCCACATTTACCCAACTTAACGACCTACCGTGGTAAACATGCGACGAAGAGTTATTATGATATGATTCAACCTCCCGTATCACCTTAAGGAAGTGGAATTGACAAACCAAAACCTTACTAACTTTCCTCAGGTGCTATAGGACCCCGAAGAGTTGAACCACCCTTCCAGGTGTCCAAACCCTAAGTTATCTTGTTTTTTCATAGATCTGGACTCCTAGACACTGACATGACACTACCTGAATTCGACTGTAACCCTCTAGTCACATGCATAATCCTGTAAGGAAGTGACTGTATTATTTTTCACCTAGTTTTTTGCAAGCATCCTCAAGATATGAGGCACTTTTTCAGGGCTAGTCTTCAGACCACTACCCAAAACTTAATGAATCTTTCAAAAATGATAAATGACACGAGGAAAAATCCTTCCATACAAACTTAGACAATAACTTGAGCTAACCAGTCCTAACCATGACATACATTCTGTCAAACACATCATGAACATGTAATCTACAGGTCATAATTACACATTTGAACATAGGGATCTCATACTTATCTGAGAATCATCAAGAAGGTCTAGTGTTTTCTCACAATAGTTGCATTATCATCTATTAGGTCATACATTCATCAACCATTCATTTACTAATCAAAACATGATGAGATCCATAACTAAAGTTTGTCATAAAACCATGCTTATACCAGCATATAACCATAATAATAGCAGTAATAGAATAGCCATTAAAGCCACATAATAACAAGCATAAATACTCATGGAATACAAGACGAAAACAAATCTTACTAATGTAAGCAAAAGCAAACCAAGTTAGGGACTTCCACGTACCACCTGACCATAGATTGGGCTTAACCAAATCTTTCTTTCAACCAATAATCCTCGTGCCATATTCCAAGCATGAATGTGGGGCTCACAACAAAATAGCCAGGGCTTCCTTAGTATTTACCGTGCATTCCTCCATTACCGTTCAAGGGATTCCTAGGCCTGAAACCCTTATCTATACAACCAGGCTTTACTGTGTATCCCGCTATTATTGGCCAAGGGATTCCTAGGCCCAAACAAGAAACATACACTACCAAGGTTTACCACAATCTCACCATTACTGGTTAAGGGATCACTAGGCCTAAACAAACATGGATGCCTCTGGATTTCTTCACCAAGACCTTGAGGAATTTTCCCATCTCCACCCTCAAGCTTTCTCGTGTATCCCTTCATTACCAGTCAAGGGATTCCTAGGACCTTTGGAATTTTCCTGAAACCACCTCACCCAGATCCAAAACCATCTGACATCCTAGCTCAACCCCACCACACCATGACTATTCAGAAATGGAAAGGCAAGGTTGAAACCACTATCACTAGAAAAACCCATGCCAATGAAATCAAGAGAACCAAATACTCACATGTATATACCATGCATGCCAAAACTATCAAGGAAATCTTACATGTAAATCGATGCCTACAAGTAATACCATTATAGTCGCGCAATCCAACCCTTTCCTTGCTTGATCTTTTCTTCCCTTTGCTTTATTGTCCTTCCTTTTCATTCCCTTCTCCAATTATATACTGCTCCAAGAATGTTCTAAGTGTGCAATAGTATGAGAGAGAGAGAATAGAGAGAGAACTCCAAAACTGAACTGACAAAATGTTGTGAATGGATCCTCAAAAGCCTTTTTATCATTGAGGCCTCTATTTTCTTCAATTTCCACTAACTTTCCTTCAATTTCCTCCTCACATGCAACTTGTGACCTTTTGCCTTCCTTTTTTCCTAATTTCTTTTATTTTCATAAATAAAATACCAATAAATGCCTCCTTTCCTTTTCAAATCATTTTCTGTTGCCTTTGCCAATTTCCCCTTAGCCATGGTAAACCAAATGAACACCCACTACGAGGTTTTGCCCAGCATTCAACTTGGAATACGTGTCCCATGACCTTGGTTTTATTTTTCCTATATTAACTTTATTACATGGTTTTGTAACCAGGGATGTTACATCTCTACATCAAGAAAACTTCTCAGTTCTCACAGACATTGTCAATGCATTTGCAACATTCTTCAAAGTGTCCACCTTCACCAACAACACCTTTTTTCTATTCAATTGTATCCCTGACAAAGTGACACTTAAAATCAACGTGCTTTGTCTTTGAATGATAAGTAGGTTTCTTTGCCAAGAACATTGCATTTTGGCTATCACAGTCTATCCTTATTGCTTATTGTACCAACCCCATACTTGAACATAATATTTGCAACCAAACTGCTTCCTAGCTTGCATGAGTGGTTTCCATGTATTTAGCCTCTATAGTTGAAAGTGCCACCACAAGCTGTCTCTTGCTCATCCAACTCATTGCTCCTCCAAATAGGTTAAACACATACCCAATTTTAGATATTCTATGATCCAGGTCTCCAGCCCAATCTCCATCAACAAAGCCACATATGTCCAACACTCTGTCAAATCCTAGTCTTCATTGGTAGAACAAACCATAATCACTAGTGCCACACAAATACCTAAAAACCCACTTCATTGTTGTCTAGTGCTCTGTCCCTAGTTTTAGCAATAACGTGCTCATTACTCCCACCACATGTGCAATGTTTAGTCTGATACAAACCATTGCATACATTAGGCTACCAAATGCACTTACATAAGGAACACGGGACATGTCCCCTTCTTGTTTTTGTGTCTTGGGACATTGTTCAATAGATAACTTTGAACCTACAAGAATATGAACCTTCACTCGTTTACTATCCTTCATATTAAACCTCTGAAATATTGTCTCAACATACTTCCTCTAGTTTAACTAGATCTTACTCTTTCTCTAATCTCATTTAATTTCCATTCCCAAAATTTAGTTTGCAATACCAAGATCCTTCATGTTGAATTTAGAGAAAAATTAGGTCTTCAAATCTTGGATAATTTCTTTGTCATTTATAATTGGCAACATATCATCCACATACAAGACCAAATAAATAACACGGTCACCAATTAATTTAAAATACACACAATTATCTACTTTTATCCTTGTGAAGTTAGTCCCCGTATATTTGTATCAAATTTTTGATACCACATCCTTGGCTTTAACCCATATATAGACTTTTTCAACCTACATACTAGATTTTTATTACCCTTCACTAGTGCAAAACTTTCTAGTTACTTCATGTAGATCTCTTCTTCCAAATTCCTGTGAAGAAAGGTTCTCTTCACATCCATCTATTCTACCTCAAAATGAAAAGCAGCTACAACAAATAAAAGTAATCTAATAGAAGCTAACTTGACAACAGGAGAAAAAATATCAGTAAAATCAATTCCCAAGACCTATGAATAACCTTTTTCTACCAAACAATATTTGTATTACTCCACCATGCCTTTTATCTTCATCTTCTCCTTAATCACCCATTAGATTCCAATGGGTTTCTTTCCATCTGACAACTCCACTAGATCCCAAGCCTCATTTTTGTCTAAAAATATCATTTCTTCAACCATGGCCTCCTTCCAAAGTTTTCCATCCTCTGAATCCACTACCTCCCTGATAGTTCTGGGATCATCATCAATAATAAATAAAGAAAAATTTGAACAGAAAGTAGATGGACTATACCTTTCTGGTTTCCCTCTCTCTCGAACTGATCTCCTCAAAGCTGGATTGTGTGTCTCTTCCTCTTCTGATTCTTGTTTTGGTGTACAATCTGATTCTTCCTCCTTCAGCTCAACCTCTATCTTCTCTGGTTCCTTTAACATAGGTAGGAATTCATGTTTAATAGCATATTTCACCTCTCTAAACATGACATATCATATTTACACAACCTTCCTTGTTTCTGGGTTCCAAATCTTATAACCTTTTAAACCATCCTCATACCCAATAAAGATGCAACTTTCATATTTACTATCTAACTTGTTTCTTTTATCCTTTGGAACATGTACATATGCATCACAACCAAGTACCTTGAGATGTTAGATAGAGGGTTTCTTACCATTCCATACCTTATTTAGTGTCTTATCCTCCAACATCGATGAAGGTGATTTGTTTATTAGGTAACATGCAGTATCCACTACCTCTGCCCAAAATTCTTGCCCTAATCTAGCGCCACTAAGCACGCTTTTTTCCTTTTCCATCAATGTCTTGTTCATTCTTTCTAAAACTCCATTTTGTTGAGGTGCGTATGGAGTATTCTTTTTCCATGATATACCACACTTCTTACAGAACTCTTCAAATTCCTTCTTGCAGAACTCTCCACCATTATCTATCCTCAACACCTTAATCTTCTTCTCTCTCTAATTTTCCACAAGAGACTTAAATTCTTTAAACCTCTCAAAGACTTCAGATTTATTCCTGAAGAAATATATCCATGTATTCCTCAAGAAGTCATCTATAAATGAGACATAGTACACAAACTTTCCCAGTGAAGGAACTGACATAGGTTCAAACACATCACTATGCACAAGTTCTAGTATCCCTTTCGCCATGTTAACACCAGAGGGCAAACTCACCCGACTCTGTTTCCCATATATATAATGTTCATGTAAATCAAAATCCAAGGAGAAATTAAACATACCCTTTACCATACCATTATCATGTAGTATTTGAAGGCCCTTCTCTCCAATATGTCCAAGTCTTTAACACCACAACATAGACTTTTCTCCAAAGACCACTAGTTTTTTTTCTCCACTTTCATGTACCATAGAATTGTTGCACCCATCAATTATAATGCTACCCAAAAGTTTGTACAAAGTTCTAATTTAAAATTTGTGCATCAATACCAGTGCTCCCTAAACCATCTTGTAGGTATCTTTCTCGAACATCGTTTTTACACCTGTATCATCCATCTTTCTTACAAAAATTAAATTTTTGGCTAATGCAAGAATGTAAAGAACACCAAGAAGTGTTCTAATCCTTCCACCTTGTAACTTCATCTTGACTTTTCCACACCCTATTAGTTTGGACTTCATGTCATCCCCTAGGAAGACATCACCACCATTACATTTATTGTAATCACAGAACCACTCCCTATGGGGAGCGAAGTGAAAGGATTCACTTGAGTCAATCAACCATGCCTCATGATCTATGTGTGTACTTGAAGAATAAGTCAAGTACACATCCTCACCTTCATCTGAGGTGGTTTTCACCACTACAAAAGGAGCATCATCAGATCTCTCTCCTTTCTTAGGAGTTTTAGATCTATAATCCTTTTTGTAGTGCCCTTCTTTTCCACATTTCCAACATACGTTTACACGATTTCTTGTAGATTTAGAACTCCCTCTATATATAGGTCTCCATCTTAAGGACAGATTTATATTATTGTTATGGGGCCCTCCTCTTATAGACAAGGCATCTCCATTCTAGATCTCCAAAAAAATTTGTCTCGTCTCCTCCAAAAACAAGGACAAGACTATTTCATCAAAGTTCAAGGTGGTTGTATTACTACCTATAGCAACAACTACTCTACCCCACGAGTCTGGTACAGAACACAACAGTCTAATGCACTTATCTTCATCTGAAATTTGAATATTAATAGATAAAAACTGACTTACCATAGAATTGAAGGCATTTAGATGCTCTATCATCGAGTTTCCATCCTTCATACTCAGGTTATACAACTTTTTCTATGGGAACAATTTGTTTACCAGAGACTTAGATTGATACAAAATCCTAAAATTTTCCCACAAAGCCTTTGTTGTAGCTTCCCCTAATACATTCAACAATACTGAATTTGAGAGACACAATCGTATTGTTCTCTTTGCCTAACATTTTTCTGACATTCCTATTGGTGTTGTACCTAGATGTACAACAATCTGTTGATCTATTCACCAACAAATCCTCCATATTGAGCTTCCACAACTCAAAATTTTGTCCATTGAATTTATCAATATTTATCTTTTTGCTATTCG
Organism: Pinus tabuliformis; assembly: GCA_031772625.1. Taxonomy (NCBI): domain Eukaryota; kingdom Viridiplantae; phylum Streptophyta; class Pinopsida; order Pinales; family Pinaceae; genus Pinus; species Pinus tabuliformis. Next base: position 986,163,269 of record CM062812.1, on the reverse strand, counting down.
CCATCTCTTTTCATCATAAGAATCAATCCTATAGATCTCCCACTATAACAAGGTCTACCACATTCCCTAGTAAAACCCCTCAGCAACAAAAACATCCCCTTGAACCGAAAAAATTATGATATCAAATGTAGGTTTCAACCTTGTATAGAAATCACCTGTAAATAGATTCTTAATACAGAAAAATATACAATGGTGAGAACATAAAATATACATAGAGATTTTCCCCTGGAACCCAAAACTGAGAAAACCAGATTGATTTTAATTATATTTATTTCAATGTTACAATACATTATATATGTGCCAAAGCATTCATAAACCTCAATCCATTAACCCTAGATTAGAACATAACCGTAGTTCCCTTAACCATATCTAAAAAATACCATGGCCGAAAAACGATCATGCCCAAAACCATGTGCAAAAATAATGCACAAAACCATGGGTAGGTCTAACCAACTCTTATTCGGTCTGCATAAAAACAAATTCTTGGGGTGCTATCTCAGACCCCATGCAAGGGGATAGCACCCCCGCTAGGGCTAGGCATGGAAAGAATATAACACATACCCAACACCATGGAGGTTTATATCTATTTATATTATTTCTCTTATTTTACCCTTCTTCTTATATATACATTGTGATGCATAATGACCATGCTTATGAAAAATAAAGCACTTGATTTAACTCAAGTCCTTATTTACTAGCTATGAATGTGGCTCCTCACTCTTTTCATTATCCTTGATGGGTTTTACTTTTTCCCTTATTTCCCTTATTTTATTGGCCAAATAAAACTGGTTCTCTTCACCATACTTCTTGTTATCATTTGACTCCATTCGAGTCTCCTCTTGGATAAAGACATCCCAAAGCCTCTCAAATTTAGAAATTTTTTCTTAAGTGAAAATACCTTTGAAAAATGGTTCCCATGAAGCTAAGAATTTGTTTAGTGCCACATTTAGTAGATTTTCATCTTCAACCTTCTCCCCAATTGATGCAAGTTGATCACAAATTTCTGTGACTTTCATAAATTAACTAGTGATTATGTCTAATTTGGTCATCACTATGGATTTCGGTTTGTTCTACATTATCATCCATTTTTTTATGTCCTTATAGAGACTAATCAAGGCATATACCATCTCCTTCGCAACCTTATTCTCAGATATGAGTGATCATATGATCCTTTATAGCATCTAAGATCATATACTTGGCCTTCACTTCCTTATTGTTGTGGGTTTCCAACTATTTTGGATGTATGGGTAGAGTCAAAGTGTCCTTGAAAATACCCATTTATCATTCTCTTATAGTAAAAGTGAAATCCTCACCTTCCATGATAAGAAATTTGAGGCACCATCTAATCTATCTTTAAACTTGGGGCACTTTATTTCTATCTTTGAGATCTATAGCATAAAATACCAAATCAAAAAATAAAACTTTGAAACCATCTAATTGTTGATCCTTATTTCTAGAAATTGATTTTCCATTTAAAACCTTGATAATCCCAATCCAAAAAGTTATATCTACTATCACATGAAAATTCCAAGCCTAGGTCGAGAAACTCCTTATGATCTCAAAAAATAATTTTTGAATTTAGATAACAAAGAAATTTCTTTTAGAACATAACATTAATCACACAATAGCTATAAATTACATAGTATAAGCATAAAATCAATTTCACAGATACACATGTAATTACTCCTTCAAATTAGTTTTTCATTCCTTCAAAAAAAAACTTACAAGGAAACCTCCACAAGCTACCCACAAAAAAACAACACTTTATAGTTATCAAAAATCACCCTAAGATAAACAAAACAACATGTTATTCAACTATACAAATTGGATATATGGACTATACAAATGCTTGTACGATCTTTTAATGTGAATATGCATTTCCCATAAACATCTCTTTCTTGGTTATTTGTTCTCTATTTTTATCTATCGTTGAACTTGCTCAACTATTGAAGCCTATGTGGAAACCTCTATCTTTACTTGTCTTTACACTTTTAGCTATTTTTAAACTTAACATCAAAATACAAGACATTCACTTTCCTTTTTTTAATAACTTTTGTCCTTCTCTTCTCAAACTATATGTGAGAGAGAGAGAGAGCGAGAGCGAGAGAGAGAGAGAGAGAGAGAGAGAGAGAGAGAGAGAGAGAGAGAGAGAGAGAGAGATAATTTTTCAATGTACAATATCACATGTTTCGTCAATTAGATTTTAGCCATTCATCATATACATACATAATATTAATTTTGGGTATTACATAAAATCCACATATTAGTGTTAAAAATGACCAAGTTATACAATAGCTAATGAAACATTCACATACACATTTAATGTTTTTTAAAATCTAAAGTCACTCCTTTTGTCCTTGTGTAGATGCTTATTTCTCATTCCCCTTTATCAAATTGATACCAAAATTATGATATACTCTCTCTCCCTTCTGTCATTCTCTTGGCCTCTTTAACCCCTCCAACAACAAGAGGATTCCTCAATAGGTTCTCTCCTTTATGGCCATGCTCTTTACTTGTCGAATCAATGGATTGCTCCTAAGTTGTCATTGGATTTGTGCCTTTCTGACATATGAGCGAATAAACATCACCAACATAAGGGAGATTTTGATACAAATTGTGACTGAGGGGTGTACCTTATTACTAAGACCATTTGGATTAAAAAACCTGCATTTAGGTATTGCTCTTTATATTTAATATTAATTTCTTATGTTATTTTATTTGAATGAATAAATTTGGAGATGAAATTTCTAAGTCTACTTTTCAAGAAGATACTAGTACATTTAGGAGCATTATGAGAGGCTTTTCCATCCTTGGTTCCCTACTATGTTTTCCATTTCCTTAGTTCAATAATATTTATATATTTATAATTATTTAGTTTATTGTGTTACAAAATCTAGTTTAGAGCTTTGACTCACTTTGGGAAATGAATGAACCATAGGGCCTTTCACAACATACTTGTTCACCATAATAAATTGGTTTAATGTTTGTAATGCACTCCATATGCATTGAAACAAAGATTATATATGATGTGTACACTTTGTATGCATTAAAACAAGGATTATATATGATCTGCTCTCTATCCTCTCAATTCTCTTTCATTTCATGCAAACAAGTTATTAGCACACTAATTTTTTTAAGGAAAAAAGACCTATTGTAGGGACTATAACCACCCTCCAAAATTTTGCCTATGATTTGATTTTGGAGCCTTCCTTCCTATCCATAAGAGATTATCTTGAACTATTGTCAAGTACTCATAATTTTAATGAGACTTATATTTTTCATTTGTGCTTGTGCTTGCTCATTTTACACATCGTCGATCTTTCTATGTCACAAGCTAACCTCTTGACTTGGTCACACAGAAATTATGGGCTTGCCTCCAGAAACTGTGCAATCCTTGAGGGCAGATAGCCTTGATGACTGGAATTTTGCAGTTTAGACTGGAAATCAGCCTTGAGCTCAAAAACTGTGCAATCATGGAAGGCATCCCAACACTGAGCCCAGAAACTGAGCAATCCTTCACTAAGCTCATAAACTGTGTAGTGCACTGAGTCGGAAAGTTGCCCAATTCCCTAGAATTTCACAATCTTTCCTAGTAGCGTGCATGGAAAGTTTCCTTGGAAAGAGCAAGAAAGCTAAAAAGAAAAAAACACCACTATGAAATAGGGATCTATTATTAGCTTCCCGAAGTTAGCACATTACTATTTTTAGAATGTTTTTCCAAGTGTTTCTTTTCCTTGATTTTAGGCATGTGCATCATAAACCCTAACTTGCTCAAATCTAGTTAATCGATGCCTCTAGAGCTCATTTTCACATTCTATCTTGGAGCTCTAGTATTCTCAAGGAGATCAAGGAACCTTCAGTGAATTTGTCGTCACTTTCTGAGGTGAGTTTTTCTTTTATCGCCTTTTGCCGCTTTTTCTGTCGCTTTTGTTATTTCCCTTGTGTGAGTGTTGTTTTGATTATTTCTCTTCATGGTTGTTGGCGTTTCAACATATTTTAGCTTGTAGAAGCATTTTTTTCATTTTTTCGTTCACCTTTCACAAGTGTCGCATTGGTTTTCTTGTTTTTTGCACCAATGGTCACCATTTCGGCGACTCTCCTTGCATATTTGTTTTTCCTTCTGTTTGTTGAGTTTCTACACTTAATTCATATTGATTCATATATACTTAGTCAGGTCCACACTCAAGCTCACATCATCACTGAGATTTGCTTGTTTCCCACACCATCGGGCACATTTGCACTTTCCTTGGCCAGTTTTTACATTGCCTAGTTGGGAATTGCACAATCCCAAGGCTCAAGCTAAGATATTGGCCTCTAAGACTACGCAGTGCGTAGTACAATCTGGCCGAACAACGCATTGTGCAAGTCCAGGGCTTAGTCTTTTATCCTTGGCCACTGAGATTGCATAATGTGCAGTCTCTCCCAGTCTCTGCCTAAGCTGAACTGTGCATTGTGCAATCCAAGACTCAGGCTGCACCCTTCACTGTTGACACTGCACAATGTGCAGTGCCCACAACCAGTCCCCCTTACTTGTTCATGGAAACTGTGCAATCACTCTCACTAGTTTCCTGGTTTGTTACATGATCATGCTTTGAAGTTAAATTTGCAAAAAGATAATGTTTTCTCACCATGAGTGCCTTTTATGTCCAACAGGTACTATGGTTATTCAGAACTTCTCTCCAATAGTCATTGTTACCATGACACCCAAGAGATCTACTTCGAAGGATACCACTAAGAGTAATAGTGGGAAAACAATTGAGCAAATGTTAGTGGACTTGTCAGTGTATGTGAAGACTCAACTATTTGTAGAAAAGGATTTAGATCTAACATGGAACAAGGTTAGGGAATATTTTCAGAAAAGAGCTTCAAAGAAGATCTAGAGGACTAGCATGTTTAACTTTGTGTTCAGCAATCGGGATTACACAAGTTTGCATGCAGGTATCTAGCCTTCCCATGCACAGATGTCATCATCTTACAGTCCAGGGAAGGAAAGAAGTCGCAAGATGAAAGAAGATCCTATTGTTATGAAAGAGGATTTAGTAGGTGAGGCAAAGAGGAAACAAAGGTTGCAGAGAGTAGAATAGAGGAAGAGAGAAGCACAGTAGAGAATAGTGGAGGAAGAGAAACACAAGGAGGAAGAAGAGAATGAAATAGCAGTAGAAACAATGCAGAAGCAAAATGAAGAGCAGGAATAGAACTGACCAACAGCAGAGGAGAAGAGCGAATAGATGCAGGACAAGGAGCTTGCTCATTAAATTGAAGAATTGATTGAGATTGATGACATGGAGGTAGAATTAGAGCTGCAAAATGAAGATGTCGACCTAATGCCAAGCGCACTGCAGGTCATAGTTCAGTATCCACCACCTCCAGCAACAAATTTAGCTCCAACAGAGTAGGGGAAATTTTTCCTCTTGATGATGATCTGATAATGGGCTTGTACAATTTGTCGTATGATGAAATACAGAAGAATATTGTGAAAATATGAAGAATATTTTTTTGGATGGCCTCACATCGCTTGCAATCATTAGAGAAAGGGTGATAGTGCCAGACACCAGGAAGAATCCAAATTCCATTACCGAATCCAACTTGGCCTTCTTAGGTGGAGAAATATCAAACACTCAATATTTGATGGTTGGGAATAAGAAATTGGCACAGGATTTACAGGTTGCCAGGAAAGAGGTAGAATAACTCTACGCAGCAGCACATAATGTAGCTTCTGCACAAGTCCACTTGGAGGAGAGGAGAAAAATGATACTTGCTGAAGTATCAACACTTGGAGAGACCATGCGGGACCTCTATGAGGAGATCATTACCATACATAAGGTAGTTGTGCACTTGCATGGATTGCAACAATAGAGAAAATACTTCGTCAAAACTCTTGGGAATATAAAAGCTATGATCGCATCCGTCCATGAATGGACAATGCGATACAAATGGGCACCGCTTCACTTGGGAAAGAAAATGAAGCCATAGGCGAAGCTAGAGAAAGAGAAGGTTCAAATGTTGATTCAGAACAACAAGCACCTCACCTCTTTCATTAGTATTATTCAAGCCTCATATGTATGGTTATACAACAGTTTGGATGTATTGGTGAATGCACAAAAGATCCCATCGGTTGGTTTACTCACTGAAGCTAAACCCGGGAACCGGGTCAAGCAAGAGATCGAAGAGTACTTGGAGTAGTCGAGACAAATTTCCACCAAGAAATATTTGAAGTTAAACAGACAAAACATACAGAATTACATCATTGGTACTTTCCAGATTATAGCAATGTTGCTTTTACTTGAGAGGGAGGTTGAAACTGGTTCCAAATCATTATACCCAGATGCAATGGAGGCAAGAGTCCCCTTCCAGCCAGACATCATTACGTAGTTTTGGGATTTCATAACATAGTACCGAGTTGGCACCGATATGTCACCAAGAAGCATCAAGTGGAATTTGTTGAGCTAGATTTTCCCCAAACTCAATCATCATAGTGTTTTGTCTTGTTAGGCTATCAAGTTGTCTCTTCCATATTTTGTCTTGTATGGGTACAAGTGTAAATTGTAATATTATTTGTAATTATTTTGTAAGTGAAATTCCAAGTGTCAATATTATAATATGAAGAGTCATGAAGTAATGTAATGAGTCATTTTGTAAAGAAGTTGAAGAGTCATGAGGTTAGTCTAAAGGTCACAAAGGGGAGTTGAAGAGTCACCCCCTTTTATTATAAATAGAACCTCATAACTCATGTAAAGGGATTTTGGGAGCCAAAATTTTGGCTAGGCTTGGGATTATAATGAACATGAGATTATTGTGAAGAGCCTTAGCTTCTTCATAGTGTAGAGCGAGTATACTTCTTTGGAGGAGCAGGTGTTCTTGACCTGAATGTTCCACTATTAGGGCTAGTGGTCCATCAATGGTGTATGTGTGAATGGAAATTTTACTTATAATAATAAAATTAGAGCCGACATGCTTTCATGCATATGTTGTGAATATAGTAGGACTATTCTTATTGTATTTCCAATGTATGTTATTTAACTTATTCTTATTATTATGAACTATTTTGTTTTCATTTGTATGAATCTTGTTGAATGCTTGTTGTTGTATTAATTCATCACTTTAACTTGTGGAATATTCCACATCTTATCTTGTGATGTCACTATGCTCATGTGTTCCTTTCAAGTTGTGTACTATTACATGCTTCTAAGGGACGCACTTCCTTTTCGCTTCGTGTGTTGGAACCTTCATGCATAGCACTTGAATTTCCACAGGGTCACACACTTTCTTTCACCCAACGTTATCGTACTTCACTCTGTGTTTTTGTAGTCAAGGCATAACATTACCACCTGTTAGTGTCAGTTAGTTCTACCTGTCACCAGTGATCAAATATGCATTTACCAAGTTTTTTTAGGGATCTCAAAGTCAAATTTTATCATGTCACTAGATTTTCAAAGTAAAATTTAGTCATTGGCTAGTGTGTCTAGGTTTTCAATTACTCTTTTACAAAATTTCCATGTTTTGGTCCCTGTCATCATACATTTGGATGTGCCATCTCTCAAAAGTTTTATGGACATATCAGTCTCATTATCACAGTTTTCATTCAGCTCACTATCATCCATTAGGTCATTAGGGTTTCAGTCATTGAATTTCTCATTCCATTCATAAAATTGGCATGTGAAGGAGTAGTGATACAAATTGGTTCGAAAAGATTTTATTTCAAATGAATATGTTGTAATAAGCTTAAAATAATCTCAAGCTACATTCAAATATTCCTAAGCTACATGGTTTCCAAAGCAAAAGTGAGAAAGGCATAGTGTGAGCCACCCCACTACTATGAAAAGAAATCAACTTCACAAGCTATAAAAGACCATCATTATTCATTTCTCTCATTCATTTCATCGCTAAAGAAGCTCTCACTCATCATCAATCACTTCCTCACCATTTTTAGGGCTAAAGAAATTCCAAAAATTGATTTCAAACTCTTTCTTTGCATTTTTAAGCCACCTCGTTGCGTTTTTAGGGAGCATGCTACACTTTTCACCGGGCACGTTGCGCTTTTCCCTGCACGTTGCGCCTTTGACAATGAACGTTGTGCTTTTCTTCAAGGGTCATAAAACGAGTTTCTAAGGGTTTTCAAAGGAAAATAAAGTCACCAACACGGTTAATCAAGTAAGTTGAAGGCTCAGCATCCTTTCCAATAGTTTATTTCATAGTCTTTATGGTGTAAACCTCTTGTTTGGCCCCACGCTGCGTTTTTGTGGGAGAGCCATCATTTCAGTTTGCAACCCCTAAAACCTTGTACCTAGCATACCATACCCTCCTTTACACTTAAAGATACTCCTAAAACCCTCACATCCCCTCACTCTTATTCCTAAAACCTCCTATACATAAAACCTAGCCTTACGTTGCGTTTTTGATAGCCTTCATAGCTGGGACTGTGTATAAATTCCCTAGCTCTATTCCCTCACTCTTTTCACTTACCTCCACTTCCCTAAGTTCCCTAACATACCTCCCCATATCATAAATTTTTCCTACACCCATTCCTACTCACCCCTTCATCCTATTCCTTCATTCCCTTCCCCTGTTTTTCCCTCTAGGGTTTTTCACTCACAAGTTTACTATGGAGAAGAAAAGAAGCCATACAAAAAATTAGGTCAAAATAAGGAGACAAAGAACAATAGGTATCAAGAGGCAGAAAGAGCAAGAGCGTGAGCCATCTCCACTAGGTCAAAGGGACATTGACAAATCATTTGCTACACATAGGGACAATTTTTCTTCAAAATATTTTTCTGACCAAATGAAGATGAATTTTACAAAATTGAAAGAGGTTTTTGTTAACCACACACCAAGGAACACAAACATCCTTCATTTTATTCACAGGTGTTATGATTTGGGAGAAATTCCCAAAATACAGTTGCTATGGGAGAGTTGCTCAGTATTTTAGTGACCAACTACAAACTTGGATTCTGAACAAATGAGAAAGTATTTTTGAAAACTGGAGGAGTTTTTGTTCCTAAGATTCAAAGCTACAAAAATCTCTCTCACTTTTCATATAGGTATCAAGGATTGGGAGATAATCTTTCCTCATTTCAACCTATTTGTCTAACTATGAAATGCTCTATTTTAGTCACCTTTTTTGAGAGAAGATTGTGGCCAATCAGAGATGAATATTGGAAAACGGGAGGAGGTTATTGTTCAAAACATGCCAAAGAACACAAACCCCTCTCAAATTTTCAAATTTTGTTATGGTTAGAGAGATATCGCTCCACCTTTCAGCCCTATTTCATAGAAATTTGGCAATTTTTGGCACAGTCACCCTGCCAAAAGCGTAGCATGGGCCACGCTGCGCTTTTTCTGGAGAGCTCCAAATGGAAAAAAATCTGCATGTCTGGATGTAGTTTGACCCCTACATCAAATTTTGAAACCTGGAAGCCCAAGTCATCAACTTTTACAGGGTGAAAATGGCCAAAAACCACCTAAAAACACCTTTCTGCCCTGTTTTTGGAGGCCACGCTATGCTTTTTGAATAGTCTTGGGAGAATTGATTTTTGAGGGGCTATACTTGATCATTTTCAATTATTGAGGATTCCATTGTGTATCAGACATAAATATATTTCCAATGAGCTATCATGAGCCCAATTTGGAGTTCAAGAAGGCCTCCAAAAGTGACCTGCAATCTCACGCTGCACTTTTTCCAGATTCGCTATGCTTTTTCCAGGAGGCTAGTTTCTTCATCAGTTCGACCTAGTTTGACTTTTTCACTTATGTAAATAATGTAATTGAGTAATCCTAGTGTAATTATGATGTAATAGTGGGTGATTAGTCTTTGTAAGTGGTTTTGATGTAAATTTGGCCTCATTTATGAGAGTGGTTAGAGTCAAAGTTAAATGGAGAAGTTGTTTTAAACCTCCCTAGACATTAGAGTTTGGTTAAAACACCTCATGGAGCAGTTCCTAGAGTCTGTTAGGATATTCCGACACATAGGATATAGTTAAGTTCAACTTGGTCTAGTGTAGAGTTAGGTATAGAGTTAGGTAAAGTGTGTTTCTTTACCGTTGTACATTTTGTAACTTACAATCCGACGGTCACGATATGTAGTGATCCGACGGTTCACTCTCTCCTCGGTATTACCGACACTTGATCCGTGGCTTGACACCCGATTGGTCCATGAGTTCTATTTAAAGCGCATGGAGGGTCATTGTTCGGGTAATCCGTGCATGAGAGAAGCTTATGTAAATTTTCATTCTTTGATTAATAAATTGCCTGTAGTAGCCATGTTGGCGCAGGTCATGGACTGTTTCCCTCTTTGAGGGTTTTAACCACGTCAAAAATACTGGTGTATTGATCTGTGATCTGGTTGTGAGCGGTGTCCTTTTGGTGTTCTTTCTGAGGAACTTACCCTGTAAATTCCTACATGGTATTAGAGCTATTTGAGGGCCGCGTCCGTTGGTGATCCAAATCTGAAGCCGGTAGAAATGCATGCGGCTGTCGTTTCCTAGATCTGTTGTTTCTGACTGCTTTCGAGCCGAGAGGACTGCTCTGTTGCGTTCAAAGCATCTTTTCCAGTGAGGAACCCCTTTCGTTTCACGCGAAAAGGTTTCCGGTAGCCTTAGCTGCGTCATTTTTCAGATCGGGAGGTATACAGTGTTTTTGCAGTTTATTGTTATTTTCTCTCTGCTTATTTCGGTTTCGGTTTATTTAGCCCTTTTTTTTAACCGGATCTATACCTTTCATTTCTGCGTATGCTCTTTGCCCTGCGACTCTGTGCGATCTAGGAAAATCAGAAACAGAAAGGAAGGATTTTTCTCATGCGTATGCTCTTTTCCCTGCACCTTAGTGTGATCTCGGAAAATCAGAAACATTGAGAAAAATATTTAGTTTTTCGGCTAAAGCTAACTTTGAGCCGCAAGGTTCATTTTTTTTAAAATATCTAGTTTTTTTGTGTAAAACTAACTTCGAGCCGCAAGGTTCGTTTTTCTTTGCATATTCGTGTTGGGTTTTGTGTTTTGTGTTTTGTAGGGAAAAAGAGCTTTCTCAAGGCAAGCACGCAAACCAAGGCCCCCCCCCCCCTCTCTCCCTCTCTCTCTCTCTCTCTCTCAAATTTTTTGTATAGATCAATTGGTTCAAAGCTATTTTAAGAGAGTAGAGGTCTTGGGTTCAAGTCTCCATTTTGTGGGGGCGGATTTTTTTCATTCCCGCACATTCGCGCACTTTGCCGGCAACTTCAACAAATTTTTTTCAAAAAGCCATAACTTCTTCATCCGGAAGCCTTTTTCAGAGCCGTTTTTTTTAAAACAACCTAATTTTTCAAGATCTATCCATTGAAACACTTACTTTCAGCATCTTCAGCTTCAGTTTTTTTTAAAAATGGAAAGTCCATGCCAAGTCATTCTTGACAGCACTAACTACTTCCAATGGATAGCCTACATGGAAGATTTACTTAGAAGTAAAGGTCTCTACAGAATAGCCACAGACCAAGAGAAGAAACCAAAAGATGAAGACAAGGCTGCAAAATGGGAAAATAGACAAGATCAAGCACGTGGTTTGATAGGGATGTCTATTTCTCCTGATCTTAGATTCCATATTGCAGAACTTGAGACTCCTCATGAAGCATTGGAAAAAATCGCTAAAGTTTTTGGGATTAAAAATGAAATTAGAGCCCATCAACTTGAAAATGAGTTGCTTACTTTGGATCCTAATAATTTTTCTTGCATTGAAGATTTCTTGTCCAAATTCAAGACCCTTAGATATCTCTTGGAAGGTGTTAAGGTTAAGAAAGAAGATGGTAACCTTATTTATTCCATCCTTACTAAGTTGGGACCAGCCTACTCTGTATTTGTTTCCACTTTCCATTCTACAAGGGAAGCTTTCATTTGTCAAGGAAAAGACTACAAGGCCCCTTCCTTTGACTCCTTTTGTGATTCCTTAATAAGAGAACAAGAAAAACTCTTACACCTTGGTCTTCTTAATCTTGGAAACTCTTCCAAGAAAGCGTTAGCCACCCAACAGCAACCAAATTCAAAGAATCCTAAGAAGTCATATCCTAAAAAGAATGGTCCTAAACCAAACAAGGGTCCTAAGCAAACTCAGCCTCAAAATGAAAGATCATTTTAGCAAAATGATAAGACCAATAAAAACAAATGGAAGAAGACTGATAGACATTGTAACTTTTGTAATCGAGATGGCCACTTAGAATCTAAATGCTTTAAGAAGATGGAAGCCTTGGAAGCCGCAATGAAGAAACACAACATCCATGTGGAGCATACTTCAACTTCAACTTCCGGAATGGCATTTTTTGCATGTCGTTGTCAATCATCTCAGTCTGGTTATGCATTAAATGTATCTTCTTCTTCTCCTTCTCATGAGTGGCTCATTGATTCTGGAGCCTCTTATCACATGGCCAAAAACCAAGCCATGTTTTCTTCTTTAAATGATTGTAACACCAAAAATATATATGTTGGTGATGATAGATCTCTTAATGTTGTAGGGACTGGAACTGTTCATCTAGACAATGGTTAGTTTAATGATGTATTATGTATCAGATAACTCATTCAGGTGAAGGTAAAATTGTTGAATTTTCACCTCATGATGTTGTAATCAAGGATCTAAGAGATCCTAAACAGATTCTAGCTACTGGTATTGCTGATGATTCCACAAGGTTGTATAAGTTTCACAACTTTGGGTCATCAAATCTTCCCTCAGTATTTGTTGCTCATAATGATGAAGTGAGCAAACTTTGGCATGAGCGATTTGGTCACTTAAACTATCGCTCCCTTCAGCATCTATGTAAAGAAAATATGGTGACAGGTCTTCCTATGGTATCTTGCAGAGATGGTGTTTGTTCCGGATGTGTACTCGGAAAACATCATCGGGACAGTTTTGAAAAACGTGCCTCTTGGCACGCCTCAGCCCCTTTACAGCTTGTGCACAGTGATTTATGTGGTCCACTTCCTGTTGCTTCATTCTCTGGCTGCAAGTATTTCTTAACTTTCATTGATGATTTCTCCAGACGCACTTGGGTATACTTCTTAAAACTCAAGAGCGAAGTATTTAACACATTTTTGGCCTTCAAAGCCTTTGTTGAAAAACAATCTGGACATCAAATTCTTAAGCTAAGAACTGATAATGGTGGAGAATATGTTAAAAACACATTCATCAACTTTTGCACCGAAAATGGAATTCAAATGCAACATAATGTTCCATACACTCCACAACAAAATGGTGTAGCTGAAAGGAAAAATTGCACCTTAAAGGAAATGGCTAATTGTATGCTGCAATCTAAAGGACTCAGTCTTAGTTTTTGGGCCGAACCAATTAATTGTGAAAATTATATAATCAATCGCACTCCTACTAAGGTTCTAAAGAATATCACTCCAGAAGAAGCTTGGAGTTCCATTAAACCAGATGTAAGTCACTTTCGTGTTTTTGGAAGTGAAGCATGGGCCCATATTCCAGATGAAAAGCATAAAGCTTTAGAACCTAAGAGTGAGAAATGTACTTTTGTTGGATATTCTGAAGATGTAAAAGGTTATAGACTTATTCCATTTAAGTCCAAAAATGTTATCATTAGAAGAGATGTAAAATTTGATGAAAATAAATCGGCCTGCGAGCCTAGTCCGGCGGATGTGCCACCTCTTCCTATCTCTTCTACTTTTGAAAACATTTCTTCTTCCGATGATGAAAGTGAGGATGATAATCCTCCCCCACCTTCTCAGGATCCTCAACTTCCAAGATGGGTCCGTGCTACTCGGGATGCAGCAGGTGATCTTGCCGGTGATCCTACAGATCAGCGACGTACACGTTCTCAGTTTGAAAGAGCCTCTTCTTTACTGGCTCAAGCTCCAGTAAATCATGATCCTGACACTTTTGCAGAAGCTTCAGGCCATCCACATTGGGAAGCAGCTATGAATGAAGAATATCATTCATTGTTGACAAATGATACATGGGATCTTGTTCCTCTACCAAAGGGACGCAAACTTGTTAGATGTAAATGGGTTTACAGAACCAAGTATGGACCAGATGGGAAAGTTGATAAACATAAAGCTCGTCTTGTTGCTAAGGGTTTTTCACAGGTTGAAGGCATTGACTACACTGAAACCTTCTCCCCTGTTGCCAAAATGAACTCTATCCGCCTTGTTCTTTCCCTTGCTGCCTCTTTAAAATGGGAAGTCCATCAAATGGATGTTAAATCTGCCTTCTTGCATGGGGACTTGCATGAAGAAATCTATATGGAACAACCCATTGGCTTCATCCAAACAGACTCCATCCTTGTATGTCGACTTAAGAAATCTCTCTATGGTCTCAAGCAAGCTCCTCGGGCTTGGTATGCCAAAATGGATAGCTTTCTTTTAGAATCTGGCTTTTCTCGGTGTTATTCTGACAATACTGTCTACACCAAGAAAGTGGGCAACTCTCTTATCATCCTTGTTCTTTATGTTGATGATCTTATTCTTACTGGTAGTGATCCCAACCTTATCAACCATGTGAAGTCCAGCCTTAAAAAGAAATTTGAAATGACAGACTTAGGACACTTACACTATTTTCTCGGTCTTCAAGTCTTGCAATCCAAGGAGGGTATTTCTCTTTCCCAGTCCAAGTATGCTTGTGATATTCTTCGTCATTTTCACATGGAAGACTGTAAGCCAGCCCCTTCTCCCTTTCAGTCTAGAGTCAAACTTTCAGTCTCTTGTACTTCTCCTGAAGTTGATGCTACATTATACCGTCAACTTGTAGGAAAACTCTTGTATTTAACCCATACTCGTCCTGACCTTTCCTTTGTTGTTGGCCTTGTTGCTCGGTTCATGCAAAACCCCCGTGAAAGTCATTGGAAAGCAGCTAAAAGAATACTTCGTTATGTTCGAGGTACAGTTCAGTTTGGGATTCATTACAGTGCCAAAGTAGCTCCTCTATTAGTTTGTTTCACCGATTCTGATTGGGCTGGTGACCCTGATGATCGGAAGTCTACTGCCGGTTATGTCTTCACTCTTGGTTCAGGACCTATTACATGGGCTTGTAAGAAACAGGCTGCCATTTCTCTTTCGTCAGCAGAAGCAGAGTATTGTGGTGCCGTGGAAGCCAGTAAGGAAGCCTTGTGGCTTCGTAAGATCCTATCGGAGTTTGGCTTTGAGCAGCAGCATCCAACCACACTTTGGTGTGATAATCAAAGTGCCATTCAGCTATGCAAAGATCCAGTCCAGCATCAGCGCAGCAAACACATTGAACTACACATGCACTTCATCAAAAAGCTCATTCATGACCATGTTCTTGAAGTGCAATATTGTTCAACAAATGATCAGGTTGCAGACATCTTCACAAAGGCTCTCACAGAGGCGAAGTTCACTAAACTTCGATATATGCTTGGAGTTCAGGAAGTTGTTACTAAGGGGGGATAGGCTCTAGTGCCTCCTTCCTTCTCCTATTATGTCATATTTGTAAATCCTTCAATCCTATCCCAAGTTGTTCTTAAGGGGGGATGTTAGGATATTCCGACACATAGGATATAGTTAAGTTCAACTTGGTCTAGTGTAGAGTTAAGTATAGAGTTAGGTAAAGTGTGTTTCTTTACCATTGTACATTTTGTAACTTACAATCCGACGGTCACGATATGTAGTGATCCGACGGTTCACTCTCTCCTCGATATTACCGACACTTGATCCGTGGCTTGACACCCGATTGGTCCATGAGTTCTATTTAAAGCACATGGAGGGTCATTGTTCGGGTAATCCGTGCATGAGAGAAGCTTATGTAAATTTTCATTCTTTGATTAATAAATTGCCTGTAGTAGCCACGTTGGCGCAGGCCGTGGACTGTTTCCCTCTTTGAGGGTTTTAACCACGTCAAAAATACTGGTGTATTGATCTGTGATCTGGTTGTGAGCGGTGTCCTTTTGGTGTTCTTTCTGAGGAACTTACCTTGTAAATTCCTACAGAGTCATGGTTTCAACCCCTGAGAGTGAGGAGATGTTGTTTTGGTCTTTTTGTATCATTTCTTAGTCATAGAAGAGGTTGGACGTCAAAGGAGAGAACTATTGTAGCTTGTACTTGGACATTTTCTGGAAATCAAAGGATACAGTTTGCAGCTATTATCTAGGAATTCATGTGCAGTAAGTTTGTGATGTTGTTTTTTCTCTGTTATAGCTTTATATGAAATATATTCATCTTATCTTTCCATTCATCAACTCTTCAATGGTTTTCCTTATAATTTATAAACATAATTCTTTGCATAAAGCTCTGTTTTGATGGAAAAATCATTATGTGTTACTTTCTTTCTTGCTTAATGAATTCATGTTTCATGCTCATTAAGACTTGTAGCTTCTTATGAACACTACACTACATCGAAAAACCATAAGATCCATCAAAAAAGTATTGCTACCTTTCTCCTTTATATCTTTTTTGTTGTAACCCTTTGACCCTGGTGACCTAGCTACCTAGTTTTCTCCCTTATCCAGCATCAAAACCCTACATTTTCCAAACCTACCTGAGCCTAGCTATCTAGCATAAAATCCTTTACATTCTTGTCAATTCTTTGGCTACAATTTCATAGAGAGAGCCATCTATGGTTTGGTAGGGCTAGCTACCAAACTGAAAGCTTGGTCTGTGGTTACCTTCGTCGATCTCCTCTCAACCTAGGACATTGTGGAGGATAACATTTTTCCGTTGTTGCCGAGGACGTAAGATCATATCCTCCCTGGGAAATAACGATAAGGATCAGATCTAGTTGGTGGTGGTGGAAAACGATCAGATACAAGAAGGCTGAAATCATTCACCTGGCGACTCCAAATCAGTTCCAAACTTAATTCAAAGACTCCTCTGGAGGATGAACCTTACCAACATAAAAATGAAAGGACAATATGGGAAGATCAGGTATTCAAATTGGAATTTCATCCAAAACTTCATGTTCTTTATTGTAAATTATTTCTTCTCTTTTCCTGAGAATGTCAAGAAGGTTTTCTAGAGTATACTATATTTGAGAAAAGATACCAGACTTGCATTTGATTCCTTTCCTTTGAAGATTGTGAATACAAATTTTGATCTTGATCAAGACCCTTCTTCTGAATCTTATGTTGACCATCTTCAACTTGATGAGCCTCAAGACATCAAGACTAATCCTATAGATTTTGTACATACTCCTATACCTTGTAAAATTCCAGATAGATACAAGCCACTCATCTTACCTCCTATACTCCATCATTTCCCTAAAAATTACTACAAATATCTTCCCAGGTTTGATGGAGAATATGGTAACATCACTACTGAGAAACACATTCAGAATTTGAAAATTTTCTCGACCTTTTTTAGGTTGAAGAAGATGATGTCAGTATCAGGATTTTTTCTTTATCTTTGCAAGGTGAAGCTAAGAAATGGTTCAAGAACTTGTCGATTGCAAGCATTTTCGATTTCCATCAGTTTGTGAAAGTCTTCCTTGATAGATGGGTGATCAAGAGGAATCATTTTTTTTATTTTAGAAGAATATAATCAGTTGGAAAGACAACCAGGAGAAACAGTGCAACACTTTTCAGCCAGGTTCAATCAAGTATACCATTCAATCCCTGCTGATATCAAACCACCACCTGATTTAGCTCTCTTACACTACCCGGATGCCTTTGATCTAGAAATGGAATTTCAATTGAGAGAAAGGAACCCTACAACACTTGAAGAAATGTAGGACAGTGCAATAGCTGTGGAAGCTAATTTTCTGGTCAAAAGGTCAAAGTTGAAAGAAGAAGCGAGGGAGAACATAGAGAAGGAACATCTAACATCTTCAGAAGTGAAGCTCGACATTTTGGTAAGAACAATGGAAGAAATGATGCAAAAGATCATCATGAGAGATAAAATTGTTGTTCAAAAACACCATGTCCCTCTTATTGCTGAAGAAGAAGAGGTTGTTGACCCTAACCATTATCCTACTCATTCCAGTTACCATAGATCAGAAAATGATTGTTTTATGTATTCATTTATGGACAATCATGAAGATGGATTTGTAGATCAACCCATGGAGGATCAATATGTTGATCTAATGTGTATGTTTGATGTCATTCCTTATAATGATGAGTTACCCAAGTATGATCAGTATGATGATGATTATGTTGTTGAAATAGAGGTTGACTCTACAAGGCAATTAGTGACATGTTTTTGGGAGGAAGAAGCTTTATTACAACAACTCAGATGTAGCACTCAGCCTATGCATATCAATCATGACAACAATGAAGAGAATCTAGAAAATTTCAAATCAGGTGAAAGGTCTTTGTATTTATGTTTTACTTCAATTTTAATATTGAGATAAAACTTTCCTAATATTAGAAATCAACACTCTTTCAGTTTTGATGTCAAGCACGGAGAAGACCATGAAATTCTTGACCAAGACTCCTTACCTTTGTGTTTCTCTTCTTTCGAAATAATAATATCAAACTAGAAGGTTACCAATGAAGAAAACAAACAAGTTAATAGTAGTTGGGAACCTTCTCCTCAAGTTGTTGAGAATGTTGTTTGTAATATAGAACATTTTTTCAGTCCACAATCACTGTTACCAAGCAACATTCAGTTTGAAAATTCAGCCCGAATTATGGAACATGAAGATTTTATAGAAAATCATGTAGCCTCATTGGAGCCAATGTATGACAAGTTGCAAAAGTCCTCTCAAGTTATCCTTGATCCAATAGCTGATGTTGTGGATGATATATGTAGTCAAAGTCCTTCTCCATTAGTTAACTATGAGCTTCAAAACAAAGATGACACGAATTTGATTAGGCAGCTAGCTTCATTGTTTTGTTCAGCAGGAGTCTTGTTACAAAGTTCATCCAAAAATTTGCAGTCTACATCTATTTCTCTTGAGAATGACAAACTTCATTCTATAAAATAACCAATGTCTAAAAAGGAAGAAGATTTTTGTCTCGTTGTTGATCATCAAGAAAAGGTAGTCATTCACGAGTTTCAGGATCCTTTTGTCAAGTTGTTGCAGTCATCAAGGGAGATGAGTTTTATTATATTTATGGATCATGTACACATGTTCAGTGGACACTTGGAGTGGCCTATCTTTTGTTTTTTCTGCCTGCTCAAGGAAAGTGTGAGAAGGACTCAAGTAAGAAACCATTTGTTGGATTGTTTACACTTGAGGGATCATTACACATGATTGTATATACATATTCAATAGGTTAGTGGCTATCATACGAGTTTGAAGCCAAAGGAGAATGCCATAAGGCTTCTTTGATCCATTGTTGTTTTGAAGATTTAGTTTCTGTTTGTTTGTTAAAGTCAGTTATTCAGTCAGTTTCCAGTTTGAGTTTAGTCTTTTCTTTGACTCCATGCCCAATGAATAAGGCTACTTCATCTACGTGTTCTTGACACCTCCAAGGAGCTTCCATCCCCAGCTGGAGCATATGTTAATGTCAGTTAGTTCTTCCTGTCACCAGTGATCAAATATTCTTTTACCAAGTTTTTTTATGGATCTCAAAGTCAAATTGTGTCATGTCACTAGGTTTTTAGAATAAAATTTGGTCACTGGTTAGTGTGTCTAGGTTGTCAATTACTCCTTTACAAAATTGCCATGTTTTGGTCAATGTTATCATATATTTGGATGTTCCATCTCTGAAAATTTTTATGGTCATCTCAGTCTCATTATCACAGTTTTCATTCAACTCACTTGATGATTAGGTCATTAGGGTTTCATTCATTGAATTTCTCATTCCATTCATAAAATTGGCATGTGAAGGAGTAGTGATACAAATTGGTTCAAAAAGATTTTATTTCAAATGATTATGTTGTAATAAGCTTCAAATAATCTCAAGCTGCATTCAAAGGTTCCTAAGCTACATGGTTTCCAAAGCAAAAGTGAGAAAGGCATAGTGTGAGCCACCCCACTAATATGAAAAGAAATCAACTTCACAAGCTATACAAGACCATCATTGTTCATTTCTCTCATTCATTTCATTGCTAAATAAGCTCACTCATCATAAATCACTTCCTCACCATTTTTAGGTCCAAATACATTCCAAAAATTGATTTCAAACTCTTTCACTCTGTTTTTAAGCCACCTCGTTGTGTTTTTAGGGAGCACGTTGCGCTTTTCACTAGGCAGGCTGCGATTTTCCCTACACATTGCGCTTTTGACAGTGAACGTTGTGCTTTTCTTCAAGAGTAATCAAACGCATTTCTAAGGGTTTTCAAAGGAAAATCAAGTCTCCAACAAGGTTAATCAAGAAAGTTGAAAGCTCAACATCCTTTCCATCAGTTTATTTCATAGTCTTTATGGTGTAAACCTCCTATTTTCCCCCATGCTGCGTTTTTTTGGGAGAGCCATCATTTTTAGTTTGAAAACCATAAAACCATATTCCTAGAATACCCTACCCTCCTTTACACTTAAACACACTCCTAAAACCCTCACACCCCCTCACTCTCATTCCTAAATCCTCTTATACCTAAAACCTAACCTTACGTTGTGTTTTTGGTAGCCTTCATAGCTAGGATAGTGTATAATTTCCCTAGCTATATTCCCTCACAATTTTCACTTCCCTCTACTTCCCTAAGTTCCCTAACATCGCTCCCCATCTCATATATTTTTCCTACGCCCATTCCTACTCCCTAACCCCTTCATCCTATTCCCTCATTCCCTTACCCTGTTTTTCCCTCTAGGGTTTTGCACTCACAAGTTTACTATGGAGAAGAAAAGAAGCCATACAAAAAATCATGTCAAAACAAGGAGACAAAGAAAATTAGGTCTCAAGAGGTAGAAAGAGCAAGAGAGTGAGCCATCTCCTCCACTAGGTCAAAGGGACATTAACAAATCATTTGCTACACATAGGGACAATTTTACTTCAAAATATGCTTTTGACCAAATGGAGATGAATTTTACAAAAGGGAAAGAGGTTTTTGTTAAAAACAGACCAAGGAACAAAAACCTTCTTTATTTTATTCACATGTGTTACTATTTTGGAGAAATGTTCAAAATACAATTGCTATGGGAGAGTTGCTCAGTATTTTAGTGACCAACTACAAACTTGGATTCTAAACAAATGAGAAAGTATTTTTGAAAACTGGAGAATTTTTTTGTTCCTCATATTCCAAGCAAAAAACTCTCTCACTTTTCATATAGGTATCAAGTATTGGGAGATAATCTTTCCTCATTTAAGCCTATTTGTCTGACTGTGCAATGTTCTATTTTAGTCACCTTGTTTCAAAGCTAATTTTGGCCACTCAGAGATGAATCTTGGAAAATAGGAGGAGGTTATTGTTTCAAACATGCCCAATAACAAAAATCTCTATATGATTATAGAAATTCATTATGGTTAGAGAGATATCGCTCCACATTTCAGCCATATTTTCGCAGAAATTTGGCAATTTTTGGCACAGTCACCTTGCCAAAAGCATAGCGTGGACCACACTGCGCTTTTTATGGAGAGCTCCAAATGGAAAAAAATATACATTTTTGGATATATTTTGACCCCTACATAAAATTTGGACACCTGGAAGCCCAAGTCATCAACTTTTATAGGGTGAAAATGGCCAAAAACCACCTAAAAAACACCTTTCTACCCTGTTTTTGGAGGCCACGCTACGCTTTTTGACCAGTATTGGGAGAATTGATTTTTGAGGAGCTATACTTTATTATTTTCAATGCTTGAGGAGTCCATTGTGTAGCATACAGAAATATATTTCCAATGAGCTATCATGAGCCCAATTTGGAGTTCAGGAAGGCCTCCAAAAGTGACCTGCAATCTCACGTTGCGCTTTTTGTAGTCCACGATGTGCTTTTTCCAGATTTGCTGTGCTTTTTCCAGGAAGCTAGTTTCTTCATCAGTTTGACCTAGTTTGACTTTTTCACTTATGTAAATGATGTAATTGAGTAATCCTAGTGTAAATATGATGTAATAGTGGGTGATTAGTCTTTGTAAGTGGTTTTAATGTAAATTTGGCCTCATTTATGAGAGTGGTTAGAGTCAAAGTTAAATGGAGAAGTTGTTTTAAACCTCCCTAGACATTAGGGTTTGGTTAGAATACCTCATGGAGTAGTTCCTAGAGTCATGGATTCGACCCCTAAGAGTAAGGAGATGTTTTTTTTTGTCTTTATGTATCATTTTCTTAGTCATAGAAGAGGTGGGAGATCAGAGGAGAGAACTATTGTAGCTTTTACTTTGACATTTTTTGGAAATCAAAGGATACAGTTTGTATATATTATCTAGGAATTCATGTGCAGTAAGTTTGTGATGTTATTTTTTCTCTGTTATAGCTTTATATGAAATATATTCATCTTCTATTTCCATTCATCAGCTCTTCAATGGTTTTCCTTACAGTTTATAAAAAGAATTCTTTGCATAAAGCTTTGTTTTGATGGAAAAATCATTATGTGTTACTTTCTTTCTTTCTTAATGAATTCATGTTTCATGCTCATTAATACCTTTAGCTTCTTCTGAACACTACATTACACCAAAAAACCCTAAGATCCATCACAAAAGTATTGCTACCTTTCTCCTTCATATCTTTGTTGTTGTAATCCTTTGATCCTGTTGACGTAGCTACCTAGTTTTCTCCCTTATCTAGCAACAAAACCCTAAACTTTCCAAACCTACCGAGCCTAGCTATCTAGCCTAAAATCCTTTACATTCCAGTCAATTATTTGGCTACGATTTCATAGAGATAGCCCTCTCCAATTTGCTAGGGCTAGCTACCAAAATGAAAGTTTGGTTTGTGGTTAACTCGATCGATCTCCTCTTAACCTGGGACATTGTGGAGGATAACACCACCCACTGTTGGGACTTCTACTCCAAACAGTGTGAGGTCTAGTTGGGACTTCATATCGGGGAGGTACCCTGAATGTTGGCAGATCCAGCATCGTCAACATTTCTGGTGCTAGGAGGGCCAGATGACAAGCTGACCCTTGAAATCTTTTTTGAATTTCTACACTCATTTAATGACTTCTTTGCAAATCATAACCTTGACATGTTTTTCTAGACACACAAATCTGAAAGTGTTGGCAAGGATTATTGATGACTTGTAAATTTTTAAATTCAATGGCAAGGGTGAAACAAACTTATTTGAGCACACAACCCATTTTCTTGATTTCTTCATACAACACAATATCCACTCTGAGGATGTTGGTTGTAGGTTGTTCATTCTCACGTTCGAAGGGCATTTACGGGAATGGGGTAACACATTGTCTAATGAATCCATTCACTCTTTCAAACAACTTGTCACAGAGTTGTTCTGCTCCTTTGATATGTATGATCATAAACTTTGTGCAAGAAAATTTTGAATTTGCGAAAGGCACCTGATGAATCTATCCAGGATTTTCACAATTGTTTTATTCATTTTTGCTTTGAATTTCCAGAAGATGATGTTGATTGGTCTTTCTTGGTAGACATATTCTTATATCTTATTCACATTTCAGAAAATCCACACGAGTTTGAATCTTTCAAACCTCTCCCAACATACCTCGGTATTAGAGCTTCTAAATCTGCAATGGATGAAGTTGTTGTTCCAAGTGACCCTCCGTCCCCTTCTCATCAAACAACTCTAGTTCCGTAGGTTGAGGTGGGAGAACTTGAGAATTCATTTGTTGATCTACCACCATCTTCTCCAACCCCACATACTCAGAACTTCAGTGCAGGTTTAGACTGTGAGTCTTATGGTTACGATGATGGGTCATCTCCTCGTCCTCCATACTTTGGTCCCTCTAATCCTCCGAATTGTGATTTTTTGTGTTCACCTATTTCAAATCTCTCTTTTGATGTTCATGAGGATCAATTTTTGGATGGAGTTGGTGTTAAGAAGCCAACCTTTGATACCATTTATGATGATCATGTGTGGGAGCCCATAGATGAACAAGAATTTAAGATGAAGGAGAATTTTCTTCCTTCCACACCTCTCCCTCATCATCCCGACATTTTCCACGATTTTTTCATTCCTATTAAATCTTGTGAAAATTTAGTTTATGTTGATGTTATTATTCTGATCATTCTCAGAACATGTGGAATATCAATTTTTCATCTAAACGCGGAGAGGACAAATATTTTATGCCTGGTCATCCAAATCTCTCATCTTATATTTCTAAACATATAGAGGGTGAAATTCCTCGTTTTCCATCTTCCCTCTTTGTGATTCATCAAATCATGAGGATGCCTCTATTTTCGATCTTGAGCTTTCTGATCGTGGTTTTTGTGACCTTTTCATTGATTCATTTGGTCGTGATCCTAATTCTTCTACTCTAGATCTTTCCAAGCCATCGATCTTTAGTGATCCATATTATGGGGTGTTGGAACTTGTTAAAATTGGCAACTAGGGCCAAACTCCATGTGGGTCATATTATTTATGGCAGCTGATATTTTTATTGGATCCCTCTCATTGAGAGGTGTAGGATTGATCTAAAGATCATCCAATTCCGATAAGTATTTATGAAGTTATTAATTTATTTATGTTATGGACAAATGCTAAGTCGGCCAGCAACTTATGTACGCTCAGAAGCCCAACAGTCATGTCTATTCAACCTCTACATTTTAGTATAAATAGAAGAGATGACTTCAAGTCATTTCTACACACACTTGGATCTCTTCCTCTCTCTACTTGTCTTTGGGTTTTAGTAGGAGGAGTGATCCTAAGGAAAAGCTAGATAAGCCGAAAAATCTGGAACTGCCAGAAAAGCTGGAAAAGCCAGAAAAGTCGGAACTGCCGAAAAAGCCGGAACTGCCAGAAAAGCCAGAATAGCCGGAAAAGCTGGAAAAGCCGGAACTGCGAGAAAAGCCAGAATAGCTGGAAAAGCCGGAAAAGCCGGAACTGCAAAAAAAGCTAGAAAAGTCAGAACTGCTAGAAAAGATGGAACTGTCGAAAAAGCCGGAAAAGCTAGAAAAGCCGGAAATACCAGAAAATCCGAAAAAGCCGGAACTGCCGGAAAAGCCGGAACTGCCGGAAAAGCCGGAACTGCCAGAAAAGCCGGAACTGCTGGAAAAGTTGGAAATGCCGGAAAAGCCAGAAACGCCAAAAAATCCGGAAGCCAGAAAAGCTGGAAAAGCTGGAAACGCTGGAAAAACCAGAAATGCTGGAACTGTCAAAACTGCCGGAAAAGTCGGAACTACCGGGAACTGCCAAAACAATCAGAGAATCTATCTTCGAAGGAAGGCAACATGATGTATGAGATCATGGGCACCATAATAAGCAGCATGATGATATGAGCATGGGAAACACAATGATGCATGATGATATGAGCATGGGCAGCTTGATGATGAATAAGGCCATGGAAGATGCAGCATGATGAGCAGCATGAAGATGAGAGCAGCTCAGTCATCAAGGTTCAACACATGTGACAGTACAGCAAGGTGTCACACGGTAATGTGCAGCAAATAGATGAGATGAAACACTATGATAGGTGAACAAGTCACCTTAGAGAATCGGTTGAAGCAATATGTCTTCAACTGATCTCATGTCGATATCAAAAGTCAAAGAGATTGACTTCTATTCTAAATGTACTATCTCTCCCACTTTCTCTACTCAACTTTGAAGAACATAAAAGAAGAATTGATCAAGGCTTTCCCCACATTGGGGTTTGTCCCTGGCTAGCACCACATCTTGTGTCCTCTCGTCTTGGCTTGTCTTCTGCAATTTATATTTATGTTCTATCTGTAGTTTACTTTATACTGATGTGATTGCTAATGTGGAAAAGAAATTGAAATAAATTGCTCTAGCATAGAACATACCTAAAATTAACATGGAATCAGAGCTGAGGTGAAGACAATGCCCAAGAAAGAGTGAAAGAGAAATCACCAAAGACAATAGGGACAAGACAAAAGGATTAATGGGTTCCACATCTCTCTTCTAAGTTCACAAATGGTGAATTTGAAGCAGAACATATTATCAGAATGGCGTAGCGGAAGTTTCTGATGGCCCATCTAAAGATCACTTCATTGGGAAGTTTAGATCTAAGGGTGGAAGGAAAGGTGGATGCCTTGGTTGCAATAAGTTCAACCATTATGGGAAGGAGTGTCCGAAGGTAATGTGGGTCATCAAGGAAATGGTCAAATCTTCAAAGAAAGCAAGGAACCCTGAATCACTTTTATGTACCTAATCGCAAGAAGAACTTGGTGTCCATCTCAGAAATGGAAGTCAAAGGTTTCAGGGTAGCACTCATCGATGGAAATGTACGTGTTTGGAAATAGAATTTTCAAAGATGTTTTTGAGTTCAGGGTTGTATCAATTGCAGGAAGTCCACTGGGGACCATGTCCATTGTCACGTAGCACCGGAGGTCTGTGAGTCAGATGGTGACAGGGATGCCTAAATTCAAAAGGAGCATGAAAGTACATGTCTGAGATGTACCGAAGGAAAATCTTACAAGGGGACCATTCCCCTCATGTAGCAGGTCCACAGGTCTGGAACAACCCAAGGGGTTTGAGATTGATAATCAGGAGTCTCGCATATGCAGGTGGAAGAAAGTTCTCTATGGCTTGAAGCAAAACACCCCGAGCATAGTATGAGAGGATCGATAGCTGTCTGGTAAAGCTAAGATTCACTAGGAGTGAAACGGATCCAAACCATCCGAAGGTTGTGGATGATAGACCTCTCATACCAGCACCTTATGAGGATGACCTACTTCTAACAGGTGCATACCCTCTCATTTGCAGAAGTAAGAGGGAGTTGGATTCCAGATGTGGAATGGTGAACTGCAAGCCTGTAACTACATCGAGGATCTTAACTTTCAGAAGTTATATGGTAGTGATGTCGGACCAGATTTTGGAAATGCCTCTGAATCTCATAAACTCATTCGCATTGATGTTCTTGATGAACTTCCATCTGGACATATGTTATGCAGTTAGCATGGTGAGCTCATATTTGGTTTAACCTCACTGGATTGGTGCCAAGAATCTTTTGAGATGTCTTCGGGGCACAATCTCTCATGGATTGAGATACACTATCAGAAATATGAAACTGAGGGATTATTTGAATGCTAATTGGGCAAGCAGTGTGGAGGATCACTAGAGCACTTCTTAGTGTTGTTTCTCTTTGGATTCTGCTTTGATATCATGGATGAGCAGGAAGTAGAAGTCAGTTGTTATAAGCACCGCTGAGACCGGATACATATCTATGAGTATGATCTCGTATGAAGCTGCCTGGTTTGGGAAGCTATTCAAGTGAACTGTTTGTACCACTATGATTCTTTGTGACAACCAGAGGTGGGATTCGATTATTGAGGAATCCCGTATTTGACGATTGCTCCAGCAAATAGACATCAGATAATACCTTATCTGGGATATGGTAAGTCTATGAGCAAGGAAGCTCCATCGCTATGAGATGATGTACAGGTCACTACACTTTGTCTAAGCCCCAGGGGAAAGATCAAATCTGTGATTTTCCCGAACGACTTGGAGTCGTCAAGAGACCCTTGTAGAAGGGTCCTACATGTTGTATACATTGAGCTCTGGGAGCTCTGGGGCTTGTGGTTCTTACTGGAGCAACATACGACCACAGGGTGACTCACCCTCCCTTGGTGGTGCGCACTAGGACAGGATGATTCGCTCTCTTGTGGACAGGATGATTCGCTCTCCTATGGACAAGATGATTCACTCTCTTGTGGGACAAGATGATTCACTCTCTTGTGGGACAAGATGATTCGCTCTCCTATAGACAGGATGATTCGCTCTCCTGTGAACAAGATGATTTGCTCTCTTGTGGGACAAGATGATTCACTCTCTTGTGGGACAGGATGATTCACTATCCTATCTAGTAGGATGATTAATTCTCCTGTGAGGTCTGGATGATGTGTTCTCCATGACGATTGTGTAGCAAGATGATTAATTCTCCTGTGAGGTCTAGATGATGTGTTCTCCATGAAGATTGTGTAGCAGGATGATTAATTCTCCTGTGAGGTCTGGATAATGTGTTTTCCATGACGATTGTGTAGCAAGATGATTAGTTCTCCTGTGAGTTCTGAATGATGTGTTCTCCATGACGATTGTGTAGCAGGATGATTAGTTCTCCTGTGATGCCTGGATGATGTGTTCTCCATGGCGATTGTGTAGCAGGATGATTAGTTATCTTATGAGGACAAGATTGATTAAGTTCTCCTGTCGAGGCATCCTACCCATGTAGTCTAGGACTCATGGGAAGTACCTCTCATCTGATCAATGAGTAGGGAAATGAGGATAGGGATCATAGTAGTATCGATGGACGCATCGTTGTATCTACTATACTCCCTATGCTAGGATGACCTTCATTGATCTGGGATCAATGATACTGGTCTGGGACCAGTGGTAGGAGTTGCACCCACTATGACACTAACTTCGGGTCGGTTGAGGACTAGTGGTACATACTCTGAGACTGACTTCGAGACAGTAGAGTACTGGTCTGGGACCAGTGGTAGGAGTCGTACCTACTACGACACTAACTTTGGGTCAATTGAGGATTGGTCTGGGACCAGTGGTACACACTCTGAGACTAACTTCGGGTCAGTGGAGAATGGTATGACACATTCTCGATCAATACTTCTTCTTCATGGTTCAGTAGAGCTAAGTTGAGCAGAGCAGAGCCAGCAGAGCTGAGCAAAGCCAACAAAGCAGAGCAGAGCCAGTAGAGATGAGCAGAGCCAGCAGAGCAGAGCAAAGCCAGTAGAGCTAAGCAGAGCTGAGCAGAGCCAACAGAGCAGAGTATAGCCTACAGAGCTGAGCAGAGCCAGCAGAGCTGAGTAGAGCTGAGCAGAGCTAGCAGAGCAGTGCAGGGCACTGATAGCAGAGATAGTACAGTTGGACATATGGATTAGCAGATGGAGTTCTCCCTAGTTGAGAGGGAGTGTTAAAATTGGCAACTAGAGCCAAAATTCATGTGGGTCATATTATTTATTCCAGCTGATATTTTTATTGGATCCATCTCATTGAGAGGTGTAGGATTTATCTAAAGATCATCTGATTCCGATAAGTAGTTATGAAGTTATGAATTTATTTATGTTATGGACAAATTGTTAAGTCGGCCAGCAACTTATGTAGGCTCAGAAGCCCAACAGCCATGTCTATTCAACCTCTACATTTTAGTATAAATAGAAGAGGAATTCAAGTCTTCTACACACACTTGGATCTCTTCCTCTCTCTACTTGTATTTGGGTTTTAGTAGGAGGAGAGATCCTAAGGAAAAGCCGGAAAAGCCGGAAAATCTGAAACTGCCGGAAAAGCTGAAACTGCCGGAAAAGTCAGAACTGCCAAAAAAGTTGGAACTATTAGAAAAGCCAAAAAAGATAGAACTGCCAGAAAAGCCAGAAAAGCTGGAACTGCCAGAAAAGCCAGAAACGCTGGAAAAGCCGAAAATACCGGAAAAGCCAGAAAATCTGGAAAAGCCAAAACTGTCAGAACTATCAGAAATGTTGGAACTACCAGAAAAGCTGGAACTGCCAAAAAATCCAAAAATGCCGGAAAAGCCAGAAAAGCTGAAAAATCCGAAAAAGTTGGAAAAGCCGAAAATGCCAGAACTGTCAGAACTACTGGAAAAGCCGGAACTACCGGGAACTGTCGAAACAGCCGGAGCATCTGTCTCCGAAGGAAGGCAACATGATGTATGAGATCATGGGTAGCATAATAATCAGCATGATGATATGAGCATGGGCAGCATAATGATGCATGATGATATGAGCATGGGCAGCATAATGATGAATGAGATTGTGAGCATGGGTAGCTTGATGATGAATAAGACCATGGAAGATGCAACATGATGAGCAGCATGAAGATGAGAGCAGCTCAGTCATCAAGGTTCAACACATGTGACAGTACAGCAAGGTGTCACACGGTAATGTGCAGCAAATAGATGAGATGCAGCACTATGATAGGTGAATGAGTCACCTTAGAGTCTTCAACTGATCTCATGCCAATATCAAAAGTCAAATAGATTGACTTCTATTGTAAATGTACTATCTCTCTCACTTTCTCTGCTGAACTTTGAAGAACATAAAAGAAGAATTGATCAAGGGTTTCCCCACATTAGGGTTTGTCCCTGGCTAGCGCCACATCTTGTGTCCTCTTGCCTTGGCTTGTCTTCTGCAGTTTATATTTATGTTCTATCTACAGTTTACTTTATGCTGATGTGATTACTAATGTGGAAAAGAAATTGAAATAAATTTCTCTAGCATAGAACATACCTAAAATTAACAGAACTTCCCCAAGCTATTGAGGCACTTCTGTCTGAGCTGATGCTTATGTTAGGCTCTTGTATTCTTGTGGTCAATTCCACTTCTGATCAGAAAGGTGTTGAATATTTCCATTCTCTTCATCACCTTGTCGCATACATTGAAAATCATTATGTTCTATGATTTTCGCATCCTCCATATATACCACACGATCCTATTGCTAAGCCATTGGAGGATTCATACGTGGTCATCACAGTTGCAAAACGAAAATTTCCTTCTTTCTTTATGTTCATCCGTTTTCACAATTCAAAAGTTTGTGCTTACATGCCTTTGAGTTGTAGTGTGTTTAAACACCACCATGCCTCTGCAGAATGTCTCCCATACACGTTTCTTTCTTTCTTTTCTGCATGTTCTTTCAAACTTTGAACATTTTGGTTTGTATTGTCTTACCTTTTTTGTTTGTTTTTATGTTTGAATATCTTTCTTAACATGCATTCCCTCACATACATGGGCTGGCCAAAGAGACAGTGGCTGCATTGGAAGTATCACTTCATGTTAGTCTGACCTATGCTCTGATTAGGTTAGTAGTAGTAGTTTTTCTTTTCTTAGTTGTTTTATATGAATTTCTTTAATTTAATTTTTGTTTCGCTCTGATTCTTCTCTTTTGTTTGCTTTCTTTCAGTTATAGGATAGTTTCTGCATGAGACCATGTTTGGCTTCTCAGACAAGCAGGGTGAAGTCCAATAGGAAGTTGTACTAGTATCAATTCTTGGTTATCTATCTATTCCCTGTCTTTGTATGAATCTTGCATTTCTTTTAGTTGATGATACTCTGATGGAAAATATGTTCCTTTCAGAGAAAGTCACAGTGAAATTACAATACTTGCACTTTTAACTAGTACCACCTACTATAATCAGTTTTCTTTTTGAGTTCATCTTTGTCAGCTAATTTGAGTAGAGTAAAGAGAGGAGGAAAATCTTAAAAAGTATATTAGAGGTGTATATAAATATCCTTCTCTGAAGGGCCAACCTCTTCTTCTCTCAATAAGATGGGATCCATCTTCTACCCCACGAAATAAATAAGTGCCAATACATAGTTATTTGAACAAATAAAAAGAAAAGAAAAAAATGAAAAATGAAATATAGGGTGAAAGAAGAGAAAGGCTTCCTGCGTAGAGAGGTGAACTAAGAAACTCCACTAGGGTACTGTCCAGGTTCGTTGGCAACGGAGCAATGCTTGTGTTCCTGGAGTTTCTTCGCCGGGGTATTTTCTAGGCCTGTTGAAAGTAGAGCAACACCAGAGATGAAAACTAAGACTCTGACAATTTAATTTACTTTTGCATTTATATACTCTTCATCCCCAATCGAAACAACTTAGTCTAACTTGGCTTGGTATGTGTGCTGTTGATAAAGAGAATGGTAGGGACTATATATTTAACTCAAGTTCAGTGAAGAAGTTGTGAAAATCAATGAACTGAACAATACTTCCAGAAGAGTTAGACCTATTTTGCATGAGACAATATCCATACAGAGAACTGAAGTTCTACCAGTGTATCGACAATGTCGTAGCGGTTACAACCACCCTCCAAAATTTTTTCCTATGCTTTGATTTCAGAGCCTTCCTTCCTATCCATAGGAGCATATATTGTATTGTTGTCAAGTAATCGTGATTTTAATGAGACTTATATTTTTCATTTTTTCTTGTGTTTGCATGTCTTACACTTAACTAATCTTTCTAGGTCACAAGCTAACCTCCTGGCTTGGTCACACAATAGTTCTGGGCATGCCTCCAAAAACTGCACAATCTGTGAGGGCAGTCATCCTTGTTGATTGGAATTGTGTAGTTTAGGCTGGAAGTCATCCTTGAGCTCAAAAACTACACAGTCATGGAAGGAAAGCCAACATTGAGCCCAGAAACTGTGCAAATCCTCACTGAGCTCATAAACTGAGCAGTACGTTGAGCCAGAAAGTTTCATAGTTCCCCAGAATTGCACAATCTTTCCTAGTAGCGTGCATGTCAAGTTTCCCCGGAAAAACCAACAAATCTAAAAAGAAAAAAGAATCCCTAGGAAATAGGTATATATTATTAGCTTCCCGAATTTGGCACATTGTTATTTTTAGAAGTTTCTGCCAAGTGTCACTTTTCCTTGATTTTGTGCATGCGTGTCATAAACCCTAATTTTCCCAAATCTAGTTAATCGAGGCCTCTAGATCTCATTTTATTATTCAATCTTGGAGCTCTAGCATTCCCAAGGAGATCAAGGGACCTTTGGTGAAGTTGTCGTCTCTTTTCCAAGTGAGTTTTGTTTTATCGCCTTTTGCCACTTTTGTTGTTGCTTTTGTTATTTCGCTTGTGTGAGTGTTGTTTTTCTTGTTTATATTCATGGTTGTTGGATTTTTAACATATTTTAGCTTGTAGAAGTGTTTTTTTAGTTTGTCATTTTCCTTTCACAAGTGTCACATCTTTTTTCTTATTTTTGCACCGATGGTCATTGTTTCGATGACTCTCCTCGCATATTTTTTTCCTTCTGTTTGTTGATTTTCTACGCTTGATTCACATTGATTCATCTGTACTTATTCATATCCACATTCAATCTCACATCATTAGTTAGATCTTCTTGTTTCCCACACCTTGATTGGGTAGATCTACACTTTACTTGGCTAGTTTTTACCTTGCCCAATTGCGAACTGCGCAATCCTAAGGCTCAAGGTGAGAGATTGGCCTCTGAGATTGCGTAGTGTGCAATACAGGCTAGCCCAATTGCGCACTGAACACTTCCAAGGCTTAGTTTACTCTACCCTTGGCCACAAAGACGGTGCAATGCACAGTCTCTCCTAGTCTCTACTCAGGCTGAACTATGCATTGCGCAGTCTCAAGCCTCATGTTATACCCTTGGTTGTTGGGACTGCGCAATTCACAGTGCCCACAACCAGTCCCACTCACCTGTTCATGGAAACTATGTAATCACTCTCATTAGTTTTCCAGTTTGTTGCTTGATCATGCTTTGAAGTTAGATTTGCAAAAAGCTAATGTTTGCTTTCCATGAGTTCCTTTTCTATCCCACACGTACCATAGTTGTTAAGCACTTCTCTCCAGCAGACATTGTTACCATGGGACCGAAGAGAGCTGCTTCAAAGGATACCACTGAGAGAAGTATTGGGAAAGTAGTTGAGAAAACATGAGTGGACTTGCTATTGTATGCAGACACTCAACTATTTGTAGAAAAGGATTTAGGTCTAAAATGCACAAGGTTAAGGAATATTTTCATCAATAGCTTAAAAGAAGATCTATAGGATGAGAACGTTTATATCAATGTTCAGGAGTTGGGATTACACAGGATTACATGCAGGTACCTAGCCTTCCCATGTGTAGCTATCATCAACTTATAGTCCAGGGAAGGAAAGAAGTCGCAAGATGAAAGTGGATCATGTTGTTATGAAAGCAGCTTTAGTATGTGAGGCAAAGAGGAAACATAAGCTGTAGAGAGAAGAATGGAGGAAGAGAAGAAGAAGTAGGAAGAAGAAGAAAGGTAATGTGCAATAGTAGTAGAAACATCGAAGAAGCAAGATAAAGAGCAGGAATAGAACCGACTAGCAACAGAGGAGAAGAGAGAACGGAAGCAAGACAAGGAGCTTGCTCATTAGATTGAAGAACTGATTGAGATCAATGACATGGAGCTAGAATTGGAGCCAGAGAATGAAGAAATCGACCTGATGCCAAGTGCACTGTAGGTCACAGTTCAGTCTCCACCACCTCCAGCAGAAAAGTTAGCTCCAATCGAGGATGGGGAAAATTTCCTACTTGATGATGATCTGTTAATGGGCTTGTACAATCTGTCATATGATTAAATACAGAAGAAGATTGTTCAAACATGAATAAAACATTTTCCGGATGGCCTCCGACATTGCCTACATTCATTAGAGAAAGGGTGATAGTGGAGGACACCAAGAAGAATCCAAATGCCATTGTCGAAGCCAACTTGGCCTTCGCAGGTGCAGCAAGATCAAACACTCAGTATTTGATGGCTAGGAATAAGAAATTGGCACAGTATTTACAAATTGTCAGGCAAGTGGCAGAACAACTTTGCACAACAACACAGAATGTAGCTTCCGCATGGGTCCACTTGGAGGAGATGAGAACAACAATACTTATTGAAGTATCAACACTTGGAGAGACCATGTGGGACCTCTATGAGGATCTCATTACCGTACATAAGGCATTTGTCTCCTTGCATCGCTTATGGTAGCAGAGCAAAGAATTCGTCAAAAGTCTTAGTAATATACAAGTTGCCATCGCATATGTGCATGAATTTACAATGCAATACAAAGGGGCACCGCTTAACTTGGGAAACAAAATGAAGCCACAAGTAGAGATGGAAAAAGTGAAGGTTCGAATGTTGATTCAAAACAACATGCACCTCACCTCTTTCATTGGTAGTATTTAGGCCTCATATGTATGGCTATACAACAGTTTGGATGTCTTGTTGAATGCACACAAGATCCAATCAGTTGCTTCACTCACCGAAGCTAAACCTAGGAACCAGGTAAGGAAAGAAATTGAAGAGTATTTGGAGCAACTGAGACATATTTCCATCAAGAAAGATTTGGATCTGAACATATAGAACATGTAGAATTACATCGGTGGTCCTGTCCATATTTAAAAAATGTTTCTCTGACTCGAGAGGGAGGTTGAAACTAGTTCCAAATAATTGTACCCGGAGGCAAGAGTCTACTTCCAACTAGATACCATTACTCAGTTTGGGGATATCATCGCACGTTACCGATCTTCGCATCGATATGTGACCAAGAATCATCAAGTGGAAGTTGTTGAGATAGAGTTTCCCCAAACGCATGCATCATAGTGTTTTGTCTTGTTAGGCTATCAATTTGTCTCTACCCTCTTTTGTCTTATATGGGTACAAGTGTAAATTGTAATATTATTTGTAATTATGTTGTAAGTTAATTTCCAAGTGTCAATATTGGAATATGAAGAGTCATGAGGGTAGTCCAAATGTCAGAAAGGGGAGTTGAAGAGTCACCTACTCTTGTTATAAATAGAACCTAATAACTCATTTAAAGGGATTTTTGGAGCCAAGTTTTTGGCTAGGCTTAGGCTTAGAAGCTGCTTGGGAGTATTGTGAAGAGCCAGGGCTGCTCTGTAGCGTAGAGTGAGCATAATTCTTTGGAAGAGCAGGTGTTCTTGACTTTAATGTTCCACTATTGGGGATAGTGGTCCTTCAATGGTATATGTATGAATGGAACTCTACTTATAATAATAAAATGAGAGCTGACACACTTTCATGCTTATGTTGTGAATATAGTAGGACTATTCTTGTTGTATTTGCAATATATGTTATTTAACTTGTACTTATGCTTATGAACTATTTCATTTGAATTTGTATGAATCTTGTTGAATGCGTGTTGTTGTATTAATTCATCACTTTAACTTGTGGCCTATTCTACGTCTTAGCTTGTGATGTCATTACACTCGTGCGTTCCTTTCAAGATAGATACTACTACAGGTTTCCAAGTGGTGCACTTCCTTTTCCCTTCATGTGTTGGAACCTTCATGCATCGCACTTGACTTTCCACAGGGTCACACCCTTGCTATCATGCAAAGTTACTATACTTCACTCTGCGTGTTTTCGCAGTCAAGGCATAACATAACCACCCACTGTTGGGACTCCTAATCGAAATGGTGTGAGGTGTAGTTGGGACTTCATATCGGGGAGATCCCCTGAATGTTGGCGGGTCCAGTGCCATCAACAAGACCCTATTTTACTTTCCTTGTTTCTATTAATTTATTATTTTAACTTTTTACTCTCCAAGTCCTAGTTAAATGCATCCATTAGTAAATTAAACTACAATTTTATATGACCTGAACAACTCTTAAACTTTAGTTAATATAGTAACCTCCTTGCTCACTTCTTCCATATTTTTCTAAGTTTTGTCAAAAAATTGAGTACTGACTTTACTACCCTCGAAATATCCTATGGCTTATGCCTTCTCTTATTTGTAGCAATAGTTATGCCACACTCTATCCATCATACCACAAAGTCACCACACCCTTTCCATCATGCATAACCTTACTCATGCATCTTGTTATGCATCATTAGTGACATATCCCTTTTCCTTTTTCTTGAATCTAGAAGAATTGGTAACTAATTGGGGTTACATGGGCGAGGCCTAAGTTCAAGTTTGAAAACCAATATAACCCCTAGGCTAGTGTCAAAAGCCCACAAGCTAACATCTAGTAGGAAACTTATGACTTAACAACATATCCCTTTTCACCATCAACATCTTTCTCCTCATAGGTATATCCCCTATCATACACCCCTTTATCATTTTAAAAAAGCTTATTCTACCTTGTTTGTTGTTAAAATAGATGAAATACTAAATTGTAAAGTTTAAGGTGTATCCTTTAACATTCCTAGAATAAAAAAATCAATTGTGTGTGTCCACTTTCCTTCCACTTTCTTCAATTTTTATCTCTTTTTACACCCTAATTTTTTCCAGTACTATTCATCTTTTGAATGCATTAATATTTGATTGTCCTAGAAATGATTACTATACAAATTAGGGAATTCTTTGAAGAAAATTTAATTATTGTGTAATGATGTACATAGTTATCTCTGTAACATTTAAGATATATATTCCATCTCCTTATCTCTTTTTGTACCAACACAATTTCATCTCTCAAAATAATCTTAGATAAGGCCTCTACAAATTACCTATTATCTCTTTATAAAATTATGTTTTATAGGAGAAAGAGAACCAATTATTTCCACAAAATATACATTGGGCTTAGAATTCAAGCCAAAAATAATAAATTTAAGGATATTGGGATTTGCAATATCTTGAATGGTAAGGTTTCAGTAGAAGTATCAATAGGCAATTAGATATATTTGAATGATTCAAAGAGATTATACATCAAAAGAAAATAATTTTACCTATCATTATGCATAACATAAGTAAACATTGATATATTACACTATAAAATTAAAAAGGAAAATTGTAATCACTTACGTTTCTATTAGTGCTCTAAACACCAGAGTACAACAATTACAACATAGTGTTACATGCTGGACATATTTCATGTTTTTTTGAAGTTATTTCTTAATAGCTTTATATTCTTCCTTAGAATATAATCATTTGAATTATATATATATATATATATTCTCCTCAAAAAATAATCATTTGAGGAAACCCATTGCATGCTTCTTTGAACTATGGATGACATCTCTAGTAAAACATGTCAATGTAGATAAGTTCAGCTAACTAAGGGTTATTTGGACCATTTATGCACTCTTACCAATCAAACAAAATACCCAACAACATTTGCAACAACTAGTTGAGCTAATCCATTGGACTTAGGGGTATTTGAACTTGCTATTTACTAGCACCAAACCAGCCAAATGCCCGACAAAATTTGCAACAATTGTTTGAGTTAATCCATTAGAATATATATATATATATCTATATATATATATATATATATATATATATATATATATATATATATATATATATATATATATATATATATAATGCTAATTACATGGTAGTGTCATAATAAAATGATTGGTGCATACAATGCTCCAAGATGTAGGATAAAAATACTATCTAGTGTACAATTGTCACAACCTTTATTGAATGCACGTGCAATTCCAAATATTGCAAGATCTTGTGTCAACAAAATATATTACCACACATTATAACCATAAGCCTTTCCAATTTGAGAAACATATGGGAAGTTATAGAATGTATGTTAGTTTAAGTGGATAATATATTTGCGAAAACACTGTCTAGTGATCCATAATAAACACAATATTTCCCACACATTATTAATTGCTATATTTAACCACTAGTTTATGTTCTTATCAACTATTTTCAACACTTATGGAAATTAGACATGAGATTAGCACCACCACTATGAAGTAGATCCAAAATTTTCCCAAATTTATGTAGATCTTTGTTAAGAAACATTACGCTAGGAGTTTCATCTACACATGTTGTTTTACCTTGGGAAGGTATGTGTTCTAACTAGGAAGAGGTACATCGACATCGTTTACAAAGCATATTACTTCAAGTTAACATGTCATTTTTACATTTGCAAGATGATACACTTGCATAAGGATTTTTATAAACAACACTCTTACATGGATATGGATAAATATATAAAGATCTATGTTGCTTATGCCATTTCAAAATAGGCCAAAAGGAAACAAGGATTGTACAAAACTTTACCAAGTTTTTCATGCCCATGGGAATCTATCCAACAAGTGTGTTCTGAAGCTTCTTTAACATGCGCCATCTCAAGATACAATATTCATTCTAGTCAATCAATACTTAAATATGGTGAACTTGCACCTCTTAGTAAAATTAACTCAATATAGAATTTAATGAAAACTTATATTTTCTCACTTTTGGGTCAATAATAACTTGCCTACATCGAATATTAGTGATCCTAATTTGATAATTATATTATTTTTCATCCATATTGATGCTTTTAGAGTGGGAAAATGAGAGGAATCAACTTAAATTTTCATTTTTACTAGCGGTCCCTCTTATCACTCTAGGAAGCTCTCCTAGGTTGCAGCTCGGAGATGCCTGGTAACATATAATCTTCAATATTGTTATTTGAACTATTGGAATGGATGATGGTTTGGATCAATCCAGATAACTCTGTTTTTACTCAAGACATGCATGAACACCCTCAGCTTTACAAGGCTTTAGACCACTAATGCTCAATAGTTTGTAGACTCAATCAAGAGATGGAGAATACCGATTGTACCAGCAGATGCATATATAAACACATATGAATGGCTAGCTATAGGAAGTAAATGAAGCTTGCAAATCCAATTTATCAACGCAGAGATAAGATGATAGTTATTTGGCAATAGACATAGAAGAAAACATGAATAACCTATTCAATTGCAAATCCAATTTATCAATGCAGAGATAAGATGACAGTTATCTGGCATTAGACATAGAAGAAATCATGAACAAACTATCCAAGTGCAAGCTTAGAATAGAAGAGAAATGGATATTGAACATGTAATAGCAAAAGAAGCTTGTATTACTAGAATGAAGATGAGACGCTGCAAGGAACAGAATATCCACAGCCTCCAGAAGTTGAACCTTTGTTACATTTTTCTTTCAGCCATTTATAGGCCTTTTACAATGCTCATGAGCTCTCAAAGGCTCAGAGTGTCTTAATCTATCCTCTCTGTCTTTTCAACAACTTGATGCCTTGACTAGGCACGCATGGGCTCAGAGGTTTCTTCTCTAACAGCAAAGTAACCTCATTCTGGTAATTTGCTGCACTGGTAGGGAGCTCGCTCGTGCCGGAGATGCCCCACGATCACTTCTATTGGTTTTGACTGTGTTGCACTGTTGATGCTCCATGATCGCTTCTGTTTTGGGTTGCATCATGTTGTGGCCCTTTTTTTCCCTTTCCAGTCATCTGTCTCCTGGCAACTATTTCCCGGCCTCTATTCTATGATGGAATGGATCTTCGGGCCTCTGAAATTTTTTCAAATGCGAACAATGATTGTTTTCTATTTAATACAAAAAAACGATACAACTTTGTAAAATCTCGCCCATCTCTATTTATTTCGGACTTCAAAAGTCCTCAAATATGGCCTGTTCCCCTATTGGGTCCGCCCTTAATCGCTATCGCAAGTCGCAAATGCTGTGTTCCCAGTCTTCCCTTTGTATTTTTAGAAATATGTTAAAACACTAGAAATACATTAAAAATGGCTTTGGCAGACCTGAAAATATTATATATTTTCATTCCCGAACCCTTTTGGGTCCGAGTCTTATCGCATCGGCGCTGCTCCAAGGCTCCCCTTGTATTTTGTTAAATAAAGAAAATATGTGAAATACATTAAAAGATGGCTTTCTGTGGATCTCAATTTTTTACAATATCATGTATATAATCATCAGGTCCAGTTAAACGCGCTTCTGTGAAACTGCGATGCGATATAGTGATGCGACTAGTCGCAATCACATATCGCTCATGCCCCGGGCCCATAAGTGCTCTTTGTAATCTCCGATAGTGAAACCCCGATGTAACGTGGGCCCTCGATCTGCGCACTTGATCGACGGTCCACGTTGAATCATTGATCACCATTGCAAGTTCCACATGGTCTGCGCCTATTGCCACTGTCTGCCTGTGCTGATTGCAACCGCCGATTGCGACCCGATGATCAAATCTAGACCGTTGATCGGCCAGATCGGACGGCTGCTATGCTTTATACTGTTTATGCCTCCGATGCTTGGTTTTTCACTGATTTTATGTGTCTTTGCCTCCCGATAGTGTTTTTCTGCCCTTTTAAGGGCTCTCCTCCTACACTGGTCTTTATCCTTGGCATGATTTTAAGCAAATTTTGGAGACTTTGGGAATGTTTTGGATTCATTTTTGGGCCATTTGCTGACAAGGCTAACATTGGCTCCTTCTGGGGATGAAAGCCTCCCTATGAGTTTTCAAGAACTACAGAACAATGCCTTTCCTGTAAAACCAAAATCAAATCTTCCTCCTAGTGTTCCATTGGGCATGGAGTCTATTTTGCAATGAAAATAAAAACTAGAAAAAACATATTTACAATACCAAGGCTTTAAAGCCTTAAATGAAATAAAGTTTCAAGAACTGCCCATTTACTAGGCTACCAAAAACACCTTCCCCCTCTAAATTGTGTAGAATGAAAATGTTGCTCCTCTGAACTTGAGCGATGACAAACGGACCTGTCCATAAGGGATCAAATTTACCTTGGTTTCCCTTCTTTTCCTTCAACGCATCCCATTTGAGAACCCAGTCACCAAACTGAAAATTGTCCCATTTTACCTTTCTATCAAAGTTTCTTTGATCTTCTTCTAATGAATTTCAGCAAATTCATCAAAGCCTTGTAAAATCCTATTAATTCCATCATCCTCTTCAAAAAATTTCCAATATTTGACATTGTCAGGCAAAGATGGTTTGTATTTTACCTCATCTCTATATGCTTTTAGCCTTGGATGTTTTGCTTTGAAGGTTTTGTTCACCTGCTGAATGATAAGGTCTGCATCTCCAAACACCTTCAGACCTTTGATGCCCATTTCTTTAACAGCGTTTAAGCCCAACATCAAGGCTTCGTACTCTGTTGTGTTATTTGTGACCTAAAAAGTTAATTTGAAATATAAAAGAATGCATTCCTATGTGGGGAATAAAAGGACTACTTCTACCCCTACAGCTTCCATAGAGCAAGCCCCACCAAAGAACATGTCCCAAATCTGTGGGCCTTCTTCCTCTGTGATCTGGAAAACTGGTTTCTTAAGCTACATGGAGGCCAACTAAGATTCTTCAATCTGAAGAAAACAAGCTCCAAAATCAGTGTCGACAGCATAGATGGGACGATTTGTGGGATTCCTTTCATCGCTGATGATATAAGCCAACTGAGCCTCTTTGTACAATCTCCTATTTTCACCTCCAAAAACTGGGACAGTAGCATAGGATAGATCATTTTGCAATGATCCACCTAATCTCTTGATCCAACATTTGGAAATAACATGCCAAACTTGGGGGGTACATCTGCTACCACAATATCCATCATCATGCTTTTCATGGGTAGCTAAGACAAAGTGATGGCTAGGTCCTTGATTAATCTCAGACATTTCACTTTTCTAGAGTCAAAAGAAAATAGGTCATGATAAGGCTTGGTAATGTCAAGACCCAACTCATCTATGACAGCCTTGGGTATTAGATTATGGTTGGCTCCAGTGTCCAGAAGGCAGTTGTGAAGGATTTTATCATGAATAGTCAGAGAGACATAGAATGATGGGGAGTTGTCTTCACCATTTTCAATCATTGGGCTGACAATAACAACCGGTTTGTCATCTTACATATTTACATAGTCATTGGAGGCTTGGATGGCTTTAGGCTCAAGGGCCTCGAGGATGGATCTTTTGAAGGACTCATTCTTCACTAGTTCAATCAGAGGCATAGGTATTCTTAGCTTCTGAATTTCTGATTGAAAACTGAAAGGATAAGGAGACTTGTCAAGGCCTCTTACCTCATGAGCTGGAGCTTTGAGGATGATGGGATCAACTACTGGTCGCTTCTGCTTATTAGCTTGTTGTATTGTAGGGAGAACAACTCTTTGAACAGGAGTTTCCTTGGAATTATTCATCTTCGACGTCAGATTATATCTATGCTGATCTTCAGTTTGCAAAACAACTTCACCATCCCATTCTTGGTTGATCTGGCCATTGAATAATGACTTTTCATAGGTTGCTAATGTCAAAAAGGGGGCACTGACTTTGTCTTCCAGAAAATGGATCTCCTCATCTCCATCAAACCGCTCTTCTTCCATGACTGCATTCGGGAAAGGGGTCTTCACCCTTTGTTCTTCATTGGCATCTTTGCTTCTTTGTAGAATTTGCAACTTCTCATTGGTTTTTCTATATGGATTTGGATCTATAGGAGCAAAGGTGTTAGGAACTCTTCCTTTCCCAGGGTGTTTCTCAACCTTTAGTTTGGAGATCTCAAAGGCTAATGACTCTATCATCTTGGTCATTTTATCTATCTTGGGATCTGAGGATGATGAAGACTCGCCCCTTTGTCTCCTTCTATCAACATTCCCCTTGACCTTCTCTGCAACCATGATGTTTGATTCTACTTCCAAGGCTGTATCTTGCATATTAGCCAAAGAAGCACATCGCCTCTCCCTCAACAATAAAAAGAAGTCAGAATCAAAGGCACTGGCATAGATGAGTCTAGCAGAGGTAGTGGAGTGTTTTACTTCAACTGGTATCTTGTTGTACATGCGGTTAAACCTCTTATTAAAATCAGACAACAACTCACCATTTTCCCTCTTTAAGTTCCCAAACTCAGTGTGGTAGTAGAGGATATTATCCCCCCAATGCTTTAGGAATGCATCATCTAAAGCCTCAATGTCTGTTATAGATCTTGGGGTCAGTTCTCTGAACCATTTTCTAGCCTCTCCATTTAGGCATTGGACAAAGACTCTCATCCAGACATCATCTTCACTAATGTCTAGGTTATCAGCATAACTATAGAATGATTCAAGATGTTCTTCAGTTGTAACACCTTCAGTCCCAGTGAACTTAGGCATATAATTCTGATATTATCCAGTAGGCATGGCATTCAAAGGAGTTGGTAGTACGAGAGGTCCATACCTAGCAACTATGATCCTTTCCATTTTGGTAGGTGCTTGTGGTCCTGCCATAGCTGTAGTGGCTATAAGGGTACTGGCAATCTGAATAATGGAGGGTTGAGGAGTCACTACTAAGACTAAAGGAGTATGATGGATAGGAGGTGAGGTTTCCTTTGGGCTTACAACAAAAGGAGAACTTAAAGAATAAGGAGCTTTATGAATTTCTAAGAGTTTTTCTTCACTGCTAGTATTAGATGCTATACTCTCAACATGTATTTTTTCTATTACAAGATTTTCTTGAAGAGATATAGAATATTGTTTAGATTTACCTAAACCTGATGCTCCTTTTTGCAATACCTTTCTCTCTTTGATTATTTTTTCAGGGTCAGGTATTGGGTCAGCTTGTGACTTCTGAGGATTTCTCCAAGTATGCCTCACAAACTGAGCCAGAACTATGAAGTGGAGTCGCCAAGAGGTTCGTCCTTCAGTAGAGTCACCAGATATATGATTACAACCAAAAAAGTGCCCTTACTTTGTCTATCATCAAAGCTGGATCTATGTTGTCTCCCAGGGAAGCTGAGCTTCAGTCTTCTCTCCCAGGCAACAATGCCAATTATGTTATCACTCAAGGAAGCTCTCCTAGGTTGCAGCTTGGAGATGCCTGGTAACATATAATCTTCAATATTTTTCTCTGAACTATTAGAATGGATGATGGTTTGGATCAAGCCAGATAACTATTTCAACTCTGTTTTTACTCAATACATTCATGAACACCCTCAACTTTACAAGGATTTAGACCACTAATGCTCAATAGTTTGTAGATTCAATGAATAAATGGAGAATACCAACTGCACCAGTAGATGCATATATAAACACATATGAATGGCTAGCTACAGGAAGTAAATGAAGCTTGCAAATCTAATTTATCAATGCCGAGATAAGATGACAGTTATCTGGCATTAAACATAGAATAAAACATGAATAACCTATTCAATTGCAAATCCAATTTATCAATGTAGAGATAAGATGACAGTTATCTGGCATTAGGCACAGAAGAAATTATGAATAGACTTTCCAAGTGCAAGCTTAGAACAAAAG
The DNA here is from genome assembly GCA_031772625.1 of Pinus tabuliformis. NCBI lineage: Eukaryota > Viridiplantae > Streptophyta > Pinopsida > Pinales > Pinaceae > Pinus > Pinus tabuliformis. Next base: position 986,118,954 of record CM062812.1, on the reverse strand, counting down.
ATAAATGGGTATTTAACATGTAACAGCAAGAGAAGCTTGTATTACTGGGATGAAGATGAGACGCTGCAAGGAACAGAATATCCACAGTCTCCAGAAGTTGAACCTTTGTTACATTTTTCTTTCAGCCATTTATAGGCCTTTTACAATGCTCCTAAGCTCTCAAAGGCTCGGAGTGTCTTAATCTATCCTCTCTGTCTTTTCAACAACTTGATGCCCTGACTAGGCACGCATGGGCTCGGAGGTTTCTTCTCTAACAGCAGAGTAACCTCATTCTGGTAATTTGTTGCAATGGCAGGGAGCTCGCTCATGCCAGAGATGCCCCACAATCACTTCTGTTGGTTTTGATTGTGATGCATTTTTCATGCTCCATGATCACTTATGTTTCAGGCTGAATCATGCTATGGCCCTTTTTTTCCCTTTCCAGTCATCTGTCTCCTGGCAACTGTTTCCCGGCCTCTGTTTTGTGATGGAATGGGTCTTCGGGCCTCTGAAATCTTTTCAAATGCGAACAATGACTGTTTTCTGTTTAATATAGAAAAACGCTGCAACACTGTAAAATCCCGCCCATCTCTATTTATTTCAGACTTCAAAAGTCCTCAAATATGGCCTATTCCTCTATTGGGTCCACCCTCAATCGTTATCGCAAGTTGCAAATGCTTTGTTCCCAGTCTTCCCTTTATATTTTTAGAAATACGTTAAAACACTAGAAATACATTAAAAATGGCTTTGGCAGACCTTAAAATATTATATGTTTTCATTCACGAACCCTTTCGGGTCCGGGTCTTATTGCATCGGCGCTGCTCCAAGGCTCCCCTTGTATTTCATTAAATAACGAAAATATGCAAAATACATTAAAAAATGGCTTTCTGTGGATCTCAAATTTTATACAATATCATGTATATAACCATCGGGTCCGGTTAATCGTGCTTCTATGAAACTCCGATGCGATATAGCGATGCGACTAGTCGCAACCGCATCTTGCTCATGCCCCGAGCCCATAAGCGCTCTTCGTAATATCTGATAGTGAAACCTCGATGTAACATGGGCCATCGATCTGTGCGCTTGATCGACGGCCCACATTGAATCGTTGATCACCATCGCAAGTTCCACATGGTCTGCGCCGATTGCCACTATCTGCCTATGCCGATTGTGACCTACCAATCAGATCTGGACCATTGATCAGCCAAATCGGATGGTTGTTGTGCTTTATATTGTTTATGCCTCTGATACTTAGTTTTTCACTGATTTTATGTGTTTTTGCCTCCTGATAGTGTTTTTCCGCCCTTTTAAGGGCTCTCCTCCTGCACTGGTTTTTGTCCTTGGCATGATTTTAAGCAAATTTTGGAGACTTTGGGAGTGTTTTGGATTCATTTTTGGGCCATTTTCCGATAAGGCTAACAGTCCCAGTTTTGAAATTTATGGGTGAAAAACTATAGGAGCCATTCTGAGGCTTTAAATGACCTATTTTAGTGGTCACAAACTTACTATGGACCTAGATTCCATAATATACACACCAATACCTTTTTAAGGATGAAATAATCACCTCAGTTGAAGCTTTTGTGAGAAAGTTATGCCTCCCACAAGTTGATCTATTGTGATTGAACACCATAATTTGAGAGGATGCCACATAAATCCCCGTTACTCATGGAAAAGTGGCTAGCCACATGGGGACTATGAAGAAGACTCTCTAAGGGTTGATCTATAACTCATGTTAAGGGTTGAATGGGTTAAATATAACCTCTAGCTAGCTATCAAAATGTGTTATAACTAGGCCAATAGGAGGAAAAGGGGTTCCATTCTATTTGTTAGCATTTTGTTCAATAGTAGAGTATAGTATTTGAATGTGGATGAAGAGAGAGCATAACAAAGGGGGTTTATGTTTTGTAGTATCCCACGGGCCACAAGTCTTAGGTAACTCCATAACAAATGTCTTCTCCATTATACTTGCATCATTTCCATTCTAGACAAAAGAGAGCAGAGCAACCTCACCTTCTAGCTAGGTTCTCTCCCATAAGTGTTACCAGAGCATATTTTTTTGTTCATTGTGGTTGGTGTGTGATTGTGCTTTATTTTTATCTGTTTTCCATGTTTTATCTATTTCATAAATAAACAACAAAAATTAATGATAAAATATCTGAGATCTAAAAGGAATTAACCATTCATAGTGTACATTTTATTTTATTTTATTTTATTTTAATATATTTATTATGATAATTTGTCCAAAGGAATATCCATGGAAGTTTACAGATCATATTGGTATCATAGTAGGTTTCCTTGGGTATTTTGTGTGAATTTGCAAGGGATCCAAGAAATAATTCTAGTAGGAAGCCATAATCACACAACCATAGATGTCAAATTTGTTTATAATAACCCTCAATATCTAGCAAATGAGAGATCCTCCAGCTTGGAAGTGTAGGTCACCGATATCATCCACAATATGAAATTCCTTTTGGCATATATGCCAAAAAATTTTGGAATAATAGAAGGTGGAATTTCCAATTTGTGTGTCATATCACAGGGGAAATTGGGGGACCAAGAAGATTCAGAAAAGGAGTCCAAGAAAGAAACCAAAAGAGTAGTCGAGTTTGAGCATCATGAAGCATTCACATTCACTCTTCAAGATGGAAGCAAAGGTGGACATCCAGTTGTATCAAGGTGATATTGGTTCTTTGAAATTAAATCACTAGTTCTAGCAATTAGATTTTTTATTTTAGTGTTCACCACATAGATGAGGAATAAAAAAATTCATTTGCTTGTTTGAAATTAGAGGGGCACACCCTAACCTAGTGGGAAGTCCATAAGAAACCCTTAGGTTAGAGGGAGATCCTCTAGTAACTAAGTGGGAGGATTCTAAAACACCCATAATGTCTCAGTTCTATCTTATCATGTATGTATAAGACCCATGGATCATGTGGCATTATTTCACATAGAGACATGGGAAGAGTGTACAAGAGTACACCCAAAAATTCAAGATGGAAATAATGATAGATATATCTTCCAATAACCTAAATGTAATCCTCAAGTATTTGGTGGGTCTATACAACCATTTACAAAATAAAGGTATGTTGTTCAAACCCGAAACAATGGACAAAGCTTGCATACATGCACAATACAACATAGGCAAGAAAAAGTGAAATCGTATTTTTTAAAGCATAAGGAACAACGAGAAGCTTCCAAGGAGGGGAAGAAGAAGTGGAAATGTGGGAAGGGAAAGAAGATAACAACCACAACGCACTAGTGAAAATATCCTAGAAACCATTGCAATCATTGCAACGTTGATGGTCACACAAAGGATAAGTGATGGAAATTACATCAAGAGCTCAACATGAAGAACCATAAGAAGGATATGAAGAAGAAAATTTTCATAGCCACAAATTTGAGAAATCAAGTGGAAAGCGTCATTAATTTGGATGAGAATATTATATGCACAACAATACAGAGGGGGATGGACCCTTCATCAACAAGAAGAGAAGAAAATGACCAAACTCTTCCATTTAAAGATGTAGGCCAAGAAGAAAAATATTGATGCTCTATTCAACTTAGGTTCATATGCAAATATCATAATAGTGAATCTAGTAAAAAAAAATAGATTTGATGTTCGTTTCCATCCTATCCCATATCCATTGGGATGTGTCAACAAGGAGGAAGAGATAAAGGTAATCAAACAATGTAAAATTAAATTTTCTATTAGTGTTGATTTTATTGATGAAGTATAATTGGATGTAGTTCCACTTGATGTGTGTGGAGTTGTGTTTATATCTGCATGCAGGATGCAATCTTCATGTAGAGAGGGAACAATTACTACCTCATAAAGGATTAAAAATCCTTAATTATCAACACACACAAGGAAAAGTCAAATATTTCACTGATAAGTGCCAATTAAGCTAAGAAATTGATTAGTTTTAGCAAGAAGTATGTTTTATTGTTAAGGGAAAAGGAATCCCTAAAAGGGTGTACTAGGGAACATAGATGAAAAATGGAAGAGTTGCTACAAGAATACAAGGGAGTGTTCCAAGAGTTTAAAGGGCTACCACCTAAGACGGAAATGGAGCATGAGATCTAAATGTTTCTAGATTCTCCATTTCCAAACATTGAGCTATATAAATACCCTATTCTAGAAGAAAACAAGATGAAGAAGTAGTTGTAGTACTTGCTGGAGTAGAATGCTATTTAACTAAGTACCTCACCATGTCATTCACCCATTATAATTGTGCCAAAGAAGGATGGAACTTGGAGAACGTGTGTTGATTATAGAGTGTTAAACAAGATTATGGTCAAGAATATATACTTGCTTCCCATCATTGATTAGTCGTAGCAAGAAAAATACTTCACTAAGCTATATTTAAAAGCAAGGTATCACCAATTTCAATTCAAAGAAGAAGATACTTCGAATATTCCCTTCAAAACAATATAAGGTTTTGATAAGTGTTTATTCATGCCATTTGGTTTATGTAATACATTAGATATGCTCATGAGATTAAAGAATGATATAATGTGCCTTGGTAGGAGCACATCTCACTATTGTTGTAAGTGTTAGAGACATTGAAGAAGTAGAAATTGTTGGGAAATATCAAGAAGTGCAAGTTTGCACAACAATATTTGGTGTATTTAGGCTATGTGATTGGTGGAGGGGAGCTCAATATATATCATACCAATATGGATGACATCATGAAGTGGTTGGTGCATATAAATGTTTATATGGTCATGAGTTTCATTGAGGTAGCAATTTACCTGGGGAAATTCATAGCCTCATTTTCAGTAGTGGCCACGCCAATCTACACCATAACAATGAGTGGTAAGAGTTTCTAATTAATGAAGGTTTAGCATAAGGCCTTTGAGGAGTTGGAGAAGAAAATTAGTGAAGCACCAATTCTTGCATTACCAAACTTGCATCAACCTTTTGAAGTGGAGACAAATTTGAGTGGGTATTACATAGGAGTAGTATTGATGCAGGGAGGGAGAAATTTATGCTACCATTCTAAAGTGTATAATGGGGCAGTTCTCAACTACCTTACATATGACAAGGAGCTCTATTCCTTGTCAATATTTCAAAAATAAGAAACACTATTTGATTTGAAAGGAGATATCCTTCCACATAGATCACCAACCACTACAATATCTATAGGCCCAGAGTAAGTTACAAAAAACCAGACACTACAAGTGGATGAGATTTTTACAATAGTTCCATTTAGTGATCAAGTACAAGATGGATATTACAAAAAAAAAATCCAACATGCTTTCAAGTCCACCTACATCAAAACTCACAACTTTGGGAACTCCAATGAACATGAATCCTTTCACATATGATGTATATAGAGAGAAATATTTAGAGCATAAAGACTTCAGTGAGTTGTATCAACAAATATAGGGCTAGATTCATGTGGACAATGGTGACAACATAATTAACTATCATTTCTAGAGCATGTTACTCTATAGTTTGGAAAAGCTATGTGTTCCTAAACGTGAGTGACTACAACTAATTAGAGAGCTTTAGACCTCTCATATTGTTGGGAATTTTGGTTTTGGGAAGAGAATTACCAATTTGTAGAGGTATGTGTAATAACATAGGATGCAAGAAGATGTAGCTAGGTTAATAAGAGGAGGTATGCTTTGTTGTACTAGTAAGCCTAGTAATAGGAATTGAGGTCTATACCATTCCTTACTTGTACCAACTCATCCTTGAAAATGTAAGTTTTAACCCTATATGATAAATCACTACAAATATATTCTTAATAAAATAGAAAGATACAATGGCAAACACACAAATTTACATAGATATCTTATCCTAAAAAGCCAAATACTGGAAAACTAACAAGCTTTTTTTTTTCATTATTTTTTCATATATAGTATTATAATACAATATATATCCCACAACATACACGAACCACCAATCAAAATGTAGTTCCTCAACCAAAACTACAAAACCATGGGAAAAACCACCATGCACCACAAAACCACTTTTAACAAATTTGTGGGTCAAAAACTGCCAAAAATGTATGCAAAAAACTACCCATAAAATTTGGGTTAGTAGCCCCCCCTGTGACCCCCCTTATGTTCATGGTGCATGTAAGTCGTGCAAAGAATATAACGCATACCCAATTGAAAAACCATTTCCATGGACATTGTGGGAGGTTTACCAACAATCAATAAGGGACATGACTACCCATTCGTTGTAGTTGACTCAATAAGGTGTGCAGTCTCATACCCTATAAAATGACCATTAGAGAGAAAGAAGCAACGAAATTTTTCTTTTAATGGATTGGGTGCACTAACAAGGAGGATTTTTTTAGAAATTAACGTCAAATTTATCAATGCATTTTGGACTATGTTGCGAGAGAATATGGACACAAAGTTGAAGAGGTCTATAACATTCTATCCACAAACAAATGAGTAAACAAAGGTAGTTAACATGACTTTGGTGTAGCTTTTGAGGGTTTATAGTTAGAAGCATCTGAAGACCTGGAATGAAAATATATTATATATACAATACTCTAATAACAAAGTAGTGCATAGTTCTACTGGTAAGTTCCCATTTGAAACTTGTTTTGGATAGCTGCCACCTTCACCTTTGGATATTACATATGGGCAACAAGGAGGAGTGAGGGAGGATCTTATAAGGGATTCTTTAAGTGCATAAAATTTTTTCTTTTCTAAAGATAAGGTAGATCCATTTGAAACTATAGGAGATAATAGGAAGTTACAGGGAAAATGTAGGGTTAGGAATGATCAACACATGATAGAGAGGTCATTAAGAGTGGGAGACAGATTATAGTTACAATTGAATAAGGAGAGGCTTTAGGGTCTTGGTAATAAAATCAGTGCTCAATAATATGGTCCCTTTGAGATACTGGAGAATGTTAAATTTGGAAGCTAGGGAGAAATTCCCCAATAAGGAAATTATTAATTGGTTTATTTAAATGTGATTTGATTGTGGGAATATATTTAATATCAATTTGGGCAAGTAATCATAAAATTAATTTGGATATTTTAATTATGAGCATATTCAAATTTGAATCTCTTCCCAAAAGTTTTTAAGTCGACTTGATGTTTGAAGGGACCTTGAATGTAGATAAAAGAGGATTGATCCTTCTCTCACTCGATAGAATTCATCTCACTCTAATAAGACTCACATCTCTATATTGGTTCGTTGATGATGGTAAGACATATGTCTCTAGTGGTTCTCAACAATGTTGACTCATTGTAGTAGATTCACTCATTGTATCTTTGCATTCTTATGACAACAATGGCATTTCTCTTTGTAGTTCATGGTTTATCTCATCGCATTGGTTTGTTCTAAAGTGTTTTATTTAATTACAATCTTGGCATCATTTTGGTTCTCAATCTTGATATTAAGAAGAGTCTTTTTGGTAGAAATCACATATTAGGAGAAAATTCTGTTGATGTGTTTCGAACCAATTAATGTGGTTCATCATCAGGACCAAATGAAGATGCAGATCATGGTACATGCTTAAATAGAGGGTGATGTAGAGACCAAAGGATCATATAACGACTAGTTTATGAAAATTAATATTTTAATAATGATTATTAAGATGAAATAATATTCCTATAATAGCTAATATAACGACTAGTTTAATAATAATAGTATTATAATTTATAATAATAATTAAGATAAATAATAATATTAATATTGATTAAGAAAGATCGAAAAACGTAAACATTAATAAGAAACAAACAATTCAAGTCAACCAAATAGGGAATAAAGTCAAAAAATAAAAATAAATAATAAAATAAAATAAAATAAATAGGAATCAAGACCTGATTAATGAGTCAAGATCCTATAACAAAAATAATAATTAAAAAAAAATCCCTCCCTTTTGATTGCTTTGTTTTAATTTTAGTCTCATTTAATTATCATTTTTGTTATAGGATCTTGACTCCTCTTTATATATATTTACTATATTCCCTATCTTTGGTTGACTTGGATTGCTTGTTTCTTATTAATGTTTATGTTTTTCATTCTTTCTTAATATATATATATATATATATATATATATATATAGATAGATATATATATTATTCTTTTCTTAAACTAGTCATTATAGGAATATTATTTGATCTTAATAATCATTATTAAAATATTAATTTTCATAAACTAGTTGTTATATGATCTTTTGGTCTCTACATTGCCCTCTATTTAAGCTTGTGCCATTATTTTCATCTTCACCTAGTCCTGATGATGAATGGGCACCTAATTGTTTTCTCCTTACTGAGAATTAATTCTCAGTCCACCGGCTTACTCAAACTAGGAATAGTCCTCTCTGTTTGCAACTCTCCCATCACTGATACTTTCCATGCCTATTCATGGATCATAAAGCTTGATAGTACTTTAGCATGGCTTCTCTATACTCAGGCATGGCCTTTCTGTGGACCATTTTCCTTGTTGCCTTGTCTCAGAGATCTTTGACAGTCGCCATTCATTCCTGTGACCAACTCCTCTTCCTCATTTACTCTTTAGCTACCGACCCATACATCTTTAAAGTATTTGTGTTGCTATATTAGATATTTTTACACCACACTGTAATATCAGAGTCTTTTCCTTATTGAAACTTTATACTTAAAATACATATGAAAATAATGAATCTCGATTAGCCTTTAGCCCTTTTTTTTAAGCTCCTTATCGCATCTTTCACCATAGGACCAGGTGCAATCACTGGGGGCTTAGCCTTAAGGCACTAAGTCCTTTAGCACTCTGTCAGGAGCCTTTTTCCTTTGTTAAGTGTTGTGCACTTGTTTCTATTGGTTTCCTCTTAACTGTGCGCTAACACATATCAGAGCCCCTCTCATTGGCCTTTTTCAATTGTTACCAAGTGCTGACAACCTCAATCCTATGATCGTTGACTTTTGATATGATATCATGACTACCACGTGGAACTTCTTGAGTGGTGACACGTGTCACTTAAATATGGCCCATTAGGCCACCCAATATGGTCAAAACTTACTGCCACATGTCCTTTCGTACCGCCATGTCATGTTGACGTCTACTGCCACTTGTCCCTTATCAAGGCCAACCAGACATTACCATATGTCCTCATTAGAGCCCACCAGACACTTCCATGTGTCCTCATTAGGACCAATCATATGCCACCACATGTCCTCCTAAAGGAGAGAGAAAAATGGCTCACCTACCCTGGTTTTGCAATGAATTCCTTTGTCATTTCTCTTTTGGATTTCTCGGTAGCTTTTAACGCAATCGATGTTTTAACATATCACAACTCTTTTTAAAGGGTTCACATGAAGAAGTACCAATTGTTGATATGCGATGTGCCAATGCTCCGATTTGCCTGACTTTCAATGCTACCATGTGTCCTGTTGGAGGAGAGAGAAAGGGGTCTACACACATTTGGTTTTACACCTAAATCCTTTGTTAATTCTTTATCAACCGTCCCAACGAATTTTAACACTATCGACATTTTACCCATATCGCAACTATATAAAGGGTTCACATTTAGAAAATCACGATATTGCGATCGTCGATGCGCCGATACACCAATGTGCCGACCTTCGATTGCAATCGACAATATGTCTAGTTACACTGATGTGTGACCACTTATATCACTGGACCTCCGATCTATAATTTCCGATATGCTTGGATCGTCAATCTCTGATATGTGATATTCTTCCCTACCTAAGGCTTCAAAACCCTGAACTTCAGCAGGCCATAACTTTTGAACCAGGAATCCATTTCTAGACTTCCACATATCATTGGAAAGATCTTTCAAATAAATTTCCAATGGAAAGGGTATGATGGAGTCTTTGAGCCCATATTCTACCTTTAAGATGGCTCCAAACTCTCTGACGTTATTCTTCTCCTTGACTCTTTGGACATTTGAATTCACACCCACCAAGGTGATTATTTGCATGAAGCCTGCAACTACCATAGACTTCCATCTGGTCCATCATTGTAATCATCAGTTTATGGCTTTTCCACTAATATTGATGCTATGATGATTTTATACTTAAACCTTGCAGTTCTCATAGGAATCCTTTTGAGTCATGACCAACCATGGGATTCCTTCTAGGCCATCACTACAAATCATGTGCTGCGACACACATCCAAGCTAGTCTATTTGACATCAATTCCAACACTCCTGCCAACACTTAGATAATGAAAACTTCCCAACACATCTCCCCAGCATGATTATTGACATAAATGCCAACACACTTGCAGATTCCTTCACTAGGCCACTGGCCATCCAGACAATGCCAATTATCCAACAATCTCCCCCTTTGGCATTGATGGCAACACTCCATCCTTCTCTTCATGTGATGGCCAAACCTCATGCTACTTCCATAAATCTCATTTAATGAGACACCAATGGTTTGCTTTCTTCTGCACAGGCCATCACAACTTCTCCATCACTTCTCTCCCCCTTTGACATCAATGGCAAGGGGCTACAAGCTGCCTTTCTCTCCCCATGCAATCACTTGGTTGTGAAGACCAGAGTCTAGCTGTTGAGATGTGCATTCTTCCTCACAGACATCTCTTCCAAGACTGTCATTGTTGTTGCTCCATAAACTAGGCATATGTGATATGCTCCCCCTGAACATATATTGCCTCTTATTTGAATGCCTCCATTTTTGGACACCTTATGGCTGTTGGTTGAGAACTCTCTCCACTAATGCATATTTTGTATCAATTAAATATTGATAGAAATTAAACTAATCATGGTATTGTTGTTGCTGCAAATACCAATTAATGATGATGCATTTCTTCTTAGACTTCACTAATGTTGCTGCTTTCGAGACCGTTCTTACATTATTTCAGCATCTCCACTTCCCCCTATAATAGGGATTGATTCATAGCTAATACCAATTGCACCAAAAGAAATGATACAAATGGAACAATGTATCCGGAAAACTCTAATATTTCTTTTCTCAAGAACAAATTTCCATTTGCACACAAGGTTACTCAACATGAGCCCAACACAACCAATTGACATAGCAATACCAATTGAGGATTAAGGGACATGAAAAAGCTTACACCAATTGTGTTTCATGAACATAAGACTGATATGCATAATCAAACTTACAACTTAAATGAAATAACAGTATTTCACCAAATATGCAAAACTTTCATTTGCTCAGAAATCTCCCTTTCTGAGGCTGCCCACTATTTCCTACTACTTCTTACCAAAGCATCTCCCCCTGAGCCAATGCTCTTTGATCTCCTACAACATATTTCTCACCTCTGTGTGGGGACTAATCTTGTGGACCTGACTTGACTGTGAGCTTCCTTTCATTCCACACTTCCACTACAACTCATCTTCTTCCCACAACATAAGATATTGTTGTGTACTCCTCATGTTGTCTGCACTTCTCCTTTTTAATGTTGATACATTCAAAGTAAACCATTTTATTCTTGTAATCAACAAAAAAACACAACAATTCCTTCAAAATCAGATGCATCTTTCTATTTATTCTTTTTGTCTTCTTGCATCTGACTTATTCGGCCTCCCTTGAGGCCATTCTCTTTCTTGACTGAAGAGAAATAGAGGATCTACTACCCCTGAGAAGATCATCCCCCTTCTTCCTCCAGACCTTCAAATGTTGAGTTTTGACAGAAGAATTACCATCTTACTTCTTATTTAACCCTATTTGGGCTTCTTCTTAGCTGCACATTGGTAGAGGAAACTTCTCTTTTACCTTTTTTTTCTTCACCCAAATCCACTTGGAGGCTTTCTGCCTTACAAAGGGATCTGCTACAAGAGTAGGAGGATCATTCTTTTGATCTTTTCCTCCTCTTTTCATCTTGTTTTTTTTTCACACAGAGAACTGAAGACATGTCTTCATTTTTCAACTCCATTGTTTATGCTTGTCTTCAAAACCTGAGCTGCTGCATTCGCATGCATATGCTGAGAAGCATTCTATTTCTTCTCATTTTTCCAACTAGCTCTCTTGTGCCGAATATTTCCACGATTGTAGCATTCAACATGGCTTAAGAATGGGGCAGAGGAGTTACCTTTCTTGACAACATTCTTGCCAAAACTCCTATCATGGCTAACATGACTTCTTCTAGCCTTTTTGTGCATTCCTGGGTTGTTGCTACCCGTAACCCAACACATCTTGTTTCCTTGCATGCCATCTGCAGTCTATGGCTTTATGTCCAAAATTATTGCAAGAAAAACAATATCCATGAAAAGGATTTTGATGATAGAGGTTACCTTTTCTTTGTAGCCTTTTTCCTTAAGTAGGAAAGGACCTATGTTGGCTCTTCATGTGCCTTCCATGACAGTTTTCATTACTGCCTTGCACTTTTTCTTTTAGGTGTCTAGTTCTCTTGTGCTACTTTGCTTGTTGTTGCATCTTATCGTTCTGTCGCTACTTTTCTTCTCTTGTTGCTGATGCTTTCCATGTTGTTGTTGTTGTCCAACAACCTTTCTTTCTTTATTGTTGTTGGAACCTTGGACTCCCTTTACATGGGAAGTCGGCCCTTCAACATTTGCCTTATTGAGCTTAGTTTTTGCTTGAAAACCAAACCAGTCTTGATGAGAGGGGATATTGGCTTGCCAAGCATCTCATCCAAGACTTTCTTGCTCCCCTCAAGCTTCTAATAATGAGACAACTCTTTATTTGAATTTTCTAAGTCATGTCTTAATGAGACTACCTCATTTTGTAGTCTCCCACATCAAGCTTCCTTTTCACTCAGCTAATTGGTTAACATCCAAGTCAGTCTGTTAGCCTCTTCTTGTTGAGAATTTAGGTCAAATAATGTTATGCTCAACCTCTGTTGGGTCCCTATAATACTAGTGATTACCCCATTACTATTGTAGTTATGCCCCTATTGCCCCATATTGTTATTACTGTGCCCCATAGAATCCCTCTATTGTTATTTTTGTGGCTTTATATTATTATTGTTAGGTCGGCTGGATTATATTATGACTCCTTAGACTCCTATATATAGAAAGGAGGTTTTGTCATTTGAATCATCCAAGAATTGTTCATTTATGTAGTGTAAAGGAGGTTTCCCCCTCGAAGAGGCTGAATTCTAAGGCGTTGATCTATCTTTCCTAACTTTTCTTGAGCTGGTTTCATAACATTTGGTATCAGAGCTTTGGATTCTAGGGTTTCGCTGCTCCAAACAAGTCATCGTGGAATTTTCGCTATAATTTTTTTATGTGATGTTTCAGAAGTCGCAAAAAACACGCATTTGAGAAGAAATCGTGGTGAACCTTAGGTCCGAATTTTAGATCTTTTCGCACGATATTTGCGGAGATATGATCTAAGGAAGTTGGTCTTTTTGCAGACTCCTGAATTACATTCAAAACAGGTGACCTGGGGAAAATCGTCATAACTTTCTCTCTGGGGATCGGATTGAAATTTCGTAAGAAAGTACAGAAAGAGGACGGACTGCAGTTTCTTGTATGCATGTTTTAGATCCAAAGGTCGAAACAGTGACTCGTGGCACATCGTACAAGTTCGCTCTACTGAACTAGTCTATAAGCAAGTCACTGTGGGAGATTTCACATAACTCTTCCTTGGAGAATCCAATTTGGGTCAGACATGTGGCATTGGAAAGAGGACACAGAGGACTATAGCTCACAAATTCAAAACTAGATGATTGGAAAGTACAGAGATACATCAGAGGCAATATCGAGCTCCTACAAAGTGAAAAAAGGTGTGTAGATTTTCTTAAATTTTTGCTTAAGCTTGGTTTGAAAATTTATTTTGAAGGAATTCAAAGGGCATAGTAGAGAATTATTATCGGTAACTGATGCCCCGAGGAAAGAAAATGCAAACACCTAGTAAGGAACCTGAAAGCTCTAGCATGACTCATGAAGAAGAGGAAAAAATGCAACATGATATATCAAAATTACAAGACCAAGTGCAACAACTGTCCCTTGCACAAAAAGGAATAGAATCTAAGATGGATGGTTTAAAGAAAGATGTAGAAGCTAAGATGGATGTTTTAAAGAAAGGTGTAGAAGCTAAGATGGAATGTTTAAAGAAAGGCGTAGAAGCTAAGATGATTGACGTGGAAGCTAAGATGAATGATATGAAGATAGATTTGAAGACAGACATGGACGAATTGAAGATAAATATGAATAAGTTGCTACAAGAAATGGTCACTAAGGGTGAAAGGGTACTAAAGGAAACTCATGATGAGAACAAAAGAAATGTTAATCATGATTCCATAGACTCTAATGTTGGATCGAAGACTCACCATATTCCAAAAATCGATATGAGGAAGTTTGATGGCAAGGATCCCGCCACATGGATATTACAGATGGAGCAATTTTTCGATCTCAATAATGTGCAAAACACACAAAAGGTACGTATGGAAACTTTATATTTGGAACCAAATCAGTTTGTATGGTATCAATGGCTTTGCTCTCGTAAACATTTATCACTTGGGCAATTTTTACGGAAGAATTGATAGCACATTATGAGGATACAAAAAGCAACACTTTTTTTAGCCAATTGATAAGTCTCAAACAAAAGGGTTCAATAATGGAGCACATTGAGGAGTTCCAAAAATTGAACATAAGGGTAAAAGATATTCCAGAGGAGCATAGGATTGATGTGTTCATAGGGTCTTTAAAGGATAATATCCAACATGATGTTCGCCTTTGGGAACCTGATTCATTAGAGAAGGCATTCAGGTTAGCAAGAAAAATGGAAAGCAAAATTATGGCAACCAGGAAGCATACCACTCACAACTATAAAGACGGAAGTGTTGTTGCCCCTAGTCTTCCACAACCTATAAGGTTGACACCACAACAATTGGAAGAAAAAAGAGCAAAAGGGCTTTGTTACAGTTGTGATAGCAAATACACTAAAGGTCATAAGTGTGCTGAGAAGAAATTATTCTACATAGATTGTGAAGAGGAAGAAGAAAAGGAGCAAGAAAGGTCAAAAGAAGAGGATATACTCCAGGAACAAAGCCTAGATGAAGAAAAATAAATCCGACCATATCTTGTAATGCATTGGCAGGAATTACCACTCCTCAAACCATCAAGATAGAAGGACAAATCAAGAAGAAAAAGGTAATAGTGTTGATTGATTCAGGAAGCACCCACAATTTTATTCATTGTAAGGTAGCAAAAGAATTGAATTGCTTCCTATATCCAGCACCAGAGTGTCAAGTGATGATTGCAAATGGAGGAACAATAAATTGCTCTGGAAAGTGCCATAATATCAAGCTATCCATGGGAGAATATGTATTGACTAGCCCAATGCTTTCCATTCCAATGGGAGGTGCTGATGTTGTACTAGGAGTCCAATGGCTACAATCCTTGGGTACAATAGCTTTTAATTTTCAAGAACTTTTCATCAAATTTTCTATGGAAGGAAAGGAAGTTGAATTAAGGGGTATTGCAGGGAAACCAGGAAAGATAATCAGCTCTAATGGTATGACAAAGCTTCTAAAAAAGGAGCAAAGAGGTGTAATTGCACAATTATGTTCGCTAGATGTTTCCACATCGGAATCATCTATTTCTCCAGATCTCCAAAAAGTCCTGGACAATCATTCCAAGGTATTTGAGACTCCCAAAGGTCTCCCACCTATGCGTGATCATGATCATGCTATTCATCTGATTCCAGGAAGTGTTCCTCCAAACATCAGGCCGTACAGATATCCCTATGTCCAAAAGAGTGAAATTGAACGTATGGTTGCAGAAATGCTAGAGGCTGGTATAATTCAACCGAGTCAAAGTTCTTTCTCTGCTCCAGTAGTATTGGTGCACAAGAAGGATGGATCATGGCGCATGTGTCAGGATTATAGGGAGCTCAACAAGCTCACTATTAAAGATAAGTTCCCCATTCCTGTCATTGATGAATTACTGGATGAATTGCATGGATCAATTTACTTCACCAAGTTGGATCTTCGTTCAGGATATCATCAAATCAGAATGAAGACTGAAGACATTCCGAAAACAGCATTTAGAACTCATGAGGGTCATTATGAATTTTTGGTCATGCCTTTTGGCCTTACCAATGCACCTTCAACATTTCAAGGTTTGATGAATTCAATTTTCAAACCATTCCTTAGAAAATTTGTGTTAGTATTTTTTGATGATATACTAATCTACAGCAAGTCTTGGAAGGATCATGTTGAACATGTTGACAAGGTGCTACAACTATTGGAGGAGAAACAATTATATGCAAAAAGATCCAAATGTTTCTTTGGAGTCCAGGAGGTGGAATATTTGGGTCATATTGTATCTCATGAAGGAGTTAAGGTAGACCCTAGCAAAATTAAAGCCATTAAGGAATGGAAAATCCCCACATCCATAAAGCATCTGCGAGGATTTCTCGGGTTGACAGGGTATTATCGCAAGTTTGTTAAGAATTATGGGAGAATAGCAGCACCTCTAACAACATTATTGAAGAAAGATGCATTTTCATGGACTCCGGAAGCAACAAAGGCCTTTGAACATCTTAAAGAGGCAATGTGCCAAGCACCGGTCTTAGCTACACCGGACTTCACAAAAACCTTTATTGTGGAATGTGATGCTTCAGGAAATGGAATTGGTGCTGTTCTAATGCAAGATGAAAGACCCATTGCTTTTGAAAGTCGTCCAATCAAGGGAAAGTTTTTAAGCAAAGCTATTTATGAGAAGGAAATGTTGGCAATACTCCATGCACTTAAGAAATGGCGACCCTACCTAATGGGAAGACACTTCAAGGTAAAAACGGATCATGATAGCCTTAAATACTTTTTAGAACAAAGATTATCCTCTGAAGAGCAACAAAAGTGGGTCACAAAGATGTTGGGTTATGACTTTGAAATCATCTACAAAAAAGGGAAGCAAAATGTGGTGGCAGATGCACTCTCAAGAAAGGATGAGGATGTGGAAGCATTGTTGTGTGCCATTTCTATTATCCAACCAGATTGGATAAACGAAGCAAGGGAGGAATGGAAGAATGACGAAGAAGTGTGGGCACTTATTCGAAAGTTACAACAAGATTCCAGTACGTCTGATACATTTAGCTGGCAAAATGATTCGTTATGGTACAAAGATCGCTTATACCTCTGTAAGAATTCCCAGCTAAAACAAAAGATTCTTATGGAATTGCACACTTCTCCCTTAGGAGGGCACTCAGGATTTTTAAAAACTTACCACAGGGTTAAGAAGGAATTTTTTTGGGATGGCCTTAAATCAGATATTCAAAAGTTTGTGGCGGAATGTTTGGTTTGCCAACAAAATAAAGTTGAAACAATTAAGACACCGGGTCTATTACAACCTTTATCCATTCCAAGCCAACGTTGGGAGGAGGTTTCAATGGATTTTATCACAGGTTTACCCAAGTCTGAGGGAAAGAGTGTCATCATGGTGGTAGTTGACAGACTTACCAAGTATGCACACTTTTGTGCATTATCACATCCATTTAAAGCCAGTACAGTTTCTACTGCATTTATGGAAACAATTCAAAAGCTACATGGAAACCCAAAGATTATTGTAAGTGACAGAGATCCCATTTTCACTGGAAATTTTTGGACAGAATTATTTTCTTGTCTTGGTACTCAGTTAGCTCATAGCTCATCTTATCATCCTCAATCTGATGGGCAAACTGAGATAGTAAACAAATGTTTGGAAGGATATCTTCGTTGCTTTGTATCTGATAAACAGACACAATGGGTCAAATGGTTGCCTCTGGCTGAATGGTGGTATAACACTTCCTTCCATACAGCAACAAAAATGACCCCATTTATGGCACTTTATGGGTATCAACCACCATCCATCACATCATATTTAAGAGAAAATTCTAAGGTTCAGGCAGTGGAACATCACATCGAACATCAACAACAAGTCCTCCAACTCTTAAAGGATAACCTCGTGTTGGCACAGAATAGAATGAAACAACAGGCAGATCAACATCGCAGTGAAAGAAGTTTTGATGTAGGTGATTGGGTATTCCTACGGCTACAACCATATAAGAAAATGTCCCTCAAGCAAGCTAAGAAGGATAATAAATTATCACCAAAGTATTATGGTCCGTACAAGGTGTTGCAAAAGATTGGTACTATGGCATACAAATTGGAGCTTCCTGCAGCTTCTCGATTGCACCCAGTTTTCCATGTTTCATGTTTAAAGAAGGTTATAGGAGACAAGCTCCCAGTTCAAACAATATTGCCAGAACTTGACGAGGAAGGAAAAATTATATTGGAACCAGAAGCAGTCACAGAAACAAGAACTCGACAGCTACGAAATCGATCAATTTCAGAGTATCTTATCAAGTGGAAGAACTTATCCGCTGAAGATTCCACATGGGAGGATGAGAATTTTATGCAGAAGTATCCAGAACTACTCAAGCGTTGAGGACAACACTTTTTTGAAGGAGAGGGGCATGTTGGGTCCCTATAATACTAGTGATTACCCCATTACTATTGTAGTTATACCCCTTATTAATATTGTTGTGCCCCTATTGCCCCATATTATTATTACTGTGCCCCATAGAATCCCTCTATTGTTATTTTTGTGGCTTTATATTATTATTGTTAGGTCGGTTGGATTATATTGTGACTCCTTAGACTCCTATATATAGAAAGGAGGTTTTGTCATTTGAATCATCCAAGAATTTTTCATTTATGTAATGTAAAGGAGGTTGCCCCCTCGAAGAGGCTGAATTCTAAGGTGTTGATCTATCTTTTCTATCTTTTCATGAGCTGGTTTCATAACAACCTTTCATTCTCAATTTCATAGATTTCTAGTTGCTCCTCTTGCTTGAGATTTTCCTCCGATAGATCCTTGATCTCCTTTAGACAAGAGATCAACCTTTTTATAAAAAACATCCTTTCATTTAGATCCTTTTCTTCATTATCAGAGGTGCTCATTGAGTTATCATAGAGATCTAATCCCATCTCTAGTTCCATGGAGTCTTCCACAGGTCTAAGGGTTATCCCTTCTTTTTCACTACCTAGGGTATTCTCATTCTCTCCTATGGATGAAGACACTAGGAATATCTCTTCTTCCTCTGAGGATTCCTCATTTTCTATTGCTACTAAAATGGGTCTATCTTCATTACAACTACTAGATGCATGGATATCTCTATCTTCAAGTGATACACATGTACATCTAGATAATGAAGGACTTATCTCTTTGCATTTATCACAAAGCAATAACATACCTTCTGAGAAGCACGATCTCTCTTCTGAGACTTCTTCATCATCAACAAGAGTGTGATGAGCAGCAACTTCTCCATGTTCTGGTTCATTGCCAGAGCAACACTGCTTCTCAACCTATTCTTTAGGCACATGGATATCTTCATCATGTAGACATTGCAGTCTATCCAACACTTCCGTTGTTGACTTACAATTCCTTACTTTATCAACATCTAGCTTAGACAACCCTTTCATGATGACCTCCTTGGCCTTTTCATTATGCTCATTCTTTTCTCTACTCACAACGAAGATATACATATCAACATTCAAGGCCAGTAAATATTCCAACATTAAAACCTCCCAGACTTCATAGTCTGATCCATTTAAAAATGGAACTCCTTCTGCTATTATCCAACATGGATTAGCCATTGTTTCCCTTTGATCTACCTTCTAGCGATTAATCTATTCCTAAAAGAACGTGGCTCTGATACCAATTGTTGGAAACAAATGATAATATTGAGAGGGGGTGAATCAGTATTAAGGCTAATTTTCAACTTTTATGCCTATTTACTTTTTTTACTAAAGCTTGGCATCCATCCATATAATTAGTAGAAATATGTAAAATGGAAGCAATTATTAACTCAACATACAAGCATACAAACCATGAGCATCATACACATGTGGCACAAGGTTTTCATGTGGAAACCCTTTCGGGAAAAAACCACAAAGCTTGTTGTTGTTATTGATGTAAATAAGAGCACCTACTCTATTACATCAATCTGTTTTGTGAGCACCCACTCACAAGAAGCACCAACTCCCTTTGATTTTTTGCTAGCACCGACTAGCAAGAAGCACCAACTCCCTCTGTTTGTAGACACCTGTCCAGCTTACCAGAAGCACCATGTGAGGCACTGACCTCACGGATTTGTTGCAAGCACCAACTTGCAACTCCTTGGATTTATGAAAGCACCAACTTGTAGGAGGCACCAACCCCCAAGCTTTCTCAAGCACCCACTAGAGAATGGAAGCACCAACTTCCTATATGCAGGCACCAAGCCACATTCAAATAGGAACTATATGTCCTCTGTAATTTGGAAGCAACTCTGCCTAATTACAACATTGATCTCTGCTCACTTTGCAACACTCTACAATAACCCACTTATCTTCTTCAACAACAATTACTCACCACCATCCACGTTGCTCTGTTCTCTGCTCTTCATAAGCAGTCCCTCAACTTTCGGCCTTTTGCACTCCACGACACACTCTCGGACTTTCTCGTAGCATAGACAACTTCCGTCTTTACTCACAATGCATAGGCACTTCAACCTTGCTTACACAATAACACAATGCTTCCTCGTTACTCATACAACACATGCAACTATGCCTTCCACACAACAAACAGGCACTTCAGCATTACACACAGAGTGCTACTCTCAGAGTCTCTTTACCTCTGTTTAGGCACTCTCAGCCTCTCTCAGCAGAACAAGCTTCTTACTCAACCTAACACAGTAGTGCACACACTTAAATCTTTTCTGTTAGGCTCTCTAGAAACTATGCTTCTTTCCCCCCCTTTTCTCATTCAAGCTCTTAGGTTTTTTTCCTTTGATGCCTCCACGATCAATGATGCACCTTTGTCCTCCATTCAACATTGCGCAAGTGTACCTTGGCATGGCCTCTCTATGTTGTTGTTGCATCGGTCTTGGTCTTTGCCACTACATTCACTATGAGAATGGGCACCTGACTGTTTTCTCCATACTGAGAATTAATTCTCAGTCCACCTGCTTACTCAAACCAAGCACAGTCCTCTCTATCTGCAAATATCCCATCACTAAGACTCTCCATGTTTATTCATGGCTCATAGAGCTTGATAGTACTTCAGCATGGCTTCTCTATACTCAGGCATGGCCTTTCTATGGACCATTGTCCTTGTTGCCTTGTCTCAGAGATGTTTGACAATCGCCATTCATTCTAGTGACCAACTCCTTTGCCACATTTACTCTTCATCTATGGACCAATATTTCTTTAAAGCCTCTATGTTGTTGTATCAGAGATTTTTAGAGCACAACGTAATATCAGAGTCTTTTCCATGTCAAAACTTTATACTTAAAATACATACGAAAAAATCGAATTCTGATTAGCCTTTAACCCTTTTTTGTTTAGTTCCTTATCACATCTTTCACCATATGACTGGGTGCGGCGATCAAGGGCCTATCCATAAGGCACTAAGTCCTTTAGCACTATGTCGAGGGCCTTTTTCCTTTGTTAAGTGTTGTGTGCTTGTTTCAATCGGTTTTTTGTTAACCATACACTAACACATACCAGAGCCCCTCTCATCGGCCTTTTTAAATTGTTACAAAGTGTCGACAACCTCAATCCTCCTATCGCCAACTTCCGATATGACATCATCACTGCCACATGGTACTTCCTTAGTGGTGACACGTGTCACTAAGATATGGCCCATTAGGCCACCCAATATGGTCGAAATTGCCTACCACGTGTCCTTTCATACCGCCACATCATGTTGGCATCATCTGTCACTTATCCCTTATCGGGGCCAACCAGACGTTGCCACATGTCCTCATCGGAGCCCACCAAATGCTGCCATGTGTCCTCATTGGAGCCCACCAGACCCTGCCATGTGTCCTCATCGGGACCAATCATATGCCACCATGTGTCCTCCTAGAGGAGAGAGAAAAGGCTCGCCTACCCTAGTTTTACAATGAATTCCTTTGTTATTTCTCTTTTGGCTTTCCCAACAAATTTTTACGCAATTGCCTTTTTAACATATCACAACTCTTTTTAAAGGGTTCACATGAAGAAGTACTGATTGCCGATATGTGATATGTTGATGCTCTAATTTGCCTGACTTCCGATACTGCCACGTATCCTGCTAGAGGAGAGAGAAAGGGGTCTGTACACCTTTGGTTTTACACCTAAATCCTTTGTTAATTCTTTATCAACCTTCCCAGCAGCTTTTAACGCTATCGACGTTTTTCCCATATCGCAACTATATAAAGGGTTCACATTTGGAAAATCTTGATATTGCGATCGCTCGTGCGTCGATACACCAATGTGTTGGCCTCCGATTGCGATAACCAATATGTCTGGTGTCACTGATGTGCGATCGCCGATATCACTGGACCTCTAATCTGCAATTGTCAATATGCCTGGATCACCGATCTCCAATATGCGATATTATTCCTTGCCTAAGGCTTCAAAACCATGAACTTCAACAAGCCATAACTTTTGAACCATGAATCCATTTTTGAACTTCCGCATATCGTTGGAAAGCTCTTCCAAAGAAATTTCCATTGGAGAGGGTCCGATGTAGTCTTTGAGCCCATCTGTTACCTCTAATATGGCTCCAAACTCTCTAACATTATTTTTCTCCTTGACTCTCCAGACAGTTGAAATCACACCCACCAAGGTGATTCTTTGCATGAAGCTTGTAGCTACCATGGACTTCCATCTAGTCCATCACTATAATCATCAATTTATGGATTCTCCACCAAGCCTACCGCTATGATGATTTCTACTTAAAGCTTGAAGCTATCATAGCAATTCTTCTGAGCCATGACCAACCATGGGATTCCTCGGGCCATCACTACAAATCATCTATCGCGACAAGCATCCAATTTAGTCTGGTTGACATCAATTCCAACACTCCTGCCAACAGTTAGGCAATGCCAACTACCCAACACATCTCCCCAGCATGATTGTTGACATCAATGCCAACACACTTGCAGATGCCTTCACTAGGCCACTGGCCATCCAAACAATGCCAACTGTCCAACATAGACCTCGATAAAACACAGTCCACTCCATGATAGATAATATGTCCCATTTAACTTCTCAATTAAGGATGACATTTGACTTCATATCAATAAGGAAAAGTTTGCAAACGCACATTGTAAACTAAGGTTAGTAAGATCTGACCGGTACACCACTATAATTGAGTAGTGTGACAACACTTGCTTAAGTCTTAACTTGTCACCATAACTTTACATGCATCCAATTTTTAACTAATAGCTAATATTGCCTCATGTTTCTCCAATTCTTGAACATAATACAAATAAAGTCTCGAGTGGACATCAAAATATAATTCAATGTGCTAACATTTTTTAATCATATAATCAACATGTACTCCATGACTATAGAAGTCTTTAGAATTGTCAATGTTGGTCAAATTCTTAGAGTTGAGTAGTTATGACAAAATTTACTTATGCGTTGGATAATGCAATGTAACTTTCTTCTTCATAGACAATTGTAACATAATTGGGACATGTAGTTTCACCTTTAATGTAGTGGGGACTATTGCAACTCCTCAAGGGAGATAAATAATGTGCATTAGAGTAATTTTGGTGCATGTCAAGCATTTTTCAATTTGTATTGCACTTGAACATTTTAACTAGATTCAAGTGTTCATTGTCATAGAGTTCAATATGACTTACTTACACTTGTTATCATGTTCAACACAACCACCATTGCTTGATATTTATCACATCATTACTTAATGTTGGTGCAACATCCATATGGACCCAACCTAATCTCCAATGCAACAAGCCACCTCAACATC
Organism: Pinus tabuliformis; assembly: GCA_031772625.1. Classification (NCBI taxonomy): domain Eukaryota; kingdom Viridiplantae; phylum Streptophyta; class Pinopsida; order Pinales; family Pinaceae; genus Pinus; species Pinus tabuliformis. The sequence continues at coordinate 986,095,315 of CM062812.1, read as the reverse complement.
AACTCAATACTTTTAATCAACATTTTACAACTCAAAGGATTGGTATACCAAATTAGTGGGGTGATCAAAGTTGAAAAAATTAATGTAGCATTCATGTTAGTGATTAAGTTGGACTAAGTTAGCATTAACCCTAGCCTACATACTTCTAGGATCCAATGGATTACTTATCCTTATTTATTATACTTGAGGCTAATTGCAAGGAACTCCCTTATTTCATTGGTTTGATCATCTAATTGTATGTTTGTGGTTGAGTGGGGGTGTATCATTTTACTTATAAATAGTTATACAATTTTAATGAGTGAATCCTTATTGTATTCCTTGTGAGGTTGGGTTGTATATAGTTATTCTAGTTGCAAGTTTTAAACCTTTTACGATATGCAACACACACATTCTTAATAAAAAAGAAAAGTAAAACAATGACAATCACATATTACACAAAAAAATTATCTTAGAAAACCAAACTAGTAAAACCAACAAATTGTTTAGAGCCAAACCTTTAATTTGTTTACCAATCAGCTTCATTGTTTACAATACAATATATAGGATCCCACAACATCCAAAACCCCCTAATCCATTAACTTTGATTAGATTACAACCTTAATTCCTTAACCAAAATTAGAAAACTATGGGATGAAATACCATGTGCCATAAAACTACCAAAACAGATGCAAAAAATTGTCCAATTTTTTTTGTTCTTCCAGGGGCTCTACCCCCATGCCCCCTAACAAGGGGGACTAACATGCTCTCCACTGCAACCCCCATGTTGCACCCAATGCAATGAATCATTCATGAGACTAGTCATGCAAATAATATAACACATAGCCAACACTCATGAATCAAGTCACAACAATTCTTTAAGTCACTTCAATCCTTGTCATTGTAGCTAATTCTTTCATGCCACTAATATATGTACAATTAAGAAATATTTGTATTAAGGTTTATGATTTTGATTGTGCTCTATGATGGTGTATTAAACATACAATTATTATATGTATTACACTTAATTCCTTAAGTCATCACACGCTTTATTTTTATTAATCCCATGCAAGTCAAATTAGGATTTTGCATATAACTAAATTTCTTTTACATTATTTTCAATTTTAATAATCACAACTTTGTGCAAAGTGATTATTATTCAAAATAATCATGCTTATCACATTGATTAGGTCATGAGTAATATGACTTCTTTAGTTCAATACATTTTTAGTGGTGTAATTTGACCAATCTACTCTAAATTAAAAACTAGTACAACCACCTTAAAAATTTTAATGTGGTTGATATAGCGGAAGACTTCATTTGTATCTACCGTTGAAAAAAAAAACTATTACAACAAAAATATTATTATTAACTATTGTAATAAAAATATTATTATTAACTTTGATTTTATTTAACCCTTAAGAATCCTAGATCTTGATAGAAAACATAAATGTTGAAGAGTTTCTATCATTTACAACCAAGATACAAGACAATTTTTCTAAAAGTAAGTATGTTTTGAAAATCCTTAAGAAATTGGTGGGCGTTCAGACATTAATTTTTTTAAATTTATTAAAAATCAATGCAGCGTAACAAACTCTCTAACACACTTCAACTAGAAAAAGCATACGCTGAGCATATTCCTTTAAGAATCAATCTAGGTCATCAATTAAAAATTAAAAAAAGTCAAGAAATCTTCATCCACCTTAAATTGAAATAAAAAACCTTCGACTAAATAACATAGAACTAAAACCTTAATCTTAATCCTAGCTATAGTTATTACTCATACTCCTGGATAAACGTAAAACTAGGATCAAATCACCATGATTTTCATCCGGTTGTTACCCGTACTCCTAGATAAACGTAAAACTATGATAAAATCACCATGATTTTCCCTTGAAATTTTTAGAGATTTGGTCACTTCGTTCTAACTAATAGAGTGCTTTCGATCCTCTAAGCTTAATACATTGGTTTTGGATTAGATGGAAGAATTTATTCTACCCTAAGTTGGGGATTCGATGTCTCCCTAGTTGATGTAAGGTTTGGAGCTGGAATAAGACCAATAATATTCTATTACATAAGTCGATAAATAGTTGTGTCATAAATTTGGGCTAGGCATATTAGTTAATAAACAATGGAAAATCTTTTTATTAATTTAGATGGAGTGGTTGGAATAATCTAATTTTTCTTTAATAGGTTTCATTTTGATGTGATAATGTTTAAGATGTAGGTTCTACAGGATTTCAGAGTTTCAACTCTTGTTAAGTCATAAGTTCTCTGTTAGGGGTTAGCTTATAGATTATGGACACTAGTCTAGGGTTTATAGTGGTATCTATGAGATTCGTGTTTGGGTATTGTCCAAATAATCTTGACGAAATATTGATTCCCCTAGATCTTCTTTAAAACTAACCTAGATCCATCTTAACTCTGGATCTATCAAGTGTCAGGAGGGATAAAATCTCTGGAGATGCAAACCTCTTTTCTGAGTGCAAAACTTGAAGAAAGGTCTGCACCTCAAGAGTTTTGATCCCTCTTGAAGGTTGATAGCAATGTTTTTAAAACCGTTTTGAAAAACCGGTAACCGGTCAAACCGGCCGGTTAGATAGTTGGCCGGTCCGAACCAGCCAAAAAACCCGGTCCAACCTTGCATTTCGCCATATTTGAGGCCCTAACCAGTGAAAACCAGCCGGTTTAGGACGGAACCGGCCGGTTTGTATCAAACCGGCCAGTTCCGTCCTAAACCGGCCGGTTTATGGCATGCCCACCGATTCATGAAAAAAAGCGTTGGTGGTTTGTGGTTTAGGGGTTTTGGGGGGGAGGTAAAGGTATTTTCCCTCCAAAAACACCCTCTCCAAGCTATAAGAGACCCCTCTCACTCTCATTTGTCTCACACAACTGATTTGGAGTGTTTGTGAGTTTGTTTGTGAGCTTGGAGAGTGTGGAGTTTTTGCTGAAGTAGTCATCTTGGAGTTGGAGTTGGAGCTATTTTGGAGATAGTGTGTAGCTGTCAGTGGAGTTTCCATCTTCAAGAGGAGGCTAAGGGAGCTAGTTTTCATTTCCAGGTAAGGATTTGCACTTGATAATTCCTCATTTGAGTCTGCTGTCCATGAATTTTTTTTTTATGTGTTATAAACTTCTCACTTCTATGATCTATCATGTATGCTATAAACTCTCTAGCTCTATGCTATCAAATTTTGTAGCTTGAGCCTTGCATGTGCATTTGTTTTCCTACATTTATCTTTGGTTTTCCATTTTGCTTAGCTGCAATTTTTTTTTAAATGGCAGATTTCTTTGCAAATTGTTATTATTTCAAGAAAACATGGCTCCAAAAGGAAAGGACAGTGCATGGGCTCATTGTGATGTAATTGATGGAAAAATGATATGCAAATTATGCCATAAATCTATTGGAGGTGGGGGTATTCTTAGGTTGAAACAACACTTGGCTGGGATAAGAGGCCAAGTAAAGCCATGTGATGCACCAAATGCGTTGTTAGGTCCTATTAGGGCAGAATACATTTCCAAGCTTGAAAAATTTTATGAGGATAAGGCTAGGGAGAAGGCCATCCAAGATGACATTGCAAGGAAGAGGGAATTAGTTGAAGCCATGAAAGAGAGTGGGTATGATGATTATGAGATTCAAGACTCCACTTCTATCCCTTCCACCAATGACCCCTTTCACTATGTTCATCCTTCTATTGGCCAACCATCAAAAGGAACAAAGAGAACAAACATCCAAAGTTATTTCTCATCTTCTGCCAACATTGCCTCTTCTAATCCCACTTCCTCCCAGCCAAGTTCTCAACCCACTTTGGATCAACATTGGAAAAGAGAATGCAAGAAACTTCTCACCAATACATTGCTAGATGGTGGTATGATTTAGATATCCCATTTAATGCTGCTCGCTCACCTTATTACCAAGCTATGTGGGACTCTGTTATAGCTGCAGGAAAGGGCTTCAAAGGCCCTAGTATGCATGACTTGAGGGGAGCTCTTTTGCAAAAAGAGATATCTTCCATTGATGAGTATTTGGTTGATTTTAAAGATTCATGGCTCAAAACAGGTTGTTCCGTTATGTCAGATGGATGGTCCGATGGAAAGAACCGCACTATCATTAATTTCCTTGTTTCTTGCCCTCAAGGAACCATGTTTTTGAAATCAGTTGATGCATCTGATAAGGTAAAGGATGCAATCCTTATATTTGAGCTTTTGGATAATGTTATTCAGGAAGTTGGGGAGCAGCATGTTGTGCAGGTCATCACTGATAATGCCTCAAACTATGTTCTTGCTGGAAAGATGGTTGAGGCCAAATATAAGACCATATTTTGGACTCCATGTGCTGCACATTGCATAGACCTCATGCTTGAGGATATAGGCAAAGTGGAGTGGGTAAAAAACACTGTAGAGCATGCCAAGTGCATTACAAAATACATTTACAACCACTCATGGGTATTGAACCTAATGAGGAAACACACTGGAGGCAAAGAGCTTGTTAGGCCTGCAATTACGAGATTTGCAGCTCACTTCCTCACGTTGCAATGTCTCAATGGTCAACATAAAAACTTGCAGAAAATGTTTTCCTCTGATGAATGGTCTGAATCTCGGTGGGCTTGTGGACCAGATGGAAAAGACACAAAAAAGAAAGTGTTAGACACTTATTTTTGGAAAAGGTCTGTAGAGCTTGTGAAAATTACCGAGCCCCTTGTTAAGGTGCTAAGGTTGGTGGATGGGGAAAGATTGGCCATGGGCTACATTTATGAAGCTATGGATCAGGCAAAGGAGCAGATACGGGCAGCTTACAAGGACAGGTTAGCTAAATATGGCCGTATATGGGAGATCATTGATAACAGATGGAACAATCAACTCCATCGTCCTATACATGCAGCCAGGTATTTTTTGAACCCAAGGTATCACTATAAAAATCGGCTAGGAGATCAGCATGATGGGGAGGTCAGAGCTGGATTGATTGATTGCTTGGAGCGCATGGTCCCTAGCCATGTAGACCAGTTGGAAATACATAGACAACTTACTATTTTCAATATGGCAAGTGGTACTTTTGGCAAAAACTTGGCAAAGATGGCAAGAGATGTGGACCAACCAGGTAAGAAATTCCAATTTCCATTTTGTTTTTCATTTCAAGTTAAAATTGTTTACGTTCTTGAATCTTTACAATTCAAATTATAAACTAAGTTACTAATTAATGTCTTTTTCTTTGCAGCACATTGGTGGGAGTCATTTGGTGGCCAGTGTCCTCAATTGCAAAGGTTTGCAATTAGAGTCCTCAGTCAAACTTGCAGTGCTTCAGGTTGTGAGCACAATTGGTCTGTTTTTGAGCGCATACACACGAAGAAGAGAAATCGTTTGGAACAAAAACGGTTAAATGATCTTGTTTTTGTGCAATACAACCTTCGACTGAGGAGGAACCAAATGATGAGCAAATCACCTGATCTAGATCCCATTGTGTTGGACGATATTGATCCAACATCAGAATGGGTGGAGGAGACTGAAGATCCTGTGTTTGAGGCTGATTTTGATATCGACATGGCTTTAGCGGGGGATGAGGCAGATGATGTGGCGGCATCAGAACCAGGATCAGTAGCAGCGTCAAGGAAAGGCAAGGAACCAATGGAAGGCACTAGTTGTGCAGGTCGACAAACTTGTGCTTCCATTAGGTCCACTTCTATTGTTATTGGTGGCATTGATACTGAGGTTGCAGATCAGGCTGAGGCATCCTCAGACTCTAAACCAGATGATGTCTATGTAGCTCCTGATGATGATCCTATGTCTAGTAGTGGTGATGGACTTGATGATTGATCATGTGTACACTGTAGACTTGTAGTAGGCCAATGGCCTCATAGCTTGCAGCATTGTTTTTGGACTTTATAAGCCATTTAGAGCCTCATTTCTTATGTATTTTGCTATTTTGTCGATGATATGTATTCTACTCGGTGCCATTTTGATATATTCACCTTTACATGGTATATAAATGAGCAAACTTTGCATATTTTGTCTCTATTGGCTTGGAATCATGGTTTTACATCTTAAAAATAGTTTTGTTTCATTAAAAATTAATTATTTAATGTATTTTTTTAAAATCGGTTCGTTTAGACCAAACCAGTCCCGGTTAGACCGGTTCCGGTCGGTAAACCGGTTCATTAGGTGGATCGGTCCGGTCACCGGTTCCGGTTTTAAAAACATTGGTTGATAGATTCAAAGTTAAGATGGATCTAGGCTGGTTTAATTATTAATTTTATTTTTTTCATTTAATTTTCATTTTTATGTAGTTTCACTAAGTCAAAATGTTTTAATTAATCATTTTATTTTTATTTTTATTTTTATTTAATTTGATTGTGTCAAAATGTTTAAATAACATAATATAAAAGGACATCATAACATCTCTTCCATACTGGGATGGAGAGTGTCTCTGACCAAAAAATGTAATAAAATTAAATTAAAAAATATACATATTTACAAAATATTTTGATTGTGAAATGAGAGTCAGTTTTTTGGCATGTGGTATTGATGAGCCATGGTATTGGCCCATGGTATGGTATGGTTAATAATATCCATGGTAAAGTGGGGTGAGTATCCATGGTTAAAAATCTTGTTATATTGTAGTATTATTTTGATTGTGAAATAAGAGATGGTTTTTGGGCATGTGGTATTGATGAGCCATCATATTGGTTCATGGTATGGTATGATTAATAATATCCATGGTAAAGTGGGGGTGAATATCCATGGTTAAAAATCTTGTTATATTTTAAGTATTAAGTTTTTATGTGCTTATTAATGAAATTTAAATATGGTTACAAAATTATTATTTTAATTCATATGGTAAAATGGATCTTAATTTATAACTACTATTTATATATGATATATGTTAATGTGATAGAGATTTAGATATATCTCAAAAGTAATTATAATTTTTTTCTTTTATATTTAATCAAAAAAATGTTATAAAATTAAATTTAAATAAAATATTTATAAAATATTTTGATTGTGAAATAAGAGATGGTTTATGGACATATTATATTGATGAGCCATAGTATTGACCCATGGTATTATAACAAAACCCGTTTACAAGTTAATAATTATTAAAGTTTTGATGTGCTTATTAATTAAATTTAAATATAATTCCAAAATCATTATTCTATTTTATAAGGTAAAATGGGTCTTAACTTATTGTGGTCATATATGTGTGTGTGTATAATGATTTTCTTTTATCTAAAAAATTCATATTTTTATTAATAAAAACAAAATTACAATGTAACAAATTGAATTTTATTATTTTTATTACTTTTAACTTTTTAAGGACGCTGCATCTCCCCCATAGTAGGCTCTATATTACTTTTAACCTAAATGCAATTTTTTACCAATCTTTTATGTATCACCAACCTAGATCCATTTTAACACCAGATCTATCAAGGGCCGAGAGGGATCAAATCTCTCGAGGTGCAAACTTATTTTTTGAGTGAAAACATTGAGGAAAGGTTTGCACCTCGAGAGATTTGATCCCTAGGCTTTCAGTCGTGTGCGGTCATACAAAATTTGCTAAACATCTAATTATTTTGATAATTTTAAATATGCTAAATATGTCTAAATTAATCTGGTCAATTTAATTTAAAATTTGATTAGTTACCTAGTTTGTTGATATGAGAGAGATGGTTAGTAACTTAAATGATGAAATACAAATTTTGAGTGCAAAGTGTCAATATAACAATTTTAATAGGTAGAAATGTGAATACTAATAATATAGTCAATTACAAACAATTCTCATTGTAATCAATCTGAAACTATTTTCTTCTATTGTTCCTATTGTCACACCTATTAGTTTTTCCATTTTGTCATATCAATAATATGAAAAGAGTAGTTGGAACTATAGACCATTCAAATATTTAACTCGAGCTATTGTAGTAAACAACATACCTTGTCTCTGTTGCTCTCCAATATTAATAGTAGTTTTCTTGAAAGTCAATCATTGTGACTTATGGAGTGTTAAACCCCAAATAATTTTCAATGGTAGTTATTTTATATTACCGCTTTTGAATGCAAAGTAATTAACAATGTTGAATGATGGAAAATGGTAATAATAAGAATGTACCCAATTATAAATAGTATATAGTTTCAAGAAGCAAACATTTTATTTGGGATGAAAATTCAAGTATTGTATTTATGGTTGAAATTTTTTTTATGTGCTTACATTGAGAGAGAGTGTGTATGTTTTGGGGGTGAGAAGGAGAGACAAGGGGAGATAGAGATATAGATGGGGGGAGAGGGAATAAGAGAGAGGCAAAGACAGGGAGGGAGGAAGAGATATCGATATGGTGATAGAAATGTTAGAGAGAGAGAGGGAGGGGAAAGGGAAGCAAGGAGAGAGAGATAGATAGATTTGGAGAGAGAGTGTGTATGTTTAGCGGCTGAGATAGAGAGATAAAGAAGGAGAGACAATGGGAGATACAAATATAGATGGAGAAGGTAGAGATGTGCTTACACTGAAATCAATGCACACTATTAATTTAATTACTTTGAAATTAATGTACATCTTACATCTTGTTGCATCAAATAAAAAATGAACATCTACACTAAAATCAATGCATCTAGTGCAAATAATCAAATAGGATTAGAAATCAACATCTATACTGAAATCAATGCATCTAGTGCAAGTAATCAAATAGGATTAGAAATCAATATATACACTAAAACCAATGCATCTAATGCAAGCAATCAAATATGAGTAGAAATCAACATCTACGCTGAAATCAATGCATCTAGTGTAAGGTATTAAATATCATTATAAATCGATATCTAAACTGAAATCAATGCATCTAGTGCAAGTGATCAAATAGGACTAGAAATCAATATCTACACTAAAACCGATGCATCTTCTACAAGCAATCAAATAGGACTAGAAATTAACATCAACACTAAAATCAATGCATCTAGTGTAAGGTATTAAATAGAATTATAAATTGACATCTACATTGAAATCAATGCATATAGTGCATGTGATCAAATAGGATTAGAAATCAACAACCACATTGAAAATCTAAAATATTCATGACTTTCTAGATCTAACTTCTATGTCTGTATTTGTCTCTGTGAGACTCTTTCTTCTTCCCTCTCTCTCCACCTTCCATTCTATGTCTATCTCCCTCCCCCTCTCCTTCTCTCTCTTCCCCTCCCTCTCTCCCCCGTCTCACTCTATCTGCCTCTCCCTAACTTTCTCTATCTTTCTCTTCTTTCCTCTCTCCCCCTACTATCTATATTTATACCTCCCTCCATCTCTCCTTATTTGTCTCTCTATCTCAACCCCCTAAACATATTTCATACTCTCTCTCTCTCTTCTCATATCTATCTATCTATATATCTATCTCCCCCTCTTCCTTTCCCTCTCTCTCTCTCTACCCCCTCCTTCTATATCTCTATCTCCCATCTATCCCTCTTCCTCCCTCCCTCTCTTTTCCTCTCTCTTCTACCTCGTCCCCTACCCCATTTACATCTCTATCTCCCCTTGTCTCTCCTTCTCAGCCCCAAAACATACACACTCTCTCTCCATATCTGTCTCTCTCCCCCCCCACTAACTCTCCATCTCTCCCTTGTCATTCCCTCTCCACCTTTCTCTCTCTATGTCTTTCTTCCCCTTCCAACTCCATCTCTCTCTCCCCTTCTCTCTCTCCCCTTCTCTCGCTCCTCTCTCTCAAGTCCTCTCTCTTTTTCCTTCCTCTCTCTCCCCTTCTCTCCCACCTCCCTTCGTCTCTCCCCCCATCATACACACACTCTCTCTCCACCCTCCAACTCTATCACTATCTCCCTCCCTCTCTCCTTCTTTCTCTCTCCTCCTCTCTCCCCCCTCCATATCTATGTCTCCCTGTCTCTTTCTTCCCCTTATTTCCCTATCTTTATCCTCTCATTTTATTTCTCTTCCCTCATCTCCTCTCTCCCTCATTCCATCTTCATCTCTCCCTTGTAACTCCTTCTCTTTCCCCCTCCAAATCCATCTCTCTCCTTCCCTCTCCCCCCCTCCTTTCTCTCTTCCTTTCTCTCTCTCACTATGTCTCTCACCTCTATGTTTCTCTTCCACACTCTATTCCCCTTTCCATCTCACTCTCTCTCAAGTATGATCCCATTGCATTGTATTTAAGAAAGTATCTAAATTAATAAAAAACACAATTCGTTAAAAATATTAAACCTATATTTTGGATCAATCATGTTAAAGAAAATACAATAATAATAAAAATTAAAAGAATCACGCACTATCTTTCCTCCATCGTTGTTAATTAATTTTCTTTCTCATCGCTTGGATCCTTGGTTAAGATGCATCTATCCTAGTTCTTTATAATATTATTTATATTATATAAATTTCACATATGTATATATAAAAGTATTCTCATTTTTTAATTTATTAAAACCTCCATTTAATCTCTATGAAAATATTGTTAGTAGTCGTGAGGATGGAGGGTTTAGATATACCTCAAAAGTAATTATAACCTTTTTGCTCTTAGATTTAATTAAAAAAAGTTATAAAATTTAATTAAAAAAATTTAATTAAAACAATTGTAAAATATTTTTATTTTGAAATAGGCTATTGTTTTTGGGCATGTGGTATTGATAAGCCATGGTATTGTAGCAATTAAAAGCCTAGATCCATAACATAATAATCCAAAGTCTAGATGGCCCATGGTATTGATAAACCATGGTAGTAGCCCATGGTATTATAATTTTCTTATTTCCTCTTCCTCTCTATCTTTCCCTAGTGGGTATTGGCCCATGGTATTGTAAAAAAACCTACTTAGAAGTTAATAATATCCATGGTAAATATTCATGATTAAAAATCTTACCATATTGTAAATATTAAGTTTTTATCTGCTTATTAACTAAATTTATAGATGGAACACATCTATATTAATTGTTACAAATATATTGATTACATAGAATATAATATTACAATATTATATGTTACCCAATATTTATAACCACCCCCACCTAATAAATAATGGCCAGGGTGGGGAGAAATACTAATTAAAATGTACTATTATTAAATTTTACCTAATATTTCAGGTCACACTGCACCCTAAATATTACATTCTACTCAGTATTTCCCTTCACTCCTACTAATTTTATTGAGCACCTTCCATTATATTGAATTTACCTTCCTACAACTGAAAACCTGAACGCAACCTAAAATTTATCTGGTTATTATTACAGGATATGCCCAATTGATATTACCCGACACATTTTTTTATTTAATTAATTTTTTTAAACTAAGGTTACACATATCTTCAACATATATAATATATATTAGCCTACACATATATAGTAACGTTACACATGTCTTCAACATATACAATATATATTTGCGTGACACATATGTTTTTTAATGTAACATTACGTACATATACAATATATATTTGCGTGACACATATGTTTTTTAATGTAACATTACGTTACGTGACAACATCTCCTTCATATTTTTTAATATTTTTCCTTCATATTTTTTAATATTTTTTTTAATGTAACGTTACCTTAAGTGACAACATCTGTCATCTTCTTCATATTTTTTAATATTTTTCCTTTATATTTTATAATATTTTTTTTAATATAACGTTACCTTACGTGACAACATCTACGTCATATCTTTTTAATAATTTTTAATGTAACGTTAGGTGACAACATCTCCCTCATATACTTGGTAAAGCGCTTCTCAATGCAATAAATTGGACATATTAATATAAATTCAACATATCAAGCTAACATGTATAAATATTTACAAACTTTCTTACATTACACCTACACATTATGTTGGCCTGTAAATTCAACATATCAAGCCAACATGTAAAAATATTTACAAACTTTCTTACATTATACCGAGGTGTAAATTCAACTTATCAAGCTGACATGTCAAAATATTTACAAACTTTCTTACATTACACCTACACATTGTATGGGTGCGCAAGAAAAATATCTTTGAGAGATTTGTTGTAAGCATAAATTGGTTCATTTAGAAATCCAAGGACTATGAAAAAGAGTCTCGTGTTTACTCTCTATTTCCTTAAAAAAAGTTAAATAAGCCAATGTACAAAGCTAGCCAACCCGTGAGCAAGTAGAGGGAACACCATTATCACTAACAAACATTGTGCTAATAATTTTGGAGAATGAGAAACAGTTTACAAAACAACATAGATCCATGTTAAATCTCAATCTAGAAGAAAGAAAGAAAGGAAAAAAGAAAGAAATTATTTTAATGTCCACAAGACTAAAGATAGCATATGGGACAGATTGCTTCTTCATTTACCTGATGTATTCGGCCCTTTTTCTGTGAAGCTTCAAAATAAATGCTCCCAACTTCTCGACAAACCCCTCGCTAAATAGATTATCCCAAGAGTTAGCTGCCAACATACCTGCATAACTTTCCCTGTTGTCTTTGAAGACCTCACATTCTAAAATGAAATGTTTTTCTGTTCCCATTTTTCCGGATGAACAAAAAATGCATACTCTTTCCTCCCACACTTTGGCCTTTTCCAACGCTCTGTTTCACAACAAAGTTGATGAGAATTAGTCCTTAACTGAGCAATAAGAATTTTGGCTTCTATATATGCTTTTGGTTGATGACTATGAGTGAGATTAAACACTTCAATATAATACTTTTTCTTTCTTCCTAGCTCCTTATCCCAAGTATGCTTGTGGAACTTTTCCATAACAAAAGATTTTATCTCTTTGCTGTCTATGAGACACACATTCAAGCAAATACCCCATTTACTAAACCATTTTTTATTTTGTTGCATCCAAGTTTTTTTTGCTCTTGCACAATCTATCATTAAAGACAACCTTAGGCCATCTACCCTCTTCCATTTGCTCAATTATTTTTAAATACCTTATGACTCGCACCATAGAAATTGCTTCAATAGGAGCAGTTCCTGTTTCACTTAACAAGATAACATAAGGAACTGCGCTTTTAGTCTTAAATTTGTTTGTAATCAAACACCTCTAAGTTTTCTCAATTTGTCTCCACTGCATGTCGGATGTAGGGTTGGCCCATAGTTCACAACCATAGAGAATCACCGGAATCACTAGAAGCCAAAAAAGAGTTTGAGTGGTTTTCCAGTCCCATAAATCTTCCTCTCTACACCTATTTTGAAAAGCATAAAATGCTTTCCAATCCCCCAAAGTTCTTGTCTTTCTACAACCATTCCAACTTAGATTTTGTTGAAGTCAATTCTGAGGTATTTGTAATCTGCAACTTCTTCCAAAATGTTGCCTTCAAAGTAGAATTTATGCTGGTTATGTTTTCTTTTCTTAGAGAAAACCACTACTTTCAATTTGCTGATATTAACTTGCATCCCCACACTTCTACAAAAATGCTCAAGGGATAGTAAGTGCTCTTGCAAACCAACAACCGATTTAGCAATCAGAATAAGGTCATATGCATACAAAAGAAGCCTTATAACAAACTTGTCCGAATAGATACCATCACCCCCTTGCGAATTTAACCACTCCTCAAGCTTGTCGATATATAAACCAAAAATGGTAGGAGATAGTGGGCAACCTTGCCTGACCCCGATATCGCTTCTAAAATTTCCAGAAATGCCTGCTGAAGTTCTAATTTTGACTTTCACCTCTTCATACAGCCTATGCACATCTGCTCTCAAATGTTTAGGAACCCCAAGTTCCTCCATTCTATGCCAAAGCTTATCCCTAGGAACCGAGTCAAACGCTTTTCTGAAATCAACAAAGCAACAAAAGACTTCTTCCTTTTTCTCCCAAACTTTTTCAATGATGTGCCTTAAAGTTATACAATGATCAACTGTGGAATGTTTAGGTCTAAAAGCTGCTAGCCCTTTAGCATGCTTATCTCTTTCTTATGTCCACTTGCTAATTTTTTTTCCTAGCATGCTTCCAAATAGCTTTGCAAACAAAGGGTTTATCATGATGGTCCTATAATTGGAGGGATTATTGACGTCACCGCTCTTGAAAAGAGGCACTACCAGACTAGTTGTCCAATCTGTGGGGAGTCTTTGTTGTATGATGTTGTTGAAGATTTTTGTAATGTGAGGCGCAAGAATCTTTGAGCCCCACTTTAAATACTCTGCTTGGAGTTCAGCTAAGTCTTTTGCTTTTCCAACACCCAACTTCTTGATACCTATCTCTACCTCTTGTACCATGAAGAGTTCAGTATCAATGTTGACCAAAGGGGGAGGGTCAACTTTGGTACCTTGCTCATAGAGTTGTCTTGCATAGTCAAACCATTTAGAAGCTATAATATTTTTCCAATTTGTATCTTTTTCGTTGGAGCTCTTTCCAAAATAATTTGGGATTAGTTTTCTCAAGGAAGATTAGTTCTTCCCTCCTCGAAACCATAAAATCAACCTTTTTCTTGCTTAATAACTGCTTGTAAGTTTTAAGTTCTATGTTATCCTTGTTTGACTCTTTCCACATTCTCCTTGCCTTTTTGTATTCCTCGTCAAACCAAGCATTAACCGGAAAACAATTTGTTTCAAAGTTCTTAATTTTTGTTCTTTTGCTCTTTGCAAGTGCGCATTGAATTAAATGAAACTTCCATAAAGATTAAGTCCATAGTTAAGATGGATCTAAGCTAGTACTCTTGCATTCCATAATGGTTAAGATGGATCTAAACTGATACTTAGCATTCCATAATAAATCATTATAACAAATACCATATAATTGTAAACTAATAATTTTATAATTTAATTTAACTTCTTAAGTTTATAATTAATTTTTTTTTTTTTTTTTTAATTAATTAATGGTGAAATGCTGCTGCATCTCATTGGAGACATGTGTTGGACCTCCAAAGGCAGTTGTTTCACCTAAAATGCATTGTTATAGGCCTTCCATGACTAAACATGTTGGCAAAGGTAAGGATTTGCTGCCATCTCTGATGGGAGGGAGGAATGGAGTTGAAACTCACTACTTTTCCCGATGTTCTTCTTTCAAAAAAGGAGTTGTTTAACACATCATACCAAGTTTAGGGAATTTGGTGTTGGTTGTAACAGCGCAGGCACCACTAAGCCTGAAAAATGGTTGCATGAACCAGGTAATTTTTTCGATTCCTTTTCGTATGCCCGTCTCTTACAACACTGCATCAATGTTAAATCTCTGGCGTTTGGAAAATTGTCACATGCCCACATGATTACAACTGGATTTCAACCTGGCATTTTCATCCAAACCAATCTCATCAATCTGTATGGCAAAGCCGGATGTGTTCTGGACGCACGCAACGTGTTTGACAACATGCCTGAACGAAATTGGGTCACATGGACTGCCATTATTTCGGTGTATTCCCAGAAAGGTTATTCCAATGAAGCCCTGGGTATTTTCCGCGAAATGCGAAGGGCCGGCAGGAGGCCGGATCAGTTCACATTTGGTAGTGTTCTTCGGGCTTGTTCCGAGTTGGCTGTAGTGGAAACTGGAGAACAGGTTCATACCCATGTTGTGAAAAGTGGATTTGAGGGAGACATCTATGCAGGAAGTGCCCTTGTGGACATGTATCTAAAATGCGGGATCATGGATGATGCTCGCAAAGTGTTTGACAGAATGCAGAAGAAAGATGTTGTTTTATGGACTGCTCTGATTACAGGATATGCCCTCAATCAGTTCGGTTTGAAAGCGCTGAATGCCTTCTGTCAAATGCAGTCGACGGGTCTGAAGGGAAACGAGTTTACTTTTGCTAGTGTTGTCGGAGTATGCTCGAGTATAGCAGCTCTAGACCAGGGCAAGGAGGTCCATGGCCACATAATAAAAAATGGATTTGAGTCAGAAGTCTGTGTAGGGAGTGTTCTCATTGACATGTATGGAAAATGTGGACACATGGATGATGCGCTTAAACTGTTTGAGAAAATGCCTGAGAAAGACATGATTTCATGGACGGCAGTGATAGGAGGATATGCTCAGAATGATTTCTCCGAGGAAGCTATGAAGCTCTTCTGCCAAATGCTGCAGGCTGGTATGAAAGCAAACCAATTCACATTTGCCAGCGTTCTTATGTCTTGTGCTCGATTGTCAGTCTTGGAACAAGGCAAGCAATTTCATACTCACATTCTAAAAATGACCCTTGAGTCTGATGTTTTTGTGGGGAGTGCCCTTGTTGACATGTATGCCAAATGTGGTAGCATAGGTGATGCTCGTAATGTGTTTGATAAAATTGTTGCACGAAATATAGTCTCCTGGAATTCAATGATTTCAGGATATGCTCAACATGGACATAGCAAGGAGGCACTTGCACTCTGCGAACAAATGCAAGAGGAAGGCACAAAGCCCGATGACATCACATTTATTGCAGTCTTATCCGCATGTAGTCATGTAGGTAAACTTGATGACGGCTTAAGGTACTTTGATCTCATGAGTGAACAATATGGCATCTCTCCAAGAATGGAACATTATGCCTGCATAGTTGATCTTCTTGGACGTGCTGGTAAACTGGACGAGGCAGAAAAGTTGATCAATGCAATGCCCTCTGTACCTAGTTCTGTTGTTTGGCAAAGCTTGCTTGGCTGTTGCAGAATCCATAAGTATACAGAGTTAGGAATATGGGCAGCAAAATCTCTTATTGACTTGGAACCACATAATTCTGCTACATATGTGTCATTATCTAACATCTATGCTGCTGCTGGCATGTGGGAAGAAGTAGAAATGGTTAGGCAATTGATGAAAGACAGGGGATTGAAGAAAGAGCCAGGACATAGTTGGATTGAGATCAAGAACAAAGTGCATTTGTTTGTTGCTGGTGACAGATCTCACCTGCAGGCTATGCAAATTGATGCCAAGTTGGAGAAAATGACTGTACAGATGAAGGAAAGAGGATATGTGCCTGCTGAAAAGTCTGAGCTATATAGTGTGGGGGATGAAGAAGGATCATTCTATTTTCTTACATAGTTAATGGGTTGCCATTGCCTAGGGCTGATTGGTACATTTTCAGGATTTCTATCCAAGTCATAAAAACTGGGATTCCTATCCAAGTTAAAATTGGTTTATCTTAGAAGTTCATGGGAGTTGAGGCAACGTTAGCAAATTCATCTCCGTGATTATTGAGTGAAACTGTTCGGATTTTGAAATGCTTTCTTCCATTTTCATAATTTCAAGGATGGCTTGTGCTTCTTTTGGAGATTATTAGGGACATTACCTGACAAGTTCAAGACATTTTGAACTGGCAAAGGAAAAGTGTGTTCTAAAATTTGGTGATATAGGTTTTGGGGTAATTTAACAAGCAACCTAGCACCATAGACATAGGGTTTGGCTGTTATATTCAACAGAGTTATTTGGCTTGAACCAAATGGACTGGAGTCTGGAATGTATCTTGACAGGATTGTAGTGTGTTATTATTAAGGCCTTGAATCATCCACTCACTAGATGGAGAGTAGGAATTTTCCCGAGCTCATAAGGGCTTATATTCTGTCCAATTGCAGAAAAAAATATTCTGCTTCTTGCTACTGATTCTTAAATTGTGTTCATTTTTCTGTGGTACTATGAACAACGAAATTGCTTTTAGCAGCTTGCAGCAAGGTCAAGATGAGAACATCTAGTAATGAGCAAGAGGTGGGATATGAAACCCACTTTTGGCACCACATTGTAGCTAATTTCTTTATTACGTAACATGCTACCAAGTTCCAACATTTCATGCAAGAGCATAACATGATGCAATCTGGACACCCGCATTGTAAGTCAGTAGACATGCACCAACTTACAAGTGAACTAACAAAAGCAAAGGGTTGTACTTTAACATCTAAACTCCTAACTGACACTGTAATGGACAATGGATGATGCTAATCAGCAGCTGGCAGACTTGCACTCCAAATTCTGTTCCCAAATCAACAAAAACTCTATCCCCATATTTGATCCAAATTGGATCACTATAGTGTATTTGTTAAATTTAGATAACAATGGTATGCTCTATGCTTAGCACAATTACTTCAATGTACTTTTAAGCAGCTCAATGACAATTTCCAAATTAGTTTCCAATAGCAATCACATTAACCATAAATCACATTGATAATAATTGTAGATAGAACATAAAATAAAATGCAGAAAACAAGCCAAGACAAAGAGGACACCAGATTTAGCGGATGCCAGAGAAAAACCCCAATGTGGAGAAAGCCCTTTGATCAATTCTTTTTATTATTATATCAAATGTTCAGTAGAGAGAGAGTACAAAAAAGTCAAAATTGACTTGCCAAATCAAAGTCTAAACAACCCTGTCAAATCTACAGTCAACTGCAGTCAAAATCAGCCCTAACTAGAAAGTCAAAGATGGTCAATGCATATGTCAAACTTGCCTCCTTGATCTTGGTCAACCTTAGTCAAACTCAACTTTCCTTGTTGGTCAAAGTCAGTCCAAAACAATCCTTCAAAGTCCAGTCAAATTCGATCAAAGGAGAGAGAAAGTCTGCTGTAATTTTCTGCAATCAAAGTTGCAATCAACCCTGGAGTCAACGCTGGTCAAAGTGCCCAGATTTTCTCAATTTCTGTGCCTAGCAATGCGGCCTAGAGAAACATAAATAATCCTCCAAAAGTCGCAGTCAAAACTGGTCAAAGATACCTCAGTCAACGCTGGTCAAACTTCAGCTGAAAACAAAAAAGGTCAACGTAGTCAAAAGAGCCTCTTGAAATCTGCACGTGTGAGAGAAAGTGAGTTGCCTGCAATTTTGTACAACCCAATCAGATGAGGAGAGAGAAAATGATGTGTTGTGATTATGCCAAATGATGTGAGAGGTCACTTGTATTTATACAAGTTGTTGAAGGTGAGGTGACACGTCCATTGGGCTTTATGAGTCTACATGATGATGTTGCTAACCTGAACAATTTGCACATGTGTGGGCATAAATTCAAAAACACACTTCTGATTGTCCAAATTAGATGATCTTTATATCAATTTTGGTCCTCTCGAAAAAAGGAATTCAATGCAATAATCATCTCCATCAAATGCATTGTCCCAAGGTGGAATTTGGCCCTAGTTTCCAATTTTAACAGTGTTTCATCCTTTTTGGTACTTCATCGGAGGAAGAATCAGAGTTGTGGACTTGTAGGGACCATTTTCAAGACTAATATTGAAATCCACTGCATAGGGAAGACAAAAACTGCCCATGGTGGGTCTGAGAATGTATTTTTTGGAGTTAAAGAAATGCATCGTCACTATAGTGGATGGCCCTAGGGAATGGTTCATGTTGGCAACTCTTAAATGGGATATCATGGATAAAAAATAGAGTCCATATGAGAGAGTTAGGGTGTTTGGAAGCTGACACATAAATTTGACCATCGAAATTCTAAGTGGTTTTCATGCCAATGCTCATTACTCACTAATTTTGAACTAGTCACATGTGGACTTTCAAGAAGATTTTAGAGTCCAAAACTCTAACCCTAATCAATAGTTGGGGAATACAAAAACCATAACTCAACTCTAATGACTATCAATATTTCTTAAAATTTGAGCAACAAGAGAAGAGGTTCCATTTCTATAATAATTTTATGTTCCGTTGTTGAGTAGTGCAAAGGAGTGAGTAAATCACAGAAAAAAGAGCACCTTGTAGCAGTTGATATAGGCCATGTTGTCTATTTGCTCCATACTGAGCCAATATTTTTTTTTATCTTTCATTATAAATCTAAGAATAAAAGAGCAAGGCATAATGCTCATTTATTTTTGGAGATTCATCCTCACGAGATTCTTCAATAGACATTTTATCTTAAATTTGTTAATGGTGTGCCCATTTTACATACATTTGTAGATTTCTCTTATATTCTCAATAATTTTTCCCATACTAAAGGCATACGGACATAATACATTCCACACTAGAGGACTATTTCCATGTATATTCAATATATTCTTTATAAAAGAAGTGTATAGTCAATCTACATTCTGGGGGAATATCCATTACAATATATAGATCATATTGGTATTAAAACAATTTATCTTTGAGATATTTTGTGGAATAGTTGTAGGATCCATAGATCAACATGAGGAAGGTTAGGAAATCAACCCTAGCCACAATGAATGAGTACAATAATACCCCAAGGGATGAATCAGAGAGGGATTTGCATAGTTAGAGGCTCAAGTCTTTAATATCCCAAGAGCATGGTCATATCAATGGCAACACTAGAGAGCAAGTTCAAACCATTTGAGGAGTGGGCCAACTCTAATGGGGATTTTGGCTCTCATGAAAAACTTGAAGAGCAGGAAGAAAACGAAGAGTCAAATCAAGTGAATGATAGGCCAAGCTCCAACAACACATATTCATAGCCTTTGTTCAAAGTAAAAGCCAAGTTAGACATCAAACCCTATGAAGGCGAGGTCAATGCAATTAAAATAAATCACTAGTTTCAAATAAGATATAAAACGAGAACAAAAGCTAGCATTTTTTCCCAATTGAAGTAATTGGGTCATGCCTAAACTTCATGGAATGATATATGGAGACATTTAGGCTAGAAAATGATCCACTAGTGACTACGTGTTAGAAATACATAGTGATATGGAGGGAGGAAGGGGGGTTAAGTCAATGTCATTCAGATTTAGAATTTTTTCACTTTATTATCTTAAAAATAAAACCACATCACATAATCAATCGTCAACACAATGTATAAACATTGAGATTAAAGTGAAAATTCAAACTTGAAACTTGAATGCTTTTCAAACAATATTCCATTTATTACAACTATTTATGAGGATACCAATCCTCTATAAGCACCAACTTACAAAATTACAAGCTCCAACCTATCAAGAAGATGAGGACACCAATTCTCTGTAAGCACCAACTTACAAATTTCTGGGCTTCAATTTGGCAGCTTGTCCTTAACCTTGACAAATCTGTTGTCACATTTATTTAGGTACCCTTGATGAATTAGGGCTTGACCTCCTCTAAAATAGTGCATAGAACTCGACTAAGGCTTGGCCTCGTTCAAAAGTTGGCCTTTAGAATAGACCTCGACTTCTCAATAGAACAAATTTCTGTTGAAAAATGTGCAACAAGAAATGTTAAATTTAGAATGTGCTAAAAATAGACCTGCTAAAAATAGCATGTCTAAAAATAGCATGTCTAAAAATAGCAGTTTGGCCAGTGAGGTCATTGGCCACATTGGGTGAGAGGTGAAACTGCTAAAAATAGAAAGTTCTAAAAATAGCATTTCTGGGTCCCTTCCTATTTATAGCAGTCCCTAGTCTATCTATAGGAAGTAAAATTAATTTTGGTCTTAACAGCAGTTGGAAATATTAATTAATTAATTCAGTTGAGTTAATTAGTTAAGGAAATTCGAATTTGAAGTCTTTGTGAGCATGCACATGAGTTGTCCCACTGATTAAGGAATTTATCCTTAATTTCCTCCACTGATTGAGGGAATAAGTATGAATTCTATAATGAGAGAATCATTTGACTTAGTTCTAACTAGTCAAGTCTAGTTAGATTATTTTAACAAGTTGTTAAAATAATAAAATATAGTTTGTTAATGCTTGCATGCATGTGACAACTATTATTTTAGATAACTAAGGATTCACTCATGGATAACTGTTGCATGTCAGTTCTGTCAGAGACCCAGTTGAGATCAAATGTGGGACAATGTACTATCAGATGCTTGGATATTTCTAGTAAGTATTCCTTGCATGGAGAAGGATCTATTATAGGAGATTGGAGGACTTGTGGCCTATATATTGAGGCCTAGGTAGTCTATGATCTTCATCTTCTGATTACAGAGAGAGTAGGATAGCTATTGAGCTGATTCTTTTTGTATGTTGTTGAGGATCTCCACTTGATTGATAATACAGAGTTGGGGTTTTATGCTGGTGCTTTCCCCAGTGATATATTCTGTGTTATGTGTGATTGATTCCTTTTTATCATTTATATGTATTCATGCTTGATGTTGCTCACGTTTGATTAAGCTTCCGCTAAGTTTATGGTAGATGTAGATCTAGTATTATGCTTTAGTACATTGCATATATTAGTTGGATCTATAGGTGAAATTTCTACATGATATCAGTGAATTAGCTGATTTGTAGAGAAAATTCTACATGGTACCAGAGCACAGGTGATCAAGCAAGAACAACATACTAGCAGGAGAAATTCGAAGTTTATTATTCAGGATATAGATCTCAAGTTCTTATCACATATATTTCATCGATGGCGTTCTATGGTTTGAGGCTTGAGTATGCCCTTGATGGCAGCTCAAACTATATAGCTTGGAAGGATCGCATGGAGGCAGTTTTGGAAGATAATGGCCTTAAGGATTTCGTTGATCAAGAAATTCCTAAGCCTACTGACAAGACTAAGCAGGTGGAATGGAGGAAGTGTGTGGCTAGAGCTAGGAGAATTCTCTTGGAGGGAGTGTGAGATCACATTGTCTCGAGCCTCCATGGGAAGGAGACTCCGCATGCAATGTGGAAAACATTGAAAGATTTATATCAGAATAGCAGTGATCAAAGGAAGCTGGCACTGAAGGACAAACTTCGAAAGATCAAGTGTGAAAGGGATGAGACGATCTCTATGTATCTGACCAAGCTCATCACATGCAGGGATGAGCTTGCAAGTGTAGGGGTCGTGACATCAGATGAGGATATGGTGAGTCTAGCACTCCTTGGCCTTCCTAAGAGCTGGCATAACTACCAGGACTCAGTGAATGGAAGGGAGAAACTGCTAGATTGGGAACGACTATGGTCGGATTTGATGCAGGAGGAGATCAGACGGAGCACCAGAGACAGTTCTTCATCTATGCATGATGAGGAGAACTGTGCCTTAGCGAGTAAGGCGAAGAAGGGGAAGGAGAAGGTTTCTCTTTCTGAATCCAGTTCTTCCAATGATGGGAAGAAGGTTGACAAATCGAAAGTGCGATGCTTTCGTTGTCATGAGGTGGGCCATTATGCTGCAAATTGTCCACGGAGGAAATCCAAGAAGGGATCTGGGGAAGGATCTGAAGGTGAGGCACTTGCTTCACAGTTTGAGTTGGATTTCACACTCTTCGCATGCATGGTTTCATCCATGGTGGGAAGTGGTTGGTTTCTTGACAGTGGAGCTTCTTTCCACATGACCAACGACAAGAGTTTGTTCAGTACTTTGGAGGAGAAAGATCTCCAGATACTCATAGCGATGGGTAATGATGAGAAGTATAGTGTCTCAGGTGTAGGCACGATTATTTTTCAGAGGGAGCATGGATCTCGCCTTACCTTGACCGATGTCAAGTATGTACCAAGACTGAAGAGAAACTTGGTGTCTATTGCGATGCTAGAAGATAGAGGCTATGATTTGGTTTCAGTAAGGGAAATTTTTTTCCTTAGACACATCATCACTAGATAGGTGAAGCAGATTGGTTTACGGGTCAAGAACTTGCATGCTCTTGAGGTTCAAGATGCATGCAAAGCCTTGAGCAGCAAGGAAACTGTTGGAGACTTGGTGGTTGAGAGGGAGGGTATTCAACATGCAAAGCCAAAAAAAGTCTCAGACGATTGTGGAGGAGCCATGATTGGTGCAGCAGCTTCAGGAGGTTGTGGAGCAGCCACAACAGGGGACGCTGAGTGGAGATCGAGTAGAGACATCTACTCATGCAGAGACCTCCAGTAGGGGGAAATTTCGAGCCAGGTGGGTTGAGGGATCACATGCAACCATACCTCCAGGTAGGAGGTGGGGTGATATAGAGTGATCGTCCCAAGGAGGAGGGGCAAGATCCTTGAGGTACCCAACCTCTTGGATGAGACCTTGCTATAGGAGCCCCAATGTGGAGTAGCAGGAACTGACTGATTGGGTAGAGACAGATGCGGATGGAGCAGCAGAGAGAGCGACAGTGCAAGGAATCCCAAGACAACGCATAGCTAGGAGGCTGCAGCAATGCGAGAGGCACAAGTGTTTTGCATAGTGCTAGGTGGCACACAGAGGTGTGCAATGGTGCGATATGCATGGAGATGTTGCAGTAGCGCAGATGTCAGAGAGGGAGAACTTGCCAGTAGCAGGTAGAGCTTCAACATCAGAGTATGTTCCTAGCCCAACAAAGTGGTCAATTGGGAGTGTTTTTGTTCCAAGTGTTGTTGGAGCAAGTGGACCGGGTAGATGTGTTGCATGCAGAACATTCCAGAGTTACAGGATCGAGTTCGAGAGAAAGCATTTCTTGCTGAGAGGGAGTGTTGAAAAATGTGCAACAAGAAATGTTAAATTTAGAATGTGTTAAAAATAGACCTGCTAAAAATATCATGTCTAAAAATAGCAGTTTGGCCAGTGAGGTCATTGGCCACATTGGGTGAGAGGTGAAACTGCTAAAAATAGAAAGTTCTAAAAATAGCATTTCTGGGTCCCTTCCTATTTACAACAGTCCCTAGTCTATTTATAGGAAGTAAAATTAATTTTGGTCTTAACAGTGGTTGGAAATATTAATTAATTAATTCAATTGAGTTAATTAGTTAAAGAAATTCGAATTTGAAGTGTTTGTGAGCATGCACATGAGTTGTCCCACTGATTGAGGAATTTATCCTTAATTTCCTCCACTGATTGAGGGAATAAGTATGAGTTCTATAATGAGAGAATCAGTTGACTTAGTTCTAACTAGTCAAGTCCAGTTAGATTATTTTAACAAGTTGTTAAAATAACAAAATATAGTTGTTAATGCTTACATGCCTGTGACAACTATTATTTTAGATAACTGAGTATTCATTCATGGATAACTGTTGCATGTCAGTTCTGTCAGAGACCCAGTTGAGATCAAATGTGGGACAATGTACTATCAGATGCTTGGATATTTTTAGTAAGTATTCCTTGCATGGAGAAGGATCTATTATAGGATATTGGAGGACTTGTGGCCTAGGTAGTCTATGATCTTCATCTTCTGATTACAGAGAGAGCAGGATAGCTATTGAGCTGATTCTTTTTGTATGTTGTTGAGGATATCCACTTGATTGATAATATAGAGTTGGGGTTTTATGCTGGTGCTTTTCCCAGTGATATATTCTGTGTTATGTGTGATTGATTCCTTCTTATCAGTTATATGTGTTCATGCTTGATGTTGCTCATGTTTGATTAAGCTTCCGCTAAGTTTATGGTAGATGTAGATCTAGTATTATGCTTTAGTACATTGCATATATCAGTTGGATCTGCAGGTGAAATTTCTACATGATATCAGTGAGCTAGCTGATTTGTAGAGAAAATTCTACAATTTCGGCCTCTTAAAACAAACCTCGGCTTCTCAATAGAACAAATTTCGGCCTCTTAAACCAGACCTCAGCTTCAACAAAATTCAGTCTCTATAATAGACCTCAACCTCTCAACAGGGTTGAATTCAGTCTCTTTTACAACATAAGTCAACCTCCTTCACACCAGACATCGACCTCCTTTAAACTAGAGCTAAAATAGATAGAAAAAACCTTCAAAAAAGATGCCAAAATCTCTTCCACAATGCAACAAATACTTCACAAAAGACTTCTCCAACTTGACTTGACTTCACTTAATGGTTCATGAGGTATGAATTTCATATCTACTCCTCCTGCTTGCTAAAACAGAACTGAACTTTCTTGAGCAATGGTTAGAAATGCTCCTTCTCATGCCTATTTATAGTGCATTTGAGGTCTACACTGGGTTGACTTGTGCAACTTGCAAAATGTATAATGAATATTCAAAAATTCATTTCTCCTCAACCATGAAGAGTTAGAAAGGTCTCGAAATGTGCTATTTGACTATGTAACTTTCTCTTTCATTTGGGTAGCCTTTGATATCAATAACAACCAATTTCAATAATCTTTCACTTTGTTATTGACAACAATACTTTGATATTTTCTTCTTTAGATCATTGCTCCCTTGTCTATATTCTCTTCATACTTCTTTTCAACTGCTCCCCCTGTCTGCATTTTATTCATACTTGTGGTCAATTGCTCTCCTTGTCTACATTATCTCCCCCTTTGACATCAATACCAAAGGGTGCTCCCCCTAAGTTTGTGCTTTCTTTATTGAGATAAATGAGAGATCACTCCCAACTTCTACCTGAGATATTCAAAGGTTTCTCTAGGCAGAGGTTTTGTAAAGATGTTAACAATTTGTTCTTTGGTGCCAATATATTCCATCTTGACATTTTTCTCGACAACTTGTTGTCTGAGGAAATGATATTTGATTGGAATGTGCTTCGTTTTTGAGTGAATGACATGATTTCTTGAGATATTGAATGCACTAGTGTTGTCGCAGAAAATGACAATTGGCTGGTCATATTCCACTTTGATGTCCTGCAGAGGTTGTTTCATCCAGAGAATTTGGGTACAATATTTTGTTGTTGCTATGTATTTGGATTCTGCTGTAGAAAGAGAAACTAATGATTACTTTCTTCTTGACTAAGACACAAGTCAATGTCCTAAGAAAAATGCACTCCCATTAGTGAATTTTCTATCATCAATGCTACTTGCCCAATCAACATTTGTGTATGTTGTTAATGCGAAATATGTACTCTTAGGATACCAAAGCCCAAAATCGAGTTTTCCCTTCAAGTATCAAAATATCCTCTTTATTGCTTGCATATGCAATTCCTATGGTGTTGATTGAAATCTTGCAACCATTCTTACTGCATTGTAACATCCCCAGGCTAATATTACCTCATTATAAATAATTGTAATTATTGAAAAGGCTTAGAGAAAGGGAAACAGATTCCAATAGCTTGACGAATTGGTGAAATTAAATACATTATCCACGGGTTAGATGAGAAGTTTAATGGGATGACTGTGCAATAAATTTAATTGAAAAAGAAAAGGACAAACCCAGGTGTCCTTTGGCTCTAACAACAAGGAAATAGGACAAAACATTGAAGAATTGGAATGGGCTACGTTGTCCAAGGAGGTTGATTGTGTGGAGCCCTGGGAAAAGACAAACGGTTGGTCTGTTAGGGAGGCACAAAAGCAAGTCCACAGAAATGGAACTCATTCATGTCTGTGTAGTGGAGAGGTAGATAACTCACTCTCATGCATATGCAATGGAAGAGAATAGTTTTTGGAACATTGGACAAAAATTTCCTCTAAGGATCAGAGGTGTCGGGGAGAGAAACGATCAGAATCACAGGATCCAACTCTGAAGATAGTGAACCAGCTGAGGAACCCTCAAAGAGGCTTTCCAGGTGAGAAAATTATAGAGAGCAGTGTCTTGCATGAAGCCTGGGGAAACCATTGGAAGCTTGTGGATTGATAAACCTACTAAATTGGGAAGAGACACACATGTACTTGTGAGGGCTAATGAACCACCGGGAGTTGCCTTGGGGTTGAAGTTATGGTGTTTGATTCACTAATGAACTACCTAGAGAGGTGCTCTCTTATAAGTAGTTTATCCACTGATGAATATTCCCTTGATGTGAACTCTCTTCTCCTAAAAGTGAGATGGGGCTCTTTGTACTGTGGTATCCTAGCATGGATGTGAATCATGTTTGAAAAGTCTAGAAAGACTGAATGGAAGTTGTGTAGTTGGTGGATGAAGGTAGAGTGACGTTGTGACATCTCGTTTCAGCGGTCAATATTGGTTGAGTTTCTTCTCAAAAGCACTCTGCCTCAAGTGCACCTCAAGCATTGAAATTTGGCTCAAGGGTGATAGCTATGAGTAAAAGTGGTTGTAGCTTTTCTAAGGTTGGGTGGAGAGTTGAAGTCTCACTCTCAGTCGACAAATAATTGTGTTGCATAAGATAAGTATTTATTTGTGTTCTTTTGTTTAAATGTCTTGTACATTTGGTTTTCCTTGGTTGAATGCTAGATTCGCGATATGAAATTGGGGCTTCATTCTTAAAAGATGAATGCTAATGCTCTATGTAATGATTTTTAAGGATATAATTGTTTTCCTATGACTAATTTTAGACTGGACTGTAACCTTAGTAACTAGTTAAACGTGTGGGTAAAAATATCTTTGTTAAAATGATTTTTGTATTTATTCTGATTGAAATTTAGTCCAGTGGTGCCTATGCAACCTTTTTATATGAATAAATATATGTTATATGCATTGGGCTGCAAATTTATCGTTTAAGCTCAGGAGGCATAGCCCCGAAAGGGTCTGCTTACTCTCTTGTATGTTTATAGGCCATGTATAAGAGGCCTAGGAAAAATCCCTTATACATGCATTAACAATTTCCAACTGCAAGGTTAGAATCCTTAAGAGTGGAGCGTTGGACTTCAGAAGAGAATGATCAAGTTTAGTGATCAAGTGCTTAGATAGGAGAAATTTGGTTCCTCGATGGGTGCGCACTCATTATTGTTGGATGACCCCAGAGGTTTCAAGGGGAGCACCAAGGGAAACTCCCATGATCAAATCTTTGGGATGATGTGGTAGCAGGGTTGTTGTCAATGCTCAATGGAACCCAAAGTTACGAGGCACGTGACAAGGAAGATGTGACGAAGGATGATGTCACTCTAACATTTAGGACCTGTGACATCACCTCGGACCCTGGATCCTGGAAATTTTGGATGAAGGGAATAGTAGAACATCCAAGATTTAGGTTCCAGAGTGACTTGGCATGTGTGGCCCGTTTAGTGGGGAGAAATGTCACGTGGCATAATCCTTTTATGTATAAGTGAATTGGGTTGGCAAAGCTTTATTGCAAGTGTATATTACCATGTAACTTGGAAGTTCGTCCTCAGTAGTTTCAATGGGGGTTTGTACTAGAACCCACCAAGATTTTATTCTCGAGGTGATGTGGTCACCATGGACCCGCATCCACATACATTGAGTATATACTATGTATTACATTATAGTTTGACCTTGCGAGCCATAGAGAGATGTCGATGCAGGGTTCAACGTGAATAGGTTGGTAGCTTATGTAACACTGCCATGTGGTAGTGTGGTGGCTAACTCAGATAGCCACGTGGGGCTCACGTGGGCACCACGTGGCAGGTCGAGATGACATGGCACTATCTGATAGGCCAATTCTTTGAATGGCCATACATTTTCATCTGGGAGTTAGATTGAAGCAAGTTGTATATCATAAGATGGCAAGGGTTCTCAAAAAGATAAATATTGATACCTCTTTCAAACCCCTAACAACCATCAGACAAAGAATGAGATCTGTAAAAGACAGTCTTGATCACCTCCAACACAAAGGGGTTTACAAGGTCATGTGTTCATGTGGAGAATGTTATATTGGTGAAACGAGGAAGATCCTTCAAGATTAGACTCAAGGAGCATGGTGCTGACATTAGAAATGGTAGATCTAGATCTTCAACTCTTGCGGAACACTCAGAGAAAACATGCCACCATGTTTTCCTTGAAGACACAAAAATTATCGCCAAAGAAAAGCATCAGTATAAGCGTAAGATCCATGAGGCCCTTGAAATTATAAAGCATCCTCACAATCTTAATAGAGACGGGGGCATGGATGTCAGTAGAAGTTGGATCCCCTTACTCACTCAAGTATCCATGTCTCACAACCTTGACTAGTACCTCTATCCCTTACTCCCTCCTCCACCTTTGGCCTCATTTGACCTTTCATCTGTTCCCTCTCCTCCACATTCATTTATCTCTTAATCTTCTCTACGCTCCCCTTCTCCTCTTTCCCTCCTTTCCTCCTTATTATCTCCTAATCTTAACAATCATATCATCGGGGCCTCCTCCATTAATCTAACCTAATCCCCCTCCCCCCTTTTAATAATCATTAAATTAATAAAAATATTAATTAATTTATTTAATTATATCAATTAATATTATTAACTTCATTAATAATTATTATTAATAACTCAATGGGTTCTTAGCTATTATGAGCTCATTAGGTTAATAAAAATAATAATTATTATCTTCATCTTTATTATTATTATTAATTAGCCTTATTATTGGTTTTAATCATGTAATTAATACTAATAATAGTAACATTTAATAATAATGATAATTTTAATTTTAATTATCAACTTTAATATAATAAACATTATTATAAAAAATTATGATAATTTACTAATTCTTCTAGCATAAAAATAAATTATTAACTGTTATGCTTTTTCATTCATTTATTTTCTTCTATTCCATATTAATCTCATGCATTTCACGCTCTTCTCTGTAGGTGTTTTCCTAATGATGAGTCTTGTTATAGACTTGAAACATTGACTCATAAATGGCTACTTTGGATTTAGTTCGGAGCACTAAACAATATCAATTAAATTTTTCCCAAGTGTTAGGGAAAATGATTAAATAACAAAAAATAATTGAGAAATATGATATTTCTCTAAAAACACACATGGATCGAATTAGAAATGATCTCAAACATCGATAAGGACTTAATCATGGTCGTTGGTGTTCCAACTGAAGATTATAAGAGGACTTCGATGGGGTTGGAGATGGACACACTTGGAGAGTGAGTTCCTTAGTAGATCAAGCTCTCCAACTACAGAGGTTTAGCAAAAGAAGAGAGTTCATGCCAGAGGGGATGTAGAGGTTTCAAGGGGAGCACCAAGGGAAACTCCCATGATCAAATCTTTGGGATGATGTGGTAGCAGGGTTGTTGTCAATGCTCAATGGAACCCAAAGTTACGAGGCACGTGACAAGGAAGATGTGACGAAGGATGATGTCACTCTAACATTTAGGACCTGTGACATCACCTCGGACCTTGGATCCTGGAAATTTTGGATGAAGGGAATAGTAGAACATCCAAGATTTAGGTTCCAAAGTGACTTGGCATGTGTGGCCCGTTTAGTGGGGAGAAATGTCACGAGGCATAATCCTTTTATGTATAAGTGAATTGGGTTGGCAAAGCTTTATTGCAAGTGTATATTACCATGTAACTCGGAAGTTCATCCTCAGTAGTTTCAATGGGGGTTTGTACTAGAACCCACCAAGATTTTATTCTCGAGGTGATGTGGTCACCATGGACCCGCATCCACATACATTGAGTATATACTATGTATTACATTATAGTTTGACCTTGCGAGCCATAGAGAGATGTCGATGCAGGGTTCAACGTGAATAGGTTGGTAGCTTATGTAACACTGCCATGTGGTAGTGTGGTGGCTAACTCAGATAGCCACGTGGGGCTCACGTGGGCACCACGTGGCAGGTCGAGATGACATGGCACTATCTGATAGGCCAATTCTTTGAATGGCCATACATTTTCATCTGGGAGTTAGATTGAAGCAAGTTGTATATCATAAGCTGGCTAGGGTTATCAAGAAGATAAACACTGATACCTCTTTCAAACCCCTAACAACCATTAGACAAAGAATGAAATCTGTAAAATACAGTCTTGATCACCTCCAACACAAAGGGGTTTACAAGGTCATGTGTTCATGTGGAGAATGTTATATTGGTGAAACGAGGAAGATCCTTCAAGATTAGACTCAAGGAGCATGGTGCTGACATTAGAAATGGTAGATCTAGATCTTCAACTCTTGCAGAACACTCAGAGAAAACATGCCACCATGTTTTCCTCTAAGACACAAAAATTGTCGCTAAGGAAAAGCATCAGTATAAGCGTAAGATCCATGAGGCCCTTGAAATTATAAAGCATCCTCACAATCTTAATAGAGATGGGGACATGGATGTCAGTAGAAATTTGATCCCCTTACTCACTCAAGTATCCATGTCTCACAACCTTGACTAGTACCTCTATCCCTTACTCCCTCCTCCACCTTTGGCCTCATTTTACCTTTCATCTATTCCCTCTCCTCCACATTCATTTATCTCTTAATCTTCTCTACACTCCCCCTTTCCTCTTTCCCTCCTTTCCTCCTTATTATCTCCTAACCTTAACATGCATATCATCGGGGCCTCCTCCATTAATCTAACCTAATCCCCCCTCCCCCCTTTTAATAATCATTAAACTAATAAAAATATTAATTAATTTATTTAATTATATCAATTAATATTATTAACTTCATTAATAATTATTATTAATAACTCAATGGGTTCTTAGCTATTATGAGCTCATTAGGTTAATAAAAATAATAATTATTATCTTCATCTTTATTATTATTATTAATTAGCCTTATTATTGGTTTTAATCATGTAATTAATACTAATAATAGTAACATTTAATAATAATGATAATTTTAATTTTAATTATCAACTTTAATATAATAAACATTATTATAAAAAATTATGATAATTTACTAATTCTTCTAGCATAAAAATAAATTATTAACTGTTATGCTTTTTCATTCATTTATTTTCTTCTATTCCATATTAATCTCATGCATTTCATGCTCTTCTTTGTAGGTGTTTTCGTAATGATGAGTCTTGTTATAGACTTGAAACATTGACTCATAAATGGCTACTTTGGATTTAGTTCGGAGCACTAAACAATATCAATTAAATTTTTCCCAAGTGTTAGGGAAAATGATTAATTAACAAAAAATAATTGAGAAATATGATATTTCTCTAAAAACACACATGGATCGAATTAGAAATGATCTCAAACATCGATAAGGACTTAATCGTGGTCGTTGGTGTTCCAACTGAAGATTATAAGAGGACTTCGATGGGGTTGGAGATGGACACACTTGGAGAGTGAGTTCCTTAGCAGATCAAGCTCTCCAACTACAGAGGTTTAGCAAAAGAAGAGAGTTCATGCCAGAGGGGATGTAGAGGGGCAAAGACAATGATTCTGGAGGAGGATTCTAGTTCTAAAGATTCAAGAGAGGAGGTCGAGTTATTTCTCCAAGAGGTTTCCTAGGGACTTCACAAAAGCCTCAAGAAGGAAGTTTGATTTGTCTGAGTAGGAGGAGGATTCAGTTTCCGAAGGTCAGAATAATTTTCCAGAGGGCTATAGAATTCATCTCATAGCAACAATGTTTAATTAGAGGTAGATTCGAGTCAAATCCAGGTAGTACGTGTGAGTGATTGCGCAAGGCTTGCGTAGACGCTACACAGAGGGGTTCGAGTTAGCTAGTGCAAGTGGCTAGACTGAGTTGGGATTGCTTGTGGAGGAGGGTAAATTTCCCTCAATTGATTTTTCCAGTATTTCTCTTAGATTGGATAGCCAATTGGGTATCCATAGATTATACTCAAAATTTCAGTGTTGCATGATAATAAAACTCTCATTTTCTATACCATTTTTCCTGCATTGGGATTTTCTGTGGAAAATTGTCCAAAAATAATTATGTCATATTTATTGTGTTTGCCATCATTTCTTAGTTTCCAACATTTTATTTTTGCAGTATTTTTTTACGGTGAAGAAATTGCAGTGTGAATTATTCGTTGTTTGTCGTAGCAAATAAACTACTTTATAATTAACCAGTTATAAGAACAATTTCGAGTAACTGCATTTCAAGCAATTTCTCACATGGTATCGAAGCAAATTTGATCATACAATAAGCTCATAGGTGGAAGAAGGAAATCGTCCAAATTTAGAGGGAGTTTGGAAGTTTGATTTCTAGGTCTGTGAAGGGCCTAGCCAAGCAGTAAATTTTTGGACATGGGTTTGATTTCTAGAGGAAGGTGGACAAAAAAGTTTGAACTTGTTTGGAAGTGATTCCAGTAGGCAGCAGGTGAACATATCAGTATTTTTGCAAGGTGGATTCTTGATCTAGGTGCAAATGTTTTTGTAGCAATTTTGTAGTAGTAGAATCAATGCTGGGTGGAAGAGAAATTGCACACACTAAGGGATTTTCTCAGAGGGTTTCCAAATCCAAGTCATTGGAGGAAATCTGAAATTTCGAGTTGCAAAGGCAGAATCAACAAGTAGAATTACGCATTCTAGAAAGGAGTGTGAATTTTAGAGTAGGTAGTCAAGTAGGAGAGGAGGAGATTCTTGTTTATATCCCAATTGTGAGTTTTACAGAAAATGGCCTAAACAGGGCTTAGAGATTAGGAAAAATTGGGTGGTGCATCTAACTACATTATTTGGAAGGACAGTATGTTCTTTCTATTAGATGAGTTTGGTATGAAGACATATGAAAAACAAGCAATCGTTGTATCTACATATCGACATCCATTAAACAACTATAATAAAGAGATTTCCAAGAGGAAGTGGTTGATCCTTGATGGAGTTCGGGATCATATCATATTACACTTAATGACCAAAGAAATGTGGGATGCTTTCACAACACTATACCAGAATCCTTCCAAGAATCAGAAGATGTTCCTAAAGGAGAAGCTAAGAACCACTAGGATGCAAAAGGGAGGAGTTACCCCCTACTTTACTAGGATTCAAGATATCCAAAATGAGTTGTTCACAGTTGGAGAGACTCCAAAAGAAGCTAAATTAGTGATTGTAGCCATCAATGGTTTCAACAAGGAGTGGGCTAATTTCGTCCAAGGCACAAGATCAAATACCAGGGTGGGATCGATTGTGGGATTATTTCACGCAGGAGGAGATGTGACTTGCTCTAGACAAGAGTATTCTTGATGGAAGAAGTAGAGGATTGAAGAACGTGAAGGAGGAGGAGAACATAGCCTTTTCATTGAAGGGAAAGGCAAAAAAAATTCATAATCAGGAACAAGGCTAGTAGGGAGGAGAAAACAAAAAGAAGGACCTGTCGAAGGTCAAGTGATTTAGGTGTGGTGAGTTCGGTCACTACAATACTCAATGTCCTCAGAGGAAGAAGTATAAAAAGGAGAAGCAAGAGCAGACAACAACTTCGATAGAGATTGATCAGTTGTCCTCCAGGTTGGATGATGATTTCGCTTTGTATGCAACTATACCTCTAGGAGAGAGGTGGGGAGACATTGAGCTCTAGACTCCATAGTTGCACAGAGTCGGGCAGGGTCCATTGATGTGAGCATCGGATAGGTGTTTTCTCTTGGATCAATATCCTTGCTACAAGGGCCCACAATATTTAGTAGCATATGGATCAGTGTTAGATGACGTAGTTAGATCTTGACGGATAGTTGCATTACTAGTTGCAGTCTGACGTTGAGGAGCACAATGCAGTTGCAGTGTAGACATACTTAGTAGACAATGCTTACAGGCACAATAGAAAATGCATACAGACTCAGTGGACAGTGCAAATACTAGTTGCAGTCCATAGATACAATATATTTAGTATTTTGGATTTTAGTTGCAATAGTTGCAACAACAACAACATGTTATCAATTGCAGCATAGTGCAGATTTGGCAATAATATAGGTTGTACATTGCAATGTCAACAACAACACAGATGCAGGGTGATTCAGCTACAATGTGGCATATGAATTAGAGTTGTGTAGTAGTTGGTGGGTAGTGGCAGTGGTCACAGTTGTCAGTCATCAACAACGTGTATGTAGGATGTTATGGAGATTGGGTGAACACCTTCCTCGCTAAGAGGGAGTGTTAGATTTTGTAGCATCGGATGGTGTTCTAGTCTTGACTTTGGTTAGAGAGGCTAACAAACAATAAAGCTCCATAACCCATAAATCGTTTATGGAAAATCCACCTAGAAGCAACTCAATTAATTCACTTAGTAATTAAAATTTTCCTAAGTCTAACTTAGGGAAAATGATTAATTAACAACAATTAATTGAGAAATGTGATATTTATCTAGAAACTCACATGGATTGACTTAGAAATGATCTTAGATGTCGCTAAGGACTTAATCATGGCCATTGGTGATCCAACTAGATATTATAAGAGGAGGTCGTTGGGGTTGGAGATAGACACACTTGGAGAGCGAGTTCTTTGGTAGCTTGAGCTATCCATCTCTAGAGGTTGAGCAGAGGAAGAGAGTTCGAGCCAGAAGGGATGTAGAGGTGTTGGGATAGGGTCCCCTAGGGTCATTTTTGGGCTTAAAAGCCTAAGTTTTTGGGCAGAAAGCCCAAGTTTTTGTATAAAAGTGTAAAGTCTCTACATTTTGTGGTCGCGGAGCACGAAGATGTAAAGTGTCATAAAGGGCTTCTGCCCTTTGTTTATGTAAGTCATGTCGGCTTTAGGAGATCTACCCATGGTCCACGGACCATGGGATTGTATAAAAAGGGAAGTCTTAGAAGAGTCTAAGGCAGATTAGATTTGGTCATTGATGTTGATGTAATGGGTTAGTAAGAGCTAAGAGCGAAGAGTCTTAGCATAGGAAAGAGGCTCTGTAGCTGTGTGCGCAGAGGCCTAGGGTAGAAGTTTGTAGCTGAGTGTGCAGACTCCTGCAGCTGTGTGTGCAGGATAGTTAGAGTACGTAAAGAAGACCTGAAGCATTAATAAAGAGGACTATTCTAGAATTACATGTGTTTTATCTATTTACTTCTGTTATGAATGCATGTGACTATATTATGAAGAATATGGGGTGTATGATTTAATGCTATATTAATGCGGGAATCCATATGTTTTACTTTGTTACATGAATGCAAGTAATTATATCTGTTTACGCGAAGAATACCTTAATTCATGTTGAAGTTATCTGATGCTTACGCTGATCAGGATAAATACAGAGGTAAGAATAATTACGGAAGCACGTAAGTAGATAAATCACCTGTTTAGGGTCCATGAAGGATGATCGCAGACCTTTGCGAAGGTCTCGAAGCCAAATAAGAGAAGTATATCGATAAGCCCTAAAAGGCTTATCAATCCACACAAAGACGAGTTTAGGGTATAAAACGACATCGCTACCATCTATGGGTGTGGAAACTTGGTCCCTCCATCCCCCCATACTGCTTCGGGTGAGATTTCAGTCCACGCTTCACGGATTGATGCTAAAAGGGTCAGTAGTGTAGGGATTTCTTGGTTAATTAACGTTGAACTTGGGTCAAGGCCCACTAAGCCAACAAATGGTTCCATTACCGGGACTGGGATCTGCATAAAGAGATGTGTGATGTCGCATCACTGGAATCCAACTATTGAGGGCTGGTTGGATAGAAAGATCCACGAATTTGTTGCGAAAGAGAACATGAACCTGTGATTGATGAAAGAATAGTGGTTGGAAAAATATATATACACAGAGATACATGAAATATTCTTCTGTTCCTTCCTGATTGAATTATACAAGTGGATCGCTAAATTGACAGATGACCAAGGCAGGTGGAGGCTTGACGGACCGATAGTGTGGACCCCAGAGTTAGTGCCGAGATTGGAAGCCTTGGAAGATAAGATCACACACACTGTTGATCACTGGCTTGATTGTATCATAGGAGGATTTGTAACAGAGTTTGCAGTCGATACTTCAGTCAGTTACAATGATGCAGAGCATCGCTTCTTCAAGGGACTGCGAGGTAAGTATTTAAGGTCTTTAAATACTTGGATTAAGATGCTCTTGTGTGAAAAGCAGGTTATGCAGTTACCTTGATGTTTGGAGCTACGCGAAGTGGAAAGATCTTCAGGGACAGAGGGAAAACAAGCCCTGAATATAGCCCGCTGATTGGACCTCCTCTGAGTGATGATGAGGAAGCAGCACAAGCTTCTCTACAGAGCGTTGTTCAATTGATAAGACAAGGGTTCCCGTGAATACCCCATCCACCCACACCACCTCCATCTTCACCTCCATTGCATACACCTTCACCCACACCACCACCACCTTCGCCATCATTGAATATGGCGAATGTAATAATGTTGCCTGTTTTCAAGGGTTCGGGAATAGAGGATTCGTACCAGTTTTGGTTTGTTGCGAAGGCCGTATGGGAGGCTCAGGGTATAATGGATGATCAGATGAAGAAAGCAACATTGGTCACTACTTTACAGGAATGCGCGTTGACATGGTACATTAACTATTGCATTGATAACTGATGGCTTCATTAGCAGATTTTCAAACCGTGCTGAATAAGGAGTTCAGTAGGCCTAAGTCTGAAGCTCAATCAATTGTGGGATTCAAGGAGATAATGGTGAAGCCTAGCAAGACACCCTGGGAT
Organism: Pinus tabuliformis; assembly: GCA_031772625.1. Lineage (NCBI taxonomy): Eukaryota > Viridiplantae > Streptophyta > Pinopsida > Pinales > Pinaceae > Pinus > Pinus tabuliformis. The sequence continues at coordinate 986,057,701 of CM062812.1, read as the reverse complement.
CTAGTTTAGAGATTGAAGTGCACAATCCGCGAAGCTAACACGAATCTTATGGATGGGCAGCACTGCGAATGGTTCGTGGCTTCATTCCCGCCTCATCTAAGGGTTACTTTATCACAACAAAAGATTGGGACCCAGGCGGAAGCCCTAGAGATTGCAATGAGATTGCATGAGATGCATTTGTAGGATGCTAATTTGAGAGTTCAGCATATTCACACACAGTTGCAGAACCTTTTCCTAGAGTTTCAAAGTCTGAAGAAGGATAGAGCAGTTCAGACAGAGGTGCGCGAAGAAGTCTAGTGCCTGAAATGTAGAAGCCAGAGGCATGACAAAGATCACTGCCCCGTCTTCGTGAATTATGTTGCAGTAGGAGGGCCGATGCCTCTGAAGCTGGAAGCTCAGTAGGGCTAAGTACAGGGCCCGCGCTATGGTGTGCTATCTGTCAGGTGGTTGGAAAATATGTTTCCAACAATTGTCACCTGCTGCAGAAATTTGTACAGACACCGCAACAACTCTTCTGCAACTTTTGTCAATCGGTGGGTCATGATGAGCGTAATTGTCGTAGCTATGAGCTAATGATGGATAGAACGCCCGCATATAGAGTGAAGGAAAAAACTTGGCCTTCGGATCAAGGCACTGGGGGAGCGCAAGGAGGATTTCAGGGGTGCGGGTGAGGCCGAGGTGGAGGAGGACCTGGTAGAGGTTGAGGACAGGTGATTTGCTACAAATGTGGGGGACTAGGATACTACACACAAGATTGCACGAACTCGATGCACTTGTCGTGCATATATTGCACTCAGTTTGACCACGTGACAAAAGACTGCCCTGTATTATTAGCTAAGATACACGGAAAATGGGCACAGCCTCAACAACCTACCCAGAATCTGCAAATGATGAGGACTGAACCCCACGAAGAGGATCCTAATGTGAACATCATGCTGCGAAGTGGAATGACAACTGAAGACGACAAGGGAAAGAATCCTGAAGAAGGTGAATGGGTTTGAAAAGCTCTAGAAAATGAGGTTGGCTTTGATTTGGAGTGCGTGAAGGAAACCTTCATGGAAGCAAATAAAAGCTTAGCTGAGGCTTCTACCTCAGGAAGTCGGGATAAGAAGTTTGAAAAAATGGGCCCTTCCATGCTTACTACATTTTTGGAGACCTGTATGAAGTTGCTTCGAGATAGCAAGGTTGTCAAGGGATTACGGGAGTTGATCAATTAATGTGCTGGTAATACTCCTGGTGGCCCTCACATGGTCAGGAAGATTGGTTAGCATAAGGCAAGAACAAAGTGGAAGATGAGACTCACTGTGCAGATAGGAGAATATGAAATGGACCAAGTTATTCTAGACCTAGGGTCCGACATGAATCTTTTGCCTAAACAGATATGGGAGAGAATGGGGAGACCTACGCTGTAGTGGTATCCTATTCAATTGATGATGGCAAACCAACAAGAGATTATCCCCATGGAAAGACTACAGGGAGTGATAGTCGATATCAAAGGTGCGAGCACGTTGGCCAATTTTGAAGTGATAGAGATTGTGGATGACAAAAATCCCTACCCTACGCTCCTTGGGATCGACTGGGCTATCGACATGAACGGGGTGATTAATTTGAAGAAGTGAGCGATGTCATTTGAAATAAAATCACTCCGTGTAGTAGCACTGTTGGACCTTGTAGAAGGACCATGCTACACTGAACTGGTCCACAATTACGAAAGTGATGATGATTTGGGCCAGATTTATAAGATAACAGCGTGGGATCAAGATTGGGTGAATCTAACAACTGATGGATGTCTTGCATGGGACCATGAAAGCTCCTGCACATCAGACTCAGATGAGGAATTGGAACACTAGCAGAATAGATTGCACGAAGTATCTATGCTACGATGTAACATGATGACCAAATCGCTGCGTTGCGTATCATCAGAGGTAAGAAGTCTTCCTTACTATGATGGTTTAATTGACATTGATAAATTTCTGGATGCATTTGAAAGGGAAGTGCCGAAGAAGCATTGCTTCCAAGCCTTGGACTTGGTGCTGCGTGCTACACCTACAAGATGGTGGGGTACACATAAAGACAACTTTGATGGATGGTGCGAATATAGAAGAATGATGAGGGTGCGGTTTGGTCACCCAAAGGTACGATTGACAGAGAAATATGATGGAAGGAGTGATCCATGTGATCACTTAGCCAAATGGACCGATGCTTATGGAGCAGAACTACAACCAGAGTGGGTGCATGTGTTATGTCACACCTTGGATGTGATACCTAGGAATTGGTACTTAGACACATAGCTCCGCCATGGCACGGACAAATGGGATATATTGAGACAGGGATTCTTGATGACATTTAGCTTTGAAGATGGATTTGATTGCATTGATGAAGCGCTGTAGGAGGTCAAAGCAATGATCTTCAAAATACCACAGGATCCCTTGGATTTGATTCAACCGGATTGGACCACCTAGTTGTGCCACACGTTGGAGTGCTACAATGTGACTACTGAAGAAGAAGATGAGGATCCAAGGAACATTAATATCCTAGAAATAAAAGGACACTGTGAAGTTGAGGGGCTGCAGATAGAAAACCTAGATATCACCGCGCCACTGAAAACAAGAAAAGTGAACATCAGGACAAAGGCGGAGCCGAAGTTTGCAAAGATAGGGGACTACTAGGATGATGCTATGGTGGACAAGGTCACTGAGTTGCTCCACGAATACCAAGACTTGTTCCCTACGAAGTTCTCAGACTTAAAGGGGATAATAGGGGACCTGAGAGTTATGAAAATTACGTTGAAACCAGACGCAAAGCCGATCAAGCAAAGGCCTTACCGCCTCAATCCGAAGTATAAAGAAAAGGTCTGCTTAGAGTTGGATAAAATGCTTGCGGCAGGTATTATTGAGCTAGTGGAAGAATCTGATTGGGTGATCCCAATAGTAGTTTAGGAAAAGAAGCAGAAGGATGAAATAAGGATATGCATAGATCTCAGGAAGTTGAATGACGCCTGCGTGCATGATCCCTTCCCAAATCCGTTCACTGATGAAGTGATGGATAATGTAGGAGGGCAGGAAGCATATTCATTCACTGATGCGTTCTCAGGGTACCATCAGATCAAGATCGCACCTGAAGATAGAAGTTAGACAACCTTTGCAATTGAATGGGGATGATTTCAGTATACTGTAATGCATTTTGGACTGAAGAACGCGCCGATGATATTTTCGCGTGTAGTCATTGCGGCGTTTAAGGACTTCATTCATAAGTTTCTGGAAGTATATTTTGATGATTGGATGGTGTTTGGGCTGGTGAAATGCCATGTAGCCAGCCTACGCTTGATGCTAGAAACATGCTGGAGGTATCAGATCGCACTCAATCTAAAGAAATGTTGGTTCTGTGTTCCTTTCGGAATCTTACTGGGCCATGTGGTGTGTTGATCCGGACTTAAACATGAACACAATAAATTACAGAGATAACCATAAACACATATATGCAACGGAAATAATACTTCATTTCATTAATGTAAAATACTGAAATATGCTTACAAATAGTAATGGAAATAAACTAGCTAGGGCGATGGTAGCTTATCTCTGAGAAGAGATGTGTGGTTGATACATGCCTTTGAACTGTGTTACAATGAGGCTCGAAGGCCTATTTATTGTTGAGAAACAATGGAAAACCCTTAACATTCCAAAACCTAACCCTAGAAGATGAAACGCCAAACTGTGGGCCCCGTTTGGGTAAATTGGTACATGAACTTCCCAGGGTCGTAACTTTGGCATATGATCTCCGTTTGATGCGTACAATAGCTCATTAGAAAGATCTATCCGAGAACTACCACTTTGGAGCCTTAAAAACGGCTCCGGAAATTTAGGACCTAAAAAACTGCTAAAAATAGTAAGTTGTGCTACAATTAAGGAAACTAAAAATGCTGAGAGAAACAATGGTGGTGGTCCAGGTGGACTTGGAAGGTGGCCACCAATATCCACCTGGATCAGTCCTCCCCCCTTAGGAAGCAATGGTCCCCATTGCGTTGAGTTCCTCCATGAGATGAGGAAACTTTTGTTGAACTTGGTCCCTGGTGAAGGAGTTGGCCTGCTTTGACAACTCTATACAGTTGGATATTCTGTTGGCGAGTGTTCTTGATATGTGTGTCCATGATCCGATCAGTTGTAGCTTGTTCCATGCAATCTAGATTTAATTCTGTGTATGTGAGTTGTTCTGCAATGTCCGATGTGTCTAGCAATGGTGAAAAGTATGGCCGAAGGAGGTCCACATCGAATACTGGGTGTAGGCCAAGGAGTGGAGGAGTGCTAAGCTCAAATGAATTGTCTCCCACAACCTTAGTAATGGTGTAAGGACCATAGCAGATTGGTCTTAGTTTCTGATAGGCTCCAGTAAGGTGTTCCTTTTGTAAATGCAACTAGACTTTGTCGCCCACTTGAAACTTGTGTGGCACCCGATGTTGATCATGTCGCTGCTTGTACTTAGCATTTGATTTCTCCAAAATGTCATGGACCTACTGGTGAATATGTTGGATGTGATCAATGAAGCTGGTTGCCTTGTCTGTTTCAGACTGGACATGAACCAAATTTGTGTGAGTAGCTGCAAGTGGCATGTCCAAGTCAATGGGGCATAGTGGCTAGAATCCCAAGCCCACCTGAAAAGGGCTGTGGCTAGTCGCGCTGTGAAGAGCTCGGTTGTAGCTGTGCTAAACATAGGGGAGGCTCTTGTCCCATGTGCCTGGATGCTTTGAGTTGTACATGCGTAGACTGTGTACAATCATCCTATTGACAACCTCTGTCTGGCCATCAGTTTGAGGATGGAAGGTTGTGGAATTAGTGAGTTTGGTGTCCAGCATTGACCAGAGATTGGACCAAAATGTACTGAGGAACCGACTATCCCGATCTGAGATGATAGACTGTGGGATCCCAAAGTGCACCCATACTCGTTCAAAGAAGAGTTTAGCAGTGGCCTCTGCTATGATATTCTTCTTGCAGGCCGCCATAATGGCCATCTTCGAGAACCTGTTGATGGCCACAAAAACACAATCATTTCCATGCTTAGTGGAAGGAATGCCTGACATGTAATCCATGGAGATGGATTCCCAAGGCCAACTAAGGGTAGGTATCAGGGTATAGAGGCCTTGCTTCTTGATGGTCGGTTTGGCAATGGCACATGCAATACATGATTTGATGTACTTCCCAAAATCCTGTCGAAGATTCAGCCAATAGAAATACTTTTACAGTATTGCCACCATTTTCTCGACCCTAAAATGCCCAGCAGCCCGACTGTAGTGTGCTTCCCAAATCATCTTGGCACGCTCGCTTGAACGAACACAAAGGTGACCCAGGTGGTATAACAGGGCATCCTGGAGGTGAAAATTTGGAACATGCCAACCCTCCAAGAGTGTCTGGTATGTGTGGCCGAATTCTGGGTCGCTTTTGTAGAGAAGTGGCCAATCAGAAGTCTCGTGCCCACAAGAGTTGAGCACGGTTGTTAACGCCATGATCGGTGGTCGACTGAGGCAATCTGCAACATTATTGGTGCTGCCCTTCTTATACTTGATATTTAAATGGAACTGTTGCAAGTATGTAGACCACTTTTGATGGCCATCATTCTACAATTTCCCTTGGGTCTATATGAACTGTAGGGGTCGGTGGTCTATGTGGATGACCGTTTCCTTCCCCAAAATGTAATGCTTCCATTGACGGCAGGCCTGCACAATGTAATACATCTCTTTATCATAAGTGGGATACTTCCGGACTGTGTCTGAAAGTGTTTCACTGTGATATGCCACTGGATGCCCGTGTTGAGTAAGGACTGCCCCAATAACATAGTCAGAGGCATCTGTCTCGACCTCAAATGGTTGTTGTAAATCTGGTAATGCGAGCACTGGTGCTGTGCAGAGGCGATCTTTCAACTCTATGAATGCCTTCTGTTGAGATTCAGACCAAAAGAATTTTTCTTTCACTCCTCCCTTGGTGACTTGACTCAAGGGCCAAGTGATATGAGAAAACCCCAACACGAACCTGCAGTAGAAGTTGGCAAGACCTAGAAAGCTGCGGAGCTCTGTTAGAGTGGTTGGAGATGGCCAATCTCGAATGACTTGGATCTTGGTTGGTTCCACATCCCAGATATTGAACCTGGGTCATGCCAAAAGTGCATATCTCCAAATTGGCACATAGCTTGTGTTGCCGCAGTGTTTGGAGAACCTGTCGGATGTGGTGGAGGTGCTCTTCCCAAATCTGGCTGAAGATCAGAATGTCATCCAAGTATACCACTACAAATGAGTTGGTGAATGGCCACAAGATGTCATCCATTAGCCTCATGAAGGTTGCAGGAGTATTCGTCAATCTGAAAGGCATAACCAACCATTTGAAAAGGCCCTCCTTGGCTTTGAAGGCAGTCTTCCAAACATCAGAGAGTTTGATTGGTACTTGGTGATATCCTGACTTTAGATCGATCTTGCTGAAATATTTTCCCCCCTTTAGTTGGTCCAGGAGGCCATCAATCTACGGGATCGGGTACCTATTACGAACAATGATCTTGTTCAATGCCCGATAGTCAATACAGAGTCTCCAAGTCCCATCCTTCTTCTGTACCAACATGATCGGGCTCCCACAAGGCGATGAACTCGGACGGATGTGACCTTTCTGTAGTAGCTCCTGAATCTACCTCTTGATTTCATCGTTCTCCAGAATGGAGCGCCGAGAAATTGGTCCATTGGGTAGCGGTGCACCTGGGGTCAGATCGATGGAGTGCTTGACCTGACAGTGTAGAGGAACCCCCGCGGGGGAGGTGAAGATGTCCTCGTACACCTCCACGACCTTGTCCATATGTAGTTGTTGTGTAGAGGAGCCTTGTCTGGAGGCCATGGCCACCATCTTCTTCTTTCCTTCAGGGAGTACCATCAAGAAAATAAATTTCCCGGTTTTGGAAATGAGCTTACTGCATTGTTTTGCAGTAATCAAAGAGATGGCAGTAGGCGATGCTACCTCTGGTATCCTGTACAACTTATTTCCCAATGTAATAATAACAGCACGGGGCCTTGATTCATACACAACATGTCGTTTCCACAAGTATGGTTGTCCTAATAATACATCACAAACTTCAAGGGGAGCAATGTCACACAATACCTCATCCGTGAAGGGCTTGATGTTGTATGGAAGGCGACACTACTGGCTCATGCGAAGATCCCATCCTTGGTGAAGCCACTTGATGGTATATGGTCGTGGATGTGTTGTGGTCGATAAGCCCAACCACTTCACGACCTCTACCGAAATGAGGTTCTTTTGGCTCCCGCTACCAACAATGAACTGTAGCGGGGAGCCCTTTACCCACAGCTGGGAGTGGAAGAGACGCTCCTCCTCTGAATCTTCGGGTTCATTTTTCTGGATCTTGGTGGTAGCAACAGTGGAATTGGGATTTGCATCAATGATCTGCTTCCCTTTGTCATTCCCCTTTTCGGGTTCTGACTCAGAGTCGGAACATGCATCTGATTCTGAAACCTTTATCTCATCCACTAGTGACTGCTTGGCCCGACACTCATTTGTGTTGTGAGTGGAGCTCTTATGGAACTCACACCATTTTCTTGTGTCCCTTTGCGGCTTCGCGACATTGTTCTTTGCTTGTAGCTTTGGTGGGTTGTCTTGGGTTGCCCCGCCTTGGCTTTGTCCTTTGTTCTATGGTTTAGGGGCACCTTTCCCTTGCTTTGGATTCGTAGATCCAAAGTCTCGCTTCTTTTGTTTAAACTTCTGCTCGACCTTGATAGCATATCGGTATGCTGTGCCAAGCGAGGAGATGTTTAGGAATTCTATTTCTTCCTGGATGTACTTGTGCAGGCAGCCACGGTATTTGAGCATCAAATGTTGTTCCAAATCCTTGACACCCAACTTTGTGAGAAGGGTATGGAAAAGATTAGTGAACTCCAGCACATCTTGGTCCCTTCCCTACCGCAGCATGGTCCACTTTATGTATTCATCCTCATAGCTTCCGACAGGGTAGTACTGCTCCTTGATGGAATCCTGGAATGAATTCCAGGTGGGTGTAACTGAAAATAGTGAGCTGGTAATTTCATCCTTCTACTCGCAGTAGGTTTCCCACCAGTCCTTGACATGGGGGGCTACTTTGAGAAGAGTGAAAACAATATTTTCCTGACTCGAAAATTCATGAATAGAAAAATAACCCTCTAGCAGATTTAACCATTTATCTACGGCATATGTGTCTATTTGACCCTCGAATATGGGGATTTCAAATTTAACTTATACCTTAAAGGGCGTGGCATTTCCAGAGTACCTGCTGGAAGCCGATGCGTCGCTTCTAAGTAGCCGCTGAAGGATCTGGGAAAAGTTGTCCATCATCGCGTTCCTTTGTCGCTCGAGGGCTTCTTCGAGCAAGATTTTGATAGGATCTCTTGCACCCTCGTCTTTCTTCTCATCTGCCATGGGAGGCCGTCGGGATTTGCGAGGCTGGTCTTGCAAAGGTTTGACCAGTTCAAGCCCTAACTCATTATATCCCAACCTCGTTGGGGACATGTAAAGAAAAACATAGAAAAGGTAGACCGCTCTTATTCCACTAATCCAGACTTAAACAGGAACACAACAAATTATAGAGATAACCATAAACACATATATGCAGCAGAAATAATACTTCATTTCATTAATGTAAAATACTGAAATATTCTTACAAAAAGTAATGGAAATAAACTAGCTAGGGCGATGGTAGCTTATCTCTGAGAAGAGATCTGTGGTGGCTACATGCCTTTGAACTGTGTTACAATGAGGCTCGAAGGCATATTTATTGTTGAGAAACAATGGAAAACCCTTAACATTCCAAAACCTAACCCTAGAAGATGAAACGCCAAACTGTGGGCCTCGTTTGAGTAAATTGGTACATCAACTTCACGAGATCGTAACTTTGGCATATGATCTTCGTTTGACGGGGTCGTAAAACGGCTCCAAAAGTTTAGGACCTGAAAAACTGCTAAAAATAGTAAGTTGTGCTACAATTAAGGAAACTAAAAATGCTAAGAGAAACAATGGTGGGGGTCTAGGTGGACTTAGAAGGTGGCCACCAATATCCACCTGGATCATGTGCAGACAAGGATTAATGATGGACCTAGCTAAGATAGCAGTTATTATTAATTTGGAGGTGCCAAGAAGTGTGAAACAACTACGTGCAACATTGGGGCATATGGGATACTATAGAAAGTTCATCAAGAGTTATTCCCAGATTACCACGCTGATGGAGGAGCTTCTAAAGAAGGATGATTCATTCTATTGGAATGAAGAATGTCAGCGAAGCTTAGATGTTTTAAAGGAAAAGATGGCCATCACGCTGATCCTAGTCTTCCCAGATTGGAAGAAGGAATTTCATGTGCATGTGGACACATCATGTATTGTGCGCGAAGGTTTGGCTATGGTGTACGTGCTCCAGAAGTTCAGACACTACTTGCTAGGCAGACACTTTAAGATGTATACAAACCATTTTGCATTGAATTACTTGGTTAACAAGCCTGTGTTGGGGGGAAAATATGCAAATGGCTGATGCTATTTTAGGAATATGATTTCAAAGTCATTGTGAAGCCTAGACAATTGAATGTAGGACGAGATCATCTATTGCGCATTGAAACAGGAGAGGAGTCTACTAATTTATAGGACAGAATGCTTGACATGCAACTCTTTGCAGTGCGTGTAGCTTACAATCACTTTGCCGATATCATACACTTCCTGACGATGGGGACGACTCTAGAAGGGTATACTAGTCAACGAAAGGAGTTGGTAGTGCGCGTGGCATACTTTTCTATCATTGTAGGACATTTATATAAAATGGGCTCAAATGAAATTATGCGATCTTATGTACCCGACTTTAAACAGAACAACATCCTCGCTGAAGCTCATGGAGGAGTTGTGGGAGGACATTATGCAGGAAAAGTAACAGCGCAAAAGATTTTACATGCTGGGTTGTGGTGGCCGACACTGCATAAGGATTCCAAGGCTTACTATAAGGCATGCGATGCATGTCAGAGGATGGGCAGGCCATTGCGGAGGGATGAGCTACCTCTAAATCTGCAAGTGTCGTTACAACCATTCGAGAAATGGGCCATTGATTTTGTAGGCCCAATTCAGCCTCTAGGAAAGAAGATGGGTGCATGGTATATCATCACTACGACGAAGTATTTGACCAGATGGGCGGAGGCGTAGCTTGTGAAGGACTGTACAGGGGAAACAACAACAAAGTTCCTCTTTGAATATGTGCTGACTAGGTTTGGTTGCCCGAAGATTTTGATGAGCGATCATGGTACACATTTCCTTAATGAAATGATCAGCGCGCTGACAAAGGAATTCCAAGTTTATCATCAAAAGAGCACACCATATCACCCGCAGGTTAATGGTATGGTCGAAGCATTTAATAATATATTGGAGAATGTGATGACAAAGGTTTACAATTCAAAAAGGAATGATTGGGATGTGCGCGTTCCCATTGTGCTATGGGCTTACAGAACTACTTGTAAAAAACTAACTGGATAGACACTCTTCAGGCTAGTTTATGGCATAGAAGCTGTGATGCCAATGGAGTATATTGTACCTAGTCTACGCATAGCGACGTTCATAGGAATGGTGGATTGCGGATCCCTAGAAGAAAGGATTGTGCAACTGATAGAGCTTGAAGAAGATAGGTTTTTGGCTGGATTCCATTAGCAAGTTCAGAAGGAGCACAAAAAGGCATGGCACGATCGACACATCAAATCTTCAAGGTAAATGATTTAGTTTTCTTATATGACAACAATTTTGATAAATTTCCAGGAAAATTTCAGATGCATTGACTGGGGCCATATGTCATCAAAGAGATTACTGATGGTGGGGTAGTTCAATTGGTGAAATTGAATGGAGATCCATTTCCCGGAAAGGTAAATGGCAGCTGATTGAAGCCATACACCGGGAATCCAGCCAGATGACTATATGATGGAAGCACAGTCTTAGCGCTCCAGGTAGCTGAAAGGAGGTGCAATACTATTAAATACACTGCCCAAATTGTAGAGTTGCTCGACTGGGGGACTGCGTGAGATGGAAGAATGTCACAACATCAGCAGAAGCATGACGGTAGCTGCGCTATAGGAGGAGAGACTGCGTAGAGCAGCTAGAAAGTGACCATTATAGTCACTATTCATGATTTGATAGTGAGAAAACGGCTAAGAGGAGCGAGGGGGGGTGACATTTAAGACAGAATTTAAATGTGAGATCTTTGAAAATCTGCTGCCAATCTAGCATTTATGAATGAATTTTTGGGGAACGGTTAGATTTGAATTCAAATTTTCCTATAAATTATAGATGGCCTCCCTACGAAAAACACTTTGCATTCTGAGAGTTGAGGTGTCGAGCTATTGGTTGCGCATGAACCCTGCGAGTTTTGAGGCTTTGGTGGCTAGTTCCATGTTTAACAGGTTTCCTAAGGAAACCTAGGAGCTCCTTAATAGTCTGATGTCAGCACCCACGGAAATTGCAAGTGCTGGAGGATCAATGGCCTCTAAGGGAACTGCCCTTGAGGTCATAAGTGTGGAGGTTCCTGCAGACGTGCAAAATTCGCTGAGGTCACCCAGGCCGAGGTCTACGCTGACAAGAGAGGGGCCTAAGATGAAGAAATACAAACAGAAAGCCACACAACTAGTGCAGGAGTCGCCAAGGAAGCACCAGAAGAAAGAGAAGCCCATCGCTAAAGAGAAAGGCAAGGTGGTAAACCTAGAATCTGACGAGGGCATAGATGAAGGTGCAAAGGTTATTGATATCGAAGGAGTAGACCTTAACTCAAAGCTACTTGAATACATCCATCCATGCGAGGGTAAGGTGAAGGTACCAAAGGACCTAGATGAGGGAAAATTTCTGCTTAATACACCTCTGCTACCCGATCAAATCACATTTGAAGGTTCGCGCTTGGCATGTGTCCCACATATGAAGTTAGAGGATTGGGACTTGGCAGATACTGAGTGATTCCCCCACCTGGCGACTGATACATTTATGACATGCATATTCTATAAAGATTCTGGTGTCACCACGCTGGAGCCAGTGAAGTGGATTAGAGGGGTGGAGAAAGCAGGATTGTTGAATCTGCTCTGGGTGCCGCATTACAACCGCACTCCCATAAATTTGATCATGATCAAACAATTGTTGTGTCTGGTGCACGACGGGTGCCTGTGGTTGTGATCCAGGTGGATATTGGTGGCCACCCACCAAGTCCACTTGGATCCCCACCATTGTTTCTTTTAGCTTTTCAGTTTCCTTAATTGTAGCACAGTTTACTATTTTTAGTAGTTTTTTGGGTCCTGAACTTCTTGAGCCGTTTTGAGGCCCTAAACAATGTTTTTTGGGAAAATTGGGAGCAACATGGGTCCATTGTAGTTCTTGGATAGATATTTCTAATGAGATATTGTGCATGTCAAACAGAGATCGTATGCCAAAGGAACGACCTTGGGAAGTTGATGTACCAATTTACCCAAACGTGGCCCACAATTTGGTGTTTCATCTTCTAGGGTTAGGTTTTTGGATGTTTAGGGTTTTCCATTGTTTCTCAACAATAAATAGGCCTTAGAGTCTCATTGTGCATGTGGCCGCCACATCTCTTCTTAGAGATAAGCTACCATCACCTTAGCTAGTTTATTTCCATTTCTGTTTGTAAGCATATTTCAGTATTTTACAGTAATGAAATGAAGTATTATTTATGCTACATCTCTATATGTATGGTTATATCTGTAACTTTTTGCATTCCTATTTCAATCCGGATTAGTGGTATTAGAGTGGTCTTCTCTTTCTTTTTCTTTCTTTGCATGTCCCCAATGAGGTCAGGATATAAGGAGTTAGGGCTTGAACTGGTCGAACCTTTGCAAGACCAGCCTCGCAAATCCTGACGGTCTCCCATGGCGGATGAAAATAAAAATGAGGGGGCAGGAGATCCTATCAAAATCTTTCTTGAAGAGGCCCTCGAGTGACAAAGGAACGCGATGATGGACAGCTTTGTCGACATCCTTCAGCAGCTACCCAGGGGTGACACATCTACTTCCAATAGCTACTCTGGAAGTGCCACACCCTTTAAGGTACAAGTTAACTTTGACATTCCCATATTTGAGGGTCAGATAGATGCAGATGCCATAGATAAATGGTTAAATCTGCTAGAAGGGTATTTTTTTGTTCATGATTTTTCCGGCCAGGAAAATATTACTTTCACTCTTCTCAAAGCCACCCCCCACGTCAAGGACTGGTGGGAAACCTACTGCGAGCAGAAGGATGAAAGTACGACCTCACTATTTTCAGCCACACCCACTTGGAATTCATTCTGGACTGCCATCAAGGAGCAGTACTACCCTGTCAGAAGCTATGAGGATCAATACATAAAGTGGACCACGCTGCGATAGGGAAGGGACCAAGACGTGCTAGAGTTTACCAATATTTTCCATACCCTTTGGATAAATTTGGGTATCAAGGATTCAGAGTAGCATTTGGTACTCAAATACCGCGACGGCCTACAGAAGTACATCAAGGAAGAAATAGAATTTCTAAACATCTCCTCGCTTGGCATGGCATACCGATATGCCATCAAGATCAAGCAAAAGTTTAAACAGAAGAAGCAAGACTTTGGATCTGTGAATTTGAAGCAAGGGAAAGGTGCCCCCAAACCGCAGAACAAAGGACAAAGCCAAGGCGGGGTGGTCCAAGACAACCTGCCAAAGCTGCAAGAAAACCACAGCACTGCGAAGCCGAAAAAGGACACAGGAAAGTGGTGTGAGTTCCATTAGAGCTCCACTCACAACACAAGTGAGTGTCGGGCAAAGTAGTGACTGGTGGCCGAGCTAAAGGTTTTAGAATCAGATGCATGTTTTGAATTTGAGTCAGAACTCGACAAGGGGAATGACAAAGGGAAGCAGATTATTGATGCGGAGCCCAATGCCACCATTGCCACCACAAAGATCCAGAAGGAGGAACCCAAAGATCCAGAGGAGGAGGAGCGTCTCTTCCATTCCTAGATGTGGGTAAAGGGCTCCCCGCTACAGTTCATTATTGACAGTGGGAGCCAAAAGAACCTCATTTTGGTAGAGGTCGTGAAGTGACTGGGCTTAACGACCACAACACAACCACAACTGTACACCATCTGGTGGCTTCACTAAGGACGAGATCTTCGCGTGAGCTAGCAATGTCGCCTTCCATACAACATCAAGCCCTTCACGAATGAGGTATTGTGTAACGTTGCTCCCCTTTATGTTTGTGGTGTATTATTAGGACAACCATACTTGTGGAAGTGACATGCTATGTATGAATCAAGGCCCCGTGCTGTTATTGTTACTTTGGGAAATAAGTTGTATAGGATACCGAAAGTAGCACATCCTACCTCCATCTCTTTGGTTACTACAAAACAATGCAGTAAGCTCATTTCCAAAACCAGGAAATTTGTTTTCTTGATGATATGCCCTCAAGGAAAGAAGAAGACAGTGGCCATGACCTCCAGACAAGGCCCCTCCGCACGACAACTACAGATGGACAAGGTCATGGAGGAGTACAAGGACATCTTCACCTCCCCCGCAGGGGTTCCTCTGCACTGTCAGGTCAAGCACTCCTTCGATCTAACCCTAGGTGCATCGCTGCCCAATGGACCAATCTACTGGTGCTCCATTCTGGAGAATGATGAAATCAAGAGGAAAATTCAGGAGTTGCTGTAGATAGGTCACATCCATCCGAGTTCATCACCCTGTGGGAGCCCGATCGTGTTGGTATAGAAGAAGGATGGGACTTGGAGACTCTGCATTGACTATCGGGTGCTGAACAAGATCACTGTCTATAATAGGTACCCGATCCCACAGATTGATGACCTCCTGGACCAACTAAAGGGGGAAAAATATTTGAGCAAGATTGATTTGAAGTCAGGATATCACCAGGTACCAATCAAACCCTCCAATATGTGGAAGACTGCCTTCAAAGCCAAGGAGGACCTTTTCGAATGGTTGGTTATGCCTTTGAAATTTATGAATGCTCCTACAACCTTCATGAGGCTAATGGATGACATCTTGCGGCGATTCACCAACTCATTTGTAGTGGTATACTTGGATGACATCCTGATCTTCAACTAGAGTTGGGAAGAGCACCTCCACCACATCCAACAGGTTCTCCAAACACTGTGGCAACACAAGTTATGTGCCAATTTGGATAAATTCACTTTTGGCATGACCTAGGTTCAGTATCTGGGATACATTATTAATGAGTGGGGGGTACATGTGGATCCAGCCAAGATCCAAGCCATTCAGGATTTGCCATCTCCAACCACTCTGATATAGCTCCACAACTTTCTAGGTATCGCCAACTTCTACTGCAGGTTCATGTTGGGATTTTCTCATATCACTTGGCCCTTGAGTCAAGGCACCAAGGGAGGAGCAAAAGAAAAATTCTTTTGGTCTAAATGTCAATAGAAGGCATTTACAGAGTTGAATATCGCCTCTGCTTGACACTAGTGCTCGCATTACTAGACTTGGAACAACCATTTGAGGTCGAGACAAATGCCTCTAACTATGCTAATGGGGCAGTCCTTACTCAACACGGGCATTTAGTGGCATATCACAGTGAGAAAATTTCAGACACAGTCCGAAAGTATCCCACTTATGACAAAGAGATGTATTCCATTGTGCAGGCCTGCCGACAATGGAAGCATTTCATTTTTGGGAAGGAAACGGTCATCCACACAAATCACTGACCCCTGCAGTTCATCCAGACCCAAGGGAAATTGCAGAATGATCGCCATTAGAAGTGGTCCACATACCTGCAACAGTTCCATTTTAATATCAAGTATAAGAGGGGAAACACCAATAATGTTGCATATTGCCTCATTCGACCACCGATCATGGCATTAACCACTGTGCTCAACTCTTGTGGGCACGAGACTTCTTGATGTAGGAGCATCTAGGCCTAGCCAGCAATGTGATGGAGTGGTCACATGTTGTGGCTAATGCAAGTTTGGAGGAAGATTTGGTTGTTTAATTTGTATTAATTTCAAGTACACGTAAGTAGTTAATTATTGCCAAATTCTGAACAGAATTGGGAATAAATGGCAAATGATCCTACCTACATGGAGATCAAGCCAAGTAGTCTAGTTTGTTTAGATTAGGATATGATTTGATTCTAAATGTATAGTTTATTCCTTCAATTGTGGAGGAGGTGGTTAGCTTAGACATATATGTATTTTCCTGTCTTTTCTAAAAGGAGAGAGACAAGGAGAGAGGATTCGAGAGCATTGTAAGCCTATGGGCAGTGTAGGAGAAGAAGGCCGCTAACTAGAATAATTAGGTCAGAGAGGGGAAGAGAGCCTCAAACTTGTAATTACGAGTTTATGTGTGTATTTATAGAGAGAGGAATGAATCGAGAGTGAAATAGTGTGAATAGAACGGAGGCAGATAGATAGTGGATGGATGGCATTTCTTTTTCAGACAGAGGTCTTTAATGTTGTAGTCTGGCCCAAGGGCGAGACTTTATAATGGATTCATTGTGAATAAATAAGTGTTTCATGCATTATTATATAAACGGCCCGTGGAGGCCTCGAATGCTTGCTTTTTCTCTGTATTCGGATGATTTTGGTACTAGCTCTGTGTTTTCATACTTTACCGTAGAAATCCCCGTGGTTAAGGAAAACTTGGTGTAGTTTGGGTCCACAAGCAGAAATCCCATTTACATAGAGAAATCGTGCAAACCACTTAGCGGATTCGGCAAAACGGATTTGAAATAATATAAACACCGCTTTTGGGACTTATCAGGTCCAAGTAATATTATATATATCGCGTTGCTCAATCAGATCGATGCAGGTCACAGGACTATCCCCAAACCCCGGTGATATGCAATTGCCAACATATCGCATCGGCACGTCAGAGCGGGAGCATTAAAGTGTTAAGTGGCATATTGCGATTGCGATAGCAATTAGTGATATCGCATTGGATCTCCGCCAAAGGGATATTGCGATAATTGTGGACCATTGGAACCCCAATTGCCAATATTGCGATTCAATCTGAGCGTTTGAGGCTCTCTGCCCCTCTCTGGCTTGATTATTCTAGTTAGCGGCCTTCTTCTCCTACGCTTCCCATAGGCTTACAATGCTCTCGAATCCTCTCTCCCTGTATCCTTTTAGAAAAGACAAGAAAATACATATATGTCTAAGCTAATCATCTCCTCCACAATTGAAGGAATAAACTATACATTTAAAAATCAAATCCTATCCTAATCTAAACAAACTAGACTACTTGGATTGATCTCCATGTAGGGAGGATCATTTTCCATTTATTCCCAATTATGTTAAGAATTTGATAATAATTAACTACTTACGTGTACTTGAAATTAATACAAATTAAACAACCAAATCTTCCTCCAAACTTGCATTAGCCACAACATGTGACCACTCCATCACATTGATGGCTAGGCCTAGATGCTCCTGCATTAGACTCCCAAAGTTTAAATTAATCATAATCTCCTGATCATGCGCTTTTGATCTGTGTCCTCCTGGATCCCATACTTTGTTTGGTAGTCTGTCCTTGGTCACCGCTGTTGTTTGTTTTTTTCCCGGTCTCCATACTTTATGCTATATTGCCCCATTAGCTATGTTCTCACTATCTGTTGCTATCCTTTCCATATATCTTACTACTGTTTGCTCATCATTACAGTTTATGACATACTCCCACATCTTAATTTGCAGTTTTCCATTTCCTTCACCTGTACCATTCTTTCCAGCCAATCTTCCTTTCTTCTTTTGTCCTTTATTTGTTTTATTGGAATGCTGCTGTATGAGTCTCCTCAACTCATCCAATTCTTTGTCCACTTCACTTCTCACATGTTGAATACTATTCTCCTACAACTGATTGTGTTCTTGAATAAGAAAATCATAATCCTTGTGCCAATAATTTTCCATATACATTTATGAAATGTACAAATGCCTTCTCCATTGATCCTTTGCAATAATTCCAATTCCTTATTTTGGTTTCTCATTCATGACTTCACTACTTCTTACTTCAAATCCCAGTATACTTGCAATTCTACAAATTTCTTGAAAACTCAGAATTTTTCCTGCTTGATTAGGTACTTGGAATATTTCTTCTTCCAGTAACTTCATTTCTGCACTCTTAAGGATTATTGCATTATATTCTTCTGCATCTAAAATGTCATCTTCAGCCTCTTATTCGTCAATAAATCCCCGTAGTATAATAGTAATTCTGTTACTATCATCTCTTGAATTCATTTCTAGTTCAACACTCCCATACTGTAGATTCAACATCATTCCATCTTTCTTAGACATTCTGATCTCACCCTTCATTAATTTGATCTGATCTTCAGAATCAAATCCTTGGTTCAAATTAAATTCACATTGCCTTATTCTTGCATATAAATCTTCATCAGAGTTAATCAATTCATTAAACACAATTACTTTACCTTGATTCATCATTATGCCAACACTTCTGACAACTTCTTTCTCATATTTGTCATCCACGACAACTTTGTTCTCATTCAGTTTTGGCTATAAAATTTGATCACTTATTCTTTGGTTTCCTTGCCTCCTCTTCAAAAGACTTGACTCATGCCACAAATCTGTCATTTCATTTGGAATTTCTCTCAAGAGCTCTGCACAATCTTCACTAACTGCATTGTCTGCAATATCTATCCTTAATCCTTCTTTACTTTGGCTTTCTTCAAGGTCAATGATCTTAAATAACTATTTATCATCTACAAAGTCTTCTATATCAGCCTTTAGTAGCTGTTCTCCTTTTTCTTCAGTCTTCAATAGTTGTCTAACATCTGCATAATTCACTACAGCTATGTTCAACAGCCTCCCTTTCCTCTTCATCACAAGATTACATGAATTCCCTTCTTCTAACTTCTGAAAAATCATATCTTTGCTTTTCCTTTCCCTTATGACAACATGAATTAGTTGTCTTACTTCAATGTATCCTGCTTTTACACACAAAATATTAGTTTCAAAATTATGAGACACCAAGGTCTCCTCAAATAATTTCATCATCAACTCTTCTAGTTGACTTCCACTTCCTGAATACACCATAAGATTCTCCATTTGGTTTGTATTAGCTTCATCAGTTTTCCTGAGAAAACTCTTTGTTCCATATTCATATGAATGGATCTCTTTCTTTCCAAACATTCCTTTGATCTCAATAATTCTTTTTCCATCCTCCTTTTGTCTTATCCTTTGGACGTCATTTGACTGGACATCTTCCTTCACTTGGCTGTAACTTTTCTCCTTATTCTTCATATGACTATGAGTAGTCATCTCTTCACCTGTAAATATAACTATTTCTAATAATTGCTTGTCTTCCCTCAAGTCTATATGACCTGCAAACATACAACAATCATCAATTTTAAAAACACAATACCTTCCATCCTCTTTTGATGCTTCAAGCACCAATCCTCCATCATAGATCTTTTGGATTTCAGCAGATCCTTCTTGCTGTGACTCCATTTCTCTGAGTCTCTCCTTCTCTAACATATCAATATGAATTTGTTCAAGTTCCTTGAACTCGTTTATCAGCTTGCCATTCCACCTCTGTTGCAATAGCTTCCACTTGACCCTTTTCTTTATTCTCCATCTGTATCTTTGGTCTTTACTTGTCTTTCTTTGTACTGCCAGACTAATCTCTTGTTCTTCATTCTGCTGCTAGTTGCTATAATTCTGCAATCTAATGCCTTCCTCAAATTCATTCTCATGTTTCTCATCATCTCCTTTAAATTTCTGATTCCTTCCATCTTCATCATGCTGGATTAATACTTCTGTCTCCTTCTTGTCTCTAAGGACATATCTTGCTTGTTGTTCCTGATCTTTCATCTCACCTTCAAATAACCTCTACTCAATTTCTCTGATTTCAACATCATATTTATTAATGTTGTCTTCCACATCTAGAGTCACATCATTAACTGAAGAGTCTAAACATTTACTTAACTCTATAAATGTTAGAGATAGTTCATCCTTATCTTTCATAGTAACCATTTCCTTTTCTTTATCAGGTTCTGAAAGCTTAATTTCTCCTTCAGGTTCCTTGAGCAATCTTTCCAAGAATTCTAATTCCATATGAAATCTCTCCAGCAGTTCATCACAACTTCCATTCTCAGCTTCATTCTTTTCCTGGCAATCCTCCTGAGTTATCCTAGTTTCTGCACTATCATATTGCAAAGTTCTTTCATCAATTTCATTAAAAAAATTCATTTGCTTACCTTCTTGTAGTACCACTATGGAATTTTCATTAAACTTCTAGTCCATATCAACTTCAACTCACTGTCTTACACCAAACAGAATTTCATCTATGAACTCTTTTTGCTGCCATAAATCAACACCTTCTTCCTCTAAAAGGCATTCTCCATCATACTTCACCTTAAGGGCTTCATTCCTGCTTGTGACAGTTTCATTGGACTGTCCATCATCCTTTGCATATCCTGCAAACATACACAAACTATGAGAATAAAAATCACAAGGCTTCATTGCCTCGTCTGCTTCCCTTGTCATCATATCTTATAATTGTTCTAAACTATGCCAATAGTCCATGAGATCTTCAGATGATCTCTCATTATCCTCTCCACCCAACATTTCACCTTGTTGTGGTCTGCAAATGGAAAATTCCAATTCTGCTTCTGCTTCTCTAAGTTCCTCTGGTTCCTCTTGAGCCCTCAATATCTACTCAATCTTTCTCAACTCTTTTGCTATCTCTAAATTCACTTGCTGATTTCTCTTCTCTTGTAGCCTCTACCACTTTACTCTCCTTCTCATGGTCCAACCATGCTTCTGGTCTTCATCACTTCTCTGCAGCATCTCCATCAATATTCCAATCTAGAAATCTATCTCAGCTCTCTCTCTGTCAAACTCTTCTTGACTCATCCTCATGCCATTTGCTTTGGCATCTTTCCTTCTACTGTGGCTTCTTTCTGAACCTCTGCTATGACTATCAGTAGTCATCTTCTTCTCCTCTCTCTTCATGAGCTCCTTACTCCTCTATAACAAGCCTCTGCAACAACAAGTCTTCCTTACTGTGATCTTACCTCACTAAGCTCTCCTCACTCAATCTTTTGGTAAGCACGATCCTCTATCTAGAACCTCCTCTTGAGAAACACCTTTTCTCCTTCTAGGCTTCTGAAATCTCTCACTCTCTCTTGAGAACACTTTAGTTGTCCTCTCTGTCCAATCTCTTTTTGGATTCTTCAGGTTCACTGCCACTTTAGAGTGCTTTCCTTGCTCTGCTTTTAAGAACACATCTGGTTCTTCTTTCACATCTTCTCTTGTTCTATATTGCTGTAGTATTCACACTTTCTTATGTTGTCACCTATGTTTTGAATGGATTTCTTCTGTCTCTTTCATTTGCAAGTTCTGCTACACATCACCTCTATGTGCCTTCCTTCTATCAGATTAGAATCTGATCCTTCCTCTTGCCTGCATGAATACTTTAACACATAACTCTGTTTTTAATTCCTTCATACAGAATTTCTCTGTTCTGTTTAACCCCAATTATTCAATTACAATTCTGCTCTGATACCAAAATGACGTAACCTTAAAACTCAACAATCACCCCGCTTTACACCCTTTTCCAAAATATATAGGCCTTTTACCTATCGAAGCCAAAACTGCCTTCGGAAATCCTTAAACAATGTGTTTTCCCTTTTGGAAATGAATTACCATTAAAAAATACCAAAACAACACTTTTTCCCACTTTTTAACAAATATATATGTTATGATGTAGATCCAGATCTGGCCGATCAGACGGATCAGATTGAATCGCAATATCGGCCATCGAGGTTCCAATGGTCCACAATTATCGTGCTATCCCTTTGGCGGAGATCCGATCTGATATCGCTAATCACTATCGGCGATTTCAATATGCCACTTAACACTTTATTGCTCCCGTTGCGAAGTACCGATGCGATATGTCGGCAATCGCATATCGCTGGGGTTTGGGGACAGGCCTATGACCTGTGTCGATCCAATTGAGCGATGCGATATATATAATATTACCTGGACCTGATAAGTCCCAAAAGCGGCATTTATATTATTTCAAATCTGTTTTGCCGAATCTACTAAGTGGTTTGCACGATTTCTCTGTGTAAATTGGT
The DNA here is from genome assembly GCA_031772625.1 of Pinus tabuliformis. NCBI lineage: Eukaryota > Viridiplantae > Streptophyta > Pinopsida > Pinales > Pinaceae > Pinus > Pinus tabuliformis. Next base: position 986,035,595 of record CM062812.1, on the reverse strand, counting down.
TTTCCGCTTGTGGACCGAAACTACACCAAGTTTGCCTTAACCACGGGGATTTCTACGGTAAAGTATGAAAACACACAGCTTGTACCAAAATCATCCGAATACAGAGAAAAAGCAAGCATTCGAGGCCTCCACGAGCCTTTTATATAATAATGCATGCAACACTGATTTATTCACAATGAATCCATTATAGAGTCTCGCCCTTGGGCCAGATTACACCATTAAAGACCTCTGTCTGAAAAGAAATGAAATCCATCCACTATCTATCTACTTCCGTTCTATTCACACTATTTCACTCTCGATTCATTCTGCTCTCTATAAATACACACATAAACTCATAATTAAAAGTTTGAGGCTCTCTGCCCCTCTCTGGCCTGATTATTCTAGTTAGCAGCCTTCTTCTCCTACACTGCCCGTAGGCTTACAATGCTCTCGAATCCTCTCTCCCTGTCTCTCTCCTTTTAGAAAAGAAAGGAAAATACATATGTGCCTAAGCTAACCATCTCCTCCATAATTGAAGGAATAAACTATATATTTAGAAATCAAATCCTATCCTAATCTAAAAAAACTAGATTACTTGGCTTGATCTCCACGTAGGGAGGATCATTTTCCATTTTTTCCCAATTTTGTTCAAAATTTGGCAATAATTAACTACTTACGTGTACTTGAAATTAATACAAATTAAACAACCAAATCTTCCTCCAAAATTGCATTAGCCACAACATGTGACCACTCCATCACATTGCTGGCTAGGCCTAGATGCTCCTACATCACTTCTGATTGGCCACTACCCAGAATTTAGCCACACATACTAGACACTCTTGGAGAGTCAACATGTTCCAGATTTTCACCTCCATGATGCCCTGTTATGCCACCTAGGTCTACTTTGTGTTCCTTTAAGCGAGCGTGCCAAGATGATTTTGGAAGCACACTACAGTTGGGCTGCTAGGCATTTCAGGGTCGAGAAAATGGTGGCAGTACTGCAGAAGTATTTCTATTGGCCGAATCTTCGACAGGATGTTTGGAAGTACATCAAATCATGCACTGCCTGTGCCATTGCCAAACCAACCATTAAGAATCAAGGCCTCTATACCCCGCTACCTACCCCTAGTCAACCTTGGGAATCCATCTCCATGGATTACATGTCGGGCCTTCCTTCTACTAAGCATGGAAATGATTTTGTTTTTGTGGTCGTCGACAGGTTCTCGAAGATGGCCATTATGGCGGCTTGCAAGAAGAATATCACAACAAAAGCCACTGCTAAACTCTTCTTTGAATGAGTGTGGGTACACTTTGGGATCCCACAGTCTATCATCTCAGATCAGGAGAGTAGGTTCCTTAATACATTTTGGTCCAGTATCTGGTCGATGCTGGACACCAAACTCACTAAGTCCATTGCCTTCCATCCTCAAACTGATGGCCACACAGAGGTTGTCAACAGGATGATCGTACACATTCTGCGCATGTAAAACTCAAAGAATCCATGCACATGGGATGAGAGCCTCCCCTATGTTCAACACAGCTACAACTGGGCTCTCCACAGCTCGACTGGCCACAACCCTTTCTAGGTGGGCTTGGGATTCCAGCCACAATGTCCCATTGATGTGGCCAGGCCATTTGCAGCTACTCATGCGGATTCGGCTCATGTCCAGTTCGAAACAAATAAGGCAAACAACTTCATTGAGAACATCCAACATATTTTCCAGTAGGTCCACGAAATTCTGGAGAAATAAAATGCCAAGTACAAGCAGCGACATGATCAACATCGGGTGCCACACAAGTTTCAGGTGGGCTATAAAGTTTGGTTGCATTTGCAAAAAGAACGCCTTACCGGAGCCTATCAGAAACTCAGACCACTCTGATATGGTCCTTACACCATTACCAAGGCCGTGGGAGACAATGCATTTGAGCTCAACATTCCCCCATTCCTTGGCCTACACCTAATGTTCAATGTGGACCACCTTCGGCCATACTTTCCACCATTACTAGACACATCCGACATTGCAGAACAACTCACACCCACAGAGTTAAATCTAGATTGCATGGAACAAGCTGCAACTGATCGGATCATGGACACACAGATCAAGCACAATTGCCAGCAGAATATCCAATTGTATCGAGTTTTCAAAGAAAGCCAACTCCTTCACTAGGGACCGAGTTCAGCAGAAGTTTCCTCATCTCATGCAGGAACTCAACGCAATGGGGACCACTGCTTCCTAAGGGGGGAGGAATGATCTAGGTGGATATTGTTGGCCACCCGCTAAGTCCACCTGGATCCCAACCATTGTTTCTTTTAGCTTTTCAGTTTCCTTAATTGTAGCACAGTTTACTATTTTTAGTAGTTTTTCAGGTCTTGAACTTCTAGAGCTGTTTTGAGGCCCTAAACGACATTTTTTGGGAAAATTGGGAGCAATATGCGTCCATGAACTGATATTTCTCTTCCCAAAGTTGTAGTTCTCAGATAGATCTTTCTAACGAGATATTGTGCATGTCAAACAAAGATCGTATGCCAAAGTTACCACCTCGGGAAGTTGATGTACCAATTTAACCAAACGGGGCCCACAATTTGGCGTTTCATCTTCTAGGGTTAGGTTTTTGGATGCTTCAGGTTTTCCATTGTTTCTTAACAATAAATAGGCCTTCGAGTCCCATTGTTACACAGTTCAGAGGCATGTAGCTCTTCTCAAAGATAAATTACCATTGCCCTAGCTAGTTTATTTCCATTTCTGTTTGTAAGCATATTTCAATATTTTACAGTAATGAAATGATGTATTATTTCTGCTGCATCTCTATATGTATGGTTATATCTATAATTTGTTGCATTCCTGTTTAAATCCGGATCAGTTTGGGAGAGCCGATGCCAATCATGGATATGTTGATCCATAGGATCACATTGCTACCGCATTTAGGGCTGAATCTGGCGAAGGCATTTGGCAGAAAGGTGGGCGAGCACGACCTCACTGAGAGAATGAAGGACAAGTTTAAGCTTGTCAAGAAGTCGCGTAGATACTCAATTTCAACCATAACCGACCTTGCAGTCAAGGTAGCCACCCAGATCTTGGCTAGGAAGATCATGTGGAAATGTCATGCAGATGAGGTGCTGACACCAGTTGTGTCATTAGCGGCCCAGTGCGTGGAGGGCGTACAATTCAATTGGGCGCAGTACCTGTGCAAAAAGTTCCTCGGGAACTAAAGGGAGGCACAAGACCCAAGAAAAACATTTCATTACTCATGGCTATTGCTGTCAATTGTGTTAGTTGCGTGGGAATTACTAGAGGACAAACAGTTTCCTCCGATCACGTCAAATTTACCAAAAGCAGTGAAGTTCGCTTCGCTATGGGCCACAAAGGATGCTGAGCGGGTCAAGGAGAGTAAAATATTTTGGGTACTCATGGAGGCAAGCATCCACACGGCCATCAACCGCAAGCCAAGACTGTCACCAACTGTTTATGAGCAATTTTCGGGATACGTGAATTTCAAGGCAAACTTCCAATATATCTCCATCGAAGTGCGGAAGGACCCAGAACAGAAGTGGTATGATCTCCCATACCTTACAATGGATGATGCTATACTAGTGGTCCTCGATTGTTGGCCAGCAGAGTGGTGCATGACCTTAGATTTATTAGTTGGGTCTAGTAAGTTCGCAGGAAAGCAGAAGAAGGAAGAGGCCTGGTTGAAAATGCAACATACGGTTGAAAGACGGATGAAGGAAGCAGAGGAAAAAGCCAGACCTGAAGCAGAGCGCACCACTAAGGAGCATGTAGAAGAGAAGGAAGAGGAGGAAGAGCACAACTATGACAAAAGTCAGAAGTCTCCTTCACCATAGATGAAGGATGAGCAACAATCTGACCAGTGTGGTGGAGACTAGGAGAGCACCCCCTTCCGGATAAAGCAGAATCGAGAGTAGGAGAAATAAGAGCTACAGAAGAAGTCCAAGGCCTCTAAGTCATCGCTTGACCCGATCACCTTGACAGAAGGTGAATTATATAACATTGGGGATAAGGTCAGGGATGCGACTGCGGAACTACTGCAACAGTTCAAGCAATAGCAGAAACAAGCCTTGGTGGCCATTAAGACTGGTTTGCACGAGCTGCAAATCCAAACTACTCAACTACAGACTGGTGTAGCACAAAGCAGTGCGACATTAGCTAGTTTGGTGCCAGGAACTACTAAAGCAATGGAGATGGTTCACTCGTTGGATCCCAGGGTTGTCGCACTGCCGGATGGCGCTCTAACCGCGGAGGCAGAAGATGACAAGGCTACTATTAGTGCTCTAAGAAACATTTGTTTGAACTTGGGTGCGCTCCCAAGTGAAGCCCTTCACACGCTGCAAGCAGGTGTGATTGCAGAACTTAGGGCTCGAGAGGAGCACGTGTTGACAATGATCAACGAGCAAAAGGTTAACAATGCCCAGATGTTCATAGGGAAGACTTCAATGATCGACACCTGGAAAACGATTCAGGAGAATAATAAGCGTACTGCAGTGGTGGTCACTGAAGCATGCAGAACCATTCTGGAGCTGCATATCCTAGAAGAAGCGCCGGTGGAAGCCAAGATTCAAAAGTTGGTTGCAGGTGTGTGCGATGCCAAGACCGAGCTGGCCAAGGTTCAATTTGAGCTAAACCTTAAGATTACAGAGCTTGAGTTGAAGGCCCAGCCTTCGACTCCACCAGAGGTCAAAGAATAGCGCGAGGAAACTGTCAAGGATGCAGTTGCTATAGTAGATAACATGGTGATGGATTGCACTACGCTCTTTGAGCAGTCGCTGGAGGTACTTACCAGTCTGCAGGAAGATCCTAACTTGCAAAGGTTAAATATTGAGGTGAGGGAATTACAGTAGCGGTACGACGAAGCAAGAGCGATGGCGTGCACCGTCATCATCACACAGAGATTGGAAAAACTACAGGAAGCAAAGGAACTAAAGGAACATGTGGAAGTAGTGCAACGCAAAGAGGAAGTACTCAAGGGCAGATTGGGGCCTTGGCTAGATGAGGCCTATGTGCTCACTGTCACTATTGAAGTAAAGTTGGCTAGCTCGCAGATAGTACAATAGAAGATCCAGGTATATAGCGCAGGACCAACGATGGAGCAGCTAGTAGAGCAGGTCAAGCAGGCAGTGACGTAGTGTACCACTGAAGTTGCAGTGGTACAAGTGGAGCTAGGAGGTCTTCACAACAAGATCTCTGTGCCAGCCGAGCGACTTGAGGGCGAGTCACCATATTTGTGTTGGGGACTTGTTGGGATAGGGTCTCCTAGGGTCATTTTTGGGGTTAAAAGCCCAAGTTTTTGTATAAAAAGTGTAAAGTCTTCACATTTTGTGGTCACAGAGCGCGAAGATGTAAAGTGTCATAAAGGGCTTCTGCCCTTCATTTATGTAAGTCATGTTGGCTTTAGGAGATCTACCCATGGTCTGTGGACCATGGTATTGTATAAAAATAGAAGTCTTAGAAGAGTCTAAGGTAGATTAGATTTGGTCATTGATGTTGATGTAATGGGTCAGTAAGAGCTAAAAGCGAAGAGTCTTAGTGTAGGAAAGAGGCTCTATAGCTATGTGCGCAGAGGCTTAGGGTAGAAGTCTGCAGCTGAGTGCGCAGACTCCTGCAGCTATGTGCGCAGGATAGTTAGAGTCTGTAAAGAAGGTCTGAAGCATTAATAAAGAGGACTATTCTAGAATTACATGTGTTTGATCTATTTACTTTTGTTATGAATGAATGTGACTATGTTATGAAGAATACGAGGTGTATGATTTAATGCTATATTAATGCGTGAATCCATATGTTTTACTTTGTTACATGAATGCAAGTAACTATACATGTTTACGTGAAGAATACCTTAATGCATGTTGAATTTATCTGATGCTTAAGACGATCAGGGTAAATACAGAGGTAAGAATAAATATAGAAGCACGTAAGTATATAAATAACCTGTTTCTGGTCCATGAAGGATGATTGCAAACCTTAGCGAAGGTCTCAAAGCGGAATAAGAGAAGTATATCGATAAGCCCTAAAAGGCTTATTGATTTGTGCAAATATGGGTTTAGGGTATAAAACGACATCTCTGGGTGCGGAAACTTGGTTCCTACATCCCCCCATATTGCTTTAGGTGAGACTTCAGTCCACGCTCCACGGATTGATGCCAAAAGGGCTAGTAGTGTAGGGATTTTCTAGGCTAATTAATGTTGAACCTAGGTCCACGCCCACTAAGCCAAAAAGAGGGGAAGAGACAATAATTTTGGAGGAGGATTTTAGTTCCAGAGTCAGGAGAGGAGGTCAAGTTATTTCTCTAGGAGTTTGTGTAGGGATTTTGTAGAAGCCTCTAGAAGGCAGTTTGATTTGGCTGAGTAGGAGGAGGATTTAGTTTTCGGGGGTTGGAATAATTTTCAATGGGGTTGAAGAATTCATCTTAGAGCAGCAATAGTCAGTTAGAGGAATATTTGAGGTAGATCCAGGTAGTGCTTGTGAGTGACCGTGCATGGCTTGTGCAGAAGCTGGGCATAAAGGTCTGAGTGCCAGTGAGAGTGGCTAGACTGAGCCGAGATTTCTTGTGGAGGAGGGTAAATTTCCTTCAGTTGGTTTTGCCTGTATTTCTCTTAGATTGGATAGCCAGTTGGGAATCCATAGATTGTACTCATAATTTCACTACTGCATAATAATAAAACCCTCATATGCTGCACCAATTTTCTCGCATTTTGTTTTTTCGGGGACAATTGTCCAAAAATAACCGTGCCATATTTATTATGTGTGTGGTATCATATCTTAGTTTTCAAGATTTTATTTCCGTAGTATTGTTTTATGGTGAAGAAATTTCAGTGTGAATTATTCGTTGTTTGTCATAACAAATAAACTGCTTAATAATTAACTAATTAGAAGAATAATTTCTAGATGTTTCATTTCAAGCAATTTTTCACATTTCCTCCTCATAGAGAGGTGGATTTCTCTATTGAATTTATGCTAGGAGAAACTCCAACATCAAAGGATCCATATAGAATGAGCACTCCAGAATTAGTTGAACTGAAGCTAAAACCCATGGAGATGTTGGAAAAGCGCTATATAAGGTCAAGTGTGTCTCCAAGGGGAGCACTAGTTCTATTCATGAAGAAGAAAATCACACTTAGGTTGAAAATTGGTTATAAACAATTAAACAAGGTGACCTTCAAGAATAGGTATCCCTTACCACAGATTGATGATTTATTTGATTAGTTAAAGGGAGCAACAATCTTCTCCAAGATTGACTTGAAATTTGGCTATCATCAGGTTCACATTAAGGATGAGGATATCAATGAAACAACCTTCAGAACAAGATATGGGCATTACAAGTTTGTGGTAGTGCCCTTTGGGCTCACTAATACTCATACAAATTTCATATGCTTGATGAATAGTGTGTTGTGCCCTTACCTGGACAAGTTTGTAGTGGTTTTTGTTGATGTCATTTTGGTCTATTCTGTTAGGCTAGGGAGTAACTCCATTAAGAAAAAACTGATTCGTGTATTCTATTTCATCAGATAGGTCTATTATATATATGAGGGAGAGACTATTCAGTTCATCTCCCGACGACTGTTCATATTTCTCATTTATTTATTTACATATATTTACCCAATCACAAGGATTAGGTGTCAACATTCCACCCCTTAATCTGAAGGGATGTTGGTGAGTCCAAGCATCGTTCTGAATCGTTCAAGCTTTTCTCTTCCAAGTGCTTTAGTGAAGATGTCTGCAATTTGCTCATTTGTGGAACAATGACAGAGATGGATTGTTTTGGCCTCAACATGATGTCGAATCAGATGATATTTAGTATTGATGTTCTTTGTTCGATCATGGAACTTTGGGTTCTTGTCCAACTTTATTGCAGAGGTATTGTCAATCATGAGTGGCGTTGATTGTACTTGTTTTACTTGCAAATCTTCAAGAATTTTCCTGAGCCACATAATTTCTTTTGTTGCTTCAGCTGCTGCCACGTATTTTGCTTCTGTTGTGGAATTTTCTAGAACTGATTGTTTGTGTGATCTCCAGGAGACAGCTCCTGGTCCAAGACTCATAACATATCCTGAAGTTGATACTCCAGTTTCCTTGTCTCCATTAAAGTCTGAATCAGAGTATCCAATCAAGCTGAAGTCGTCTACCTGTGTATACTTGATTCCAAAGTCTTGAGTTCCCTTCAAGTACCTTAGAACCTTTTTTGCAGCAGACCAATGTCCCTCACAAGGCTTTTGCATAAACTTGGAGAGGATTCCAACAGTAAACGAAATGTCTAGTCTGGTAGTAGTTAGGTAGTTGAGACTTCCTACAAGCTGTCTATACTTTGTTGCATCCTCAAATTATTTTCCTTCAATAGATGTGAGCTTTAAGTTTTGTTCCATTGGAGTAGTAAGAGGATTTCACTCTGTCAACAAATCTCCAATGTATTTATTTTGAGAAAGAAATATGGACTTTGGATGTTGGGTTACTTCAATGCCAAGATAGTAAAGAACATAGCCCAAATCAGTCATTTCAAAACTTTTCCCCAATTCCTTCTTTATGGATGCAATGTAGCTTTCATTGTTCCCTGTCATCAAAATATCATCTACATATACCACAAGATATAGAACTGTTTTTCCAAATTTCTTGACAAATAAAGTTGCATCATCAAGATCAAAATGTTTGAAATTGAGTTTCAGAAGATGCTCAGTTAGTTTTTCATACCAGGCTCGCGGTGCTTATTGAGGCCATACAAGGACTTCACAAGTTTGCATACTTTATGTTCATGTCCTTTCACAGCAAATCCTTCACGTTGGGACATAAAAACGTTCTCTTTTAGATCTCCATTCAAGAAAGCAATTTTTACATCCATTTTATGGACTTTCCAACCGTTCTGAGCTACTAGTGCAAAGAGTGTCCGGATGGTAGCCCATTTTGCTGTGGGGGCAAAAGTATCCTTATAATCGACCCCTTCCTTCTGTGAAAAACCTTTTGCCAGAAGCCTAGCTTTATTCTTGTCAAGTGAGCCATTAGCTTTATACTTGTTCTTGTAGACCCACTTGCAGCCAATTGGTTTGGTTCCAAATGGAGGATAAACCAGCTTCCAAGTGCCGTTCTTTATGAGGGCATCATACTCCTTTTGCATCGCTTCTTTCCATTCATCATGAGAAGCAGCTTCTTTGAAGGAAGTTGGTTCAAAATCTGTAGACAAGTTCAATTCACAATCATAAGAAACATCCATATCAACAGTTGAATTAGAGTCATCTACATCACCTCCATTTTGCTGGTTTGAATTTCTGGTTCCTTTCTTTCCAACTTCATCAGGATGAACACTTTCAAGTGTCTTTGTCAGCCACTTTGGGGGACCTTTCTGAGATGGTCCAGGTTGCTCCATTGATTGAGTTGGGACTGAATCAAGATTAAGTCTCCCAATTCTATCAATTACATCACTTAAAGCATCATCAATTGTTGGAGTTTCATGCAGGGGAGAGTGTTCTTCAGGAGAAGATTCCACATGTTGATCTAGTATAGGAATCCCCCCTTCAAGATGTGGAATCTGATTATCAAATTATTGAAATGATTTTTCTTTTGTGAATCTATCCAAGAGATCAAGTTGTCGCTCAACAACATTGTCAGTTTTGGATGATTCAAGGAAAATTACATCTCTAGATATTACAAATTTCTTATTTACTTCATCATAGAGGCAGTATGATTTGGAGGTGTTTGAATATCCTAGGAAGATACACTTATGACTTCTAGCACCAAGTTTGTTTCTATGTACCTTTGGTATCAAAGCATAACAGGTGGAACCAAAGACCCTAAGATGCTTTACCGAAGGAACATGTCCATACCACATTTCATATGGAGTCTTGTTTCTTATAGCATTAGATGGACATCTATTCTTTATATATGCAGCATATAGAACAACATCAACCCAGAACATTATCTTTACATTTTTGAAGAAGAGCATGGATCGTACCATATTTAAGATTGTCCTATTCATTCTTTCAGCTACACCATTCTATTGGGGATTATAAGGCACAATTGTTTGATGTTTGATCCCATGTTGGTGAAGATAGTTTTCAAATTCATTTGATGTGTATTCTTTTCCATTATCAGTGCGAATAGACCCAATATGAGATTGTGCATCATTTTCAATCCATTTATGAAAATTCTTGAATGTTTGAAAAGCATCAGATTTGTTCTTCAATAAATAAACCCAACACATTCTGGTGTAGTCATCAATAAATGTCATGATATATTTATTTCCATTTGCAGAAGGAATAGGAATTGGAACACATAAATCTGAATGAATGAGTTCAAGTTTCATATGTGCTCTTGAATGTGAATCATGAAAAGACTGTTTGCTATGCTTTCCTAGAATGCAAGCATCACATTGCTTAAGTTTCCTAGGAATTGTAGGCAAACCAGCAACACCATTTTTCAACAGGCGGAGACTGTCATAGTTCAAATGTCCAAATCTAGCATGCCATAATAAACTTGATGGAAGTGTACCTTCTTCATGATGAGAAATGTATGAGAAATGTTGTGCATGAGCGGTTCCTGCAGTTTGAGAAGCCTTTCTTCTTCTATTCCCCTCATGACAAGTGAGTGGTTAGATGCTTTTCTTACCTCAAGCTTGCCATCAAACATATGAATGGAGTGATCTTGCTAGCGGATGTGGACCAAGGACAACAAGTTTCTTTTGAGCTGTGGGAGATATAGAACATGATCCAGAAGAAAGTCTGGAAGACCAGGCAGTTTAAGCCTAATTGTGCCAAGCCCTGATGGCTTGATTTTTGATTGATCTGCAAAGTATACTGCTCCATCAACATTGGCAGTGAAATCTTCAAAAAAATATTTTCTATGAGTCATGTGGCAGGTTGCTCCTGAATCAAGCAACCAATCATTTTTCCAGGAAGCAAGTGAAGCATTAAATAAATCTTTGTTTACTCCAATATTACATTGTGCCACAACATAGTGAGCGGATTCAGGTGCTTTACCTTTGTCTGAATCATGAGTTTTATGTTGGGTCCCTATAATACTAGTGATTACCCCATTACTATTGTAGTTATACCCCTTATTTATATTGTTGTGCCCCTATTACCCCCATATTGTTATTTCTGTGCCCCATAGAATCCCTCTATTTTTATTTTTGTGGCTTTATATTATTATTGTTAGGTCGGCTGGATTATATTGTGACTCCATAGACTCTTATATATAGAAAAGAGGTTTTGTCATTTGAATCATCTAAGAATTGTTCATTATGTAATGTAAAGGAGGTTGCCCCCTCAAAGAGGCTAAATTCTAAGGCGTTGATCTATCTTTTCTATCTTTTCTTGAGCTGGTTTCATAACATTTGGTATTAGAGCTTTGGATTCTAGGGTTTCGCTGCTCCAAACAGGTCATCGTGGAATTTTTGCTATATCTTTGTTTATGTGACATTTCAGAAGTCACAAAAAAAACCCATTTGAGAAGAATTCGCGCTGAACCTTGGGTCCAAATTTCAGAGCTTTTCGCAAGATATTTGCGGCGATATGATCTGAGGAAGTTGGTCCTTTTGCAGACTCCTGAATTACATTCAAAACAGGTGACCTGGGGAAAATCGTCATAACTTTCTCTCTGGGGATCGGATTGAAATTTCATCAGAAGCTACAGAAAGAGGACGGACTGTAGTTTCTTGTATGCATGTTTCAGATTCAAAGGTTGAAACAGTGACTTGTGGCACGTCGTACAAGTTCGCTCTACTGAACTAGTCTAAAAGCAAGTCACTGTGGGAGATTTCACATAACTCTTCCTTGGAGAATCCAATTTGGGTCAGACTTGTGGCATTGGAAAGAGGACACATAGGGATACTACAGCTCACAAACTCAGAACTAGATGATTGGAAAGTACAGAGATACATCAGAGGCAATATCGAGCTCCTACAAAGTGAAAAAAGGTGTGTAGATTTTCTTAAATTTTTGCTTAAGCTTGGTTTGAAAATTTATTTTGAAGGAATTCAAAGGGCATAGTAGAGCATTATTATCGGTAACTGATGCCTTGAGGAAAGAAAATGCAAACACCTAGTAAGGAACCTGAAAGCTCTAGCATGACTCATGAAGAAGAGGAAGAAATGCAACATGATATATCAAAATTACAAGACCAAGTGCAACAACTGTCCCTTGCACAAAAAGGAACAGAATCTAAGATGGATGGTTTAAAGAAAGATGTAGAAGCTAAGATGGATGGTTTAAAGAAAGGTTTAGAAGCTAAGATGGACTGTTTAAAGAAAGGCGTAGAAGCTAAGATGATTGACGTGGAAGCTAAGATGGATGATTTGAAGATAGATTTGAAGACAAACATGGACGAATTGAAGATAAATATGAATAAGTTGCTACAAGAAATGGTCCCTAAGGGTGAAAGGGTACTGAAGGAAACTCATGATGAGAACAAAAGAAATGTTAATCATGATTCCATAGATGCTAATGTTGGATTGAAGAATCACCATATTCCAAAAATCGATATGAGGAAGTTTGATGGCAAGGATCCTGCCACATGGATATTACAGATGGAGCAATTCTTTGATCTCAATAATGTGAAAAACACACGAAAGGTATGTATGGAAACTGTATATTTGGAACCAAATCAGTTTGTATGGTATCAATGGCTTTGTTCTCGTAAACAATTTATCACTTGGGCAATTTTTACGGAAGAATTGATAGCACATTATGAGGATACAAAAAGCAACACATTTTTTAGCCAATTGATAAGTCTCAAACAAAAGGGTTCAATAATGGAGCACATTGAGGAGTTCCAAAAATTGAACATAAGGGTAAAAGATATTCTAGAAGAGCATAGGATTGATGTGTTCATAGGGTCTTTAAAGGATAATATCCAACATGATGTTCGCCTTTGGGAACCTGATTCATTAGAGAAGGCATTCAGGTTAGCAAGAAAAATGGAAAGCAAAATTATGGCAACTAGGAAGCATACCACTCACAACTATAAAGACGGAAGTGTTGTTGCCCCTAGTCTTCCACAACCTACAAGGTTGACACCACAACAATTGGAAGAAAAAAGAGCAAAAGGGCTTTGTTACAGTTGTGATAGCAAATACACAAAAGGTCATAAGTGTGCTAAGAAGAAATTATTCTACATAGATTGTGAAGAGGAAGAAGAAAAGGAGCAAGAAAGGTCAAAAGAAGAGGATATACTCCAGGAACAAAGCCTAGATGAAGAACAAATAAATCCGACCATATCTTGTAATGCATTGGCGGGAATTACCACTCCTCAAACCATCAAGATAGAAGGACAAATCAAGAAGAAAAAGGTAATAGTGTTGATTGATTCAGGAAGCACCCACAATTTTATTCATTGTAGGGTAGCAAAAGAATTGAATTGCTTCCTATATCCAGCACCAGAGTGTCAAGTGATGATTGCAAATGGAGGAACAAAAAATTTCTCTGGAAAGTGCCATAATATCAAGCTATCCATGGGAGAATATGTATTGACTAGCCCAATGCTTTCCATTCCAATGGGAGGTGCTGATGTTGTACTAGGAGTCCAATGGCTACAATCCTTGGGTACAATAGCTTTTAATTTTCAAGAACTTTTCATCAAATTTTCTACGGAAGGAAAGGAAGTTGAATTAAGGGGTATTGCAGGGAAACCAGGAAAGATAATCAGCTCTAATGGCATGACTAAGCTTCTTAAAAAGGAGCAAAGAGGTGTAATTGCACAATTATGTTCGCTAGATGTTTCCACATTGGAATCATCTATTTCTCAAGATCTCCAAAAAGTCTTGGACAATCATTTCAAGGTATTTGAGACTTCCAAAAGTCTCCCACCTATGCGTGATCATGATCATGCTATTCATCTGATTCCAGAAAGTGTTCCTCCAAACATCAGGCCGTACAGATATCCCTATGCCCAAAAAAGTGAAATTGAACGTATGGTTGCAGAAATGCTAGAGGCTGGTATAATTCAACCGAGTCAAAGTTCTTTCTTAGCTCCAGTAGTATTGGTGCACAAGAAGGATGGATCATGGCACATGTGTCCAGATTATAGGGAGCTCAACAAGCTCACTATTAAAGATAAGTTCCCCATTCCTGTCATTGATGAATTACTGGATGAATTGCATGGATCAATTTACTTCACCAAGTTGGATCTTCGTTCGGGATATCATCAAATCAGAATGAAGATTGAAGACATTCTGAAAACGGCATTTAGAACTCATGAGGGTCATTATGAATTTTTGGTCATGCCTTTTGGCCTTACCAATGCACCTTCAACATTTCAAGGTTTGATGAATTCAATTTTCAAACCATTCCTTAGAAAATTTGTGTTAGTATTTTTCGATGATATACTAATCTATAGCAAGTCTTGGAAGGATCATGTTGAACATGTTGACAGGGTGCTACAACTATTGGAGGAGAAACAATTATATGCAAAAAGATCCAAATGTTTCTTTGGAGTCCAGGAGGTGGAATATTTGGGTCATATTGTATCTCATGAAGGAGTTAAGGTAGACCCTAGCAAAATTAAAGCCATTAAGGAATGGAAAATCCCCACATCCATAAAGCATCTGCGAGGATTTCTTGGGTTGACAGGGTATTATCGCAAGTTTGTTAAGAATTATGGGAGAATAGCAGCACCTCTAACAACATTATTGAAGAAAGATTCATTTTCATGGACTCCGGAAGCAACAAAGGCCTTTGAACATCTTAAAGAGGCAATGTGCCAAGCACCGGTCTTAGCTACACCGGACTTCACAAAAACCTTTATTGTGGAATGTGATGCTTCAGGAAATGGAATTGGTGCTGTTCTAATGCAAGATGAAAGACCCATTGCTTTTGAAAGTCGTCCAATCAAGGGAAAGTTTTTAAGCAAAGCTATTTATGAAAAGGAAATGTTGGCAATACTCCATGCACTTAAGAAATGGTGACCCTACCTAATGGGAAGACACTTCAAGGTAAAAACGGATCATGATAGCCTTAAATAATTTTTAGAACAAAGATTATCCTCTGAAGAGCAACAAAAGTGGGTCACAAAGATGTTGGGTTATGACTTTGAATTCATCTACAAAAAAGGGAAGCAAAATGTGGTGGCAGATGCACTCTCAAGAAAGGATGAGGATGTGGAAGCATTGTTGTGTGCCATTTCTATTATCCAACCAGATTGGATAAATGAAGCAAGGGAGGAATGGAAGAATGATGAAGAAGTGTGGGCACTTATTCGAAAGCTACAACAAGATTCCAGTACTTCTTATACATTTAGCTGGCAAAATGATTCGTTATGGTACAAAGATCGCTTATACCTCTGTAAGAATTCCTAGCTAAAACAAAAGATTCTTATGGAATTGCACACTTCTCCCTTAGGAGGGCACTCAGGATTTTTAAAAACTTACCACAGGGTTAAGAAGGAATTTTTTGGGATGGCCTTAAATCAGATATTCAAAAGTTTGTGGCAGAATGTTTGGTTTTCCAACAAAATAAAGTTGAAACAATTAAGACACCGGGTCTATTACAACCTTTATCCATTCCAAGCCAACGTTGGGAGGAGGTTTCAATGGATTTTATCACAGGTTTACCCAAGTCTGAGGGAAAGAGTGTCATCATGGTGGTAGTTGACAGACTTACCAAGTACACACACTTTTGTGCATTATCACATCCATTTAAAGCCAGTACAGTTTCTACTGCATTTATGGAAACAGTTCAAAAGCTACATGGAAACCCAAAGATTATTGTAAGTGACAGAGATCCCATTTTCACTGGAAATTTTTGGACATAATTATTTTCTTGTCTTGGTACTCAGTTAGCTCATAGCTCATCTTATCATCCTCAATCTGATGGGAAAACTGAGATAGTAAACAAATGTTTGGAAGGATATCTTCGTTGCTTTGTATGTGATAAACAGACACAATGGGTCAAATGGTTGCCTCTAGCTGAATGGTGGTATAACACTTCCTTCCATACAACAACAAAAATGACCCCATTTATGGCACTTTATGGGTATCAACCACCATCCATCACATCATATTTAAGAGAAAATTCTAAGGTTCAGGCAGTGGAACATCACATCAAACATCAACAACAAGTCCTCCAACTCTTAAAGGATAACCTCGTGTTGGCACAAAATAGAATGAAACAACAGGCAGATCAACATCACAGTGAAAGAAGTTTTGATGTAGGTGATTGGGTATTCCTATGGCTACAACCATATAAGCAAATGTCCCTAAAGCAAGCTAAGAAGGATAATAAATTATCACCAAAGTATTATGGTCCGTACAAGGTGTTGCAAAAGATTGGTACTATGGCATACAAATTGGAGCTTCCTGTAGCTTCTCGATTGCACCCAGTTTTCCATGTTTCATGTTTAAAGAAGGTTATAGGCGACAAGCTCCCAATTCAAACAATATTGCCAGAACTTGACGAGGAAGGAAAAATTATATTGGAACCGGAAGCCGTCACAGAAACAAGAACTCGACAGCTATGAAATCAACCAGTTTCAGAGTATCTTATCAAGTGGAAGAACTTATCCGCTGAAGATTCCACATGGGAGGATGAGAATTTTATGCAGAAGTATCCAGAACTACTCAAGCATTGAGGACAACACTTTTTTGAAGGAGAGGGGCATGTTGGTTCCCTATAATACTAGTGATTACCCCATTACTATTGTAGTTATACCCCTTATTTATATTGTTGTGCCCCTATTACCCCCATATTGTTATTTCTGTGCTCCATAGAATCCCTCTATTGTTATTTTTGTGGCTTTATATTATTATTGTTAGGTCGGCTGGATTATATTGTGACTCCATAGACTCCTATATATAGAAAGGAGGTTTTGTCATTTGAATCATCTAAGAATTTTTCATTTATGTAATGTAAAGGAGGTTTCCCCCTCGAAGAGGCTGAATTCTAAGGAATTGATCTATCTTTTCTATCTTTTCTTGAGCTGGTTTCATAACATTTTACCTTTCAGTTGGTTTCTTTTTTGCTCAATTTTGTCCCATGGTAGTTTGCATGTAGAGGCATCATGTGATCCATTTCTTTTGCACCGAATGCAGTGCAAATCTGCCTTTTCGCCTTAAGAATGTCTGCCCCGCTGCCTCTGAAATATCTTCCTCTTCCTCTTCGTCCACCTCTTCCTCTTGTATAATCTTGAGCAGGATGTTTTTATTTATGAGTAAGGCACACAACCTCTTTAGAAGATTCAGGGGCTGTCTTCTTTCCAAAAGCTTTCTCTCTTTCAACAAAATTTTTCACAAGAGAGTTAAAGGTTATATCTTTGAGATTTCCATTTGCTTGCAATGACTCAAAATAATTGGAGTAAGTAGGATAAAGTGCTTTGAGAAAATCAATAAGAGGAATATCCAGCTCAACCTTAGTGGATTTGATATCATGCATTATAGACTTTACGTCAGATGCAAGAGCAAGAGGATCATTATTTTGCAGTTCAAGAGTGAAGAGTTTAATCATGAGTTGAACAACTTCAAGTGCAGAATGTGAGTCATAGATTTCTTTCAGCTTTTGTAAGGCTTCAAAGGTAGTTGAATATGATGAAATATGGCGACTCACCTCTTCATTTACAGATGATGTGATTAATGCATAAGCTTTGTTGTTCTTGTTTTCCCAAATGACGAGATCTTTGTCTGAGGTAGGCTGTATTGGGTCATTGTCTCCTTCTCCGACACACACTCCTTTCCACAACTCATTGAAAATGAGGGTGTGCTTTATCATCTGGGACCATTCAGGATAGTTCTCCTTTCCAGTGAGAACTATTCCCACCATGGATATGATTGAATGCATTCTGTAAAAAAAAAAAATTGCTGATAGAAAAAGTACTTCTGCCAATATACAGTAAAATTGTACTCAAAAGGGCATTCTCAAAAGATTTCAAATCCACCATATGACCCATATAAATCCATCATTATATAAATCCACCTCATATAAATCTCATATAAATTTTATATAAATCCACCATATAAATCTCATATAAATTTTATATAAATCCATATAAATCCACCATTATATATGCATATGGCATACGTCCCCTTTTAAAAAACTCAATTACCATGTGACGACATCCAACATTCAACTATATGGCACCATTGCAACAACAGACGTTGGCCCCAGCTACATACAAAGATATAGCTGGAAATCAGCAGCGTCCTTGGCATCCTGCGAAATACACACCTAATGGTCAACCTCGTGAAATTAACAACATTGCTCAGACCTCAGTCCTCAATGCTGGTTTTGCACCCCAAATAGTAATGAATGGATCTACGTTTGTTGCTGGAGAAAGATCTGTAGTAGCAAGAAATCAAGCAACAGAGGGGTGGAGCAGTTTGCTGGCTACTGCAACAACACAACAACAGAAGCGTCCAACGTTCAAAACTGAGACTCGGTAAACAGTGTGTGGGCAACGTAAATGTAATGCTAGCGTTCAACGATTTGAAGGAATATTAGAATAGGGTACAAAACTTTGTAACACAGCTCTGAAACCCACACCAAAACAGATAACAAAACCTTCAACTAAAATAATAGCTCGATACCTCGTTGCCAGAACATGCCTGATCTACTTATAACGACTGCTTCCAGCGAAAATTTCTTCAAAAAAACAGAGGTTAGTGCTCCAAATGACTCAGGGGTACATCTTGACCATATTCATGTAGCCGTTGCATATGAAACGCTGCTCCTTCCTGACACAGAGCGTTTTGTCCCCTTTCAAAGTGTAAATTAGCGTTTATTTACAGTGGTAAACAGTGGTAATGGTAGAGTAATTGTAGAGCGTAGGTCGTGGGTTGAAACTCACAGTGAATCCATGCGTATAAGACACAGCAAAATGGAACTCACACACAACGAATACATTAAACAATGAATGAGATTTCGCAGGGATATGACAGAGATGTCAGCCTGCAGAACATGGGCAGAATATAAGCAGAATATGCAAGAGGGAGTTACAAAGCAGAGGGAAACTAAAAAAGGTGTTGGCTCTGATACCATGTCAGGCCAGGCAGTAACTCCATTAAGCAAAAACTGATTCGTGTATTCTATTCCATCAGATAGGTCTATTATATACATGAGGGAGAGACTGTTCAGTTCATCTCCTGATGACTGTTCATATCTCTCATTTATTTATTTACACATATTTACCCAATCAAAAGGATTAGGTGTCAACATATTCAAAGACCAAGGAGGAACATGAAAAAAATTTGGTCGTAGTACTACAATTACTGATAGAAGATAAGCTTTATGTGAAGCTTAGTAAATGTGATTTGTTCCAATCACAGATCCATTGTTTGGGACACACTGTATCAAAGGAGAGAGTAGAAATTGATCCAGAGAAGGTCAAGGCCATCATGGAATGGACAACCTTATGAATGTAGCTAAAGTTAGGTCCTTCACGGAATTGGTAGGCTATTACAGAAGATTCATCGAGCACTTCTCCACAATTGGCCACCTAATTACTGCATTACAAAAGAAAGGGAAGAACTTTGAATGGAAAATTAATTATGCTACTAGCTTCGATCAACTAAAGTAATTGTTAACCAATGCACAAGTGCTAAAGAGAGCAGACCCTGAGAAGGATTTCTTGGTTTGCACATGTGCCTGCAAAGGGGAGTTTGGTGGAGTATTTATGCAGGAATGCTAAGTGATTTGTTATGAATCTCAAAAGTTAAATGAACATGAACATGAACAAAATTATGTAACACATGACCTAGATTTGGCTTCCATCATCCATGCATTAAAGTTGTGGAGGCACTACCTTCTTAGTAGAAAATTTACTCTAATGACTGACCATGAATGGTTGAAATATTTGTTTGATCAGTCTAAATTAAATGTAAGGAAATCTAGATGGCTAGCCACAATCAATGAGTTTGATTTTGAGATCAAATACATTAATGGCAAAGAGAACAAAGTGGTAGATGCACTCAACAAGAAAGTGCAAGTGAACTTTATAGCAGCCATAAGTTCCTATGGAACAAATCTAGAAGAAAGGTTCAAAATTGCAGGGAAGCAAGATGAAAAATATCAGTCCTTAAAGGAGAAATTGTAACAAGAGTAAGAGGGTGATTAGGACAAGGAATATTGGCTCTAAGAAGATGGGATGACTAGATTCAAGAACATAATCTATGTGCCAAATGATGGAAATTTAAAGAAGTTGATATTGAAGGAGTTTCATGCTAAACCATACTTCGGTCACCCGAGTTATCAAAAGACTCTAACATCCATCAAGAAATTTTACTATTAGCCCAGCTTGAAAAGGAAGGTGGTTGATTTCATCTCCAAGTGCATCATTAGGGGAATTTTTAGGTATAAAATGGGCCTCCTAAGGAAATTATAAAATAATAGTGGAAATAATAAAATAAAATAAGATTAGATTACATCATCAAATTTTAGAGGGAAAAAAGAAAAAACTATTTTTTCAACTTGTATTTCAACTTATCTCCTTATGGGTTTACTCAAATTTCGAGCGGAAACACACGTTGGATGCAAAATTTTATTCCTCATCCAAGGAGTACCCATGTTTCATACTTTCGATGGACCATACTACATGAAAATGAGAAATACATAAAAAATGTGATTGCAATCACGTTTTTTCATGTATTTCTCATTTTTCGTATAGAAGGGTCCATGGAAAGTATGCAATATGGGTACTCCTTGGATAAGGAATTAATTTTTTCATCCAACTAGTACTCCCGCTCGAAATTTGAGTAAAACTTTAGGGAGATAAGTTGAAAGTACGAGTTGAAAAAGTAGTTTTATTATTTTTTTATCTTTTTACTTTTTTACTCTAATAATGCTGAATCATCCCCCATGGTTGACATCATCATCTTGAATCCTATTGGTTCTTATAAAGTTTATTTTGGTTGTACATTTTTCTTAGGAGGCCCATTTTAGACCTCAAAATTCCACTAATGAGAGTGTCAACAAGTAAATGTTGAGTGCAAGCACCCAACTTGCTTATTGCAACCTATTCCCATTCCAGAATGGCAGTGGGAAGTGATCTCTATGGAATTTATTACAGGGATACCAAATAATTCTAAACAACATGATGCAATCATGGTAGTGGTTGATAATTAGTTGAGCAAAGTGGCTTACTTCATAGCCGTTAAGCCTACAAATTTAGCCAGTGAAGTGGCTTAAATTTTCATAAAGGAGATTGTGAGACTGCACATAGTCCTCAAGAAGATTATCTCGGATAGAGATTCCAAGTTCACTTCAAAGTTTTGGAGAGAACTATTTTTAGGATTGGAAACTAAGTTGGCATTTAGCACAACTTATCATCCACAGGCTGATGTGAAAATAGAAAGAATGAACATAATTCTTGAGGACATGCTAAGAATACATGTAATGCACCAACCTCGGAAGTGGGAAGAATATCTTCCACTTGTAGAATTTACATACAACAATGGGTGTCAAGAATCACTGAAAATGAGCCCATTTGAAGTAATTTATGGGTAGAATTTTAATACTCCTATAAACTAGAATGATCTAGTGAATAGGGTCCTTATTAGGCCTGATATGTTGAAGGACATGGACCAAGAAATGCAGACTGTTAGAAGGAATTTAAAGGTGGAATGGGACAATAAAAAGAGCTATGCAAAATAACATAGGGTTCAAAAGGAGTTCCAAGTTAAGAAACATGTTTTCCTGAGAATTAGACCCAAGAAGAGTTCCTTAAAATTTGGGTCATGTGCCAAGTTTGCACCACAATTTTGTGGCCATTTGAAGTGCTCAAAAGGATATGGCCAATGGCCTCTAGGCTAGCCTTGACTCCATCAATAAAGGTTCATGATGTCTTTCATGTTTCATTTCTTAAAAGATACGTGCATGATGCTAATAATGTAATTGATTGGTTTTTGTTACGGGTAGAACTAGAGAGAGAGTTCTAACCGAAACCTCTATGCGTCCTGGATTAGAGGTAGATCATGCTCCAAAATCGAGCAATAGAAAAAGTCAAAGTGCAATGGAGGCATTTTGGGCCCAAGAAAGCCATGTGAGAAATGGTTGACCAGATGCGAGAAACATATCATTTCTTATTTGTTGAATAAAGAAAGTGTAAATACATTGTAAATGTTGTACATAGATGCATGTATAAAGATTCATATCAACAATGCTTAGTCTAAAGCATGTTTTGTTTGTATATGGTTATTGAACATCAATGACATTGTTTCGCCCCCAAGGGGGAGGAGACTATGAAATCCCCTAGCTAATATTCCCTGATTGTAAATAATTGTGATTATTTAAAAGGCTGAAAGAAAGGAACACTGATTCCAGTAGCTTGTGGAATTAGTGAAATTAAATACATCAATCATGGGTTGGCTAACAATTTTAATGTCTTGACTATGCAATAAATTTAACTGGAAAGGAAAAGGACAAGCCCAATTTTCCTTTTGGCTCTAACAATAAGAAAATAGGAAAAAAAAATTGAAGAATAGGAATGGGTTGCACATTCTAAGGAGGTTGACTATGTGGAGCCCTGGGAAAAGACAAACGGTTGGTTTGTTAGTGATGCACAAAAGAAATTCGATGGAAAGGGAACTCATTCATGTTTGTGCAGTGGAGAAGTAGAGAACTCACTCTAAATCATACACAATGGAAGATAACAATGTGTGGAACACTGGAAAAATGAATTCCTCCAAGGTTCATAAGTCTCAAGGAGAGCATCAACTAGAATCACATGATCAAGCTTTGAAGATAGTGAACCAACCGAGGAACCCTCAAAGAGGATTATTAGGTGAGAATATCATAGAGAGCAATGAATTTCCTAGAGGCTAAATAACTCACTAGAATCTTGTGGATTGATGAACATACTAGATTGGGAAGAGACACCCAGGAACTTGTGAGGGCTTATGAACCCCATGAGTTTCCTTGGGGATGAAGCTCAGGTGCTTGAATAACTAATGAAGTACCTGGAGAAGTGATTTCTTACTCATAAGTAGCTTATCCACTAATGAACCTTCCCTTGATGTGGAATCTCTTCTCTTAAAAGGGAGATGAGACTCTTTGTACTATGGTATGTTGTCATCGATGTGAATCGTGTCTGAAAAGTTTGGAAAGACCGAATGGAAGTTTGGTAGTTGGTGGATGAAGGTGGAATGACCTTGTGACATCTTGTTTCAGCTGTCAATATTGGTTGATTTTCCTCTCAGAAGCACTTCGCCTCAAGTGCATCTCAAGCACTGGAATCTAGTTCAGGGGTGAAAACTACGAGTAAAAGTGGTTGTAGCTTGTCTAAGGTTGGGTGGAGAGTTGAAGTCCCACTCTCATTCGAAAAATCATTGTGTTGCATGAGATACATATTTATCTATGCTCTTTTGTTTAAATGTATTGTACATCTAGTTTTCCTTGGTTGAATGTTGTATTCATGATATGAAACTGGGGCTTCATTCTTAAAAGAGGAATGCCAATTATCTGTGCAATGATTTTTAAGGAAATAATTGTTTTCCAGTGACGAATTTTGGACTAGACTGTAACCTTAATAATTGGTTTAATGTATGGGTAAAAATATATTCGTTGAAATGAATTATGTGTTTATTCTTATTGAAATTTAGTCGAGTGGCACATAGTGAAACCTTCTATATGAATAAATATATGTTATATGCCTTGCGTTACAAATTTCCCGTTTAAGCTCAGGAGAGATAGGCCCATAAGGGCCTACTTACACTCTTGTATGTTTGTAGGCCATGCATCATAGGCATGGGAAAAAGCCCTTATACATGCATTAACAATTTCCAAGAGCGAGGTTGGAATCCTTAATACTGGAGCATTGGAATTCAAAAGGGAATGGCGTAACCCTCCCGTTTTCACTCATGTGACCAAGTATGGCGATCAAGCACTTATATAGGAGAAATTCAAGCCACCAATGGGTGAGAACTCATGATAATTATATGACCCCAGAGGTTTGGTACCCCAAAGGTTTCAAGGGGAGCACCAAGGCAAACTCCTAAGA
The DNA here is from genome assembly GCA_031772625.1 of Pinus tabuliformis. Taxonomy (NCBI): domain Eukaryota; kingdom Viridiplantae; phylum Streptophyta; class Pinopsida; order Pinales; family Pinaceae; genus Pinus; species Pinus tabuliformis. The sequence goes on along the minus strand of CM062812.1, from coordinate 986,011,704 downwards.
TCAATGATTGATGGAACCGAAAAATACGAGGCACTTGAAAAGGAAGGTGTGCTGAAGGATGATGTCACCCCAACATTTAGGATCAATGACATCACCCCGAACCCCAGACCCAAAGATTTTAGACGAAGGGCATAGTAGAATGTCCGATATTTAAGTTTCGGGGTGACTTGGCGTGTGGGGCTTGTTTAGTGGAGATAAGTGTTGTGTGGCATAATCATTTTACATATAAATGAAGTGGGGTGGCGAATATTTATTATAAGTGTATATTACCCTGTAGCTTGGGAGATTGTACCCAAAATATATTTTATTCCCCAGGAAACATGGTCACCACGGACCACCCATGTAAATTGAATATATACTATGTATTACGTTAAATATGGACCTTGAGAGTCTAGAGAGAGGTGGATGTGAGGTACAACATGAATGGGTTGATTTCTTATGTAACACTACCATGTGGTAGTGTCTTGGTTGACTCAGATAACCATGTGGGACCATGTGGGGCTCACATGGGCACCACTTGGAAAGTCAAGATGACATGGCACTATCTAATTAGATAATTATTTGAATGGCCATATATTTCAATCTTGGAGTTAGATTCGAGCAAGTTTTATATCATTGGAAAGCTCTTGATGAGACAAATGCACCAATGTCGTCCATTTTAATTTTTGAGAAAGTCAAAAAGGGTCAAAAAATTTAGACCCCATCTCCATAACTGAACTTTGGAAGTCGGGTCAGCTTAGTAACTACCTCCTTCTACCCTTAGTTGGGGCTAGGGTTACTAAGGGGTATGTTACATGCATATATAATATCTAGTATTGACATTTTCAAGTATAGTAGACTCCTAATCATGGACCTGTAAATAGTTGAATTAACCTCATGATATTCATCATCCTTACTTAAATTGCATCTGGTAGTCATTGGGATACTAACTAGTGCACATTCTTCCATTCTAAATGGCTTGAGCCAATACTTCATTGGTTTTAGAAACCTGTAGTCCAAGGAAGAAGGACAATTCTCCAATTATTGACATTTAAAATTCCCTTGACATTTTCTAAGCAAATCCATGATTCATATCATCATTATTGCTTCCAAATATGAGATCATCCACATATACAAATGTAATTAATAAGTTGTCTTTTTCAACTAGGGTCAAATTCCACATTTGAAAACTCAAACGACCAAGATGATGCTTGCATTAAATTCCTCTTTTCTAGAGGACCAGAATCCACCTAAAGATCACGTAATTTGGTTAAACAGAAGTTAAGTTTTGAATTATTTTATTCATACATACATTATGGAATGGGTTACCTCTAACCACATGGGTAACTTCTTGGGTCAATCTTAACCCCAAGTTAACCCTCAAGAAACCCTATAAAAGGAAGCAACCTCAAGTTCATTTCAACACATCATCTTTCTATTCTTCTATTTTTTCTTGGCTCGAATAGGTAAGTCGGAAGGAGTTCACGCAGGGTCCGAAATCATAGGAGAAAGGTTCGCTTTGAGTTTGGGTTTTATGGATCTTGGTCGCTGGCACAGAACAGAAAATTTTCGTTCTTGGATGTAGGCACAGAGTAGGAAAGGGAGAGACTCTAGCTCTCTAGTCTCTCTAGTTGCTCGAAGACAATTTAGTGAGAGCGACTCTAGGTTCAGAGGCAGATCGAAAGGTTTAGGTCCTCGGTCGCTTGTACAAAGTAGTCTTGGGAGTGACCATGACATCTCAGATGCTCGCATAGCAAAAGTGAGGGAGTGAATCTAGGTTTTAGTTATATTATGCCATTGTCACATGTATAAAGACTTCCTGGGAGCGACCCTGCATTCATAGTCACCCGCATACAATGAAAGAGAGAGAGACCAAGGAGTTTTGGTCACACGCAGACAATGTTGATTAGGGTGACCATAGTTCAGATCTAGGGTTTGACATCTTGGCTTTAGTTGACTTCAATGATCTGGTAGATCTATATTTCTATATACTGTTACATAGATTTGTAGATCTGATTTGTTATTATCCACTGCAATTATATGTATTAGGCTCACTGTACTCTATGCTAAAATATTTTTATGATGATCTACTAAAGAATAAGATTTGAAAGGGTTCCCCTTGTGGGGTTTTCCCCCAGTCTTAGACCAATCTGCTGTCTCTTATGGTTGTGATTTTGTCTTCATTGTCACTGCATATATTGTTCTTTCTTCAATTATAATTATGATTGATTATACTACTAATAATTGGATGCATTGTTAATGAAAAGATAAATTGGGCTAAAGTAACTGATACAAAAAAGAACAATCAGAAAATTTAACGTGGTATCAGAGCTAAGGTGAAAGAAAAGCCCAAGAGAAGACAAGCTTTGAAGCCCTCTCTTTCAGAAATAAGATTTCCTATTCAAGGTCAAGATGTCGTCCTCTACCTTCAAGGAGCATGAAAAGTTGGGTGATGCATCAATTTTTGCTGCATGGAAAGTTAGATTGGAAATCATATCGAACAACAATGATGTTCTAGAATACATTTAAGTAAGGATTCCCGAGCCTCTAGAAAATGCTTCTGCTTCTCTTAAGAACAAGTACAAGAAAGGTGAGTCTAAAGCAAAGAAAATTCTAGCTGATGGTTTACAAGATCATTTTCTTGCATATGTTGGGAATTTAAGAAATTATAAAGATATGTATGACAAGATAGATGACACGTATGAAATCAACAACTTGAATGAGATCATCACCTTGAAAGATAAACTCAAGGAAACTAAGATGAACAAAGGAGAAACTGTTCAATCCTACATTATTCAGATCTCTTGCCTTAGAGATCAATTGGAGAGAGTTGGAGAAAATGTGTCTGCCGAGGAACTAGTAGTTGTGACTCTTAGAGGTCTCCCTCCCATTCAGGAAACCTTCATTACTACAATCAACAACAACAATGTCCTTTCGACATTTGACAAAATTGTTGGGAAGCTCACACAAGAAGAATCTAGGATGATAGCAAGAGGAAGGATTCAAAAGCATGAAGAGGGAGAGCCCACTGCATATATCACTCATGACAGAAAGAAGAAGACAAAAGGAGGTCCATCATAGAAGCCTCCTTCTCAAAACACAAAAGGAAGAAATGAAAAATCGTTATCTCATGTTGAATGCTTCAATTTTCATAAGAAAGGTCATTATGCCCATGACTGTCCCGAGAAGAACAAAGGACATAACTACAACACTAGAAGCAACTATAATGAAAAAAGAAGAAAATATTATCAAAGGAATAACTATGATAGAAGATTTGAAAGAAGAAGAAGAGACTCCTCAAGTGATCGTGAAGAAAATCGTCCTTTTCAAAAGAAGTCAAAGGCTCCTAGGTATGAAAGTAATGTTGTAAATAAATTTGAATACATTCTTATTTCTTCTCTCACTAGTTCTTCTCCTCTGGATTCATGGGATAGTTGGTTGGTTGATAGTGGGGCCACTCATCATTTCTTTGGTTGCAAGGAAATCCTCTCTAATCTGGTAGAGAGGGAGACTAAACTAAAGGTCATTCTTGGAGACAACTCCACTCATCCTGTGAAAGGCTTTGGGTCTGTCAAATTTTATTTGAATTCTAGAGAATCAGTTTCGTTGCATGATGTTATGTATGTACTAGGATTAATGAATAATCTGGTATCTATATCTACATTGGAAGATAAAGGGATGGAGGTTTCCTTCATAAAAGGTAAAGTCTTGACTTGGCCTGCTGATTCACCTATGAAACTTGCATTCACATTATGATCAAGATTTGAAGGACTCTATAGAGTCAATGGAAGAACTCTTTTAGAATTGGTTCATAATACCAATCATTTGAGTGAATTATGGCACCACAGACTAACTCATATTCACTATGATGCACTTCCAAAATTGAACAAATTGGTCTCTGGTATTACTGATGTTCAAGATCATCATGATGGAGTTTTTCTAGGTTGTGCAAGTGGAAAGAAAACAAGGGGGTCATTTACCTCTAGTAAGAACAAGACAAATGACATCCTCCATCTCATTCATTGTGATATATGTGGTCTGATTCCTATACACTCTATTGGTGGTCATCTCTACTACGTCACCTTTATTTATGACTTCTCAAGAAAGCCATGGATATACTATCTTAGGCACAAGGATGAAGCCTTCGAAACATTCAAGGAATTCAAAGCCTTGATCAAAAATCAATAAGGAAAGAGAATCAAAGTCTTCAGGTTAGGCAATGGAGGAAAATACACGTCAAAATAATTCATAACATTTTGCAAGAAAGATGGAATCAAGAAGGAAACGATTGTGCCATATACTCCTGAATAGAATGGTCTAGTTGAAAGAAAGAACATGTCTATATTAGAAGTTGCCCATGCTATGCTCCATGATCAAAAGGTGCCAAAGTTCCTTTGGGCCAAAGCTACATCTACTGATGTATATGTTCATAATAGGGTGCCTCATCAAGAATTAGAAAACAAGACTCCTGAAGAAATATTTATAGGAATTAAGCCTAATATCAGCCATCTTCATGTATTTGGATGCCCAGTATATTTTCATGTGCCGAAAGACAAAAGGAACAAATTGGAAGCTATTGGTAGAAAAGGTATGTTTGTGGGTTATTGTGAAAATTATAAAGCATATAGAATTTACATTCCTAGTCATAGGAAGGTTGAAATTAGTAGGGATGTAACATTTGATGAAGATGCAACTGTTGGAAAAGAAAAATATCTTCGTCCACCTCCTCCTCCGAAGGCAGAGAATGATGACTGGGATATTATGGATGGTCTGTCTATACCTGAGTATGATATGTTTGATGATCCCATAGAGCCTATGGATCCATTAGACCCTCCTCCAAGTGCTCCTCCCTCTACGAAGATACCACTTTGGCTTCGCGATACTTTATAAGATACTGAATGAAATGTCCCCATTCGCTTATCATTCAGAGAAAGGAAGCAATGGTGTAGATAGCAGGGATTTGTTACTGTTATGAGTACTGTGATTCATGTCGAACCATCTACATTCGAAGAAGTAGTAAAAGAACAAGTTTGGAAGGATTCTATGGTTGAAGAATATGAATCAATTATGAAAAACAATGCATGGGATATTGTACCTAGACTGAAAGGGAAGTTTGTTGCGACTTCAAAATGGCTATTCAAAACCAAACATGTAATTGATGGCAACTTTGAGAAATATAAATAAATATTTGTAGCTCGAGGCTTCTCTCAGAAAGAGGGAGAATATTATGATGACATATTTTCTCTTGTAGCTCGATATAAAACCATCCATTCTATAGTTTCCCTTGCTGCGAGTTAGGGATGGACTCTTCCTTAGATGGATGTAAAGACCACATTCCTTCATGGCATGTTACAAGAAGAGGTATATGTTGAAAAACCATAGGGATTCAAAGTAGAATATTGAAGAACACATGGTTGCAAGTTAAAGAGGGCATTGTATTTTTTGAAGCAAGCTCCTTGAACTTGGTATGCACATATTGACAGTTACTTAGTGAAGTTGGGATTCACAAGAAGCAATGCTGATCCCAACCTCTACTTCAAGGTAGTCCAAGGTATTCCATTGATTTTGATCTTATATGTTGAGATCTATTCTAGATAGGTGGTGAGATGATCAAATGTAAGAGGAAGCTAGCATCTAAATTTGAGATGAAATACCTTGGTCTCATGCACTACTTTTTGGGCCTTGAGGTGTGGCAAAAGCATAGTGATATTTTCCTTTCACAAGGAAAATATGTTGTAAAGTTGCTGGAAATATTTGGAATGACTGAATGTAAATCCATGGTTACACTAATGGAAATGAACTTCAAGAAGTTATGTAGAAATGCTGTAGGACCAGACTTAGAAAATTCGTCCCAATATAGACAATTGATTGGGGCTTTGATGTTCCTTGTGAACACCTGTACAAACATATGCTATGCAGTAAACACATTGAGTCGATTCATGACCGAGCCCTACCACACATATTGGATCGATGCCAGACACATATTGAGATATTTGCATGGGTCGATCACACTTGGCCTGAGATATTCTGCAGGAAATGTTAAACTTCATGGATATACTGATGTTGATTGGGCCAAAAATTTTATCAGTAGGAAAAGTACTTATTTATGTTGTTTTAGTCTTGGATTTTCCATGATATCCTGTATGAGAAATAAACAAAAGTTTGTAGCATTAAGCATCGTTGAAGTAGAATACATTGCTGCTAGCATGGCTAGCTACGAAGCAGTTTGGTTGAGAAAGCTCTTTGGAGAGCTATTTGAGCAGGTCCTAGATACTATAATGATATACTACGACAACAAGAGTGGAATATGTTTGGAAGAGAATCATGTGTTCCATGACAAGTCCAAGCATATTGAAATTCAATATCACTTTATTCGAGACATGGTGCAGAGAGGAGTTGTCAGGCTCCATCACATATCGACAAACAAACAAATTGTAGATATTCTCACAAAGGAATTACCAAAGAGAAATTTCTTGGTCTTCATAGAGAAACTTGTATTGATGGATGTATCCCCTCTGAATGAGGTGCAACGCTGATCGAGGACATTGAGCCAACTCTTCCTACCCTGTTTGCTCTCCCTGGGTGAGGAATCAAGATGGAGGGCTCCTGGGGTTGAGGTAACTCTGGACAATAGGGTGTTACCCCTATCTGTTACCCATAGGTTTGGAGTAGTAGCTCACCCTATCTTGGTCTTTGTAGAGTATACCCCATTTGGCATTAAGTTGGGCTTATTGGGAGTATTGCTCCTTGTTTGGCAAATTATTTGAGAGTGTACTTAGGGGCGTACAACCCAAGGTGATTATAATGCAGGTGTTCTACCACATGACTATTCTGGGTCATCGATGGGAAGATCAGTAAGCAATAGGATGGGTTTAGTTAATTGATGGGAAGACCAGTAGGCAATATGATGGGTTTAGTTAACCCGATATGATTCCAGGTTGAGGGTAAATCTCCCAGATGAAATTCCAGGGTTGAGGGTTTTATAAGGGTGGAAGCTATTGCTCCCTGATTATTCTTCTAGATCTGAGAAAGTTTCAACATATGGAGTTGAGCAGAGACAGTCAAAGCATTACAACAACTTGACAGGTTGACCAACTGACATATATTGAAAGGTGGAATTCTTCCTAGTTGAGAAGGAGTGTTAATTTTTGCAACTAGGGTCAAATTCCACACTCGACAACTTAGATGACCAAGATTATGCTTGCATTAAATTCCTCTTTTCGAGATCACCAAAATCAACCTAAATATCACCTAATTTAGTTAAGCAGAAGTTAAGTTTTGAATTATTTTATTCATACATACATTATGGAATGGGTCGACTCTAACCACATGGGTAACTACTTGGTTTAATATTAACCCCAAGTTAACCCTCAGGAAAGAATATAAAAGGAAGCGACCTCAAGTTCATTTTAACAAATCATCTTTCTATTCTTCTATTTTGTCTTTCCTTGCATAGGTACACTAGAAGGAGTTCGCACAGGGTCTGAAATCACTGGAGAAAGGTTCACTTCGTGTTTGGGTTTTATGGATCTCAGACGCTTGCACAACAAAAGTAAGGGAGTGAATATGGGTTTTAGCTATATTATACCATAGTTGCATGCATAAATACTTCCTGAGAGTGACCCTGCAGTCACATTCATCTGCATACTGTGACCGTGAGAGCGACCAAGGAGTTTTAGTCGTACATAGACAATGTTGATGAGGGTGACCAGAGTTCAGATCTAGGGTTTGACATCTTGGATTTAGTTGACTTCAATGATTTGGTAGATCTGGATTTCTATTTGTTGTTACACAGATCTGTAGATTTGATTTGTTATTATCCGCTACAATTATATGTATTGGGCTCATTGTAATCTCTGCTAAATTATTTTTATGACGATCTACTAAAGAAGAATACTTGAAAGGGTTTCCCCCTTGTGGGGATTTTCCTTGGTCTTAGACCAATCTATTCTCTCTTATGGTTGTGCGGTTGTCTTCTTTGTCACTACATTATTGTTCTTTCTTTAGTTACAATTATGATTGATTATACTGCTAATAATTGGATGCATTGTTCATGAAAAGATAAATTGGGCTAAAGTAATTGATACAGCATAGAACAATCAGAAAATTTAACAGGAAGGAGGATAATTCTCCAATTATTGACATTTCAAATTCCTTTGACATTTTCTGAGAAGATCCATGGTTTATATCATCATTATTTCTTCCACAGATGAGAGCATCCACATATACAAGTGTAATTAATAAGTTGTCTTTTTCTATATTGATGTAAAGATTATTGTCAGCAACCCCTATTTTGAAACCTTGTTCTTGAAGATAATGGTCCTGGCATATCAATGTAACAATCCCACCTTTCTACCCTTTGTTTTTGTATATGTGGTAGTAATTGTAAAATCCAACATGGAAACCACAACTGGCTGAGATAAATCCTATAAACACTTTAAGTATCCAACTGTCTTCATGAAAATAATAAAAATATTAAATATTGGCTTTCAGAGAGGCACACATTGGAATCCAAGTATGAAGGAGAGTGGAGGGGTGAGAAAGTGGTATTTGGTGGCCTAATAAATCAAACCACTTGATGAGGCTCATCAATAGGTAAATTATATGGACCTTAATGCCACTCTCCAGCTTATTAAAATCAACTTTTCTCACATTTCTTTACATGTTTTATTATATTTTTACTTAGTGAGAAGGGTAAAGATGAGACGTTATGTCATGTGGCCTAATGTGCATTAATTGCAGGATTTGGAGAAATTTTGGCTAATTTAAGTGCAGTAAATCGAAATAGACAAGCAAGAGGGATTTTAGGAGGTTGGATTTCCCTCTTTAACTCCTCACTCATTTGAAGATTCCTCCACCAGATCTCATCATCTCAGAGTTACAAGTAGCCAAGCCACCAAGGTCATTGGCAGCCAAGCCAGTGATAGCTGAAGATAAGTTGATCTTGAGTTGGGAGCCAAGCCTCCCTAAATTTAAGGAAGTTGTTAGTAGCTTTAGTTGTATAAATAAGAAGGCCTAGAGCCTCATAGGATTCAAATTTTTTTGTTGTAGCCAAGAGGCATTTTCGAGCTAAGACATTGTGACTAATAACTCTTATGTATTTTTTATATTTTAATGAAAATGAAAAGCATTCCCTTGATCCAGCACTGAGATGAATCAGAGGGATGAAGCTCTTGGATTAGGGCCCAAACCTAGCAGCAACGGTTCCTCTTTCTGTACATGTATGCTTAGATTACATTTAGAGTTATTGTTGAAGTGATTTTGGTTTTGTTTAATCTGCAAGTATCTGGATGATTACTTAATTTTCTTCCATTTGTGGATAGATAGATCAATGGTATAATAGTGATAGTAAACACTTCACAAAATCTTATGATAGTGGCCTTTGCCTCATGTCCCTTATGGCATCATGATTTGAGGGTTCCATTCACACAAACCAAAAACATATTTATTGTTTGATTACTACATAACCTAGGGTTCCTTGTTGAATAGATCACTGTCTATAAATTTATTAGAAGTGTTAGAGTCGGTCTTGTCAGTCCTCCGTCGGAGATCAAAACTCTTTCTGCATTTCATTTGTAGGTGTCTCGCTCCACTCACCCAGCTGCATTCCGCTAGAGGCATGCCATAATCTGACGGAAGGGTCTTGTCAGCCATTACCCCTCATGCTTTGTACCTGCTAGCTCAGCTCTGTTCATCAAAGTTCATTAAATGACAATCAATCTTTGGTCTTTTGATGAGGAAAAAAATCATGTCAGTCATAGGTCTAGGGTTTCATAAGTCGTGTTTTCAGAGTACCCAAACACGCCAGCAAGCCAGAGGGAAGTTCAACAAGTTTCATCTCCAGATTTTCATCATCCATAATTCTCAAGGGTGATTCCTCTTCAAAACTATGTTTTGAAGAGGAAACTGTCAAATTAATGTTTATGATAAATATGTAAAGTTATCCAACATGAACCACTTGAAAAGCTGGTTTTGGTCATCCTTTGCCAAATGCCATGACAGCTACTCCTGCAAAAAATTGCCAAAAATATCATCATTTTAGTCAAAAATCCAAAAAGAGAATGTGAAATACAGAGTTGTATTAAGTTGTGGAGAAGTGCCAAAATGAAACATTGCAAAGTGGGTTTTGAAGAAACAAAAATCAAAACCATGAATCCATGCCTTTATATAGATTTTCTCATAAGAATCAAAGTCATTTTACATTCCAAGGTCGGAGAGAAAGCATTTCAAAGGAATTTGGTGAGCCAGCGCATGTTTTGGGTGAGGTTGAAGGTGTCTTGATAGGCGCGGTGCATACAGTAGGTGGCGCGATGCACCGGGATAGTGCGGCGCATTGGGCGCGTTCCTCCAGTGCTAATTTCAACGGGCACGACACATAGAAAGAGCGGCGCGGCGCATACAGTATAACACCCCAAAAACGCCCGAAAATCCTCCAAATCGCCATTGAATTGCTTGGACGTGCCAGGTAGGGTTGACATCTCGTGATTCATCCATTTTTGTGTGTCATATGATGGTGGTTTATGGTTCCAAATATTGAAACAAAATTTCCAAACCCTACCTCTAAAAATCCTTATATCAATTGCTGTTAAGGGTTGCAAATTCATCATTTTGTCACCAAGTTTCCCCTTTCATCCCATCTGTCCCTTTTTCCTTCATTCCCTTTTTCCTTATACCATATCCCTTTGAAGGTCATTGCCCCCATCCCCTAAATTTACTAAACCCTTATCCCCAATTCCCTTTCACCCATTTTCCCAATGCAAAAACCCCAAACCCTACCCTATGCAAAGTTCCCAAACCCTCCTACACTGCCCTAAATAAAATCTATCCTAATACTCCTAATCCCTTCATATTTTCCCTCCCTAACAGTCCCTATTACATTGCTCCCTTGGTGACAGATTTCAACATATCACAACAGCAGTCCAACACAGTCTTGCGACCAACATTCATTTCTCCAAGCAGTTTTCATAACATCAATTATGTCATCTGATCATTCATCCGACTATGAGGAGGAAACTCACAGTGACTCACCCACGGAAGAACGTGCACCCCGGAGGCCTCACAAAAGTGGCATACATGTTAGAGAAGAACCGACTACGCTCACAGAATTGCAGGCCTACCCTTTATCGTCTCTTGTTTTCGCTTTCAGTCATGCTATGAGTTTTGTGAAAAGGTTGCAAATGTTCAATTCCACCATGAGTTGGCTCGCCTATTTGTTCTACATTTACATGGTGCTGAAGTTACTTTGGCAGGGGTTACTTTCACACTTACACTGGACTCTATCTCATCAGCTACCATAATGCCTAATATTGGAGAGCCATGGAACAAGAGACAAAAAGTTGACCGACAGCATTATGAGCCATATGTTAAACCTGATTTCTTGAGGCAGCTTAAGAGGGTATTTCCCTTCCGATATCTTAAAGATGAATATGCCCCTCTAATGAAGTTAGTTATGAAGTATTTCAGTTGTGAAGGCCGTTTCTCCCGGTTATATGCTTATCACATCAGGTTGCTCATGCATTTCACCCAGGTATGCATGATGAACATCCCATATTTCATATGCCGAAACATAGTGAGGATGACCGCCCTTGTGCAACACAAGACCCCTGAGCTGCAGTTCAACAGCATTTGTCACTTTGCTCTCATCAAGATTTTGGTGATGCATCAGCTTGATTTACAGGGTGTCACTTGGGATGATTTCATCTCTCGTGACTTCTTTCGAGCCTCACAGGGACCTTCAGAGACTAGATTTGAGACAGGGGAACCTTCTCATCAGTATGAGCACCATGAGACCGCCAGTGTCCCGGTATTTGTCACATATCAGAGGGGAGCTATACATTTGTTTGCAGTAGCAAAGCAAGTTTTATCTCCACCTGGGGTGGAAGGGGCCTCGCTTCCAACATCAACACTACAGGTACAGGACAGAGGTAAGGAGCCAATGCATGATGAGGGGCCATCAGGTGAACGAGAGATCGACTTCATTCTCCTTCATGGTCATGATACAGATACGGATCCGCAAAGTGCACAGCTTAAAGAGATCATCTAGGAGCAGCAAACAGAGATCCAGGCCTTATCCCTTGACTTGGAGAGAGCCAAATGGAATATGAAATATTTGGAGAAGAGGAACAAACAACTTGAGGATCGCCAAGCTGAGATAGAGTTGCAACTGATCAAAGAAAATCGGCAACACATCATGGCAGCACAAGGTAGACCTATGGAGCAAAGAGATGAGGACCGGGAGTATGTTTTAGAGAGAGTGAACGTTCACTTGGAGCAGCTATTGGAGAAGGATAATAGGGAAAAAGCAATGCTAAGGTGCATGACTCACCATTACATGGCCCGAAACATGAGCTCCAAAGCAAGAATCAGGAGCCTAAAGGTGAAATTGAGGAAGGTGACAAAAAGACAAAAGAGGCAAAAAGATCAAGATCGGCTCTGAATCTTGGTCGAGGCTTCTTTGGTCCAGCATGACATGTGATAGAGAAGGTACAACCCAAATTTCAAGAAATTTGGAGCACATTTTTTCATTTTGAAATTTTGTGCACAAAAAACAGGTTTTTTCTCCCTGTGCACCACGCCACCTGGCACGCGCTTTCGCTAGGGAGCTCCAAATGACAAAAAGTTTATATTTTTGGATTTTCCATGGAAAATTACAACTACTGGTGCATGGCCAAGAAGTTTGGGCCAATTTTGAGTCCTCAGGAGGTCAAAAACACCCAAAAAATGACCTCTCTGCCCCTATTTTGACACACGGGAAGCAGTCTTGGTAGATTGCAGTTTTTGAGGGTAAAATGGCATCCAAATTCAGAAATTCCACTTGGTTTGGAAATTGGAGAGGCAGAGCTTTCCAACAAGCACACTTGGGCTCAATTTGGACTTCAGGAAGTGCCTCAAAACCCGCTCCAAAGTGGCACGACGCATACATCTTTCGGTGCAGTGCACAGAGACCCAAAGGCCAAAATCACTTCCGCTCCGCGAGAATTCGACTTGCAATTTTCTCCAAGTGTGCCCGTTCATTAAAAATAAATTTTTCTCGGCATCAAAGGAAAAGTTTAAAGGACATTTTCATTAAAGGTTGGCTTCTATCCAAGTGGCAAAGGAAGGCAAGCAGTCACCAAAAAAAATCTACGCTACATTTTGTTTTTTTTTGTAACGCTGCAGCTGTCACTAATGGTTGGCTTTTCATTCCTAGTTTGTAATGATTTAAAAAAACTCCCCAATTTTGGGTCGATCCAATTTCTGATAGTGAAGCTTATTTATTGTATGAAAAACCATTTGAAAAGAGTTGGTGGGAATTTCTGGGAAACGGTGGGAGAGAAACTCAGTTACTCACTGTACATTTTGACAGAGAATTAATGAAAGGTTGCAGCTCTGGTTCATGAGATTCCTGTGGCGTGAGTTTAACAAATGTATTTTCTTTCTGTTTCATATGTATTTCTTTATGTTTCACAGTTCATTCATATTCGTTTCTAGTGAAAGCTTCTAAGTAAGAAAAGGTAGAATTTAGTTTACTGCTCTGCCTTGGGAAAGTTTTCACGTTCTATGTTTTCTTCTATTGAAAAGGATTCATGTATTTATGCCCTTTTTTCCCTCTTAAACATTCTCTCCACTTCATATTATTTAAAATCTAATTGCTAGACTTTTTGCCTGTCTTACCTCACGAAATAATCTGCATCTTTGAGTTAAATTCTCTGCTCATGCTGTTCCTTGGTCCCATACATCCCAGAAAACTCAGTCATTCATCAAAATACCTCTTTCATATTTATTTACCTAGCCTAAAATCAGTATCCATTTTAAGTCACTCTCAGACCCTATTCGTTTATTTTTCACTGAGCGTGACCCGGAGAGAGCCCTCTCCTATCCTCGTAGGGCTAGCTACGAGGCTGAGCGTGGTTTGTGGTTACCCTGAATTTTTCCTTCCTTCAGCCTAAGGCAGATTTAGGCCCTAACATAGTGGCGACTCCACTGGGGAACGAAATTCTTTGTTTGTTAGTCTTCTTCGTTGTGTAAACGGCAGGCTTAACCTACAAGCAACCCATGCTTCTGATAATTCTAAGCTTCTGGATAACAAGTTTAGGATTTGATAGGCTGAGTAAGTTGTTCATGTCCTTTTGATTTTTTGAAAATAGCACGCTGGCTTCAAGAAGATATACCAGAGCTAATCCAGATCCAGATCCTCCTCATATCTACAAAAACCCCAATTTGATTCCAAGACTTCTTCATCAAGAGAGCTCTATAACTCCCGTGTTCAAATCCCATTCATGTCCTGACATTTTTGAGTATCTTGAAGAGCTTGATTTTGATGAGCGGTTTGAAATATCGTTGTTCGAGACCAAATCCGAAAGGGTTGTTGACTCTACTGTCCCCAATCCACAGTTTCTTGTAGACCTAGAAACTGAAAGGGCTAACCGGTCAATTGATAATTATATTGCGACACAGCTTCAAACTCAAATTGTTAATTCCCTACAAACTGCACACACTCCTCCAACACCTCCAAGACCAAACCCACCAAGAGTGATGGCTGCCCGTTTTGCACCTCTTGTGCTGCCTCAAGTTTCAGATGATATGCCCGTAGATTATCAAATCAAAATCCGTTTGTTTGATGGCGCTCCCAACAACATTACCGCTCAGCAACATGTGGACAGAATGGCAGATTTCTATGACCTTCACGAGATCGATGCAGAGAATGTGACAATGAGACTCTTTATACATACATTTCTAGGTGAAGTTAGGAAATGGTTCAGAGGTTTGCTGGCTGCACGTTCACTACCTTGGCCGACCTGCAAAGAAAATTTTTAGACCGCTGGGAAGTGAAAAAGAATCCTCTTCAAATTCTGGCTGAATATGAACAAATCAAACGAAACGCTGGTGAGTCGGTCCAAGACTACTGCATTAAATTCAATGCTGTTTATAATGAAATTCCCGATCATCTAAGGCCACCTGTGGGACTATCCATGATGAAGTTTCCGGATGGTTTTGATGCTGACATGGCTTATCAACTGAGAGAGAGAGAGAGAGTCGGCCACAATGGAAGACATGCAAAAAATCACGGTCAGCGTTGAAGCAAATCTGCTGACCAAGAGGGCTAGAGCAAAAGTAGAAAAGAAGCTCACAGTAAAAGAAGAGTCTTCCTTGATGGATCAATTACTCAGGAATGTAGAGCAGATGCTTGAAAGGGTGAAACTCACCAAACCTGAGCCACAAGTTAGAAATCCTAACTTCTGTGGCCAGCAGCAGTCACAATATAGAATAAGGCAGAGAGATCAGCGAGCCCAAGATCAGACACCACAGTAGCCAGTACAGCCACCTCTGCAGCAAAATTTTGTGCATGGACCAGAGTCTGATGAGGAAGGGAAGATAATAAGGGAAGAGAACCACTTCTTTACTCCTGATGATTTGCCTATTTACATTACTGAAGAGGAGGAGTATGCAAAAAGTTCAGCTACACACAAAGACGCAGATTTCATTCTAGCAAGTGACACAGTTTTGGAAGAATTATCAGATGAGTATCAAAGAGGCTATATGAATGCTCTGTCTGCTCAGCAGCAGCAATATTCACTTAGAAACAGAGATGTGCCGGTTAACCCAATTCAGAAGAGGAAGGAAGTTTTAGTAGCAAAGAATGATTCATCAGTTGCACAAAAGAAAGGCAAAGATGCACTTGATCCTGATAGCAACAAATCACCATCATCAGAAAAATCAAATCCGCAAATTGTATCGAGAGAAAAGGAAAAGAAAGAAGTCCCAGTCAAAGAGGTAGAAAATACTTTCGCTTTTAGTTTAGAGAATGAGATTTCTAAATTGAAGGTATCCATTCCCTTGACTGAAATAATGAAGAACAACAGTTATAGAGGGCAAGTTTCTAAAACTCTGAATTGTGATCCAATGTCTAATATGGTGAATGTCGAAGATGATCAACCCGAAATGATTTTTGGGCCAGCATTGAATGATGAGTCTCCAGATAGTGATGTGCCACCTTTTTATATCAATTTAAGATTGCATGATTTTGTGTTACATAATGCCATGTTCGATTCTGGAGCTTCTCACAATCTCATGCCCAAGGCTATCATGGATAAGCTGGGTTTGGACGTCACCCGGAAATACCATGATCTCTATTCGTTTGATTCCAGCAGAGTAAGATGTATCGGGCTCATCAAAGACTTGGTTGTGAGTCTGGATCAAATCCCAATGAAGAATGTTTTGATGGATATTGTTGTAGTGGATATTCCTCCTAGGTTTGGCATGCTTCTTTCCAGGTCTTGGGCAGCAAAATTGAAAGGGACACTACAACTAGATTTCTCCTATGCAACGATTCCCGTGTTTGGCCAAATGAGGAAACTGTATCGAGAACAAAAAATGAAATACATGATTACAAGCAAGGTGAAACCCATTAATCATCCAATTAATTATGTGCATACAGATCTAGAGTATTTTGTTTTGTATTTAGATAGTTTTAATGATATTGATAGTCAGTTAGTAGAAGCAGAAAGTATTCCAGAAATAGTAGAACAATTCAGAGAAGTTTTGAAGAAAGAAGGATGAGAATAGAAAAACACCGTTGAGCAATCAGTTGAAGGTAATGGACAACAAACAGGAAAAACAGAGCCAACTTAATTTCAACACTTGAAAGAAGAGGAAGAAGGTTTGTGGACCATGGATTTCGACGGTGCAATGGCGAATGATGGTGCTGGAATTGGTATTTCGGTACGCAGTCCTTTCTCCACCCCTAACAAGGTGCCTAGTAATGTGCGGGTATGCTCTTACAAATTAGCTTTTGATTGTTCAAACAATGAGGCTGAGTATGAAGCTCTGATTGCTGGCGCAAAGATTCTAAGAAAGCTGAATGCTAAGAGGATTGTAGTATATGGCGACTCCGAGTTGGTGATTAAGCAGGTCAGAAGCGAATATCAAGCAAAACATCCTCGGATGCGGGCTTACCGGAATGCAGTTCTAGACATCCTGAAATTATTTTCAGAATATACCTTGACATGTGTGTCTCGTGTTCAAAATAGCATTGTTGATGCTCTTGCTAAAGCAGCCAGTAGTTTGAAGATTCCAATGAACTCCAGTAATAAATTCGAAATCCATGTCAAGCATCGTCCGACTATCCTCGACAATCAGAGATATTGGCAAGTTTTCCAAGATGATGAGGAGATTGATGGTTTTCTGCAAAACAAAGGTAAGTTCAAAGAGACCTCAATTGATGTAGAAAATGATGATGGTAAAGATGAGGTGCAGTTCAATCAAATGGATGTGTTGCAGCTAAAGGATAACATTATTCCTAAAGGCTTGATACCATTAGAAGAACTCTTTGATCAAGATGACATAGCCCGCAAACCAACATTGCAGCCAACAGAGAAGGGTATTGAAGAGGTCAATATCGAAACAACTGCTAATCCTAAAATGGTAAAACTGTATAAAGCATTGCCACAAAAGATGAAAGCCAAATATATCAGTTTGTTGTCTTCATTTGCTGATGTGTTTGCTTGGGACTATTCTGACTTGAAGACATACGATACCAATATAATTCAGCACACTATACCCATTAAGCCTAATCAGAAACCTTTCAGACAGAAGTTGAGAAGGCTAAATCCAAAACTGCTACCATCAATTGAAAAGGAGATAAACAGATTGTACAAATCAGGAATCATCGTTCCCATCAGATTTTCAGACTGGATCTCTAATTTGGTGCTCGTACGAAAGAAGATAGGTGAGATTTGCTTGTGCATTGATTTTAGGAATCTCAATAAAGTTTCATTGAAAGATAACTATCCACTGCCCAAAATGGATCATATACTTGAGTGAGTAGTTGGAGCATTTCGTATGTCACTACTCGATGGTTATTCTGGATATAACCAAAATTTTGTCCATGAAAATGATCGAGACAAGACAACGTTCACCACTCCGTGGGGAACTTTTCATTATGCTAAAATGCCTTTTGGTTTGAAGAACGCGGGTGCCACCTTTCAGCGGGAAATGGACTTGGCTTTCGCAAATGAGAAGGATGTCTTTTTGGTTGTATACCTTGATGATCTGATGGTGTTTTCCAAATCTAAAGAAGAACACATGTATCATTTGAAAACTGTCTTTCAAAAGTGCAGAAAATATGGTCTATCGCTGAATCCGAAAAAGATATTGTTTGCCATGGAGGAGGGCAAACTACTTGGGCACATTATCTCAAAAGATAGCATTCGTATCGATCCAGCATGTGTACAAGCTATTCAGAAAATCGATCTGCCCCGGAATAAGAAGGAGATTCAATCTTTCAATGGTAAAATGAATTTTTTACGTCGCTTTGTACCTAATCTTGCTGAACACCTAAGAGAGATTACAAACATGCTTAAGAAGGACAGCCAAGTGAAGTGGATAGAAGAGGCTGTAAAATCGTTCAATTTAGTCAAATTGGCTCTTTCTTTAGCTCCAGTTCTAATCAGCCCGGAATACACTCAGGATTTTATATTGTTTTCATTCGCTTTGGAGCATACTATGGCAACCGTGTTGATGCAGAAAAGAGATGATCACGAGAGACCAATTGCTTTCATCAGCCGAACTATAAGAGATGCAGTATTAAAGTATAACATCATTGAGAAACAAGCCCTCGCACTTGTGAAAGCATTGAAATATTTTCAGGTATACATTCTGCATTCTCATATTTTGGCTTATGTTCCTAACACTGATGTCAAAGATGTTTTAGTGCAGACAGATCCGGAAGGAAGACGAGGCAAGTGGATTGCAGCTTTGTTGGAGTATGATGTGGAAATAAAGCCCACAAATATTGTTAAAGGATAGGGATTAGCAAAGTTAATGGCCGAATCAAACTTGCACGCCTTAGACATAAATCTGATCGCTACTATGTTCGATGAGAATGAGGAAGGTTCATCAATTCAGGTATCTGAAATGATTTTTCTTTCTCCGTGGTATTCAGATATCATATATGTGCTTCAAAATTTGTCACCACCACTTGGCATGACTAGAAACAAAGCTAGAACTCTCAAATTAAAGGCTGCCAAGTTTTGCATTCTAAATTCTGCACTTTATTGGAAAGATCCCAGTGGCGTTCTTTTGAATTGTTTGGTGGAAGAAGAAGCAAAGCAGGTCATGGAGAATTTTCACGAAGGAGATTGTGGTGGTCACCTTTTTTGGAAAACAACAGCAA
The DNA here is from genome assembly GCA_031772625.1 of Pinus tabuliformis. Lineage (NCBI taxonomy): Eukaryota > Viridiplantae > Streptophyta > Pinopsida > Pinales > Pinaceae > Pinus > Pinus tabuliformis. The sequence goes on along the minus strand of CM062812.1, from coordinate 985,992,572 downwards.
ATAAAGTTCTAAGAGTGGGATACTATTGGCCGACATTGTTTGCTGATGTATATAAGGTTGTCAAGAGCTGTCATAAATGCCAAATTTTTGAAGGAAGACAGAAATTACAGCCTTTTCCGCTTAAGCCCATTGAGGTGAGTGCCCCTTTTCAGCAATGGGGGTTGGATTTCATTGGTGAAATTCATCCTGCTTCTTCCAGTCAGCATCGGTGGATTCTCATGGAAACGGATTATTTCACGAAATGGATCGAAGCAATTCCAACCAGACAAGCTACAAATGCGGTAATTATTTCATTCCTTGAAAATAACATCTTGTCTCGCTTTGGTTGCCCGAATAAGTTAATCACTGATAACGCAGCAGCTTTCAAATAAAAAAGGATGGTAGAATTTTGTCATAAATATCACATCATTCTGGGTCACTCAACTTCCTATCATCCACAAGGCAATGGGTTGGCGGAGTCTTCTAACAAATCTTTGGTCAACATCATTAAGAAGCTGCTGGAAATCAAAAAGAAGAGTTGGCATAAGAAGTTGGTCAATGCACTTTGGGCATATCGGGTCAGTCAGAAGAAATCCATTGGTATGTCCCCCTTTGAGCTTGTGTATGGAGTTGATACAATTTTTCCTACTTCTCTCGCAGCCCCAGTAGTCAAACTTCTTCAAGAAGCTGGCAGTGAAGATGATCCTATGCAGAGAATATTGAATCAAATGATTCATTTGCAGCAGACCAGAGAAAAAGTTTTCCAAAACACATCCAAGTTGCAGGAGAAGATTAAGAAAATTTATGACAGAAAAGCAAAGGTGGACAAATTTCAGTTGGATGATGTGGTGCTCAAGTGGGATGCAAGGAATGAGGAAAAGGGTAACCATGGTAAATTCGAGAATCTCTGGAAAGGTCCCTTCAAGATTGCAACATATCGGGGGCAAAATGCCTTTCTTCTGAAGGAAATGAATGGAGAATATTGTCCAGGAGGGCCGATCAATGGTCGGCTGCTCAAGCGGTACCATTTCTGAAAAGTTTTCTGTTGTTTCCATTGTCACTGTAAATACCATTTTATTTCAGTTTTAGTTTGAGTTTGTCTAGTCAGTCTTTGAGTCATTTTAAGTTCAAATTTGAGTTAGTTTGAGTCAAGTTTCATGTTAATAAATGAGTCGAGAGTTTCGTGTCGTTTGTCGAAATAATGACTCCATAGCCCAATGGACGAAGGCACTGTCTGCTCTCCCAAAGATTTGTTGTTCTTGGCACCTCTGAGGAGCTACCATTCCCCATTAGAGCCAATGGTAGAGTCAGTGTTGTCAGTCCTCCGTCGGAGATCAAAACTCTTTCTGCATTTCATTTGTAGGTGTCTCACTCCACTCACCCAGCTGCATTCCGCTAGGGGCACGCCATAATCTGATGGACGGGTCTTGTCAGTCATTACCCCTCATGCTTTGTACCTGCTGGCTCAGCTCTGTTCATCAAAGTTCATTAAATGACAGTCAATATTTGGTCTTTTGATGAGGCAAAATATCATGTTAGTCATAGGTCTAGGGTTTCATAAGTCGTGTTTTCAGAGTACCCAAACGCGCTAGCAGGCTAGAGGGAGGTTAAACAAGTTTCATCTCCAGATTTTCATCATCCATAATGCTCAAGGGTGATTCCTCTTCAAAAATCTGTTTTGAAGAGTAAACCGTCAAATTAATTTTTATGATAAATATGTAAAGTTCTCCAACATGAAGCACTTGAAAAGCTGGTTCTGGTCATCCTTTGCCAAATGCCATGACAGCTACTCCTGCAAAAAATTGCCAAAAATTTCATCATTTTAGTCAAAAATCAAAAAAGAGAATGTGAAATACAGAGTTGTATTAAGTTGTGGAAAAAGTGCCAAAATGAAACATTGCAAAGTGGGTTTTGAAGAAAAAAAAAATCAAAACCATGACTCCATGCATTTATATAGATTTTCTCATAAGAATCAAAGTCATTTTACATGCCAAGGTCGGAGAGAAAGCATTTAAAAGGAATTTGGTGAGCTAGCGTGCGTTTTGGGTGAGGTTGAAGGTGTCTTGACAGGCGCGGCACATATAGTAGGTGGTGCAGCGCACCGGGCCAGCGCGGCGCATTGGGCACGTTCCTCCAGTGCTAATTTCAACGAGCGCGGTGCATACAGTATAACACCCCAAAAACGCCTGAAAATCCTCCAAATCGCCATTAAATTGCTTGGGCGTGCCAGGTAGGGTCGACATCTCATGATTCATCCATTTTTGTGTGTCATATGATGGTGGTTTATGGTTCCAAATATTGAAACAAAATTTCCAAACCCTACCTGTAAAAATCCTTATATCAATTGCTGTTAAGGGTTGCAAATTCATCATTTTGTCACCAAGTTTCCTCTTTCATCCCATCTGTCCCTTTTTCCTTCATTCCCTTTTTCCTTATACCATATCCCTTTGAAGGTCGTTGCCCCCATCCCCTAAATTTACTAAACCCTTATCCCCAATTCCCTTTCACCCATTTGCCCAATGCAAAAATCCCAAACCCTCCTACACTGACCTAAATAAAATCTATCCTAATACTACTAATCCCTTCATATTTTCCCTCCCTAACAGTCCCTGTTACATTGCTCCCTTGGTGACAGATTTCAACATATCATAACAACAGTCCAACACAGTCTTGCAACCAGCATTCATTTCTCCAAGCAATTTTCATAACATCAATTATGTCATCTGATCATTCATCCGACTATGAGGAGGAAACTCACAGTGACTCACCCATGGAAGAACGTGCACCCCGGAGGCCTCACAAAAGTGGTAGACATGTTAGAGAAGAATCGACTACCCTCACAAAATTGCAGGCCCGCCCTTTTGCCGTCTCTTGTTTTCGGTTTCAGTCATGCTATGAGTTTTGTGAAAATGTTGTAAATGTTCAATTCCACCATGAGTTGGCTCGCATATTTGTTCTACATTTACATGGTGCTCAAGTTACTTTGGCAGGGGTTACTTTCCCACTTACACCAGACTCTATCTCATTAGCTACCGGCATGCCTAATATTGGAGAGCCATGGAACACGAGACAAAAAGTTGACCGACAGCATTATGAGCCATATCTTAAACCTACTTTCTTGAGGTAGCTTAAGAGGGTATTTCCCTTCCGATATCTAAAATATGAATATTCCCCTCTAATGAAGTTAATTATGAAGTATTTTAGTTGTGAAGGCCGTTTCTCCCGGTTATATGCTTATCACATCAGGTTGCTCATGCATTTCACCCGAGTACGCATGATGAACATCCCATATTTCATATGCCGAAACATAGAGAGGATGACCACCCTTGTGTAACACAAGACCCCTGAGCAGCAGTTCAACAGCATTTGTCACTTTGCTCTCATCAAGATTTTGGTGGTGCATCAGCTTGATTTACAGGGTATCACTTGGGATGATTTAATCTCTCATGACTTCTTCTGAGCCTCAAAGGGACCTTCAGAGACTAGATTTGAGACAGGGGAACCTTCTCATCAGTATGAGCACCATGAGACTGCCAGTGTGCCGATATTCGTCCCATATCAGAGGGGCACTAGACATTTGTTTGCAGTAGCAAAGCGAGTGTTATCTCCACCAGGGGTGGAAGGGACCTCGCTTTCGACATTAGCACTATAGGTACAAGACAGAGGTAAGGAGCCAATGCATGATGAGGGGCCATCAGGTGAACGAGAGACCGACTTCGTTCTCCTTCATGATGATTGTTGGTTAGGTAAATCCCCTCTGCGGACAGAGGCGATCCCACTAGCCTATAACAGAACTAGCCACAATCAAACCACGCTACTACGCAAGTTCCTAGTTATGCATCAAAGGTGAATCAAGAAGACCAACCTGGAGTCCAACGCTATGATTGAAGCAGAGTTGATATCCCCGCTCCCTTGCTCCAGCAGATCATAAACGAACACCTGCACATGCAAAGGAAGAGACAGATACCAACATAACAGCTACCAAGGCACAACTATATTTCAGTCAGAAAGGAAATAAATCAACACATCACCATAATAGACAATGATATTGGAACTATAATAGCAGTGGCTCATCAATTAATAATAAACAGGAAGAGTTACAACCATTGTTCTGACGCTGACCCTCTCCTGGCTGGGCGAGTAACTATATGTGTCTTGCAATGCATCTCCTCTCCGGCAGCATGACCTCTCTAGCACTCACTAGCATTCCTCCAAGGACTCAAGAACTCAACATCTAACACTCCATGACTAATCATTATCACTCTAATCACTCTAATCACTCTATCACTCAATCACTAGCTTGTCCAATGCATAATGACAAGCTTATATAGATGAAGAAGGGAGGAGGATACGATGAACCGGGACACCTTTTGTGGATTAGCATTATCCTCAAAAGCCATTAAAGATGGATATAGGATAAAGCTCGACAAAAGACTGATTTTTTATCCTCAGAAAAGCTCCATGTAATGAAGGAAACAACAGTCGGACGTGCGTTAAGGCAAAAAGCATGACCAAATTTGGTTGGCGCGACTGCTGCTCTAAGACAGGGCGCCAATGGTCGCGCCCTCTTTTGAGGATCTCCATCATTGGCGTGGGTAGGATACTGTGGACTTGCGCCAATGGAAAAAGAGCACTTTTTAGGGATGATCTGCAGGAGGTGTCTTCTGGGAACATGAAGTACATACTCAGGGGAACATAATGCAAGTGTTTTTAGACTTTGTCACTTCTTATAACTCCCGGAATGAGTCCTCCAAGGTACGACAAGAGGAGTAACAGGGATGGTGACAAATTACTGTGTAACAGATGCCCCCTAAAGCATGAAGTCCGAGAGGTGGAGAGGGGTGAAATGCTTTACAAGAACACACATAAGAACACATATAGTTACTACCGCCGAGGATCTGTATTAAGAGACATGACTGATAGTTCAATTACATGATGTACGTGGTATGGTCGCATCCATCCATAAGAGAGTACATAAATAATCTAGATCCATAGTATGGACGCAGCCATCTGGTTAGGATCAATGAATTGACTCAGGTATGGTCGCAGCCATCTAGTGAATGAGTCAAGTATCAAGAATCACGCCTGGATTACAACAGACACAATCCAGGGTCTTGCGCTCCATCTCGACCCGAACAAGAGTACAAGTTCAAGCATGTGAATATATGAGCTGAAGTCGAACATGCATGAACATCATCTGATTACCAGTCAATAGTGGAAACTGTTAACAGACGCGAGAGGTACCACCAATAATGACAATGGCCCTCAAGGTACTATAGGTACAATCTACGGCGTGTGAATCAATGATCTGAAGTCGAACACCCGTAGAATCATTCGATCGGAGGCCAATGATGAGAACCTCGCGTCGAACACGAAGAACCTGCCATTGAGGCATGCAGGCTCCAAGGCACCGGAAGGGAGTCTCTAGGTCAACTTCCTGGATAATGAGTTGAAGTCGACAGGAGTGACCTTGATCGAAGGTGGGCCATAATGTTTCCAACATCATCGACACGAGACAGAGAGATAATGTTGTGAATCAAGATTGTACGAACTATCAGAGGGAGGTTGTTTCTTTGCAGAGGTCAACTTCTCTTGAACATATCGGCGGCACATTAACGGAATTGGCAGTATTCGACATCAAGGTATCAAAGGTCATGATGACGAGGCAATGAGTGGATGAGAGGTCAAATAAGGTACCCAAGTCCATGGAAGCAAGTGAAAGATATGAGATGAGATATCCCCACCCCGGACACGAAAGCAGAAAAGTGCCATGTTCAAGAGCGACATACTGCCGTCACGGTAATAATTATGGTTCAAAAATTTTATTTTCCCCCCGCCATTTCTGGCGAGTACCCCAGTTATTTTTAACAAGCTTGATGGGGATAGCATATGCTTGCGTTGTGACAAAATCCGATGTCATTAAGTTTTAACGAGTCTGACAAAGGAATAACTCGGCGTCTTTTCATGTTTAGAGAGTTTGAAAAGACAGCAGAAAAGGAAACTCCAAGGATGTCCTTTTTCGTAAAGTTGTGTCTCTCGGGCCCGAAAAAGTATAAAATAGTACCCGAAAGAACTGCCCGATCTTTACTATCGAGGAGTACTTTTCATAATTAGTGATTTCGACCTGAAAAAGTAAAAAAGCGGTCAAAGCCACGTCGTTTCGTAACCATTAACGAGTTTGGAACGACAAAAACCCAGTAATCTTTTTATGTTTTAACGGTCGACAAAAAGAACTTAAAACGACCGCCCCTTATTAATTTTTAACGAGTCAAGAGGAGCGACTCGACAATCTTTTCCTCTTTAAATGGTCAGAAAAGAGCTGAAAGCAGACCTTGAAGTAACCTTTTCTCGTGTTTTACCGAGCTCGAAAAAGTCAAAAAGGAAAAATACTCGGCAATCTTTTCATATTTTACGAGTCAGAAAAGAGCGTAAAGGCGACTCGTCCTGTAGGAATGAGTGGTATAAAGGGTAGCAACTGGTTCCGGTAATGGTGGAACTGCTCAAAACATGTAATGGTCAAGAGGCTGGCTAATAAAACCACTCATCGCGGCGGTTCCTCAGGAAAGGAAAACAACCAAGTGAAAGCATATGATCGGCCAAAGAGATGGTGGTGATGGAATGAAACAACCAAGGCTCATCTAGCAGAATTTAGCGGATAGGCGGCAATCACAAGATGTGAATCGAGTATGGGTTCATTTTTACACAAGCTTGAACCATGGAGAACTCTGCTTGGATTCGGTTTCATGTTTACACAAGCTTGAAACGAAAAACTATGCTTGTTATAAGTTCGCATGCCCCCAGCATAATGACGCAAATCGAGGTACATGCCCCCCAAGCTTCATTGCATTCAACAAAGTGGATGGAATGAAGGTTCACTCTCGAGATCTATGAAAGACTCGACTTGTATTTTACGAGATCTTAATCAAAAGACTCGATTTGGAAAGGGAGTTGTTTCATTTTTAAATGAGGTTGACACAGTAAAAGAACTATCCTCATAACCCTTGTTTCCTTTTTTAACGAGGTCGCCACAAGATCAAAACTATCCTCGGACACCTAGTTTCATTTTTTAAGGAGCTTGACACAGGAAAAGAACTATGCTCCATCTCGACTTCATCATAATGAACGGGAAGCGGAGGCTTCCAAGGGTGCCGCTCCGGAAGGAAGGCGAACATCTTGGAAATCAGGGCCCAATGCCCCCAGGATACTACGCACGACGGCGGCATTGCTGGTTACAGGCATGGGATAGGTGGCCACGTAGTTGACCTGTGGTGGGGCAGATGCATTTGGTGGATAAACACCAGGAGGGGATGATGACTGCGCAGGGGGGACCCGTGGACGAACGAACGATAATTGATCGATAGTCACAATTCTTCCATTGTGTGGAAAGAAAACCACACGGAAAAGTGAAGAGACAAGGGCCCCCATGGCATAAATATAGTCACGACCAAGGAGAAGATTGAAATCTAAAGGACCTTGGGTAACCGATACGTCTATATAGACGGTCTTGCCTCCCAAAGTAATAGGGAACTTTGGAAGGATTCCTAATGGTTGGCTAGTTCCTCCGTCAAAAGCCATCAGATTCGATGCTACTGGCACAAGCTGTGGGGAACCCAAAGCTTGCCAAGTAGTGGCAGACATAAGACTAACAGATGCACCCTCATCCAAAACAGTGCCAGGTATTGCCTTGTCATAGGCGTGTACCGTGACCCAAAAAGGCACATGAGATGGGAGGCGGAAGGTAGTCAAACGTCTCCAGTCGAAGGAAGCGACTGAACTACTTGGTGGGGGAATCGTATGATTGCCCCCCTGCTCGGAAGAGAGCGCAGTAGGACTCTCAGATGTAGGGGTATTTCCAGATGTAGGAGAATCTGAGGAGACGAGGAGAACATGAGAATGATGCTCTTCTGAAATAGAGTGGTCGGCGGGTGGTGAACTCGAGTCGACACTCTTTCCGACCAATGGTTGGTCTGGAACAGGCTTGGCAGAGCCAGATTCAGGAAGAGGAGGCTGGACAAGAGAGGAATCTTGGTTGATTTCTTTGTCAGCAGGAAGTTGGGTTGAGGGAGCTGTAAGACTTTCCAATACAATAGAGGCTCTATCCATGAATGGACAAAGGTGAAGGGGATGATTGCCTTCAAAAAGTTTACAAGGGATTCGAATCTTCTCTTTTCCCTTATCGTTTCCAGGTGATAAGGTAACATCGCCATGATCTACAGAGGACGATGCAGGGCGGTCCGGATCATGAGACCATACTTCTAAAATCCTGGGAATACCAGGACAATCGCGGAGAAGAAGGTTTTCCTTGCATAACTTACAAGGAAATTTGACCTTCCGCGGAGGAGCACAAGGTGGCTCGACTTGGGTTATACCTTTAACATCTGGTTTAGGGGTCTTCTTCTTCTTTTTCTTCTTAGCCACCTGGTTAGTTGAATCTAGAGGTTCACCAGGCGAAGTAGAAGATGAGGACGCAGCAGTAGGCGAAGAAGGGGAAGGGTCCACCTTGGAATCAGCAAGACGTTGTTCGGGTGGAAGAGGTGGTGGTGGACCCGAACTGAACGGAGGAGCACTAGAGGGTATCTCAGGCTCCTTCCCGGTAAATGGCAGGTAATCTTTTGTTCGAGTACTGATATTGATGGGTATCGTTCCAGCCATAAACACTTGAGAACCAAAGGAAGAGGGAGGCTGAGATGGGTCAGCCACCATTTGAGTTTTTTGAGTTTGCTGTGAGGGAAAGGGTTCCTTAAGCACCGCAGGAGTCCCGGGAGTGCCTTTCAACAAACGACTAACTTCGGACCGCCTGGGGCAGTCCTTTGTATAGTGATCCTCATCATAGATAAGACAAGGATACTTGGGTTTGCGTTTGGCACCATCCTCGGGCGGAGGGTTAGGGGCTTCCTGCTTGGGTTGATCTGGCTTATTCTTTGGTTTCCCTTTCTTCTTTGCTTTCGAGGCTTTGTTTGCCGTGGTGGATTGGACGGCATTGACCTCGGAAGTCACATTCGAAGTGGGTATTACCTGGGAGGTGGGTTCATTTGGAGCAGAAGTTATCGCACTCGAGACCACCGAGTTTGAAAACAACCATACGGGCAAACCGATGGTTAACCCAGGCAAAGACAATGTTGCGATATACTGAACACCGACATTTCCAACAGAAGGAAATGGACGAGGGTTCCCATCAGGAGGAATACCTTGACCGATGGGCACCGGTAAGGCTGCCATTGAACGAGAAATAACCCTACTCAAGCTAACGCAAACAAAATCTAATAGGGTATATGTTATCGTGGCCAATAAATTTTAAGACACTGAACTTAACCTTTTCATTTTTTAAGAGTCGAGAAAAGGATAAAAGATGACTCTAGTCTCCTTCGAATATTTAATGAGCACGAAGTGACAAGATGCTCACAGGCACCTTTTCGTTTAGGGAGTCCGAGAAGGATCAAAAGTGACTGCTCTGGAATTCTAGGTAGAGGGTGTGCCAAACTTTTCGCAAAACCACAGAATACTTTTTAAGGTACGGGTGGTCAATCTTCGTGAATGCTGTGTTCACTGCATTGCGAATCGTAGGGCGGCTGGCACGGCTTCCTATGGATAAAGGCTTTATTCCTATAGGGGTCTCCCAATATATACTCGACGGTACGTGGGAGCACAGTCCGTATTGGCACCTATCGTTTCACCATGGAGGAATCACCCAACCACTCGACGATAAACTACCAGGTTTAAAGACGCCGGAACACGTCTCTAACCTAGACCTCTAGAGTATTTGCGTTATTTTCCAATGCGTTGTTATGTTCATTGAGTTCATTTTAAAGTTTATCTTTGATTATGTTTCAGTTTTTGGTCCTACCGTATGTGATATCTCAAAAACTTCTTACATGCAAATTATATGCCAAAATTAGATCATTCGATTCGATGAATTCTATCTACAGGAGGGTTGAGATCTTTTTTCACAAATGAAATGATCACTCAACAAACAACAAAGATCCTAATGTAGCTAATAACAAGAAACGAAATTTTTTCTTTTTTTTTTTTAATAGCAACAAATAACAATGAATGCTAACTACTATGATGCAAGAGATTTTTTGTTTTTCTTTCCTTTAAGATGGCATGATGCATGTAAACAAATTTTAGGAGATATACACAATCCAAGTTCAGTCGATGAAATAGAACCAATTCTGAAACATAAAAATGAACCATGCAAGCAAGGAAAAACACAAAGACAAGTGAAATCCAAAGAGGCTAGAAGTGAAGTATTCAGAGTATAGGAGATCACGCTTTAACAAATCACTGGATCGGTGCAGAACACAACCAGCAAGCTGACTGGATAATCAAAAGACCGAAATTTCCTACAGAAGGCTAGACATGCAAAGTCACTAGATGTCCTAGGGTTGAGATGAAAAGCAAAGAAATAGGCAAACAGCTGAAGGATAAAGGCTAACACCAGTCAAGCAGAGGTTCGACACACTTCCAGAGGCTGTAAGAGATATAAAAAGAGACTGAAAGAGCTTTCCACCCACACACAGGCAAAATTTACAGGGCTGGCGCGACTGTCAGCCTGCAACTTGCGCTACCACAGGCTTGGCACGAGTTGCTTTAGAGCAACATGCGCCAACTGGCGCGACTGTCAGAGTAATAACCGCGCCAATCAAGCTTGCCGACTAGAAAAATAAATAATACGACCTCAGGTCGGGTTGACAGTGCTTAGATGGGTCAAACAGTAAAGAATAAACTCAAAACTGACTCAGGAAGCTCATTCACTCAAGCAAGTGGAAGAAAATTAATCTTGCAAGACAAAAATCAACTAGCTTCTCCCCAGTGGAGTCGCCAAATTGTTGGTTAGGTAAATCCCCTCTGTGGACAGAGGCGATCCCACTAGCCTATAACAGAACTAGCCACAATCAAACCACACTGCTACGCAAGTTCCTAGTTATGCATCAAAGGTGAATCAAGAAGACCAACCTGGAGTCCAACGCTATGATTGAAGCAGAGTTGATATCCCCGCTCCCTTGCTCCAGCAGATCATAAACGAACACCTGCACATGCAAAGGAAGAGACAGATACCAACATAACAGCTACCAAGGCACAACTATATTTCAGTCAGAAAGGAAATAAATCAACACATCACCATAATAGACAATGAGATTGGAACTATAATAGCAGTCGCTCATCAATTAATAATAAACAGGAAGAGTTACAACCATTGTTCTGACGCTGACCCTCTCCTGGCTGGGCGAGTAACTATATGTGTCTTGCAATGCATCTCCTCTCCGGCAGCATAACCTCTCTAGCACTCACTAGCATTCCTCCAAGAACTCAAGAACTCAACATCTAACACTCCATGACTAATCATTATCACTCTAATCACTCTAATCACTCTATCACTCAATCACTAGCTTGTCCAATGCATAATGACAAGCTTATATAGATGAAGAAGGGAGGAGGATACGATGAACCGGGACACCTTTTGTGGATTAGCATTATCCTCAAAAGCCATTAAAGATGGATATAGGATAAAGCTCGACAAAAGACTGATTTTTTATCCTCAGAAAAGCTCCATGTAATGAAGGAAACAACAGTCGGACGTGCGTTAAGGCAAAAATCATGACCAAATTTGGTTGGCGCGACTGCTGCTCTAAGACAGGGTGCCAATGGTCGCGCCCTCTTTTGAGGATCTCCATCATTGGCGCGGGTAGGATACTGTGGACTTGCGCCAGTGGAAAAAGAGCACTTTTTAGGGATGATCTGCAGGAGGTGTCTTCTGGGAACATGAAGTACATACTCAAGGGAACATAATGCAAGTGTTTTTAGACTTTGTCACTTCTTATAACTCCCGGAATGAGTCCTCCAAGGTACGACAAGAGGAGTAACAGGGATGGTGACAAATTACTGTGTAACAATGATGATACAGATACAGATCCACAAAGTGCACAGCTTAAAGAGATCATCCAGGAGCAGCAAACAGAGATCCAGGCCTTATCCCTTGACATGGAGAGAGCCAAATGGAATATGGAATATCTGGAGCAGAGGAATAAACAACTTGAGGATCGGAAAGCTGAGATAGAGTTGCAACTGATCAAAGAAAACCAGCAACACATCATGGCAGCACAAGGTAGACCTATGGAGCAAAGAGAGGAGGACCGGGAGTATGCTTTGGAGAGAGTGAACGTTCACTTGGAGCAGATGTTGGAGAAGGCTAATAGGGAAAAATCAATGCTAAGGCGCATGACTCACCATTACATGGCCCGAAACATGAGCTCCAAAGCGAGAATCAGGAGCCTAAAGGCGAAATTGAGGAAGGTGAAAAAAAGACAAAAGAGGCAAAAAGGGAAAGATCGGCTCCAAATCTTGGCTGAGGCTTCTTTGGTCTAGCATGACATGTTATAGAGAAGGTATAGCCCAAATTTCAAGAAATTTGGAGCACATTTTTTCATTTTGAAATTTTGTGCACAAAAAACAGGTTTTTTCTCCCTGTGCACTGCGCCACTTGGCACGCGCTTTCGCTAGGGAGCTTCAAATGACAAAAAGTTTATAATTTTGGATTTTCCATGGAAAATTATGACTTCTGGTGCATGGCCAAGAAGTTTGGGCCAATTTTGAGTCCTCAGGAGGTCAAAAACACCCAAAAAATGACCTCTCTGCCCCTATTTTGACACACAGGAAGCAGTCTTGGGAGATTGCAGTTTTGGAGGGGCAAATGGCGTCCAAATTTAGAAATTCCACTTGGGTTGGAAAGTGGACAGGTAGGGATTTCCAACAAGAGCACTGGGGCTCAATTTGGACTTTAGGAATTGCCTCAAAACCCACTCCAAATTGGCACGACGCATACATCTTTCGGTGCGGCGCACAAAGACCCAAAGGCCAAAATCACTTCCGCTCTGTGAGAATTCGACTTGAAATTTTCTCCAAGTGTGCCCGTTCATTAAAAATACATTTTTCCAGGCATCAAAGGCAAATTTTAAAGGACATTTTCATTAAAGATTGGCTTCTATCCAAGTGGCAAAGGAAGGTGAGAAGTCACCAAGAAAAAAATCTACGCTACATTTTGTTTTTTTTTGTAACGCTGCACCTGTCGCTAGTGGTTGGCTTTTCATTTCCAGTTTGTAATGATTTAAAAAAACTCCCCAACTTTGGGTCGATCCTATCTCTGATAGTGAAGCTTATTTATTGTATGAAAAACCATTTGAAAAGAGTTGGTGGGAATTTCTGGGAAACGGTGGGAGAGAAACTCAGTTACTCACTGTACATTTTGACAGAGAATTAATGAAAGGTTGCAGCTCTAGTTCATGAGGTTCCTGTGGCGTGAGTTTAGCAAATGTATTTTCTTTCTGTTTCATATGTATTTCATTATGTTTCACAGTTCATTCATATTCGTTTCTAGTGAAAGCTTCTAAGTAAGAAAAGGTAGAATTCAGTTTACTGCTCTGCCTTGGGAAAGTTTTCACGTTCTATGTTTTCTTCTGTTGAAAAGGATTCATGTATTTATGCCCTTTTAACCCTCTTAAACAATCTCTCCACTTCATATTATTTAAAATCTAATTGCTAGAATTTCTGCCTGTCTTGCCTCACGAAATAATCTGCATCTTTGAGTTAAATTCTCTGCTCATGCTGTTCCTTGGTCCCATACATCCCAGAAAACTCAATCATTCATCAAAATACCTCTTTCATATTTATTTACCTAGCCTAAAATCAATATCCATTTTAAGTCACTCTCAGACCCTATTCGTTTATTTTTCACTGAGCGTGACCCGGAGAGAGCCCTCTCCTGTCATCATAGGGCTAGCTACGAGGCTGAGCGTGGTTTGCGGTTACCCTGAATTTTGCCTTCCTTCAACCTAAGGCCGATTTAGGCCCTAACAAGTAGTATCTGAAATTTTCATTTTGATCTCTTGAGTTTGTTATGGTTTAGAAGCACTTCCATTCATAAACTTAGCCATTAGCTATTAATAACTATATTTTTCCTACATTCAACTCGTCTTTTCCATGTATAAATGAAGTTGTGCATAAATGAAGAAAAGAGTGTATGTTGTTGCAAGAGATTCTGATCTGCAAGGAGACCTCATCTCACCAGCCTCATCCAAGTCTTCTCCACCTACGCTGCCAAAGTCCACCAAACCCTAATCTGAATTCTTGTTTTGTAAGCAAAGTGGACATTTTCCTTGAGCAAGTCCAACCATCTTGAAGCCTTGGACTGAGCCTTGGGTAGTGTGCACCTCCTCTATGCCTTATTTCCCCATTATACACCTTTCCCACACTTCATTCTACCTTTCCTACCTCCTTATAAGCTTCTGTCTTGTTTCCTATAGTAAAACGGGGCATCCCATAGTAGAACTGGGACATCCTGTAGTACTATAGGAAACATTGTAGCAACCTGTTTTAAGCCCAAATTGATCATAAATGGTCATATGAGCTTAGGTTAGGCCTCTACTTGGCTTCCATACCCTTTATACCATTCCAAACCTATTTCCCCATACCTGTCTCCCCTGCCAAAGAACAAATTAGTTAAATTAGCATTTGCATTCATAAAACTGAAAATCAAACAGGATTTTTCTATAATTTATAAGTTAGCACATGCATGCAATAGTCACAGTAGTTATTAGATAAAATTCCATGCTCATTTAGTCCAGATAACTAGATGCTATATACAAGGTTAAGTTAGGTCTCTTTTGAAAGAAAAATGTGTAGATTCTTAGCTGTATGATTTCATGTCACTTTATAACACCTTCCAATTTAGCACTTTCATTTCCTAGAGTAGGCAACGCTCCCTTTTTTCATTAAGAATAATTTTGCCTTTGCCATTTGGTAGTCAGACTCCTTCTAGTCAATAGAAGATTGGCTTGAAAAACCCTAATGATCTATCGCTCGAGTTGAAAAGTGACAAGAGTATACCATTGCATCTATTGTGTATACAACAATCTCACCTCCAAGTTTGTACGAACCCTAGGTTGATGAAGTAAATTTGGTAGCCCTAGGAGTTGCAACGTTCTTACTAATACTAGTGGTCATCATATTTTGGCGCAGTTGTCGGGGAGGGGTCTAAGAAGATGTGATTTCATTTTTTTTTTCTTTCAACAAATAGTTGAAATCTTTGTTTTCTTTCCAATTCTGCAAAGTAGTTCCATTCAAAAAATAGTTGCAATATTTTCTTTCTTTACAATTCTGTAAGTAATTTCATTCAACAAATAGTTGCAACCTTTGATTTCTCTCCAATTCTGCAAAACATTTCCATTCAATAAATAGTTTCAATCTTTGCTTTCTTTCCAATTTAGCAAGTAGTTCCATTCAGAAAATAGTTGCAAATATTTTCTTTCTTTCCATTTTGCAAGTAATTCTGAAAAAGACCCTGAAAAAAAAATAAAAAAAATTCCTTTCATGCCTCATAGGAGTAGAGACAACTTAGGATTTTTTTTGCCAAATACCCCCACAACATCTAACAACCAACCTTTCCTCTTCTTCAGTGGCTGTGAGCTAGAGGACCCATTAGGTGAACAACCAAAGATCTTTGAAGAGCCTATTGGGGAAGAAGAAGAGACCATTCCACCAACCTACACCATGGATGAAAATAGAAATGGGATTGAAGACAAAGAAGGAGTTGAAAATAGAGCTGAGGGTGCTTTTCCCATAAAAGAAACTAATGGAGATGATAGAATGAAAAACATAAGCCCCTCTAGGCTTCCTCACTTCCATGGCTTGACATTAGAGGAACTAGATATCTTTTTGTTTGAGTTTTATGTCATATAATGAACTTATGATTATACCTCTGATGACTAGAAGTTGAAATTGTTTCCATCCACCCTCAAAGATGTAGCCTTGCACTGGTTCATGGGGTTACCTGGGGACAACATCACCACTTAGGCTCAGATGCAACAAGCCTTCAACAATAAGTACAGGGATTATTGTAGGTCCAAAGATACCAAAGAGGAAATTTTTAGAATGACCTTGGGACATGATGAGTATTTGGAAGATTATGAGGAAAGGTTCCAACTCAGCTACAAAAGGGCCAGGTGCACCCTTGATCTAGAACCACTTAAGCTTTTCCTTCTTAGATGGATCAGTGAAGATCTCCTAGAAACCCTAAACATGCTGTTAGGAGGGGACATCTATCAATTACCCTATGATGATATCAAGACAATTTTCAAAAATCATTCTAGGGTAGCCAGAAATAAGGGTAAGGCTAGTTAAGCTTTGGCCAGTTCATCCTCCTCCAACACATCCATAAAAAGTGAAATTGGGAACATGTTGGAAGACTTCAAGAGTGAAATGTTGCATACCCTTGCTCTGCAAATGGACACCATGTAGATCAAGAGGAAGCAGGAGGAAGCAGAAAGAGCCTTAGTTGTCTTTTGCCCTAGATGCACTAGAAGGCACCCTAGAAATGAATGTCCATTGAATCTTATAGATATTTTCTTAGTTTGTGAGGAGAACCACTCCACAGACAAGTGCCATTCTCTTCTTGGATTGAAAGTTTTGTATCAAGGAATTGAAGGGGTGACTAAACAACTTTTCTATATCAACCAAAGGAGGCCTCAAGGACCTCGACCATACCAACAAGGCATGCAAGGGGAATCCTATTCATATTACAACCCTAACTAGAATGCATCCATTCCCCCCAGGTTTCCTTTTGCTCATCCTTCATGGTCCACACCTTCGCCTTAGTATTTTGCAGCTCAATACCATTCCCAACCTGCCAACCAATCATTTCATCCATACACTCCTCCACAACCTCAGTGGACTGCACCATCCTAGGGGTGGAGGCCCCCATACAACCAATCTCCATCCTTACTGCCTCCACCTCCATCTCAACCACAACTCCTTCACCCTTCTCCACCTAAGAAAGCTCAGATGCCTGCTCAACCAAATCTGAGCCCTAACAACAAACAAACATAATAGGTCTACAATACGGAAACATCTTACCCTTCCTATGCTGTGGAAATTCAAGAAATCAACCTCAGGTCTAGAAGAGTGCTTCCAGATAATCAACCTCCATCTCCACCTGAGGAGCTTGAAGAGGAAAAGGGGGAGAGTGACCCTCAAACGAATCCACCTCCTTTTCCTCTGAGATTAGTCTATCCTATCCAGCACACCCCAAAAGAGACTTAACTTCTGGGTGAATTGAAAAAATTGTGTGTTAAAATCCCGCTCCTCCAAGCTATCAAGGATGTCCCCATGTACAAAAATATAATCAAGGATAAATGCTTCAAACATCTTGGGAGGCGAAAGAAAGAAACCCCTACCATTAATGTCATTGGACATTTTTCTGACTTATTGTTGGGGCGGGTGATTTTCTTGAAGTATCTAGATCCTGGGAGTCCTGTGGTAGATGTGCACATCGATGGTATCATTATCCCCCATAACTTGTTCAGTCTTTGGGTTTCCATAAATGTGATGACTAAGGAGACTATGCTTAAATTGAATCTACAAGGATCATTAAGAAATACCATAACAATATTGCCGGTTGCAGACAGGTCCATAGTAGCTCCTGAGGGAGTTGTTGAGGACGTGAAGTTCTCCATTGATTCGTAGGAACACCCTGCAGACTTCTTAGTTCTCCAACCTAAGACCAAGTTCAATGGTTATCCTCTCATCCTTGGAAGGCCATGGTTAGCCACTACTGATGCTTACATAAGTTGTAGGGCTAGGAATATGACCATTAAAAATGGGCATTTGTCCAAACAATTGGTCTTGTACCCTCCTCCTCAACCATCTCTAAAGCATGACTTACCTTTATGGGTAGAAGAGGAGGAGGAATATGAAGTCTAATCTTCCCTAATATGTACCCTAGATGATACTATAGGAGGGGGGCAACCTGATGAAGGCAACCTGATTGAGAAAATCCTCCAGAATCAATCCCCCAACACCATGTCTCTTGAGGAGTTAGTGAAGAAAGCTGAAGATAACCCTTGGACTGATTTGTGCCTAGCTGACTCAAGTCATACTCATGTCAAGATGATAGAATTTGGTCTAGAAAGAACATTGAAAATCAACCCCTCTCTCTGCACATTAGGAAGAGGAGTTATGTGACATGATAAGAAATCATCTGGATGCCTTTGCCTGGAGTTATACGGAAATGAAGGGAGTGTACCCTTCAGTGTGTACTCACCACATTTATATCAAGGAAGGCTGCAAGCCAGGGCACCAACCACAGAGGAGAATGAACCCAGTCCTAAGGATATAGTCAAAGGAGAACTGCAGAAGTTCTTGGATGCAGGGTTCATTTATGCCATCTCAGATAGTGAGTGGGTATCTCCTCTGGTTCTGGTTCCAAAGAAAAATGGAAAGTGGAGGATCTGTGTGGACCACAGAGAACTGAACAAAGCCAAAAAAAAATACCATTTCGCTCTACCTTTGATTGACAAAGTATTAGACGGTCTAGCAGGAAAGAAGTTATTCTCTTTCCTGGATGGATTCAATGGTTACAATCAGATTCAGATCAGCCTAGACGACCAAGATAAAACCACCTTCACCTGTCCTTGGGGTACCTTTTCTTAAAGGGTCCTTCCTTTTAGATTATGCATTGCCCCTGCCACTTTTCATAGGTTAATCCTGAGCATCTTTGTAGAGCTAGTCCATGACTCTGTGGAAATTTATATGCATGATTTTACCCCCTATGGGTGTGATTTCCTAGAGGATATTTCTAACTTTGGATAAGTATTAAACAAATGCATTGAAATTAACTTATCCCTTAGTCTTGAGAAGTGTGAGTTTTTGATGACTGCAGGGACTGTTCTAGGTCACTCAATATCACAGGAAGGACTGCAAGTGGACCCAAATAAAATCATTATCATAAAGATGGTTCCTACTACTCAGAAGTAGAGGGATGTTAGAAGTTTCTTAGGTTTAGCTGGATACAATAGGAGATTCATAAAATACTTCTACAAAGTAGCCTCACCTTTGTTTGGACTTTTGGCTAAAGACTCCAAATTTTTATGGTTAGAAAGATGCCAAGAGGCCCCAGAAACCTTAAAGGACAAGTTGACTACTACACCTATACTATGAGGCTCAAATTGGCCTCTTAATTTCCACATCCATGTTGATGCCTCTGACAAAGCTATAGGAGAAGCTCTAGGCCAGATAGATGACAAGTTACCTTACGCCATTTACTTCATCAGCAAAATCTATCCAAGGTTGAATTCAACTATATTGGGACTGAAAAAGACCTCCTAGTTGTTGTCCATTCCTTAAATAAATTTAGACATTACATCACTGGTTACTAAACCTTTGTACATACTACCCATGCTGCTATTAAATATTTGATGAACAAGCCTGATGTGAATGCTTGAATTATTAGATGGTTTCTTTTGTTACAACAATTTTATCTAACTATCATTGATAAGTCTGGTAGAGAAAATGTAGTTGCATATTTTTTGTCCAAATTGGCTTTGCATGCAGTTTAGGAAGGAATGGTTGATGACCAACTGTCATATGAGAATTTATTCACTATTTCAGTTCTCTCTCCGTGGTTTTCTGACATAGCCAATTACTTAGTGGCTACACAGTTCCCTCCAAATCTGTCCTCCAAGGAAACGAGTAGAATTATAAGGAAAAGCGCACCATTCACTTGGATTGGGGGCAATCTCTTCAAGCTAGGCCCAGATCAAATTCTGAGAATATGTGTCAGGGAGGAGGAATTTTTTGATATCCTTCTGGCCTGCCATGATGGGTCTTATGGAGGTCACTTTGCAGCCAAGAGGACAGCCTTCAAGGTGCTACAATCTGGCTACTATTTGCCCACTCTCCACCAGGATGCAAGAATATATACTAGCAAATGTGACCGTTGCAATAGAATGGGGAAACCTACCCCCAAGGATGAAATTCCCTTGCAACCTCAAGTGACTTTTGAGCCATTTGACAAGAGGGACATGGATTTCATTGGGCCTATTGATCCACCATCACGACAGAAAAAGTACATAATTGTGTGCACTGATTACTCGACAAAGTGTGCTGAAACCAAGGATGTCAAGGTAGCCATAGAAGAGAAAGTGGCTGAGTTCTTGAGGGAGAATGTGTTTTACAATTTTTGGTACCCTAGAGAGCTAGTCACTAATTAGGGCACTCAATTCACCTCACACATGATTGAGAATATGTTAAGCCAACATAAGATCAAGCACAGGAAATCAACTCCTTACCACCCTTAGGCCAATGGACAAGTAGAGGTTACCAATAGAGCATTGGAAAGCATTCTCACAAAGATGGTGAGCAACAATAGGAAATATTGGGCTGATAGATTAGTAGAGGCCACTTGGTCCTATAATACAACTTGGAAGGCATCCACTGACTTCACCCATTATGATTTGGTCTATGGGAAGAAGGCTCTGCTCTCCATTGAGTATGAGTACAACACTTTAAGAAGGAAGCATAGTTGGATTTGGATGTTACAAGGGAACAATAAGAGAGGCTGCTCCAGCTCAAAGGGTTAGATGAATTCAAGATCCAGGCCCTCCTACACACAAAGGTGAATCAAATACAAAGAAAGGTTTGGCATGACAAAAATATCAAAGACAAAAATTTTCAAGAAGGTGATTGGGCTCTGTTATATGACTCTAGGCTCAAGGATTTCAAAGGAAAGTTGATGACCAGATGAATGGGCCCATATGTGATAGAAAAGTGCCATGAAAATGGAGTTTTTCAGATAAGAACCATTGATGAAGAAGGTATCCCCTTGCTTTTCAATGGGTGTAGATTGAAAGCCTACAAAAAACCTCTGTTAAAGGAAGAGTTTGTCAGTAGTATGAGTAAGGCAGTAATGATGATTGGAGGTGTATTAGCTTCTACCTCACCGAATTCTTGAAGACTGTTGAATTTTTGAAAAAAAATGAAAAAAGAAAAAAACAATAAGATACCTAGGTGAAAACCTCCATGAGGCACCTAAGGCCAACTTTTGGGTTGAAAACCTCCTTGAGGCAACCCAAGAGTGAAAAAAAATGAAAAAATAAAAGATCCCTAGGTGAAAACCTCCTTTGAGGTGCCTAGGGTAGACAAATAGGTTGAAAACCTCCTTTAAGGTGACCTGTGTCTTTCAAGAAAAGAAAAAAAACACAAAAATGTTATGGTAGGGACCTCAAACCTACCCACTAATAAAAGTCTATGGTTTTTGCAGGTTTTCAAGGAAATAAAGGACACCAAGTTCAGAGGGAAGCAATACAAGAAAAACCCCATTCTTCCTTCATTAATTTCATATATTCCATGACCACCATGTCTCCAGAATCCATTATCATCTCCAACTATCAAAAAACCAATTTGCAGACAATTTTATGACTTCTACAAGATTTCCTGTAGTTACTACAGGAGTTTCCTATAGTACTACAGGATGTCCTAAAAATCTACAAGTATGTAATATCGGTTGATAAATAATGATGTAGGCCTATTTTGGGTTGAAAGAGGAGGCCATTGGCCTCACCACATCTTAGCCAACATCATTTCATGACCATGTCACCCTCTGTGTCCATCAAGAAATCCACGAAGAAAAAGGAAAAATAAAAAAAATAAAAAAAAGAGAGAAAAAACAAATAAGGAAAAAAAAGAAAAGTCCAAGGGCCATACCATCAGTAGCCTACATCATCTACCACTCCATTTTCCCCATTTCCACCCCTTCCACTCCTACTTCAATATCTATTCCTTCTCCAAAGAGAAAAATAAAATAAAAATTTAAAGAGGTAGTTACAAGATTTCCTGTAGTACTACAAGAAACCTTGTAGCAACCTATATTATGATAACAACAGTCTCCATGCTCCTCCTTCAACATCCATGCAAAGGAAGAGTGTAAGCACCCCTGTAGGAACTATGGCACCTATCCAAAGCTCAACAATAATAGAATAGGCTAGCACCTGCACATCACATCAAAGAAGACCAACCCATCAGCTGGGTGAAATAAAAAAAAACAAGAGCAAAAGAGAATATGTACCTAAACCAGAAGAAGCACAACAGAGCCACCCTCCAGCATGCATTGACCGAGCGAAGGAAGCCACAGGTATGGCACCTCATCCACACTCTTTCCTAAGTATGAATATGATAAAAGTGTAAGAATATGAAAACTTTGGTTTTATAAGCTGAAGGTGGCCAGTTAACTTGGCCACCCTCAACCCAAAAACAAAAAGTGAAGTTCTAGTCAACAGGCCACGTGGCAAGGTCACATCAAAGAAAATAAGTCGGAAAGGTGGTCGAGCTAAGTTGTACAGGAGTGGGTGATGATTATGAGAAAGGGTTACATGATAACTAATAGTGGGCCAATGGTCCAAAAGGAGAAATCGCGTACCCTGCCAGCCAACACACTGCTCCAAGGAATTGACCATAAATAGAAAAAGTCCCTAACTTTCATGCATACATTGTTCATTTCGAAACGCAAAAAAACTACAGGAAATAGTGGGAATTGTCAAAAAATCTACGAGGGGGTGCCTAGAGCCCAACTATTCAATAATTCTCCTCAAAAAAGGCATTATAGTGAAAGGTAGGTGGCCCATATCCTCTTTTCTTTGACTTGATAGCTAGAAAAGAGAAAATGAAAAGAAATTTTCATTTATTTTTCCTAGTAATTATAGTGTTCATAGAGATATACAAAATTGTGTGGGGATAAAGGAAGAATTTTAGTCATCACCCTCCTAAAATCTAAACCCTAAATCACCTAGGAAAGCTCTTAAGCTAAATCCACCAAACTACATACAGTCAGATTGACAGAGAGAGAAAATGACAGGAGGTTTCAACAAAAGGGAGCCCATAAGGACATCTAGAATACATATCCATCCTCGTGTGGTAGAGATATTTAGAAGGCATCAATGTTTGGGATTCTTCAAGATACTTAGAGGATATGATGATGATGTAGCTCGGGAATTTTCAATGTCACTCACACCTTAGGCTAGAGTCAGTGCCACTTCTGTGGTGAGAGGATTGTCAGTAACAATTATCCCTGAAAGAATTAATAGAATCACTACACCTCCTCTAGGTTTAGAATGGAGAAAAGAGGATAAAGCTGGCAACACTTATGCCAAGAAGAACTTTTTCTTAGAAGATGAGGATCAAATTGAGGACAAAAATGGGATTAGAAGGGAGAGCATTCCCTATCCTTGGGATGAAGTAAGCTATCACATTCTCAAATATATTTCTTGTGAGGGAAGGCTCAATATAGTCTATGGTTACCAGTTTAGACTCCTCCATGAGCTCAGATTTGGATGAGAGTTACCACTTAATAGAAAAATTAGTCTCCCCTACTTCTTGTTGCAATCAATAATAGACAAGAGCATCAAGGTACAAGAAGGAAAATATCCACAACTAGCACACAATGGACTAATCAAGCTCAAACTAGAAGATGCCCTAAGCCAATTAAGAGTCCCTATTCGATGGTCCAAATTTACAGACATGGATAGGGAGGCTATAATTGAAGAAATTGAGTATGAAAGAAACTAAACCTCCAGTGTCGAGGAAGAGGAAGAAGAACTAGAAGAAGAAGAGGAAGAAGAACAAAAAGAAGAAGAAGAGGAGGAATTTGAAGAAGAAAAGGAGGAACTTGAAGAAGAAGAAGAGGAAGAACCAGAGGAAGAAGATGAGGAAAAATAAAATAGAGGGAGAAAATAACAGTGGGGAAGAAGCACATAAGGATGAGGAAAGCCCTGAAACGCATACCAAGGAAGGGGAGGAATCTCCAAGAGTGTCTCCTGAACCCACAGAGAAGGAGGTAGTTGCTGCCTTGACTGCCCTAAGTGAACCCATAAAATCAATAGGAAAAAGGGTGAGGCAGGCTCCCCTATATTTCAAAACAAGGAGGAGCACTAGGATAAAACATGGGAGACCAAAAACACCTACCAAGACTCCTATCATCATTGAAGACTCACCAAAAGGACAAGAAAAACTAGTCTCCCCAGAAATGAAAGGTGAAGAGGGCACATCAAAACAGGCTTCCCCAAAGTCACCAATCACCTATGTTAGGAGGTCTATCACCAGGTCAACCTCAACAAATAAAATCAAAGAACCTTTGACCCCCTTTCAAAAAGGGAAAAGCCTCCTATAGGAAACACAAACAATCCTACAGGAAACTCTGTCAGCACTACAGGAAACATAAAAAAATCAACAGGAAGGACAACAAGGACAAAGGAAAGGCAAGGAAGCAACAACACAAGTATAGGGGGAGGCAAATTCTCCAAAGACAGTAAAGGGAGAATCCCAAGAGCTGCAGGAACCTAGCCCACAACCCAATCTCAACTCCTATTATAGATTCATTGAGGAAGGAAGAGTAATACCAAATAAATTTTCCATCCTTCTCTTATTTGAGCTTGAGAAGGAGAGAGCAAGGACACATTGCTGGATGAAATTGCTAAATCAAAGAATGTAGAGGATGTGGGCCATATGGAAGAGAAGCTACTAGAGAGGGCAAAGAGTTGAGTGGGATAAGAGACATGGAAAAAGTTATGAAATCTCAACTAGAGGCTGAAAACAAATGGCTGAGGAGGCAAGTACAGGAAAAAGAGAGCCAATTGGCCACTATGACAAGCCTCTCTATGGAGGCACTCTAGTGTAGGATTCCAAAAAAATCATATGCCTTGTGCCTAAAAGATCAATGACTTCAATTTTATATAAATACCCTAGCACAACGAAGGACTATGCCTTTAAAAGATTATAGACAGTTCATTGAGCTCTATGACCAAAGAACCTTGGAGGATAGGGACAAGATATCTAAATTCTACTTACTTAAATTCACCTTAAAATAATCGAATGTGTGGGACCCCAATCCAAAGCTAGGTGACTTACAAATAATGGCCTTGGCATCATGGATGAGTCATGAGGAGGCCAGGGATAAGGAAGTAAGAGAATGTTGGAAAGAGAAGAAAAAGAGCCCCTTTACATCAGATCAGAACATATCAATTCCATGGCTATCATTAGCACCCACAACCTCATAACCAATGATCCCCAACTTGCACCAAAATACCTAGCTACACAAGAGAAAGCAATCACTCATTTTGAGGAAACTTTGAGATTTCTAGGGAATGAAAGCCAACAAGCATGCCAAAGGAGATGGGGCACCCTACCATACAACCTAAAGATCAGGGAGTATCATTCCCATGAAAGAATGAGGGATGCACTAGAGAGGACCCCACTGTATAAGAAGGCACTGCAGAGACTCAAAATCAACTGGATTGGCTTGAAACTCAGTCCACCATTTCTCTTGGGTATGTTAGAAGGAATAAAGGAAGAAGAGGAAAGAAAGTAGTGGGAGGAAATAGAGAAGCATGCAAGATTTTATCCACAAGAGGATAATACACCAATAGAAGCTTGGAATGTTGGAGAGGCCACAAAAGCAATGAAATACATGGACATAGATTAAGTTTTTCATAGGATGAGCAACCCTTTTAGTAGGGGGTGATGCTGAGGCTCATCAATAGGTAAATTCTATAGACCTTAATTCCACTCTCCAGCTTATTAAAATCAAATTTTCTCACATTTCTTTACATTTTTGTTATATTTTGCGTAGTGATAAGGGTAAATATGAGATGTTATGTCATGTTGCCTAATGTGCATTAATTGTAGGATTTGGAGAAATTTTGGTTAATTTAAGTGCAGTAAATGAAAGTAGACAAACAAGAGGGATTTTAGGAGATTCGATCTCCCTCCTTAACTCCTCACTCACTTGAATATTCCTCCACCAGATCTCATTAGCTCAGAGTTACGAGCAGCCAAGCCACCGAGGTCATTGGTAGCCAAGCCAGTGATAGTTGAAGACAAGTTGACCTCGAGTTGGGAGCCAAACCTCCATAAATTAAGGAATATGTTGGTAGCTTGAGTTGTATAAATAAGAAGGTCTAGAGGCTCATTAGGATTCAACATTATTTTTTGTATGCAAGAGGCATTTTCGAGCTAAGACATTGTGACTGATAACTCTTATGTATTTTTTATATTTTAATGAAAATGGAAAGCATTCCCTTGATCCAGCACTAATTAGACTCAGAGAGCTGAAGCTCTTGGGTTAGGGCCCAACCCTAGAAGTAGAGGTTCTTCTTTTTGTACATGTATGCTTAGATTACATTCATATTTAGCCA
This sequence comes from Pinus tabuliformis, assembly GCA_031772625.1. Lineage (NCBI taxonomy): Eukaryota > Viridiplantae > Streptophyta > Pinopsida > Pinales > Pinaceae > Pinus > Pinus tabuliformis. The sequence continues at coordinate 985,966,578 of CM062812.1, read as the reverse complement.
CTGAAGAGATTTTGGTTTTGTTTGATATGCAAGTATTCGGATGATTACTTATTTTTTCTTCCATTTGTGGATAGATAGATCAATGGTACAATAGTGACAATAAACAATTTAGAAAATCTTGTGATAGTGTCCTTTGCCTCATCTCCCTTATGGGATCATGGTTTGAGGGCTCCATTCACACAACCCAAAAACAAATTTATTGTTTGATTACTCCATAGCCTAAGGTTCCTGGTTGAGTATATCACTGTCTCTAAATTTATTAGAAGTATCTACAATTTTCATTTTGATCTCTTGCGTTTTCTATGGTTTAGAAGCACTTCCATTCATAAACTTAGCCATTAACTATTAATAACTATGTTTTTCCTACATTCAACTCATCTTTTCCATGTATAAATTAAGTTGTGCGTAAATGAAGAAAATAGTGTATGTTGTTGTAGGAGCTTCTGATCTGCAGGGAGACCTCATCTCACTAGCCTCATCCAAGTCTTCTCCACCTACACTGCCAAAGTCCACCAAACCCTAATCCAAATTCTTGTTTTGTAAGCAAAGTGAAAATTTTCCTAGAGCAAGTCCACTCATATTGAAGCCTTGGACTGAGCCATGGGTAGTGTGCACCTCTTCTATGCCTTATTTCTCCATCAGACACCTTTCCCACACTCCATTCTACCTTTCCTGCCTCCTTATAATCTTTCGCCCTGTTTCCTATAATAAAATAGGGCATCCTGTAGTAGAACTAGGACATCCTGTAGTACTACAGGAAACCCTCTAGCCTCCTGTTTTAAGCACGAATTGAGCATAAATGGTCATCTGAGCTTAGGTTAGGCCTCCACTTGGCTTCCATACCCTTGACACCATTCCATACCTATTTCCCCATACCTATCTCCCCTGCCAAAGAACAAATTGGTTAAATTAACATTTGCATTCATAAAACTGAAAATCAAAAAGGATTTTTTCTACAATTTCTAAGTTAGCACATGCATGCAACAGTCACAATAGTTCTTAGATAAAATTCCATGCTCATTTAGTCTAGATAACTAGATGTTATATACAAGGTTAAGTTAGGTCTATTTTGCAAGAAAAATGTGTATATTCTTAGATATATGATTTCATGTCACTTTATAGCACCTTCCAATTCAACACTTTCATTTCCTAGAGTAGGCAACATTCCCTTTTTGTATTAAGAATAATTTTTCCTTTGCCATTTGGTATTCAGACTCCTTCTAGTCAAGACAAGACTAGTTTGAAAAACCTAGTGGTCTATCGCCCTAGTTGAAAAGTGACAAGAGTAGACCATTGCATCTACTGTGTATACAACACTCTCACCTCCAAGTTTTTACAAACCCTAGGTTGATGAAGTAAATTTGGTAGCCCTAGGAGTTGCAACATTCTTGCTACAATACTAGTGCTCATCACCACCACCTAAAAGTTAGCAAGGACGTGACTAGATGAAGGAAAATTCCCATGTTTTCCTTGTTTTGCATCGTGAGTGAAGGAAAACTCAACAAACCCATAGGAAACAAAGGGACATAAGGAAGAGTAGTTGTGGAAAAAGGAGGCACATAGATGAAAAAAAAGAATGGGATATAGAGAAAAACAATCATGGAACTAGACATTGGAGAAAGAGAAAACACAATGACAGAGAGAGAATTTAGGAGCAATGCTGATTATGCAATTGATTCTTGTGCTATGAAATTGGTGTGTTTTATTTGTATTGGTGTGTTGAGGCTATTAAATTGTGTGTGTCCAAGCCTGACTAGCCAGTGGGAGGCTTGAAGGAGGACTTAACCATGAGTGCTTGTTGAGTAAGTTGATAAACCACTAAGTGCTTGTTGAATAAGTTGATAAACCACTTAGTTGTTGTTTAATGGGCTAATAAACCACTCGTGCTTGTTATAAGGTTGATAAACCACTCAACAGGGTAAGCTAAGCCACTGTGGTGCTTTTCGTGAGGTTGATAAACCACTTTGATAGTGGGCTATGGGCTTTTGCAGTGCTTACTTTGAAAATACAACTGATAAACCACATAGAGAGTTGATTCAAACATATGGAGCTGAGAAATACCCCAATTGGAGCTTGAGTGAATTCCTTGAGAAAAGATTCCCTCAAATTTTGATTTGGCTCAGGGGTGGACAACTATAAGAGCGATTGTAGTGTAGTTGGTCTATGGTTGGGTGGAAAGTTGAAGTCGCTAGTTTAGTTTCCAAGCATTTCAAGTTATTCAGATAAGTATAATTGTTGAGAAATCTAGGGCATTATGATTAGGAGACTTCTCTTGTAATGATAACTGCTTGTGAATGATTTTTAGTTATTTAAAATAGGTTTTTTCTTGACTTAGATTATTATAGTGTTATTCTTCATCAATCAACTATCAGATCATAAACAATAAGGAGACAAGAGACAGAGAATGTAGGTAATTAACCATGGCCAAACCTCTCCAGCTTGAGTGGAAAACCTAAAAAAATTCTTCTTCTTATAGAGACTTCAAGTGATGAATACCAAGACCAATACCCTTGACACAACAACCTCTCCAAGACCAAGTCACAAGACCCTTTTTCATTGCTTTTTCTTCTTGCCCAAGTCAACACTAGTCAAATTTCTTGCCTTCCTTTGAATTTCGGCTATGCTTCAAATTTTGGCCTTTTGGATAAGCTATGCAACTTTCGTACTCCTTAGAAACCCTAGTTGCAACACATGTGAGAGATTTTCTCTTAAATTCCTTCTCTCTAGGTGGAGATCCTTTCGTCTTCAATTTGACTTGAGAATCAACTTTTTTTCTTCCTTGATATGCTCTCCAAATGAGACTATGATATCTCGGTTCCTCCTGTGGAAAATAACATCAATTCCTCGCACATGTGAAGTGTATTTTCCAAAAATAGATAAGAAAATGGCTCAGTTGTGTTCCTCTTTCCTTCGCTTGGTGGTGAGGATATTTTCTTGTGATCTTCACACTTCTTCTTGGTTTAGATTTATTGACTGAATTCACACCTCCAAATGATGTCGAGTTTTTCCATATACATAGTGGCCTGCCCATGATATAGGTTGACTTGATCTCGAGCCTAGGCCAACATGCCTTTTTGTAATCATCTTTATTCCCTTTAGTAGGCCGACTTCACGAAGAGCTTGTGACATGGTCTTGGAGGGTTAATGACTCAAAATATTTCTCTTTTTACAATGTATAATATTCCCAAATGGTTCTTCAATCTTTGACATTGACTCATTAGACTTTATGACATGATTACCAACCCTAAAGGCTCACAATGGGATATTTAACTATAAAAATAAAATTCCTTGAGCATGAAACCCATGACTCAAGCATTAAAAAATAATTTTATTTCCTTTTGTACATCAATTACATAAAATCATGATTACACATGTCATTATGAAGACCAAACCTAGTTACATTTTTTGACACTCCCTCTTAACTAGGAAGTATTCATAATCTACATAAGGTACTTGGACATTCTCATAAGAAGAGTTGTATTGGTAACCCATCTGTATAGCATCATATCATCCAACATTGTCACATAGCAAGGCCTTGATTAACAACTCTATCTCTCCACAAGCTTAGAGCTCAATGTCAGCGAGACCAATGATGTATAGACACCCTCATCATTGTCTCTCTCAAAACATACCCTACCCAAGTTCTCAGAGTGTACTCCACTAGGACTATTCTTATCATGGATTCCCAATCCTCAAAGAATATAGGTCTTGTATGACTACTCTTATCTTGGATTCCCTAACTCATCATCAAAGAGTATCAGATGCCAAATGTTTACCCAATCCTCCATTATGTCTTCCCAAGTGAAGACAAGAATGACATGTTTATCTCTCCCTCTCAACTTAGGGAGGACATACCCATTCCACTAAAGGAATGTACCCAAGCTCCCTCTTAACTAGGGACTTGACCAAGCTCCCTCTAGACCAAGGACTTTCTTCCAACAAATTTATAGGTGGAGATAATGGGATAACTAGTTGCTTGTAGGACTCCTTCCTTTGATGTCATGAATTTCGTCTTTTTTATAGAGTCTACATCTTTTGGGAGTTCTTTGTAAGGAATATACAATCCATCACTTTCATCCATGAGTCATGTCAGTCATGTCATCATTCCTTTCATTGGAATGTGATTCATTAGTCCATATTTGGCCTTCCTTCATGCCTTGTTGCCATCTTCATGTCATGTTTCCTTAAGGACCTTTCATCCTGCCACATGAGCATCATTTGTAGAAGACTTCCACAGCTCTTCCCTTAGAAGCCCTACATAAGCCCATCTAGATATTGTTAAAAAATAAGAGATGATTATCAATTCAAAATTATCTTTGTGATTTTCTTACATTGTGAAATCTTCCTATTTACATTAGCATCCTGCATACATATTATCACATCTCCAAGATATATATATATATATATATATATATATATATATATATATATATATATATATATATATATATATATATATATATATATATATATTGTTTTTTTCAAGGGTCTCTTTCTTTTTTAGACTTAATCAAAGTCTTCATACCTTTCATAGATATATCATAGTCAAATATTTTAATCCTTAGATGTTGATTTCCTTTTCAATAGTTTCATATTTCATGATCTCTTCCTTTCTTTCTTCACATATTTCTTTTCCAGGAACTTCCAATAAAAGTTCCTCATTATTGTCAACCACCTCATATTTCGTATGAGGACATATAATGTTAATTTTTTCTAGTCAATGTGTGACCCATTCCTTCTCGCATTCTTTCAAAGGAGGAGATCCTTTCTTAAGCTCTCTAGATAGAGAATTTATCTATGTTACCTGAAACGATATGACATGATTTTATTTTATCAAATAAAAGCACACATACCTCATTTTCCTTTAGGTCATCTAGAATACCTTCAACAATCTCCTTGATTGAAATAACTTCAATTCCTTGATCTAATTCACTTGTTTTGACATCATTCCACCATCCCGTGAATCCTTACAAGTTGGAATTATTGATGAAACACTTGCTTCCTTTTAATCGGTGAATCTTCCAATGAAGACTCTAACAGAGGATCTTGAGTATCCTTATCCAGCCATTGTTTTTCCCTTTGAATGATGTATGATGAGATTTGTACTAGATGACCTTTTATTCTTCTCATAAGTACCACTTATGTTTCTACTGAGGTTACCAAGAGCTATATGCTTCTGTAGGAAACTATCATAGACTTCTTATTCCATCTATCCTTCATGCTTCTCTATGATGATGTCACTAGATCTTGCATTCAATGATTTTATGATTTTATGATGCATTCTATCATGCTCCTTAGTGACCCATGATAGCCATATCTTACAATAGATAACTTGAAAACCATAAAATTGAAAAGAACTAGGTGAGAAAGACTATCTCAATCATAATAGAGATCCTTTACTTCCTCTTTCTTGGATTTCTTCTTTTCAGCTTCCTCCACTTCTTCAATGATATGGGCTTTTTCTCTTCCTCTTTTTTTATTTTTTATTTTCCTTATTGAGTTTAGGACAACCTCCCTTGAAATCTATAGTGTTGAACCTTAGCCATATTCTTCTTCTTTTTTTGAGGACCAAACTTTCCAAATTTACCTTTTCTTTTTGTCATTGAAGCATACACTTGATTTTTCTCACTTGATCCCACATTAGTTTTTTCCTTCAACATGGTTTTTTCAATATTGTATAGTGACCATAGATCCTTGAATGGAGTAGCTTCCTTCTTCCCATAAATGCTTGATGTGAAGTTACCCCATTCCTCTTGTAGTGCATTTAGTAATATGGCGGTCATATCTTTATCAGATATTATTTCTCCCAGATCTTGAAGTTGATCCCTTATTTCAAATATCCTCATAAAGTATGAGGATATTTATTCTTCTTTTGATATCCTTAGCTTGTAGAGTTATTTCCTTAATGAGATAACTTCTCCTGTAGTGATTACGGAAAACAACTCTACCATTTTGTCATATTTTTTTTTTTTAAATTTCGAGATTAGACATATGGAATGAGGGGATCCCTGATGGATTCTATGAGAATACTTTAAGCCCTTAATTTCCCTTTCATGAACCTTGAAAACTCTTGAGCATATTATTTTTATGGTTTGGAGATTGAGCCCTTAACATATTCCATGACCTCATTTTCAATGAGATTCAGATCTTTCCTCTTCTTCCATGCAAGGAAGTTTGAAGCCCCAACCAACTTGATGCTTTCCTTACAAAAAGGAATTTTAACAAATTCAGATGTAGACATAAATATACTTACTTTTGAAGATGATTTTTCCACTTGTTTCTTCCTTGAATTTGATGATGATATAGATAATAGAAAACTTCTCCTTGATGAATATAGTTTTCTTCAACAATGATCCTTCGCTCCAAAGAGAAGGAGATCACCTTAGAATTTTTTGATGATGATGAAAACCTCCTTGATCTTGCTTCACTTGGATGAGTAGACATCAAGTTACTTTGATTTTTATATCATTTCAACTTGAGTAGAGGTAGGGTCTTTTTGGTCCTTTTCTTTGATGATGATTTGAGTGAGGATCCCAAGACTTCTTTTGGTGTAGGCTTCTTCTTCGATCTATGGTTTTGACACTTCCTTGTAGATATTGACTTCAATATGTTCTTAGGATGAGATGATATTTTAGATATTATTTGATGCTCTTCTAGAGTTTTGATCCTTTAATTCTTGAGTGTCTCTTGATGAGTTTCCCTTCCTTGATTTGTTACCTTAGTTCTGATACCATGTTGAGAAATCTAGGGCATTAGGATTATGAGACTTCTCTTGTAATGATAACTTCTTGTGAATGATTTTTAGTTCTTTAGATTAGGTTATTTTCTTGACTTAGATTATTATAGTGTTCTTCTTCATCAAACAACTATCAAATCATAAACAATAGGAGACAAGAGACATAGAATGTATACGATGAAACGGGGAAAAAACCTCTCCAACTTGAGAGGAAAACCTAAATGAATTCGTCTTCTTATATAGACTTCAAGTGATGAATACCAAGACCAAGACCCTTAACACAACAACCCCTCGAAGACCAAGTCATAAGACCCTTCTTCATCGCTTCTTCTTCTTTCCCAAGTCAACACTAGTCAAATTGCTTGTCTTCCTTTGAATTCTGGCTACCCTTCAGATTTTGGCCTTTTAGATAAGATTTGCAACTTTTAGCCTCCTCAGAAACCCTAGTTGCAACATGTGTGTGATATTTTTTCTCTTAAATTCCTTCTCTCTAGGTGGAGATCCTTTTTACTTCAATTCAGCTTGATAATCAACTTGTTTTCTTCCTTGATCTGCTCTCCAAATGAGACTATGATATCTCGGTTCCTCTTGCAGTAGATAACACTAATTCCTCAAACATGTGGAGTGTATTTTCCCAAAATAGATAATAAAATGACTCAGTTGTGTTCCTCTTTCCTTCACTTGGTGGTGAGGCTCTTTTCTTTTGATCTTCGCACTTCTTCTTGGTTCAAATTTCTTGACTAAATTTACACCTCCAAATGATGTTGAGTTCTACCATAGATATAGTGGTCTATCCATGATATAGGCTGAATTGATCATGAGCCTAGGCCGACATGCCCTTATGGAATCATAATTATTCCCTTTAGTAGGCCGACTTCAAGGAGATCATGTGACATGGTCTTGGAGGGTTAATGACTCAAACAATTTCTCCTTTTGCAATGTATAATATGCCCAAATGGGTCTTCAATCTTTGGCATTGACTCATTATACTTTATGACATGATGAATAACCCTAAAGGCTCACAATTGGAGCTTTAACTATATAAATAAAATTCCTTGAGCATGAAACCCATGACTCAAGAATTACAAAATAATTGTATTTTGTTGTTTAAATCAATTACATAAAATCATGATTACACATGTCATTATGAAGACCAAACCTATTTACATTTTTTAACAATAATGAAACATGCATAAATTAACTATGGATGATAAAATTGTATAATATGTTATTCAGAAATTTATGGTTCAATGCTACTCATGGAAGGTTGCCAGATTCATTCCATGTTCATGGTGAATTAGTTTCCTTAGATATCTTTATGGTTATGTGAACTTCTGGCTCTATATGATGGTTATTATATTCATGAACTACAAGGTTACTTATATGAATATATTTGGTTGTATGAGGTCTTTCTACTAACTTGTTATTACAAGTGCTTCTAGCTATCCAACATGTTTATGAATTTAATGGTACATTGTCATGCTTAAAATTGTAGCTTATTTTGCATAATAAGAAGGTAACCGATGTGTTGTATGTTAAGTGAAGATTCAATTGGTACAGATGGTTACTTGGTATAATAATGATGCAATGATTTTATGGTTTATACACATGTACAATGTTGTGAGATCGTGATACTCACTGACAAGAGCTTAGTCTATAGAATTCTTGTGAAATCTAGCCTATGGATCCATGTATCTCTTTTTCTTAGAATCCATCATGGTAAGTTAAACTCTATTGGTGTCCTTGAGCTCTTGTGGACATGACCTAGTATCTCTAAAGGTTTGATCTCAATATTTGGCCATTATCTAAAAAATTTGGTGTTTTGGTAGAAGCACTAATTCGTTAAGAAATTCTAGTAAATTTCCCTCAAGTTTCCCTCTCTCTAGAGCGTTGGCAGTAATTTTGGACTTATCCTAAACTAGATATCCCTTTTAATAAATTATGTATCCAAGTTAGATACTTCTTCATTGCCCAAGTGTTGTTGTATTTGGATAATTGAGGGGGGATATTTCGAATCTTCTTCATGGATGCTTCCGATGATTCAAGCATCTGGATGGAGAGAACATGTACTCATTGGAAATGGTATGGATTTATTTCGGTCAAGAATTTGGAACATGAGAAATTCATAACCAAAGATCTAGGATGGGGCCCTACATTTGTGGTTCATATGTGCAAGGTTGGATTTACTCGTTAAGTTTAAGGTGTATCTGGGATCCAGGGTTGACACGCAGTGTACACCTTTGTGGAGCCTGAATGTATTTTGAGTCAGATCTCTCTTGATGCAACAAAGTAATCTTGAGGTCTGGGTTTTTCTAATAGTGGACAAATGGGTGACATTTTAGATTCCACTGGAACTAGATATAACTTGAAATTATCACATAATGTAGAAGGGAAGGACCCTGTGGGCCCTAAGTTGAATCCACATGGTGGTGGAAATGTGGAGCCTAACACCACCAACCACTCATTGCGTCTTTTCCTTTGTTCAACTCTGAATTCTGCAATGATGAAAAACCCAAGAAACATGACCTAGATGAGGAGGTGAGCTCCTTTATGATGATTATTCAAGGTGACATGGAGGCTGCATGGGCACCACATGACCTTACCACCTCCCACCACTCATTGTTGTAACAAATGTGAAATGTAACATGGAATGGGTGGTGGCGATGGAGAAAGGATGGAAACTGTCCTGAAAATTTCCCATCTATCAAGGTTATCAATTGTTGGAACCACCCTCATTATCGAACACTTTCTTTTCTACAGTGTGATTCTAGAGTCTAGAGGATCAATGAATTGTGGGGGATCACATAATTCCGAAGGTTAATGCATATGGACATAGGAACTACTTCGATAAACCACCAGAGTAAGTGGACAAAGAAGATCTATCATAGGGATTTTGGGATTCAGATTGAGATGAAATTTATATCATCAAAAATATCTCGCTCGATTGAATGTGATGGTGGTAATCGTTTTTATTTTCAATGAAGTTGGAAGAGGAGGATTTTTGAAACCCCATCTTCATAATAAACCTTGGAGGTTAGGTTAAGTCATAGGTAACACCTCCCACAGCTCAAGAAGTGACAAGGGGGTGGAAGGGAGTGTTACAAAGTGGTACCAGAGCAAAGGTTCAACGTTGGACTTGAAGAGACTCACAAACACCATAGGATAAACACTTAATTTGATATTTTAATTGATATATACTCATGAGTATTGATTTTATACTTACAACTGATATGATTTTTGGCTTGGAAAATTGCTAATGTGTTATTTTGTTTTTTAACTTGCATATTAACATGGGATTTTATTTTACAGCCACGTTCAAATCATCATGCTTATTGCAAGTATACCAAGGTGATGAGTAAATATATTTATTTATGTTTGATTTAACTAATAGTCATGTGTGTGTAACAACACAAAGAGAAAGAGATAAAGATATAGATAAATATAGGAATGAGCAAAAGAATGGTATAATATAGCACGGGTAGATCCCATCAAAATCATGAAGAGGACTCAGCGGGGAATAATTCAGAGGAAAATTCCCTTGATTGGATGGATACTCCTAAGAGTTTGAGAGTTAAGTTAATTTTAGGATAATTTTGAGGTCTAAAATGGGCCTCCTAAGGAAAATAATAAAATAATAGTTAAATAATAAAGTAAGACTTATGAATTTTTAAAGAAAAATAAACTACTTTCTCTATTGTATTTTCGGCTTATCTCCTTGTAGGTTCACTCAAATGTAAAGAGTAGACACTCATTGGATGTAGAATTAAATTCCACATCCAATAAGTACCACTCAACATACTTATGAGTAAATCCAAATCAAAACAATTTTAAATACATGAAAAAACATGTTCAACATGTTTTTTGATGTAATTACAATTTTTTTTTGTGTGGATCTACTCAGAAGTATGAAAAGTGGGTAATTTTTGGATGTGGAATTTAATTCAGCATCAAATAGGTCCCTTTCTTGACATTTGAGTGAACCTACAATGAGATAAGCCAAAACTACAATTAAAGAAAGTAGTTTTCTTCTTTTCCCTACAAAATATTTTCCCCTAGGGATGACATCATCATCTTGAATATTATTGGTTATTTTGAAGTTAATTATGTTAGTACATTTTTTTTAAGGCCTATTTTTTAACCCAAAATTTCCCTTATGGAATTTGCAAGGCAGGAAATGAGAAGACTGTTAGCACAAAACAAAGGTACATAGAGGTGAATGTAGTGATCTTGGAAATCTTAACAAACTTGCAAAGGAAAAAACAACATGAGCTTAGTGCCAACTATCTATGAAGGCAAAAATCCAACAAAGCCCATTAGAGATCCAAAAGTATAGATTGGAAACCAATTGGGAAAATGACAACAAGTCAAGGGAGAGACATAGGCAAGAAAATCAATACAAAATGATATGTGAAATCCCATTCAACACTTCAAAAAGAGAATCAAGGTGTTGAAAAATGCAACAATAAAGTCTCAATTTGATGTTTCCTTGGTAAAATTAAGAAAATTCGAATTTCCAGATTAGTAGAGAACTTTGATGCAGTTAATTTGTGTGACATAGCTTGTGTCACCTAGTTTACTCCATAAATTCGAGTTAGAGGGCTTGGAGTTCAGTTAAGCATGTGTGATTGCTAATTTGTAGCAATCAAGGTCAGTTATTTGAAGTTGTTTTTAGTTAAACTAGTTCTATCTGTTGGAGGAACTAGTGGAAGGTCAATTGTGCAGTGAGACTTTAGTCTAACTTAGTGATCATCTAGTTAACTGATCAACCAACCTAAAATAGTTACTGCATTCTAAGACTTTGAGTTCCCCAGTTGTGGTGGAGATTCCAAGGTAGTGTAACATCAGTTGTAGAGTAGTCTTGAGTGTACAGGTGTTGCATGCAGTTAGATGATCAAACTTGGGAATTGCGTAATCATTTTGGAGGAGAATCCTAAATAATAGGGGCCTAGTTTCCTTAGGAATTGTGCAAGGAAATATGAGCTCAATCAGAGGTATAAATTGACTAAGTATGGGTCAGAGCTTCTTAGTGACCAGAGGGATATGTTATTCACTCGCAAGTTGAACTCAGATTGAGCTAGAAACTGTAATACATCTCTATTCATCATATTAATGGAAGTAGGAAAAGGGGTTTTTAGTAGATTTCTTTCCCCTAGAAAAATATTGTGTGTATGTATTCTATTTCTCATTGCATGTTTGTGATTGATGTTCGTGAATTGAATTCCGCATAGTAGTAGAGTAGGTTTGTGTCTTATGATTTTGATTAAATTTTATGAGCATTTGCAATTCTACACAAAACTTTCTACATGGTATCAGAGAAAGATTCACATTAGAACATGAATTTTGAATTTGTTTCTGAGGAGGCTTGAATTTGTAGTTCACTGTAGCAGGATCTCTTCAGAGTTGGGAAGGTGACCTTCAATGGGTTGAGACTAGATTATGCCTTGGAAGGAAACTTTAATATTATTGGATGGAAGGATCACATGGAGGTGGTATTGGATGACAATGGATTTCTATAATATGTCAAGACAAACATTGAAAAACTACAAGCATCTGATGCACAAAAACTAGCCCAATGGAAGAAATATGTAGCCAGGGTGAGGAGAATAATCTTAGAGGGAGTGCGAGACCACATTGTCTCAAATATCCATAGGTAAGAAAATCCTTACACAATGTAGTAGGAATTGACAGATATATTCTAGAATAGCAATGACCATAAGAAATTGGCCCTCAAAGACAAACTTCGAAATACCAGTATGCAGAAGAATGACACTATTCCGTAGTGTCTGAGCAGGTTCACACAAGTTCATGATGAACTTGGTGGGGTTAGTGTTAATGTTGAAAAATATGAATTGGTAAGCCTAGCCCTCCTAGCCCTTCCCAAGAGCTAGCATAGCTACCAAGATTTGGTGAACGAGAGGGAGAAACTACCAGATTTGGAATGCTTATGGTCTGATTTGGTACAAGAGGAAATAAGGCATAATACCAGAGATGGGACTTCATCCAAGGGTGAGGATGAAGAAAAATTTGCATTGGTTGGAAAGAGAAAGAAGTCAAAATGGAAGAAATATCAAACCAAACTAGAATCCAATCAAGGGGGCAAGAAGAAATACTTGTCCAAAATTAAATGCTTCAATTATCATGAATTCAGGCACTATGCCATGAAGTGTCCACACAAAAAGTCGAGCAAGAAGAACTTAGGAGGAGTAGCAAGTGAAGCTTTGGCTTCACAGTTCGAGCTTGACTTCATCCTTATCACATGCATGTCCAACACAATGATGGGGAGCGTATGGTACTTAGACTCAAGTGCATCATTCCACATGACAGGGTGTAGAGAGTTTTTTTGTGACTTGGAGGAGAAAGATCTCCATATGCATATCGAGATGTGGGATGAAAGAAGGTACAATGCAACTAGGATTAGTACCATCACCATTAAGATGGAATCGAGATCCCCTCTTTGACTTGAGGATGTCATGTTCATTCCAAGCCTAAAGAATGTTGAGAAATCTAGGGCATGAATAGTTAAAATATTTCTCTTCTTGATAATTTCTTGTGATATAATTTTACCTTTTAGCTTATAGTCTTCTCTTCATTATATTATTATTGTGTTCTTATCATCAATACAATTACCAGTAAGTACAATAGAAGACAAGTGACATAGTATGAAGGCTTGTAAGCTAGGGCGAAAACCTCTCACCTATTGAGAGGAAAACCCCATCAAAATTCTTCTTATATATCTTCAATTAACGAATACCAAGACCATGACAAAGACCCTTGACTCTAGTATCCTCCCAAGAATCTTGTCACTAACCTTGATGTTCTGCCTCTTCCCTTTCTGGACTTTCTTCTTGATCTTGAACTGCTCTCCTCGTCTTCCTCTAGAGAAACTTGGTCTCTATCCTTCACACTGCTTCTTCTCGGATTCTTCTAGAGAATCTCGATCTCTAGGCTTCAATAGTCTCCTCTAGAGAATCCTGGTCTATATTATCTTAGTCACCCGAAGAATCTTGGTCTCTTAGGTTTACCCTAGATCAGAAACCCTAGCCTCCTTAATAGATACCTATTAATGCAACGATAAGTTCTTCCTTCGACCTTCTTGTGATGCCTTCATTCCTTTTTCCTTCACTTGTTAGAGAGTATGTAACCCAATAAAAACCTCAGAAGAATTCTTCCTTTGCTGATCCCAGAAAAATACTTTCTTTGCTATCCCCAGAAGAAACCTTCGTTCGCTATACCCAGAAGAAACCTTCCTTCGCTATACCCAGAAGAATCCTCCCTTCATTATCCCTTCTTTGCACTTTTACTGCTGGGCTCTTCTTCGCACTTCTTTGCACTTCTTGATCGAATTCTTGTCAAGATGATATTCTCTAAGTGAGGCTTAATGTGGCTATTTATATACTTCATTACAGGTCCTCTAGGCTGACATGATCACAAGTAGTTAGGCTGACTTCCTTTAGCAAGTTCTTCCATCATTGTAGGCTAACTTAAAGAGGATAAGTGACAAGGTTTCGGAGGATACTTTACATAGACAAGTTTGACTTTTTACAAAGTGTAACATGACTTCATTACATGACAATGACTCTACCATTTTATAAATAGATGAAAAATAATTTCTAAAGACCCTCAATGGGAGTCTTCACTCAAAAATAAAACCTCTTTCTCATGAAACCCATGAAGCAAGAAATACAATAATTTTTATTTTTCTTCTTTACATCTCATTACATAAAATCATAATTACATGTCATTATGAAGACCGAACCTAGTTACACTTTTCAACAAAGAAAAATATCATCTCTATAGTAGTTTTGGAAGACCATGATTATGATGTGATCTTCAATAAAGGGAAAGAATTCCTGAGACACATAGCCACTGGACAGGTGAAGAATATCAAGGTTCATGTGAAGAACTTGTAAAAGCCAGATGTGGAAGACTGTGTTGCATTAAGAAGTAAGGTAGAGAAAGTGTAGAGTCGTGATGTCAGTAAACTTTGGCACCGAATACTTGGCCATTTACATCATGGCACCTTGAATATTATGTAACAAATAACCACTGGAATCCCCAAAGGAGCACTAGAGCAAGAGGATGTATGCAAAGGATGTACCTTGGGGAAGTATGAAAAATCCGCATTCCATGTTCGGGATAAAAAAACACATGTAGTCTTGGAAAGGATCCACTTTGATGTCAATGGACCTTTCTCAATAGCCTCCACTAGCAAACACAAATATTTTTTCATTTTTATTAATGGCTTCTCAAGGAAGTGTTGGATCTTCTTCATTCGAAAGAAGGATGAGACATTCTCCAAGTTCATAGAATTCAAGGCACTAGTTGAGAAAGACACTGGCAAACTGAAAAGAAGGTGAAGTCTCTTAGGAGTGATAATGGAGGTGAGTATGTTTCAAATGAATTCAAAAAAAAATATGCGAAAGAAGGCATTCAAAGAGAGCTCACAACAACCCACAACCCACAAAAAAATGGGGTGGCTGAGAGAAATAATCATAGCATTGTGGTATATGTGAGGGCTATGTTGCATGACCAAGGCCTACCACTACATTTGTGGGAAGAGGCATGCAACACAACATTACAATTTCAGAATCTGAGTCCTCATCAGATTCTTGGTATGATTACACCAGAAGAGGCCTTCTCGGGGAGAAAGTTGGATGTGTGTTACTTTAGGATTTTTGGAGTCTCTGTTTACTACCATGCCTCCAAAGAATCAAGGAAGAAGCTTGAGTTGAAAAGAAAGTTAGGGGTATTTTTGGGTTACACAAAAACTCCTCACAATTACCATGTGTACTTAGCTTCCATCATAATTAAAATCGTGTGAAGGGATGTAAAGTTTGATGAGGAGAAGGCGGTGTAGTGCTCTCTTGAGAGGGAGCTTCAGATCCCAGCAGAAGAGGAGCTTTAAGCACCTCCGGAAGTTGTGGAGCAACCAAAAATTGAGGAGGAGAGAGTGGAGACATCCAATCAAGAAGAACCATGCAGAGAAGGAAAAAAGGAACCATGGAAGCTAATAGACTTATGTAGGATGCAAGGGAGAATGTGGGAGCTCCTTCAACTTTGCACAGGAAAAGGAGGTCACCTGAGAGGTACACTGGCTACATGGCTCTAATGACTAAAACATCCTCTTTTGAGAAAGCAGTAGAGCATTTTGTATGGGTTGATGTAATGGTGGAGGAATGTGAATCCATTATAAAGAACAATGTTTGGGAAGTGGTTCCAATACCAGTAGATAAATCTGATGTGGGTTCGAGATGGATCTTCAAGGTTAAGCATGCAACAGATAGAAGCATAGAGAAGTATAAGGCCATATTTGTGGCCAAGGGATTCTCTAAAATTGAGGGAATTGATTATGAGAAGACCTTTTGTCCTGTAGCAAGGTACTCATCCATTAGATCAATTCTTGCACTGACTATGTATATGGGGTGGAAGATCCACCAAATGGATGTAAAAATAACATTTCTCAATGGATTTATTAATGAGGATGTTTACATTGAGAAAAAATAAGGTTTTGAGACTTTTGATCGAGAGTCTCATGTGTGAAAACTCAAGAGAGTGTTGTACGGTATCAAACAAGCACCTTATGCTTGGTACACTAGGATCGACAACTATCTCATTGGTTTGGGGTGCACCAAAAGTGAAGTGGATGAAAACTTTTATCACATCTTGGTAGAAGGTAAACTACTTATTATTGTCTTATATGTTGATTATTTAATTTTGACTGGTGATGAGTAGCTGATCAAATCTTGGAAGGAGGACCTTGCAAGGGAATTTGAAATGAAGGACATGGGTCTCATGCACTACTTCCTCAAGTTGGAAGTATGGAAAGGCGATGGATATTTTTTGTGTCTCAAGTTAAGTATGCAAATGAGATACTATAGAGATTCCACATGGAGAGTTGTAAATCCATGGAGATACCTCTAGTGATAAAATAGCGGAAGGAGGATGCCACTTCAGGTGAAGAAGTGGAAGCTACCATTTATTGGAAGTTAGTGGGTTCACTTATGTGTCTTGTGAACACAAGAACAAATATGTGTTATGCAGTCAACTGGTTGAGCCAAGCTATGGTTAGGTAAACCAAATTATTTTGGAAGGTAGCTAAGAATGGTTTACGGTACCTTAGAGACATTGCACAATTTGGACTATGGTATAAACAGACAAAGGGAGTGAAGTTGTGTGGCTTCAAAAAATGCAAATTGGGTAGGGAGTCCATTCGACCGAAAGAGCACATCCGCTGGAATTTTTAGTGTTGGGTCCGTAGTAATTTCTTGGTACATCAAGAAGCAAAGATATGTGGTGCTTAAATCGATAGAAGCATAATACATGGTTGAAAGTCAAGTAGCATGTGAGGCGATCTAGATGAGAAATATACTTGTGGGACTATTCGGTCAGATTATGGATCCAACTATGATATATTGTGATAATCAAAGTTGCATTAAGCTCTCTGATAATCTGGTATTTCACAATTGATCCAAGCATATAGATATCTGGTATCACCATTTACGGCACTGTGTGTAGAGGCGGATAATATTGTTACAATACATTTCGACTGAGGAACAAGATGCTAAAATTTTGACAAAGGCTTTGTCAAGAGGGAAGTTTGAGTTCCATAGGTGCAGGATAGGGGTGGTTGATAATCCATTTCTTGCTAAGAGGGAGTGTTTAAACATGCAGCAAGAAAGTCTCAATTTGATTTTGCCTTGGTCAAATTGAGAAAATTCAAAATTCCACATCAACAGACAACTTGGATGCAGTTAACTTGTGTGACATGGCTTGTGTCACCTAGTTTACTTAGTAAATTTAAGTTGGAGGGCTTGTTCAATTAAGCATGTGTGATTGCTACAAGCTAGAGGGCTTGTTCAGTTAAGCATGTGTGATTACTAATTTGTAGCAATCAAGATCAATTATTTCAAGTTGCTTTCAATTAAACTAATTCTAACTGTTGGAGGAACTAGTGGAAGGTCAGTTGTGCAGTGAGACTTCAGTCTAACTCAATGATCATCTAGTTAACTTATCAATCAATCCAAAATAGCTAGTGCATGTAGAGAATTCGAGTTCCTCGGCTATGGTGGAGATTCCAAGGTAGTGTAACATAAATTGTAGACTAGTTTTGAGTGTACAAGTGTTGCATGCAATCAAATGATCAACCTTGGGAATTGCGCAACCATTTGGGAGGAAATTCCTAAATAATAGGGGCCTAATTTCCTTAGGAATTACGTAAGGAAAAAGGGGCTCATGTAGAGGCAGAAATTGACTAAGTCTGGGTCAGAGCTTCTTAGTGACCAGAAAGATAGGTTATTCACTTGCAAGTTGAGCTAAGATTGAGCTAGAAATTGTAATACATCTCTATTCATCAGATTAATGCAAGCAGGCAAAGGGCTTTTAACAGATTTCTTTCCCATAGAAAAATATTGTGTGCACGTGTGTAATTTCCCATTGAACATTTGTGATTGATGTTCTAAATTGTGAATTTAATTATGTAGAGAAATAGAGTAGGTTTGTATCTTGTGATTTTGATTAAAATTTCATGAGCAGTTGCAAATCTACACCATAATTGCTACACAAGGAACCATGACTAGTCATTGGGTATTATAACTAGGATCCACCATTAGTAAAGGAAAAGTGAGAAGAGTTAAATTTTAAATGAGTTAAAGAAAGAAAAACACCCTATCTTTGATGGATAAATAAATAAGATTGAAGAGGTAGAAACTTGGTTGTTGGGATTGAAGAAATATAGAGTTCATGACTACTCTGAAAACATGAAGTCCATAGTATCCATTTTCAGCTTGAATGAAAAAGCTAATACATGGTGGGAGGATTTGAAAAATTTCAAGAACAATAGGGAGAAGGAAATATCATGGAAATAGTTTGAGAAATATTTCCAGGAGAAGTACTTGTTTGATAAGTACTATGATATCAAAGTTAAAGAATTACATGATCATAAGCTATGACAACTTACTATTGATGAATACACTAATATATTTTTGGAACTATTGAGGTATGTACCATACATTAGAGATGAGAATGTGAATATTCAAAGGTACCTCAATGGGTTACCAAAAGATTATTAAGACATGATTGAGTTTGATAAGCCAAGAACATTAGAGGAGACTATCTAAATGGCTGAATACTGCTATGAGTAGTCCAAACACAAGGTTGAGTTTCGAACAAATTGGAAAAAGCAAGATAATACTAGCAAAAAGGAATGAAAAGTTCACCACTCTAAGCAAGAATGAGTTTAAACAAAAGTTCACTACTTCCAACAGAAATTAGCCAACTAAGCCACAAGAGAAGAGGCATAGGTTCAAAAAAGGGCCCTTGCAATGTTGGACATGTGGAAAGAACCACTTGTGGAGAGACTATCCTCAGAAAAAACATAAAGGGACAAGGCTGAACAATGTGTAAGATGCAACAACAATGAATGATGTGGCTTAGAATGCGCCATGAATTAATGCCGCATTGAACAATAAGTAGACATACCATCAAACTTTAGTAATTGAGATGGAAGGTATCATTATTAAGAAACCTATTTTAGTTTTAATTGAACCAAGTTCTAATTTAAGCTATATTATCACAAAGGCTATGGAAAAATGTTCTTTACAAAGGAAAACTCGTGAGAAATTCTGGTTGGTATAGCTGGCCATGGGGACCAAAAAGCATGTGATACACTTTGTGGAATCGTGCCCTATGATGATAAGTGCCATGTCCACTTAAACTACCCTAAATATTTTGTTTTTGGGCTTGTATGGCCTTTTAATTGACATGGATTGGATAGAATCCCATAAAACCAAATTTTACTGCTACAACAAGATGTTGGAGTTCATCAACGGTGAGGGTGAGGAAGAGACACTAAAAGGAATAAGGAATCATGTCACTGTTAGACAAATCACAAATCTATAGGTAAAAATATGCAGTAGGAAAGTATGCACCTTGTATGAGGTCCAGGTGACCAACGAATTAGAAAACAACAAAGAAAGGATGAAATAACACCCAATATTTGTTGAGAAATCACTGGGGAAAAAATAAGGGTAGATTACTCTTTTAATCGATAATTGCTTGTGATTATGTGTTGGATTCTTATTACTTTTATTATGTTCTTATAATCAAACAATTACCAAAACCATAAACTATGAAGATCACAAAATAAAATGAACACAAGAGATAGGCTCCAAACCAGGGAAAAACCCCTCCAAGGGGAAAACCCATAAAATATTATCTTCTTATAAAATAGATCAAAGTGAGAATTCCAAGACCCAAACACCTAGAAAAAGTCATTCAACAAGCCCCAAGTCATCCCTCTTTCCAACCTTCTCTATCCAATTCAAATTCAATAAAGTCAAAAATGGTTAATGGTCAAAACATCTAGTCAAACTGTGATTTTTGGACCTCCAAATCTTCCTAGAATTCTCATCCCCTATAGAAGACTTGTACCTTCACACATGTGGTAGAAACTAGGGCATCATTCCCATGTGTGACAAAAAATTATCTTTCTTTTTGATTCTCACTCTCCCCTTTGACTTCTTCTCTTTCTCTGGAATTTTTTGCTCCTTTTCTTCCTCTCCTTGGCACATTAATCTAAGTGTGTGATAATGCTACAAATGAGGTCAAATTACAGTGTATTTATAACCTTACCGAAGGTCTAATAGGTGTCTCTCTGGGCCAACTTGGTCTTATGGAGGCCAATTTGACTATTTTGACTCAAATAAAAATATTTTACATCTTTTTCAAGGAGTCCAAATAAGAATTTGACTCAAGTACATTGATTTGACTCATGACACTATTTCTTTTGACTTGAAAAATCCTAGAAGCATGAAGCACATGCTTGACCTAAATAATAATTTTACTATGAGCATGAAACCCATGCTTAAATAATAATAATAAATAATTTATTTTTTCTTTCTTTTTGATTTTTCATAAAATATATAATTACATAAGTACAAGTATGAAGATGGAACCTAGTTATAATTTTCAACACTCCCTCTTAACTAGTGAGGTATTCATAATTTCATAACAAGGTACAAGAAAACTCTCAAATTGAAATATTCTCATAAGAAGAGTCAGATTGATAAGCCATCTTCAACATCATGACCAACATTGTCAACATAGTAAGGCCTTGACTAACAAGGTCTATTTCTCCATTGTATTAGAGCATAATGTTTGGGAGGCAATGAATATAGAAATCCGTTGACGGTGCTAGAAATTGGTCAACCAAGGGGTCCTCCCCGATGTGAAGTCTCAATTAAACCTCACACCATTCGGAGTAAGAGCTTCATTCGGAGTATCAAACTGACTGCCATGTATCCTTATAGATTTTCCTTGGCTACAAATTTCATCACAAGGGAGTAATACAAGGGTATTTTTCGAATCAACAAGTGAGTATGCCTTGTGAAATGTTCAGTTGTGGAAAGTATCAAGGTCCTTCTACCAAAAGTGAAGAGAAAAGTGGGCCCTTTAAATACAAGTAATAGTACTAATCTTGAAAAGAAACACGAGCATATACATATGAATGAATATTTTATCAACCAACGAAATAGTTCACAAGGAAGCAATGATTGTTAAAGAAAATAGAACAAACCTACAACTAGATAAGTACCAAAGCCACCAAAATAGTTCAATTTCCTTAGTACAAATGAAAAAAACATACATCGCAAACATTCAAAGAATGGTCTCACAATATTCACGACATATGCATAAAAGCGTTCTGGCTCAACGAGCTTTTGAATTAAGTAAAAGTTCCAAGATACATCAAGATAGTGAACACCACTAGCCCCAATAGTGGAGAATTAGAGTAGTCACTCGCTCCTCCAAAACAAATATCTTCCTCTCCAATGCTTGGTAAGAAGAGCCAAGGTGAAAATTTCATTTACATTAGTAATCATGGTGTATATATACCAAATGGGTGATCATTCACATCCCTTGTGACTCTTGGACTACCCTCACAACTGTTTGACTTCTCAATGACGTTTCAACTTCCTACATGACTTTCATATTACATGGATAACTCTTGGACTTCCAATTTACATTGCATTTATTTGATATTGAATTTACATAATCCACAAATGACATGGAAAATAATGACTCGTGACAGGGCATGAAATGACATTGATGACATGGAATACATGATGATGTGGCAATGCCAAGTTGTCCTTCTTGCTACTTCATTATTTATGTATTCAATAATAGATGTATCCAATAATTCATTTTCATGAGAAATATGATTAGTTATTCATATACACCCTCTAAAGGGTTGTGAATCAGATGGAGTATTCATACAATCCTAATCTTTGATCTTCTGTTGTAATCTAGTGTTCCTTCATCTTCATTCCCGATGATAATCTTATTTCCTCAGCTCCTTAGGTGTATTCTAGCATGGTCTCCTTCTCCATATCCTTCACCATCATCTTGTCATGAAATAATATAATACATGTGACTATAATCCCTAATGACAAGAAGACATTAGTCCGATAAACCCCTAGCTTAAGATGCTTCATGAAATCACTTGTTAAGTCTGGAACTAGTAGTTGATTGAGTGACTGACTCAGGGATTGCGTATTTCTAGAGGTCAAGGTATGAGATTGAGGCTTGAGACTACGAAAATGTGTAGTTAAGATGGCCAGGGTCAAAGGATTAACATTTGGGGGACTCAAAGACTTAGGTTGGAGGCTTGATATTGCACAATGAGCAGTTCTAGAAGCTTGTGCAAAAAGGACTGCATCGTTAAGGGAATTAAGGGCTCAAGCTGGAGGCTTGGGGCTTGAGACTATGCAGTGCACAGTTCTAAGGGCCTGGGCTAAGTGAATGCATAGTTGGGGACCTCAGGAGGTCAAGCTTGAGGCTTGAAGTTTCCCAATGCACAATTTATACAGGAGAAAAGCCTGGGAGATTGCGCAGTTGAGGGGTTCAAGGGATAAATGTTGAGGCTCAAGGCTTGAAGTTTCCAAATGCACAATTATCGAGGTAAAATAGTCTCAAGGATTTCACAACTTAAGGTGTCAGGCCAGAAGCTTGAGGCTTGACACTGCGCAGTTTGCAGTTAAGGCCGACTGGAAGGAAAAAAATTACATAATTCTACAGCTCAAGGGTCAAGGTCGGGCACTGTGACTATGCAGTGTGCATTTCCAAGATTCAAGGTCATGGCTTGAGGGCTAAGACTATGCAATCCACAGTTCAAGAAGGCCGAGTGAGGTGAAGTTGCTTGGGAGTGGATTTTCCAAATGAGGCTAAGTGTGGAATCAATGAGATCAAAGTAAAGAAGGAAAAAAATTGAGTGTGATCACACACTTAGAACAATTTAGGACACAACATTGATCACTCAGAATACATGAAAAATATACTTGCCTTAATGTGACAACATTGCAACAACACTAAAGGTACACTTTGCGACAATAGTGCTGACACTTGTGAAACAACACATAAAACTTTGGTAATGAGTGTAAAACATATATACATGAATAGAGGGACTCATCAATACCAAATTTACCCTTTGAAACAATCTAAAAATCAACTTTACATGATAAGCAACACTTCCCATGCTAAAAGACGACATTTTCTATATAAAGAGAAAAGTGTGAATGACACTTGCGATATGCGAACGATGGTGAAAACAACACATGTCAGAGCCAAGATCATGAAAATGACACTAATTATGATGAAATCAAGTGAAGGCGATAGTCAAAAACATGAAAGTGACACTCGCAAAAGTGAAGGTGTGCAAAAGCGACAGTTTGGAAAACTCACTGAAACAAAATCACAATCACAACCAAAAGTGAGATAATGTCAATGAAAGTGCACAATGGCTATTGACATGGGTTGATTATCACATAAGAATAGTCTTGATGGACTCTGTTATGCTTATAAACACTTATGTAAAAGAATGTGCTCTTGAAATCGTTGCAGACTGATCATGTGCGAGAAGGTGACTTCGACTCTTATAATCCAAGAGGGAGCTCAAAGAATTAACAAGGCATCAATTGACCAAGAACTGACTACGGAATGACCGATTTTAAGATCCTTAGTAGGATCAAAAATTCAAGTGTAAGAAAAATTTTGGAAGCTGTTTGAAGTGACAAAACTTGGTGACACAGTGTTAGAACTCCAACTTCTCTGCCTCGGTAAAATTTTTGTGCACGGTCTAGTTCTTTAAGAAGTATTGATTCATCATTCAGATTACCCTGACTTCCCCACTTACCCCGTGAATAAACATAGTCCCCTATATCCTTTCTCATTTGAAAACAAACATATGACCAACAATATCACAATGTTTCGAATCAGGAAAGGGTAGTATAGTTCGTGATCTTTAGATTTTTAGAGTATAGTTTTTCATCTCTTGTGTTTCTCTGCTACGAGTAGGCCTAGAAAGTACCCTGATGAAGTCATTATAGAAACATAAATATTTCTCCTTTTCCAGTGAGCCTAGATAGTACCCCTACGAATTTTCTTGCTTCACCTCCTTTCGCAAGAAGCCTTTCTCTTCTTTTTCCCTTTATTTATTTATTTTATATATTGGACTATGCAATGACACTTATTAATTTTACAAGTGGAAGAGGGATCCCGACTTATTGAGAGCAGAAGAGGTTGTTCCTTTAGAGAAGCATATATAAAACCTTTGATATTGATTTTCTCATTTAGATTTTCCCCTTGTCCTTCTCTACTAAATCGGATCAGTGTGGAAAACACCGAAACATAAAGAACCGATCGTAGGGATGGGGTTTCTAGAATAGAAAAGGATATCATGGTTCAACATAGATATTTCCTTATGCAAGGATCATATTTTTGATTAGAACATCATCAAACAAAGGATAATAAAGACAAAGAAGAATGACTAATGGTTAGCCAAATGTTTCAGTGTCACAAATCCATTTTCTATTTAGCCACATTGTCTTCGAGCCAAAGGGAATGTACTTCATGTGAAGTCTCATCAAGAAAAACATGAAAAAGAAACAAGACACAACAAGAAGATCAAAAGGAAAAAACAAATGGAGGCTAAACCAATCAACATAATGCTAGAAAAAAACTAGAAAACACTAGAAATACTATGAAAGCAAGTGTAGGGTGCATGTGAAAGGGAAACTAATATGCAACTAGACCTACTCATAACCTAACTAGCTAGAAGGTTAGGGTAACGTATAACGAAATTTCCAATGTAGACATCGTAGTTGCTCTTGACCTGCATACACAAAGATATGATTGGTTAAAATTGATATAAAGCAATGTGAAATAGAAAAGATAAGAAATTGAAGAACTTGCACAAACATTTGAAGGTCTTTCCTATCAACAGAAAGATATATCCTAGCCACTACTTCTACCCAACTTGCAATCTTACCTTTTTGATGAAGATTACAAATATAAAAGCCTAAAAAAATTCTTATGAATGCACATTCATTTGTACCATCCTTCTCTGGAAGCATGATAAAAAATTGAAACTTGTTATTAGCAAACATGCTTGCTAAGTAAGATGCTTCTAGGAAATCATAGATTGGATCATAAAATTCTAAACAATCGTCTTGAAAACCACAAAATCCTTGAAAACATGAATTTTGAATTAGAATCATAGGGTCAGGATGAGAATCTTGTGATGGAAAATGAATATGATCATATTCAACAGGTATATCAAGATAGTGAGGACCTAACATAACCATCAGTGAGTGCGGAAGTTCCTCAACTACTTGACAAGTACCCAGATAGTGAGATGTTAAACCATATAGATCAAAGGATGTAAAACAATTGTCATTGGATGTGCTGATGGGAAAATGGTAAGTTGAATGACAGTCGTCAGAGACAAAATCATGATCAGATAGGCTGATTAAAGCATCAAATTCCTAGTTTTTAATTAACAAGGATAAATCAATTTGAACAGTTTCATGAATGCTTTTCATAATAGAAACATCTTCCTTGTGTGATGAGTGTAACAAATTGTTTTCTTGTAACTGGTTACACACTACACTAGCATCACAATCATCGAAAGAAGTGAAAAGGAATGCTAGTATAGCAAACACATGAAACCAGTCAGGGTAAAATGAGTGAAGAATAATTTGATTCATCAAATAACCCATGCATTCACTAGCGCTCAAGAGGATTTTAGGTGTGATGAAGAAAAATATTAGCAACATAACATTCACAAGAAAAACCAGGAGCTGAATATTATGAAATTCATTTGATAGACATGATTCCTTTAGCCAAAGATAGTCTTTGAAATAATCAAATTTGCAGTTCCATGATTTTGTGAGAGATACACATTCAAAACTTGAGTTAAGAGAAAGAGATTTTCATGGAGATGAATCCACTGAAATATAATCTTGAATCCAATCAGAAATCAAATCTTGAAAGTTAGAAAAATTCTATCTGCAATGCCAAACATATTTCAAGAAGGAATTTACACCAATTGAAACCATAGAGAAAGAAGAGTTTTGAGAGGAAAACCAGACTTGACTTAGTTCGGGGATCTTACTAGAGTCGTGAGATCTTGATATAATCATCAAAAAAAGTTGAAGTGCCTCAACTTCCTAGAAAGTCCCAAAACTTTTAAGGATTGTAAAATCACATTCTGAAGATTGAATCAGATCATGCATGGTGTGAGGATAGTTTCTTTCATTGATTTGAATGAGATCACTAATAACTGAATGAAAACCATCTCTGTTACTGATTTGATCAGATTTTACAACTTCAACAACCAGATTACTCAGGTCGAAAGATTCTTTTGATCACAAATCTAGATATGTATGAGCAAGACGATTTGGAGAGTTGTCTTCACGAAAAACAAGAGATGATACATGACTTAAATGATACTCAATGATTTGATTGTTTTCTTTTTAATCATGGATAAGCTCACTACCTCGTGTCATTTGAGAAGTTATCTCATGAGGTGAATAAATTTAAGACCGTGGAGTATCTTCATCGTTAGTTGATTCATCGCAAATGATAGAACACAAGGGATAATGAGATGAAGTGGAAGATTCCATAAGAGCATATTCCTCAAGAAAATCAGATTCTAAATATAAATATTTCAAATCAAAATCTTCCTAAGGAACCGAAAGACTGGATGATTCACTTGGGCATTCATCATCACATACAACAATAGAATCAACATTATCACAATGATTGTTGCTCAAGGCTACATATGTAAACAAATTGATTTCATTTGATTCCCCATTTAGATCAGAAGATTGAGAATCATCCAACAATGGAAGAGCATCATATTGACATGGGGAACTTTGGAAGAGGGGTATGAGAAACTACTCACGCAAATAGAATCACCTCTTGTTAAGGTCAAAATTCACAATTGCATATCTCAAGGTGTCAGTCCGGAAGCTTGAGGCTTGAAACTATGCAGTGTGCACTTAACTCTGACTTGGAGGCATAAATTATGTAGTTTTTGAGCTGAAGGGTAAAGGCTAGGCATTGTGACTACGCAGTTCATAGTTCTAAGAGGCAAGTTCAAAGATTGAGGGCTAAGACTACACAATGCGCATTTCAAGAGGGTTGAGTGAGGTCAAGTTTCCTGGGAGTGGATTTTCCGGATGAGGCTAAGTGTGGAATCAGTGAGATCAAAGTAAACAAGGAAAAAACTTGAGTGTGATCACACACTTAGAATAGTTGAGGACACAAAATTGATCACTCAGAATACATGAATAACATACTTCCATCAATGCAATGACATTGCAACGAATTTCCCCAAGTGAGACACTAAACGTACACTTTGTGACGACAATGACAACACTTGTGTGACAATGCATAAAAATTTGGGAATGTGTAAAACATATCTACATGACTATAGGGACTCATCAACACAAACTTTTCCCTTTGAAACAAGCAAAAACTCCACTTTACATGAAAAGAGACACTTCCCATGCCAAAAGACGACACTTGCTATATAAAGAGAAATGTGTGAACGACACTTGTGATATGCGAATGATGGTGAAAACAAAACATGCCATAGCCAAGATAACATGAAAACAAAACTAATTAGATTAAAGCAA
Source organism: Pinus tabuliformis (assembly GCA_031772625.1). Taxonomy (NCBI): domain Eukaryota; kingdom Viridiplantae; phylum Streptophyta; class Pinopsida; order Pinales; family Pinaceae; genus Pinus; species Pinus tabuliformis. The sequence continues at coordinate 985,938,870 of CM062812.1, read as the reverse complement.
GAAAAGGCTATTTAGAAATCTAGGGCATCAAAATTAGTTGATTTCTCTTCTATTAGTAATTGCTTGTGAGTGATTTTCACTTCTTTAGATTAGGATCTTATTTTACTTATTTTATTAGTTTTCTTCTTCATCAAACAATTACCAATGTATAAACCATAAAGAGACCAAAGACACAAAATATAGTCTATCATATAGGGCCAAAACCTCTCACTCTTTGAGAGGAAAACTTGAACAAATTCTTCTTCTTATAGAGATTCCAATTGACGAATACCAAGACCAATACCCTTGACCTATCTGCCACTCCAAGACCAAGACACAAACCCTTCCTTATAGCTTCGTATTCTTGACTAGGCCAACATTAGTAAAAAATTCTTCCTTTAATGCTAATATTAGTTACTCAGACCTTCTTTCATGGACCTGCAACTTTCGTACTTCAACAATTCTTCACATGTGAGGAGATGGAGAGGATTTAGGCTACTATCCTCCTTCGCTTTACTAGAGTGCTTCTCTTAATGATCTCGGCTAGCATAGAAGGTGTCTTGTAGACCTTCTTGATGACTTATTTAGTACTGATATATTATAGTAGCAACAACCCTATATTATCCACACGTGTGAGGAGATAAGCCCTAAAAACAATGCTAAGAACTTCGATCTTCTTCTTCCCTTCCTCGCTGGTTAGTAGGCTACCTTCTTATGAACTTCACACTCCCTTTCTCACTTTAGACTTCAACTGAATTGAAAACTTGCCGATGATCGAAATTATGTGTTTTGAAATAGGCTAAGTTGCCTCATAATAAGCCAACTTATCATAGATTGAGTCGACATGTCTTTAGAGAAGTTTATTAATTCCATCTTGAATCCGAATTGAAGAGAGATGCATATGATTTTCTTGGAGGGATATTTGACACTTACAATGACTCCTATACAAATTTAGCATGCCCAAGAAGGGTCCTTCATACATGACATTGAATCTCTTTGACTTTATGACCAATCCTAATGGCTCACAATGGGAGCCATTAATAAAAATAAAATTCCTTGCTCATGAAACCCATGAGACAAGCATTACAAAAACAATTTTATTTTTCTTTTCATCAATTACATAAAGTCACATTTACATATGTCATTATGAAGATCGAACCTAGTTACATTTTTCAACACTCCCTCTTAACTAGGGAGGTATTCATAATGGTAATTTGTCGTTCTCAATTTGAAGAATTTCTCATAAGAAGAATTGGATTGGTAACCCATATGTATAGCATCATATCAACTAGCATTGTAACATAGCAAGGCCTTGACTAACAACTCTATCTCTCCACAAGATCTGAGCTCAATGGTGGTGAGATTGATGATTTATAGACACCCTAATCATTGTCTCTTATGTAACATACCCAACTAAGGTTCTTAGGGTGTGTTCCACCAGGACTATTCTTATCTTGGGTTCCCAGTCCTCAAATAATATCGGTCCTATACAAATACTCTTATCTTGGATTCCCTAATACATCCTCAAAGAGCATCAGATGCTAGATTCTTACCCAATCCTCCATTTTGTCTTCCCAAGTGAAGACAAGAATGATGTGTCTATATATCTGTCACACGGAATAAGTCGATCTTGCAGACAAGATAGACCTTCCTAGAATCTAAAGAAGACCTAATGACAAGCAAACCAACCAGACACTATATTTCTCTAAATATGCTTTTATAAACAATGGCAAACAAGTGTTTTTAGGGCCTACCTTAGGTCCAAAGCAAGTTTGTGGATGCCCTCGCTCCTTCGATCCAAATGAGCTCCTTTGTCGCGAATCTGCAAACACAAACAAGGAAAACAAATTAAATAGCACCTGAAAAGTCAATATCATAAAACATATTTAACATGAAAGTCAAGGAGTCCATGAAACAAATAACATGAGATACTTGTTAAGAAAAATGAGTTTGATTGTATTAATTCAAAAGAAGAAGAACTTTACAACCTGTGCCTTGACACTGTACAAGCTCCTCCCAGGGTCCAGCAAGAAGTCTCCTCTACTTTGAAAAGTTTCACTCTCTTCCCAATGAAGCCAAAAAGGTATGTGATCTCTCCTCTTAAGCTCAACCAGGAAGTCTTAATTTCACCAGCATTTACCCTAAAAAAATGTTTAGCTTCTAACCTCCCCAGCAACCAGCCCAATGCCTGTATTTATAGTGCAATGGAGGGAGGTTACTAGGTCCTCCTTCAAAGGGATAAAGCCCTCCTTTAAAGGGATAGCTCCTCTCATCAAGGGATTAGCTCCTTCTCTTTTGGGATGCATGAACCACCTCAGAGCGAAAAATCCACGTCAAAATTCCTTCTAGAATCCTCTAGAATTAACCCAAAGTGAGTTTTTTAAGATAAAAATTGCGCCTTTTGACTTTCACAGGGGTCTGCACCCACACCTTTAGGGACAGAGCGGGCAGGTCCGCAGTTTTTGTAAACAGAAGGTGCAGGACCGCAGGTAATAGTGAGAGAAAGTGCGGAACCAGAGTTTCAATGATTTTTAATGTCTTTCTCCCATTTTCAAAGCTTGACTTGAAGAGCTGAGGTCTGAGACTTGCTTAGGAGGACAATACAAGTGATGATAGACCCATACTTACTGCAAATAATCATGGTGATGATATTTTTGTGTAACAGATTGCCCCTAAAGTGCGAAGTCTGTAGTAGATGAGGATTTCATTTATCATTTAGGAAGAGTGAAGTACTTTATCATTTCTAGGATCATCTTGTGGAGAGCCCGATTGGAACCTGTAAAAACATTCAATGCAAGATATATATATGAGATCATATCATCGCTGAGGTAGGAATTCCCATATTCAGATCAAAACTGACTAGAAAACTAACTACTACTCTGATACAGGAATGATCTTGTAAAAATTCACAAGTATAGACTCATGTGGACACAGTATGGACGCAGCCATCTGTTTATGAATAGTCCATTATATAATGAATGCAAAATTCCTCGCAGCCTGGATTGTGGAAACTAGATCTAGGGTCTTCATTTCTACTTCTCGAAACAATACGATTCTATCCATGTGAATGAATGTGTTGATGTCGAACATGGTAGAAACCACTTGATTACCAGTTAATGATGTAAACTGTTAACAAGTGTGAGAGAAACCACCAGTGATGTCAATGGTTCTCAAAGTACCTAGTACAATCCATGAGATGTGAATAAATGTGTTGATGTCGAACATGTCACGGAATCCTTTGATCAAAGGTCAATGATGCAACCTGTCGTCAAAAGCAAGAAACCTGCCATTGAGGCATGCAGATCCCAAGGTACTGACGATTTCTAGATCATCTTTCTAGATAATGAGCTGAAGTCGATAGAAAGCGATCCGTCACAGGCAAGCCCACAACACGAAATCATAGATCAAGTTGAAGAAATTTAGTTGCAAGGACTGACTCAGGGATGGTCAAGATGGATGACAGATATTTTGCAGATGAATGGCTTATTGGAAGTGACCTCTTGAACACATAACGACACGACAGATGGCTTGGTGACAATTGACCCAAAGTTAATACCCAGAAACCGGTTGAAGACTTTCAATGTGGTTTGATCAACTGTTAGGCAAAGGATTTCCCAACCCAGGTGAATAAAGTGTTGTGTTCAAGAGTGGTTACAAAGTATGACAAACAGGCTCATTTTTCTCTCTTTTCCCCCACCATTTCTGGCAAGTACCTCTTCATTTTTGACAAGCTTGAGGAGGATAACATTTGCTTGATTATAAGCTCATCCTTCGGATGAGTCCAACTTAGTTTAAATTCGAACCCTAAGAAGGAGTGGTTCGTTCCTGTTTGTAATTGAACAGGTCCTTTACTGTGAAATTTTAACGAGTCCAGTATAGGAGAAACTCGGCGTTTTTCAATTTTAGAGAGTCTGAAAAAACTTAAGAAGACTCCAGGGTTGACCTTTTTCTTAAATTTGTGTCTCCCAAGCTCGAAAAAGTATAAAATAATACTTTAGAGAACCGCTTGATCTTTACGACCAAGGAGTAATTTTCGTAATTAGTGCCCTTGATCTGAAAAAGTAAAAAAGCGATCAACGACACGTCATTTTATAACCAATATCAAATTTGAAACGACAAAAATCCGGCAATCTTTTCATGTTTTTACGGTCAGAAAAGAGCTGTAAGTGGACCGTCTTTTTAGTTCTGTTTTAACGAGTTTAAAAAGAAAAACTCGGCGATCTTTTCATGTTTTAGGAGTCAGAAAAGAGCTTAAAGGTGACTCTAAGGTTTCACTTTTTCGTAAGTTTTAACGAGTTCGAAAAAATGATAAAAATGTACTCATGGTTTTCATTTTTTCGTAAGTTTTAATGAGTTCGAAAAAGCGATAAAAATGTACTCATATGGCCGACTTTCAATTTAATTTACGAATAGGAAAAGATGGAAAGAACTCGGCATTTTCATTTGTTTTACGAGAATGAAAGATAGCAAAATAATCTTGGGATTTTCATGAGTTTAACGAGTCTTGAAAATAACTGAAATTGACTCGAGATAGGTTTCATTTTTACAAAAGCTTGAAACAGAGAAAAACTATGCTTCAAAGTAGTTTCATTTTTACACAAGCTTGAAACAGAGAGAAAATTGTGCTTGATGCCTCCTAAGCGTAACTGCTAGAGCGCATGGCCCCCCAGCTTCATTTAATTCAACTAAGAACACTGCTGGTAATTATTAGCTGGATGGAATGAAGGTTCAGTTACGAGATCATTTGAAAAATTCGACCTAAAACTGTAAGAAAATTATGCAAAAAACTGAAATAACTAACCTAGTCAAACTCTAGTCAAACTCTCGACTCAATTAGAGGAGGATTTGTTTCATTTTTTAACGAGTTTGACATAGGAAAATAACTATGCTCGGATCCGGTTTCATGTTTACACAAGCTTGAAACGAAAAACTATGCTTGTTATAAGTTCGCATGCCCCCAGCATAATGACGCAAATCAAGGTACATGCCTCCCAAGCTTCATTGCATTCAACCAGGTGGATGAAATGAAGGTTTACTTTCGAAATCTTGGAAAGACTCGTGGGAGTTGTTTCATTTTTTAGTGAGGTTGACACAAGGAAAGAACTATCCTCAAAACCCTTGTTTCATTTTTTAAATGAGCTTGACACAAGATAAGGAACTATGCTCATAACTACTCTCTACAATCTACCTATATAACCTATCCTTGTTTCATTTTTTAACGAGGTTGACTCAGTAATAGGAACTTTCCTCAAAACATCCAATTTCATTTTTTAACGAGGTTGAGAGAGGAACAAACTATCCTCGCTTCTACTCTCTACAATCTACCTATATAAACTACCCTTGTTTCATTTTTTAAAGAGCTTGACACAAGACGAGGAACTATGCTCAAGACTCCTTGTTTCATTTTTTAACGAGCTTGACACAAGACAAGGAACTATGCTCCAGAAGTTCGCATGCCCCCAACATAATGATGGAAGCGAGGTACATGCCCCCCAAGCTTCATTGCATTCAACCAGGTGGATGGAATGAAGGTTTACTTTCAAGACTCAACTCGAAAAAGGGGGTTGTTTCATTTTTTAATGAGGTTGAAACAAGAAAGAACTATCCTCATGACAACCTGTTTCATTTTTTAACGAGGTTGATACAGGAAAAAACTATCCTCACCAACTGATTCAATTTTTAACAAGGTTGACACAGGAAAAGAACTGTCCTCATACCTGATTCATTTTTTAACGAGGTTGACTCAGTAACAGGAACTATCCTCTGACCAACTGATTAATTTTTTAACGAGGTTGACACAGGAAAAGAACTGTCCTCATGGCGTCCTGTTTCATTTTTTAACGATGTTGATACAGGAAAAAACTATCCTCACACTCACTGATCATGGCTTCCAACTGGAAGAAAGACATGTCAATGGACACACCTTGATCATGGCTTCCAAAAGGTCTTCATCAGAAGGAATAATAGTTCTTTGGAAGGAACACATATCAAGGGACTCAAAAGGGATAAGAACATCACTTTCAAATAATCCCATAGAGTTTTCCATGTCAATTACCGGATCTAAATCAAAGGAAGATGAGCAAACAGTGAGAGGCTCACTTACATCGGTAACTGAAAACATGGGACCAGTTGCCACATAATTAACCCGTGGCGGGGTAGATACCACTTTAGAATCAAGAACATTTAGGGGTGTCATATTATTGGTAGTTGAAACAAGACTAGGGAACAAAAGCTGGTCTACAGTCACAATATTTCCATTGTGAGGGAAAGACATCACACGAAAGAGTTTCGATACGACAGCTTTCATTGCATAAACATAGTCTTGCCTAAGGAGTAAATTGAAATCCAAGGGACCTCGAACTACCATAAGATCAATATAAATAGTTTTACCTTCCAAGGTAATAGAAAACTTAGGAAGGATCCCTAAAGGTTCACTAATGGTTCTGTTAAAAGCTTTCAGATTCTGCGTAATAGGCGCAAGCTGAGGGGAACCCAAAGCTTTCCAAGCAGTTGAGGATAAAATACTAACAGAAGCACCTTCATCTACCTGTGTGCGATGCATGTCCCTACCACCAACCTTGACAATTATTTGGAAAGGGATGGAGGAAGGAAGACGAGGTTCTATCAGTCTATTCCAATCAAAGGAAAAGACCTCAGTACTTGGAGGGGGTTTTGTAGAAACAGGTGAAATGCCCCCCGGCGTAGAAGAATCTGATGTAACAAAAAGAACCTGAGCAGTATGAAGTTCACTCTCTAAAGGGAAAGTGGGATCGACTGAATGTGAAATTGAATCAACCACTTGATCATCTAATGGATCATCAACCTGAGTGACATGAGTTTCACTCTCCAATGGAAGAGTGTGATCGACTGTACTTGAAATTAGATCAATCACTCCGTTAGTTGACGGTAGGTTGGGAGAAAGTTTACAGTAACCAGTTGGAAATTCTTGCTGTGGAACAGTAAGGTTTTCCAACAATTTTGAGGCTTCATCCATGTGAGGGAAAATGTGAGTTTGATGACTCCCTTTGCATAACTTACAAGGAAACCTAACTTTACCCCTTTTCCCAGGAACTTGACTATCACTGGTTGATGGATCAATGGAAAGTTGATGAGATTTTTCTGACCATACTTCCAAGACCTTTGGAATACCAGGACAATTGATAAGGAAGTGGTCACCCTTACAAAGCCTGCAAGGGTATTTGGGTTTACGATGCATGTTGGAGTTTTCCTCAACACAACTAACCCTTACAACCATGGTTGGTTGGTTGACTTCTTTCTTATCTTGCTTCTTCTTCTTCTTCTTATTCTTCCCTTTCTTCTTCTTCTTAGACACTTGGTTACTAGCGTCAAGGCTTTTACCAAGCGAAGAGGAAGAAATGGAGGAAGAAAAATTAGGTGAAGAAGGTAAAGGGTCAACAGAAGGTTGGTGATGTTGAGATGGTGAACTCTGTTGAGGTGAAGCATTCGGTTGAGGTGGAACAATTGGAGCATTTGGGGCCAACGAAGTTGAAAATAAACATATCGGTAAACCTATTGTAAATCCAGGTAATGACAAAGTAGCCATATAAGGAGGACCAACATTTCCAAAGAAAGGAAAAGTACTAGGATCCTCGTTAAGAGGGGTTCCTTGGTCAGTAAATTCCGGAACAATTGCCATTATATTCAACTTTAGTGAATTTTATTAACAATTTAAAACTAAAATTAACAATTCACAATTCACACCTATGGTCTCTAAAAGTAAAAACAAACAAATTAACACACGCTATCAAATCTAGGAGTCAAACCACACACAAGCAGTAACTTTCCGTACCGAAAACACTAGTTGGTGATGAAATCCAACGTCGCAGAATTCAATACAGAAATGACGGTTGGAACAGTTACCCCGACAACCTGCTTAATGAATAGACTAGCACAAGTTTCTCCACTAAACCGTCTCGAGTGAAGAGAACCCCCCATAAAATCCAAGTGAGTCTAGTCGACGTCTGCTCCAGGTACAGTGGGATCTTCCCTCCACCGTCACCTTAGGAAAGAATCCTATGGATTATGGCCACTAAGGTTACCAACTGAAACAAATATACCTGGGGAACAGTCTACGATCCGATACGCACGCAAGGGCAGAGTAACAAGCTCAATCCCCTTGAAGGCTCCTTGACATAATCCAAGGTTTACCAACAAGTGACCCCAGGATCCTCGACAATGGTTAATCCGAGGTTTACCGTTTTTAATACGTGAATATATGCCGTCGTTCCCAATGAGGAAGGATTGATTCCCACACTGGTTCGGACACGATCTCGTGCTTCTCCTTTAAGAGGAGCTTTCCCAGAGCATAAATGTAACAATTGGATTTCTCTCCTACCACAAGATACAGCTACTTGTTTGTTTTACTATCTTGGAGAGTTAACTAAAACCTATTCCAAGACACTAGCCTAAGCTAGATTGGTGGAAAGAGCCCTAAAAATGTAAAAATTACTAGATGAATTTTAATTAAGCGCTGTGTTATTTAGGCTGTTACTACTCAAAGGGGTAAATGGATATGAAACCAATGGTGTTATGACCCGACTCAAAACTGAATGCAATCGAATATGATAATGTAATCCTTTCAATTCGATGAATCCTAACTAAAGTAAGGAGAGAGTTTCCATTCACTTCCAACAATGCAAAAATTGATCACTAAGAGAAAATATAACAAATTCTCTAATGCACTAATTTCATCAAGAAAAACTAATGCAAATCAATTTCAAAACATTTTTTATTTTTATTTTTATGTGTTAAAAACAAGCATAAAAAAAAATGTAAATTCAAACCAAAGAAAGCTGATCTAAATCTACGATTGATTTTTTCAGAATGTAAACTATGCAATTGTAATCTATGCACAATTCATTTGAAAAGTATGCAAATGTAATCTATGCACATGTTTCATTCATATTCTGAAAAAGAGAATTCTAATTATGCAAATGTGATCTATGCAAGAGAATTCTCAAACACAATATGATACTAATGTAATCTAAGAAACAATCATGTGCAAGTCAAGAAAATTGGGTGAGAGTTCCAAAGATCAAAAAATAAAAACACTCAAAGGCGATTAACACTCATACACAATTTAGCCCCCCCCCCCCCCCCCGACGAATGAGGGGGAATTTTTTTTGCAAAAACAAAAGCAAAAAGATGAAAAATTGTGAAAAGACTGAGACAAACCTCCAAGTAATGACCAAAGGAAATCAAATTAAGAATTTCTCAAAAAAGAGACTCAAAACACCCAATTGATAAGAGCTTAAAACAAGAATTCCAATGGAATTAACCTAAGAAAAGCTTCTGACAAGTTATATGCAGGTCTGGGCAGGGGATAATAACTTCTAAACAAAAACTAAGCTGATTAACAGAGGAAATCTTAGGTTTTCCAAAATTTTGACAGGGTCCGCAGGCCTGTAGTTAACACAGGTGCGGGACCGCTCTGTGCTAAAAGCAAAAGTGCGGATAAGTACGCACTGTGTCAAAAGCCTAGGGTGCGGTCCTCTCCCAAAGTTATGAAAAACAAAAAATAACCCTAGATCTACTAATTCTACCCAATTCCACACACAAAAAGCCAAAAACAGAAACAAAAACACAATTTCTCAGGTCAAAGTAAAAACAAGGAAAAAATCAAGTCCCCAGTGTGGTTGCCATTTTGTCACAAGATTGACCTTCCTAGAATCTAAAGAAGAGCTAATGACAAGCAAACCAACCAGACACTATCTTTCTCTAAATATGCTTTTATAAACAATGGCAAACAAGTGTTTTTAGGGCCTACCTTAGGTCCAACGCAAGTTTGTGGATGCCCTCGCTCCTTCGATCCAAATGAGCTCCTTTGTCGCGAATCTGCAAACACAAACAAGGCAAACAAATTAAATAGCATCTGAAAAGTCAATATCATAAAACATATTTAGCATGAAAGTCAAGGAGTCCATGAAACAAATAACATGAGATACTTGTTGAGAAAAATGAGTTTGATTGTATTAATTCAAAAGAAAAAGAACTTTACAACCTGTGCCTTGACGCTGTACAAGCTCCTCCGAGGGTCCAACAAGAAGTCTCCTCTACTTTGACAAGTTTCACTCTCTTCCCAATGAAGCCAAAAAGGTATGTGATCTCTCCTCTTAAGCTCAACTAGGAAGTCTTAATTTCACCAGCATTTACCCTCAAAAAATGTTCAGCTTCTAACCTCCCCAGCAACCAGCCCAATGCTTATATTTATAGTGCAATGGAGGGAGGTTACTAGGTCCTCCTTCAAAGGGATAAAGCCCTCCTTCAAAGGGATAGCTTCTCTCATCAAGGGATTAGCTCCTTCTCTTTTGGGATGCATGAACCACCTCAGAGTGAACAATCCACGTCAAAATTCCTTCTAGAATCCTCTAGAATTAACCCAAAGTGAGTTTTTTAAGATAAAACTTGCGCCTTTTGACTTTCACAGGGGTCCGCACCCACACCTTTAGGGACAGAGCGGGTAGGTCCGCAGTTTTTGTAAACAGAAGGTGCGGGACCGTAGGTAATAGTGAGAGAAAGTGCGGAACCAGAGTTTCATTGATTTTTAATGTCTTTCTCCCATTTTCAAAGCTTGACTTGAAGAGCTGAGGTCTGAGACTTGCTTAGGAGGACAGTACAAGTGATGATAGACCCATACTGACTGCAAATAATCATGGTGACGATATTTTTGTGTAACAATATCCCTCTTAATTAGGGAGGACATATCTATTCCAATAAAGGAATGTACTCATTCCTATAGAAGGAATGTACCTAAGCTCCCTCTTTTCTTATGAATTTCCAAGTTTCTTCCAAGTAAGAAACTTGATTCCAGACTCCCTCTTAATTAGGGACCCACAGTAGCTCCTTAGGTGGATATAATGGGACAACCTACTATTTTAGGAACTCCTCCTCACGATGTCATGAACTACTTTTTGTTATTTAAGAGTCTTCATGTTTGGGACTTCTACATAGGGCACTGACCATCCATCACTTTCATCCATGAGTCAGCCATGTCATCATCGGAAAGTGATTTATCAATACATATCTGGCCTTCCTTTATGCCATGCTAGTTTATGCCATTTTTATTTAAGGATATTTCATCCTACTACATGTGCATCAATGGTGGAAGACATCCATAAATCTTCCCTTGGAAGCCCTACATAAACCCATCTAGATATTCAAAAAACAAAGGAATGAACATTAAAAATAAACCTTACCTTTGTGATGGTCTTTCATCATGAAATCTACAAGTTTGCATCAACATCTTGCATACATATCAACACATATCCCAAAGATATCTATTGTAAAGGGTGTCTTTCTTTTTCAGACTTCATCAAAGTCTTCATATCTTCCATGGAGATATCCTAGTCAAATATTCTTGGTCTTTCGGCTGTTGACTGCATTTACCATGGTTGCATACTCCATGATATCTTCCTTCGTTTCTTCACACATTACATTCCCAGGAGCTTCGAATTGGATATCATCGATTGTTGTCAACCACCTCATACTTCATATGAGGACATATTATGTTGATTTCATATAGTGAATGTATGACCCATGCAATCATGCATTCCTTCGAGGGAGGAGATCCTACTTTTGGATTATGCTCTCAAGATAGAACATTGATCCATGTTACCTGCAATCATATGACATGAATTCCATAATATCAAATGTAAGAATACATACCTCATTTTTCCTTTGGGTCATCCAGACTTCCTACAACAACTTCCTTGATTGAAAGAGATTCAATCCCTTGATCTGCATCACTTTTATGTCATCATACCATCATCCCATGAATTCCACAAGTTTGGAATTCTTGATGAAACACTTGCTTCCTTTCCTGATCGATGAAACTTTTGATGAATATTCCATCAGAGAATATTGAGGATCTAAAGTATCCCCATCATCATATGTTTCCTTTTCATTTATGTGTGATGAACCTAGAACTAGAGGACCTTTCCACTTATGTTTCTAATGATATTCCCAATAGCTATATCCTTGAATTCCATAGATTCTAACCATCTTTCATTCTTCTCTATGATGATGTCCTGAGCTCTTGCTTCCAATGCTTCTATGATGCCTTGATGCATCCCATTTAGTGAATCATGACAACCATATCTTACAATAGAAGACTTAGGAACTTGAAAAGAACTTAGGTGAGGAAGACTATCTCAGTCATAATAGAGATCTCTTACTTCCTCTATCTTGGACTTGTTCTCTTTAGCGTCCTCCACTTCTTCGGTGATATGAGATTCTTCTCTTCCTCTTTTTTATTGTCCTTATTTATTTTAGGACAATATCTTCTATAGTGTCCATATTCTTGAGACCGATAGCATTGAGTATTAGCCATGTTCCTTTTCTTTTTCCTAGAATCAAACTTCCCAAATTTTCCTTTTCTTATTGTCATTGTATCATAAGCTTGATTTTGCTCACCTGTTCCCACATTGGATTTGGCCTTTAGTCTAGATTATTCAATCTTGCACAGTGACCATAGGTCCTGGAATGGAGTAGATTCTTTCTTCCCATAAATACTTGAAATAAAGTTACCCCACTCCTCCAGTAGTGACTTTAATAAAATTGTAGTCATTTATCTATCAGACATGACTTCTCCTAGATATTGTAGTTGATCCCGGATCTTAGATATCCTCATAAAGTATGAGGCTATCCCATCTTACCTTGACATATTTAGTTTGTAGAGTTCTTTCCTTAATGAGATGACTTCTCTAGCAATGCTTACGGAATACAATTCTACCAGTTTGTCATAGATTTATTTTGAAGTTTAGAGTTTATATACATATGGAATGAGGGGATCCTTGATGGATTCTATGAGAATCCTTTGAGCCCTAAATTCCCCTTTCATATACTTGGCAAGAGCTTGAACATATTCCTTTCTTGGTTTAGTGATAGAACCTTTGATATGTTCCATAACCTCATTTTCAATGAGATTTAGATCTGTCCTTTTCTTCCATGCAAGATAGTTTAAAGCCCCAACCAATTTATTTCTTCCCTTGCAAAAATACATTTGACATATTCGGATGTGGAAATAAATATAATTACTTGATAGGATCCTCCTTCTCCTTGCTTCTTCCTTGATGTGGACGACGATAGAAAACTTCTCCTTGATGAAGGTAGTTTTCTTCAAGAATGATCCTTGATCCCACAGAGAGTGAGATGACACCACCTTTTGATCTAGCTTCCTTTGGATGAATAGTCTTCAAAGCACTTTAACTTGATTTGTAGATTTTCTTCAACTTGAGTAGATGTAGGGTTTTTTCCTTCTTTTCTTGATGATGATCCCAATACTTCTTTGTAGATTTCTTTGATCTAGGGTTATGACGCTTCCTTTAATTTCAATATTATCTTTGTTTTGATGTCTTCGTTGAGATTTGATCCTTGAGTGTTCCTTGATAAGATTCCCTTCCTTGACTTAGTCGCCTTAGCTCTGATACCATGTTTAGAAATATAGGGAATCAATATTAGGTAATTTATCTTCTATTAGTAATTTCTTGTGAGTGATTTTTACTTCTTTATATTAGGATATTATTTTATTTAGGTCATTAGTTTTATTCTTCAGCAAACAATTACCAATGCATAAACCATAAAGAGACAAGAGACATAGAATATATGCTATCATCTAGGGCCAAAACATCTCACTCTTTGAGAGGAAAACCCAAGAAAATTATTCTTCTTATAGAGATTCCAATTGACAAATACAAAGACCAATACCCTTAACCTATATGCCACTCCAAGACCAGGACACAAACTCTTCCTTCCAACTTCGCCTTCTTGACTAAGTAAACATTAGTCAAACTTCCTTCCTTTACTACTAATCTCGGTTACTCCAACCTTCTTTCATGGACCTGAAACTCTCGTACTTAAGAAATTATGCACATGTGAGGAGATGGAGAGTATTTAGGCTACTATCCTCCTTCACTTTACTGGAGTTATTCTCTTAATGATCTCGACTAGCATAGAAGGTGTATTGTAGACTTTATCAATTACTTCTTTAGTACTGATATATTACAACAACAACCCTAGATTATCCACACATGTGAGGAGATAATCCCTAAAAATGGTGCTAAGAACTTCGATCTTCTTCTTCCCTTCCTTGCTGGTTAGTAGGTTCCTTCTTGTGAACTTCACACTCCCTTTCTCACTTCAGACTTCAACCGAATTGAAGACCTGCAGATGACCAAAATATTGAGTTTTGAAATAGGTTGAGCTGCCTATTTATAGTGGTCGTTGCCTCATAATAAGCCGACTTATCATAGAGTGAGCCAACATGTCTTTAGGAGAAGTTTATTAATTCCATCTTGAAGAGAGATGCATGTGCTTGTCTTGTACGGATATTTGACACTTACATTGAATCCTATACAAATGTAACATGCCCAAGAAGGGTCCTTCATACATGAAATTGACTCTCTTTGACTTTATGACCAATCCTAACGTCTCACAATGGGAGCCATTACTAAAAATAAAATTCCTTGCTCATGAAATGCATGAGACAAGCATTAAAAAACAAATTTATTTTTCTTTTCATCAATTACATAAAATTACATTTACATATGTCATTATGAAGACAAAACCTAGTTACATTTTTCAACAAAGGAGATAGTCAAAAACATGATTGCGACACTCACGAAAGTGAAGACATGCAAAAGCGATAGTTTGGAAAACTCTCTGAAACAAAAGAAAAATCACAACCAAAAGTGAGATAATTCCCATAAAAGCACAATGACATGGTTTGATCATTGCAAAGCCACAGTCTTGATGGACTGTGGTATGCCTGTACATGCTTGCATAAAATAATACGCTCATGAACTTGTTGCAAGCAGAGCATGTGCAAGGAGGTGATTTTGACTCGTATAAGCCAAGAGGGAGCTCAAAGACTTAAGAAGGCATCAACCGAACAAGAAGTGACTACGGAACAACGAATTGCAAGATCCTCAGTAGGCTCCAAAATTCAAGTGTAGGCAAAATTTTGGAGGGTGTTTATGGAAGCGATAACAACACCATCATCATTGTTTCACATGGCACATACTTCATCCAGATGTTCATTGGATATGTGCTTAGGAATATTCTTATATTGGAATTTTAATTGTCAAAGAATATCGATCCTCTTCGACCACTCTTATCTTGGATACCATGTTGGATCCTCAAAGAGTGTCAATTATAGATGCTTATCCAATCCTCCATTCTCCTTATGAGTGCCTTCACTAATATTTATGTCTATCAGTCTTTGTCTAGTGAATGACACATGGACAATGCGGTGTCCCTCATCACTCCCTCTTAACAAGGGAGACTTCAATTATAAGTTTTGTTTGTATTGTTCATCAACTGCATGTTCTATTGTGGGAATATTTAAGTAGTAGTTACAAGGCTTCTTCTTCTTGCATCATTATATCGTTCTTGAGCTTCGACCTACCTGGATATTATGTATAAAAAATTCTTCTTCAATTCATCTTTGTGACAGGGCTCTTGACTCGTAACTACATCATGTTATACCAAAAACTTCAAGCTTCCTAGATCTTGTCAATCATTGTCCTCAAAAGTTCATCTGTCTACAAAGAGCCAAACTTCCTCGCTGTTGCTAGCATATGTCTTCTATTCTTCATAACATAGTTCTGCCTTATATTATTCAAGATATCATATCAACTTTCCAATATCAATTATGTCTTCATGCTTATTCAAATCATATATGTGTTTAATTGATATCCTTCCAACCTCAACACATAATTCTATAATATACCCTTCCAAATAGCCCATCCATACCTTCAAACAAAAATCATCAATATTAGAACTAGAAAATCATGATTTCCTTCAAGATGTCAAATTTGTGAGTCTAGCTCCCTCTGATGTCAACATTCCTCTGCATGTCTTGTCTTAATATAGTACAAGGGTTATTCTTCATGCTAGTTATTCGAATGTCATATCCAACAAAATCTTCATAGGTCCTTTAGAAAGTTCCATTCTTATCTTAGGTTCTTTAAGAACTATATTAGATGTTTGATCAATACCATGCTTCATTTGTGATGCTTCTACGTGTCGAATGACCATATGAAAGAGTTCTTATCCCAACCAATTCTTAATTAAGGTATACCATGCTCATATTTCCAAGTAAACTTTTGCATCCAACTCATCCTACAAAATATTTTACTAAAGACATGAATCTACCTTCTAATGAAGATATTCTATCTAAATCTATGCATACCTCTTCTTTTCATATATCCTTCTAGATGAATTTCTTCTGAATGAACTACTTCCTTTCTTGAAGATGAGAGTTTCTTCAATCATGCCTTGATGCTGCAAATTGACTACCTTTAAAATTCTATGATGCTTTCTTTCTTCTAGGTGGAATATAATTTTTCCATGTCACAAATAGTTATTTTATGTGATGAATAATCTTAACAAATATGGATCGAGGTGATCCCTTCCTGCTAAATGACTACTTCTATATGATGTCAAGTAGTAGCTTCATGAACTGTGATGTGCATATGTTGTAGAGTAGCTAAGTGGTCCAAATCCTTCTATCCTTATTATGCTAGATGGCTGGTTCCAATAACTGACTATGTAGACTCCTGCATGCTTCTTTTTAGGATGCCAAATCTTCTTTTGAAAAAGTAATTGTATAAGTTATTCTAAATTCCTTCCTATACTAAAAGAAAAATCATATTGTTAATAGATTGGAGATATTTAATAGTAAATATATTTAGGATCTTCATTTTTCGGCTTCTTTTCAAGTTCTTCATTTTCTTTGGTGATGTGAGCTTCATTCCTTTCCTTACTCTTATTATTCTTATTTTCTGGGATCCTTAGGACAATATATTTTATAGTGTCCATACTTATTGCATCCAAATCATTTCATGTTGGACATAAATTTTTTTCCACGTGGTTAATTTTTGTTACATTTATTATTCCTTTGACGAGGTTCAAACCTTTTAAACCTTCCATTCCTCTTCTTTGATCTAGCAATTATGGCTCAAACTTTTCATTAGGTTCAATTTCATCCTTCACCTTCAATATTGTTTCTTCTAAAACACATAGATACCATAGCTCATTGAAATTTGGAGTGTCCTTCCTAGAGTATATGCTTGACACAAAACTGCTCCATTCCAGGGGTAAAGCATTGAGTATACAAGTAGTCAATTCTAAATCTGAAGCAACTTCTCCAATTCCTTGTAGTTGATCCCTCAATTGTGAAACCTTCATAAGATATGAAACCAAGTCTTCATATTTTGATACCCTTGTCTTATATAGTCGATTCCTTAGAGATATTTTATGACCTGGAGTGCTGACTAGGTATAATTTTACTAAATTGTCATATATTGCTTTAGATTTTCCAAAATTGGTAATGAATGGAAAAAGATGATATTTGATGGATTCAATGATAATCATTTGAGCCTAAATTCTCCTTTAGCATATTTGTCCCATTCTTCAGTCTTATCCTTTACTGATTCTTTAAATTTTCCAAGAACATAGTCCATGACTTCATTCTTTACAAGTATTAAGTCTATTCTTCTCTTCCATGGTTTAAAATTTGATGACCCATCTAGCTTGTTGCCTTCTTTTCAAAATGAAGTAATTTGATTTGAAAATTGAGACACAGCGAATGCTATAGTACTTACTCATCAAATAAGTTTCCTTCTTGATGTTATTTCCTTTAAATTTCTTGATCCTACCAAGACTTTCCAAGAGACTTCAAAGATGTCATAGAATGATAACTTCAAAAATGGCTTCTAAAATAGTGGCTTCAAGTTGCTACAAAGATGATTGATATTGCTTCCAATGTAGATGATGCTCGCAGGATTGATGCTCCTTAAGTGATGTCTTCTTGTGGAGATGTATTTGTTGGGTATGTGTTATAGTATTTCCATGTTTGGCCCTAGAATAATTTTTCTGGGGTTTGAGGCAGCGCCCGAGAAAAATATTTTATGGGTGTTAGGCACGGGATCCCCCCAAGGCAAGTTTTGGGGCTTAAAGCCCAATTTTTGACTAAGTCTGACGTAATGACTCCACGATTTGTGGGCGCGAAGCGTGAAGTTGTAATTGAGTCATAGGGTTGTCTGCCCTTACTTTTGTAATGTAATGTCGACTTGAGAGTTCTACCCATGGTCCACAGACCATGGGATTGTATAAATAGAGCGAGGCTCGAAGTGTAAAGGGAGTTCAATAATCGATAGAAGGGATGAGGAAGCATTGAGTCTAAAGTGAAAAGTCGAGTCTTTGGGTCGTACAGTAGGAGAAGGCTCTGTAGCTAAGTGCACAGAGGCCTAGTAGTCCGCAACTGAGTGCGCAGACCCCTATAGCTGAGTGCGCAAGGAAGGTTGAGTCTGTAACCAGTTGAAGCATTAATAAAGAGAAGTTTTACATTATTTCTGTGTATCTTTTCCTGTTTTATGCATTGAAGTATATTGGGTATGAATTGCAAGTTTACTGTTTATTTGCTGCGCGAACTTATATGAATATGTTGAATAAGTGAATATAAGATAAAGTATCTGTTTACGTGAAGATAACTAACTATTATAAGAAGATAAGTAAGATCCACAGTGTAACTTGGGGAAATAACACAAATCGCTACTCTAGCAGCGCAAAAGCTCCTCAGCCCCTGGTTAGGGTTGCGTGAAGGCGAATATAATAGGGCGTGACCTCGCATGTAAAGAAAGTGCACGAAGTGACCTGTGCAAAGGTATTCACAATTGGACTAAATCAACCCCTCAGACATCTTAAGGGTGCAAAAACTTGGTTCCAGCATTCCCCCATATTGCTTCGGGTGAGACCTCAATCTGCACTCCACGGGCTGTTGCCGAAAGGGCCAGTAGTACTGGGATTGGTTTGGCTAAATAACTCTGAACCTGGGTCAGGCCCCCTCAAGCCAACAAATGGTTTCGTTGCTGGGACCAGAATCTACATAGAGATGTCTGATGTTGTATCATTGGAAGCCAAATAAGAAAGAAATTGAAGGTTGGTTGGATAGGAGAATTCACGAGTTCACGGCACAGGAGAACAGGAATCCGTGACTATCGAAGGAAGAGTGGTTATACTTCTACCTGTACATAGAGATCCATGAAATTTTCTTCGCATCTATCCCTACTGAGCTGTATGAGTGGATCGTGAAGCTAGCAGATAGTCAAGGAAGGTGGAAACTTGACAATCCTATTGTGTGGACCCCAGAGTTGGTGCACAGATTGGAAACATCAGAGGATAAGATCACGTGCGTTGTTGATCATTGGCTTGATCAGATTATAGGAGGATTCATTACTGAGTTTGCAGTAGACACGTTAGTTAGCTATAGCGAGGCTGAGTGATGCTTTCTCAAAAGACCGTGAGGTAAGTATGTAAAGTCTTTGAATATGTGGATTAAAATTTTATTGTGTGAAAAAAGGGTTATGCAATTACCTTGATGTCTAGAGCCATGTGAAGTGGAAAAGCCTACAGAAACGAAAGAAGCAAGGGACCAGAGAATAGCCCTTTGATTTCACCTCCGCGAGGGGATGAGGAAGAGCTCGCGAAGGTCTTTCCATGAAGTGCGATCAGTTTGATATGGTAGAAGATTCCGCGCATACCACCCTCACCCACACCACCACCAGCTTCACTGCCTTCACCTCCATCTTCGCCTGTACCACCTCTACCACCACCGCGAGTCAATATGGAAAGCGCGATAAAGTTGCCTATGTTCAAGGGAGTAGGAAACGAAGATCTGGACTAGTTTTGGTTCGTGATAAGAGCTGTATGGGAATCACAGGGAGTGACATATGATAATATAAAGAAAGTGATGCTGGTCAGCACTCTACAGGATCGTGTGCTGACCTGGTCTATTAAGAATTCCAACGACAATCCAAATGCAGGGATCACAGAAATCCAAGTTGTGCTCAACAGAGAATTTAGTAGGCCGAAGTCAGAGGTACAGTCAATCGTTGGATTCATAAAGATCACAATGATACCAGGTGAGACTCCTTGGGAGTTGGATTAGAGACTGAAGTGCACAATTCGCAAAGCTAATATGACTTTGGCAGATGGAAAGCACCATGAATGGTTTGTAGCATCGCTAATGCCGCATTTGAGGAATGCGCTGTCACAATGGAAGTTAACGACTCAGGCAGAAGTCCTAGAGATCGCAATGAGGCTGCATGAGACCCTGATATAGGATCCTAACTTGGGAGTTTAGCAGATCCACATGTAGTTGAAAACCCTATTCCTTGAAATGCAGAGTCTGAAACAGGATAGGACAGCTTGCCCAGAAGTGCGTGAAGAGGTATGGTGTGTTAAATGTAAGGGTCAGGGTCACGGCAAGGACCACTGCCCGGTGTTCGCAAATTACCTCGCAGGAGGAGGATCGATTCCATTAAGACCGGAGGCACAAGCAGGATCTAGCACGACACTTGCTTTGTGGTGCGAGATTTGTCAAATAGGAGGAAAACATGCTACAGACAACTGCCATTTGTTACAGAAGTACACACAGAATTCGCAACAGTTGTTCTATAATTTTTGTAGATCGGTTGGACACAATGAGTGCACCTATAGAAGCTATGAACTAATGATGGATAGAACTCCCACCTATAGACTTCAGGCTGAAATGTGGCCCCTTGACTAGAACGTAGGAGTGGCATGAACCAAATTTTAGGGGCATGGACAAGGCTAAGGTGGAGGAGGGCCTGGAAGAGGTCACAGACAGCTGATATGTTACAATTACAGAGGGCTAGGAAATGATGCCTGTGATTGTATGAATCCAACACATCCATCATGTCTTTATTGTACCTTGTTTGATCACTAGACGGAGGACTATCATATGCTGATAGCTAGGTTGCGTGACAAGGGAGCGCTCCAACCTCCCTGGACTTAGAACCTGTAGATGATGAGGTCTGAGCCGCGTGAGGAAGATCTAAATGTGAACATTGTGCTTCGAAGTGGAATTAGGATGGGAGATGATAATGGCAAACAACCTGTAGATAGTACTTGTGTTTGCAAGGCTCTGACGAAAGAATGTTGGGTCCCTATAATACTAGTGATTACCCCATTACTATTTTAGTTATACCCCTTATTTATATTGTTGTGCCCCTATTACCCCCATGTTGTTATTTCTATGCCCCATAGAATCCCTCTATTGTTATTTTTGTGGCTTTCTATTATTATTGTTAGGTCGGCTGGATTATATTGTGACTCCTTAGACTCCTATATATAGAAAGGAGGTTTTGTCATTTGAATCATCCAAGAATTGTTCATTTATTTAATGTAAAGGAGGTTTCCCCCTTGAAGAGGCTGAATTCTAAGGCGTTGATCTATCTTTTCTATCTTTTCTTGAGCTGGTTTCATAACATTTGGTATCAGAGCTTTGGATTCTAGGGTTTCGCTGCTCCAAACAGGTCATCGTGGAATTTTCACTATAACTTTTCTTCTGTGACGTTTCAGAAGTCGCAAAAAAACCCATTTGAGAATAAATCTCGTTGAACCTTGGGTCCAAATTTTAGAGCTTTTCGCATGATATTTTCAGAGATATGATCTGAGGAAGTTGGTCTTTTTGCAGACTCCTGAATTACATTCAAAACAGGTGACCTGGGGAAAATCGTCATAACTTTCTCTCTGGGGATCAGATTGAAATTTTGTAAGAAGGTACAGAAATAGGACGGATTGTAGTTTCTTATATGCATGTTTCAGATCCAAAGGTTGAAACAGTGACTCGTGGCACGTCGTACAATTTCGCTCTACTGAGCTAGTCTAGAAGCAAGTCACTGTGGGAGATTTCACATAACTCTTCCTTGGAGAATCCAATTTGGGTCAAACTTGTGGCATTGGAAAGAGGATGCAGAAGGCTACTACAGGTCTCAATTTTAGAACTAGATGATCCGAAATTACAAAGATACATCAGATTCAATATCAGGCTTCTACAAAGTGAAAAAAGGTGTGTAGTTTTTTTTAAATTTTTGTGTAAGCTTGGTTTAATGAAATTCAAAGGGTATAGTAAAGCATTATTATTGGTAACTGATGCCTCGAGTAAAGAAAATGAAAACAACTAGTAAGGAACCTGAAAGCTCTAGCATGACTCATGAAGAAGAGGAAGAAATGCTACATGATATATCAAAATTACAAGAACAAGAGCAACAAATGTCACGCTCACAAAAGCTAACAGAAGCTAAGATAAATGGGGTGGAATATAGAATAAATGGCATAGAATCTAAGATAAATGGCGTGGAATCTAAGATAAAGGGCATGGAAGCTAAGATGGATGATTCGAAGACAGATTTGAAGAGAGACATGGCAGATTTGAAGACAGATTTGACAAATTTTCTACAAGAAATACTTACTAATGGTGAAAAGGTCGTAAAGGAAACTCATGATGTGAACAAAAGTAATGTTAATCATGATTCCATAGACTCTAATGTTGGATCGAAGACCCACCATATTCCAAAAATCGATATGAGGAAGTTTGATGGCAAGGATCCCGCCACATGGATATTACAGATGGAGCAGTTCTTCGATCTCAATAATGTGCAAAACACACAAAAGGTACGTATGGCAACTGTATATTTGGAACCAAATCAGTTTGTATGGTATCAATGGCTTTGATCTTGTAAAAAATTTATCACTTGGGCAATTTTTACGGAAGAATTGATAGCACATTATGAAGATACAAAAAGCAACACTTTTTTTAGCCAATTGATAAGTCTCAAACAAAAGGGTTCAGTAATGGAGCACATTGAGGAGTTCCAAAAATTGAACATAAGGGTAAAAGATATTCCAGAGGAGCATAGGATTGATGTGTTCATAGGGTCTTTAAAGGATAATATCCAACATGATGTTCGCCTTTGGGAACCTGATTCCTTAGAGAAGGCATTCAGGTTAGCAAGAAAAATGGAAAGCAAAATTATGGCAACCAGGAAGCATACCACTCACAACTATAAAGACGGAAGTGTTGTTTCCCCTAGTCTTCCACAACCTATAAGGTTGACACCACAACAATTGGAAGAAAAAAGAGCAAAAGGGCTTTGTTACAGTTGTGATAGCAAATACATTAAAGGTCATAAGTGCGCTGAGAAGAAATTATTCTACACAGATTGTGAAGAGGAAGAAGAAAAGGAGCAAGAAAGGTCAAAAGAAGAAGATATACTCTAGGAACAAAGCCTAGATGAAGAAAAAATAAATCTGACCATATCTTGTAATGCATTGGTGGGAATTACCACTCCTCAAACCATCAAGATAGAAGGACAAATCAAGAAGAAAAAGGTAATAGTGTTGATTGATTCAGGAAGCACCCAAAATTTTATTCATTGTAGGGTAGCAAAAGAATTGAATTGCTTCCTATATCTAGCACCAGAGTGTCAAGTGATGATTTCAAATGGAGGAACAATAAATTGCTCTTGAAGGTGCCATAATATCAAGCTATCCATGGGAGAATATGTATTGACTAGCCCAATGCTTTCCATTCCAATGGGAGGTGATGATGTTGTACTAGGAGTCTAATGGCTACAATCCTTGGGTACAATAGCTTTTAATTTTCAAGAACTTTTCATCAAATTTTCTACGGAAGGAAAGGAAGTTGAATTAAGGGGTATTGCAGGGAAACCAGGAAAGATAATCAGCGCTAATGGTATGACAAAGCTTCTAAAAAAGGAGCAAAGAGGTGTAATGGCACAATTATGTTCGCTAGATGTTTCCACATCGGAATCATCTATTTCTCCAGATCTCCAAAAAGTCTTGGACAATCATTCCAAGGTATTTGAGACTCCCAAAGGTCTCCCACCTATGCGTGATCATGATCATGCTATTCCTCTGATTCCAGGAAGTGTTCCTCCAAACATCAGGCCGTACAGATATCCCTATGTCTAAAAAAGTGAAATTGAACGTATGGTTGCAGAAATGCTAGAGGCCGGTATAATTCAACCAAGTCAAAGTTCTTTCTCTGCTCCAATAGTATTGGTGCACAAGAAGGATGGATCATGGCGCTGTGTCCGGATTATAGGGAGCTCAACAAGCTCACTATTAAAGATAAGTTCCCCATTCCTGTCATTGATGAATTACTAGATGAATTGCATGGATCAATTTACTTCACCAAGTTGGATCTTCGTTCGGGATATCATCAAATCAGAATGAAGATTGAAGATATTCCGAAAACGGCATTTAGAACTCATGAGGGCCATTATGAATTTTTGGTCATGCCTTTTGGCCTTACCAATGCACCTTCAACATTTCAAGGTTTGACGAATTCAATTTTCAAACCATTCCTTAGAAAATTTGTGTTAGTATTTTTTGATGATTTACTAATCTACAACAAGTCTTGGAAGGATCATGTTGAACACGTTGACAAGGTGCTACAACTATTGGAGGAGAAACAATTATATGCAAAAAGATCCAAATGTTTCGTTGGAGTCCAGGAGGTGGAATATTTGGGTCATATTGTATCTCATGACGGAGTTAAGGTAGACCCTAGCAAAATTAAAGCCATTAAGGAATGGAAAATCCCCACATCCATAAAGCATCTACGAGGATTTCTTGGGTTGACAGGGTATTATCGCAAATTTGTTAAGAATTATGGGAGAATAGCAGCACCTCTAACAACATTATTGAAGAAAGATGCATTTTCATGGACTCCGGAAGCAACAAAGGCCTTTGAATATCTTAAAGAGGCAATGTGCCAAGCACCGGTCTTAGCTACACCGGACTTCACAAAAACCTTTATTGTGGAATGTGATGCTTCAGGAAATGGAATTGGTGCTGTTCTAATGCAAGATGAAAGACCTATTGCTTTTGAAAGTCGTCCAATCAAGGGAAAGTTTTTAAGCAAAGCTATTTATGAGAAGGAAATGTTGGCAATACTCCATGCACTTAAGAAATGGCGACCCTACCTAATGGGAAGACACTTCAAGGTAAAAACAGATCATGATAGCCTTAAATACTTCTTAGAACAAAGATTATCCTCTGAAGAGCAACAAAAGTGGGTCACAAAGATGTTGGGTTATGACTTTGAAATCATCTACAAAAAAGGGAAGCAAAATGGGGTGGCAGATGCACTCTCAAGAAAGGATGAGGATGTGGAAGCATTGTTGTGCGCCATTTCTATTATCCAACCAGACTGGATAAACGAAGCAAGGGAGGAAAGGAAGAATGATGAAGAAGTGTGGGCACTTATTCGAAAGCTACAACAAGATTCCAGTACGTCTAATATTTTTAGCTGGAAAAATGATTCGTTATGGTACAAAGATCGCTTATACCTCTGTAAGAATTCCCAGCTAAAACAAAAGATTCTTATGGAATTGCACACTTCTCCCTTAGGAGGGCACTCAGGATTTTTAAAAACTTACCACAGGGTTAAGAAGGAATTTTTTTGGGATGGCCTTAAATTAGATATTCAAAAGTTTGTGGTAGAATGTTTGGTTTGCCAACAAAATAAAGTTGAAACAATTAAGACACCGGGTCTATTACAACCTTTATCCATTCCAAGCCAACGTTGGGAGGAGGTTTCAATGGATTTTATCATAGGTTTACCCAAGTTTGAGGTAAAGAGTGTAATCATGGTGGTAGTTGACAGACTTACCAAGTATGCACACTTTTGTGCATTATCACATCCATTTAAAGCCAGTACAGTTTCTACTGCATTTATGGAAACAATTCAAAAGCTACATGGAAACCCAAAGATTATTGTAAGTGACAGAGATCCCATTTTCACTGGAAATTTTTGGACAGAATTATTTTCTTGTCTTGGTACTCAGTTAGCTCATAGCTCATCTTATCATCCTCAATCTAATGGGCAAACTGAGATAGTAAACAAATGTTTGGAAGGATATCTTTGTTTCTTTGTATCTGATAAATAGACACAATGGGTCAAATGTTCGCCTCTGGCTGAATGGTGGTATAACACTTCCTTCCATACAGCAACAAAAATGACCCCATTTATGGAACTTTATGGGTATCAAACACCATCCATCACATCATATTTAAGAGAAAATTCTAAGGTTCAGGCAGTGGAACATCACATCGAACATCAACAACGAGTCCTCCAACTCTTAAAGGATAACCTCGTGTTGGCACAAAATAGAATGAAACAACAGGTAGATCAACATCGTAGTGAAATAAGTTTTGATGTAGGTGATTGGGTATTCCTACGGCTACAACCATATAAGCAAATGTCCCTAAAGAAAGCTAAGAAGGATAATAAATTATCACCAAAGTATTATGGTCCGTACAAGGTGTTGCAAAAGATTGGTACTATGGCATATAAATTGGAGCTTCCTGCAGCTTCTCGATTGCACCCAGTTTTCCATGTTTCATGTTTAAAGAAGGTTATAGGTGACAAGCTCCCAGTTCAAACAATATTGCCAGAACTTGATGAGGAAGGAAAAGTTATATTGGAACCAGAAGTAGTCACAGAAACAAGAACTCGACAGCTACGAAATCGATCAATTTCAAAGTATCTTATCAAGTGGAAGAACTTATCTGCTGAAGATTCCACATGGGAGGATGAGAATTTTATGCAGAAGTATCCTGAACTACTCAAGCGTTGAGGACAACACTTTTTTGAAGGAGGGGGGCATGTTGAGTCCTTATAATACTAGTGATTACCCCATTACTATTGTAGTTATACCCCTTATTTATATTGTTGTGCCCCTATTACCCCCATGTTGTTATTTCTGTGCCCCATAGAACCCCTCTATTGTTATTTTTGTGGCTTTCTATTATTATTGTTAGGTCGATTGGATTATATTGTGACTCCTTAGACTCCTATATATAGAAAGGAGGTTTTGTCATTTGAATCATCCAAGAATTTTTCATTTATGTAATGTAAAGGAGGTTGCCCCCTCAAAGAGGCTGAATTCTAAGGCGTTGATCTATCTTTTCTATCTTTTCTTGAGCTGGTTTCATAACAAAGAACCAAAATTTGATTTAGAGCACACTAAGGAAACCTTCATGGAAGCTAAGAAGAGCTTCGTTGATGCCTCCACTTTAGGAAGCAAGGATAGATCGGAGCCAGAAATGGACCCATATATGCTTACAACGTTCCTAGAAACATGCATGAAGCTACAGTGCGACAGTAAGGTTGTAAAGGGATTGTAGGTACTCATTAACAGATGCACTGAGATTGCGCTAGGGGAGTTGTGCACAGTTTGGAAGATTGGAAAGCATGCGACAAGGACGGGAAGAGAAATGAGGTTGACCACGCAGATTGGAGAATATGAGATGGACCAAGTAATTCTGGATTTAGGATCAGATGTGAACGTTCTGCCAAAGCAGACATGGGAGCGCATGGGAAGGCCTACGCTGCAATGGTCTCCTATCTAGTTGCAAATGGTGAACCAGTAAAAGATAATACCTATGGGGAGATTGTAGGGAATCACCGTGGATATTGAAGGGGCAAGCGCACTAGCAGACTTTGAAGTGATAGAGATTGTTGATGACAACAATCCCTACCCTGTGCTCTTAGGAATCAATTGGGCCACTGACATGAACAGGGTGATTAATCTGAAGAAGTGCAAGATGATTTTTGAGAAAAAGTCTCTGCGCGTAGTCGTACCTTTGGACCTTGCAGAAGGATTGTGCTACACAGAGCCGATGCGTGACTATGAAAGAGACAATGATTTGGACTGCATCTACAAGATAACCACGCGAGAGAAATACTGGGTAAATCCCACCATGGATGGATGAATCTCATGGGAGCGTAAAATCTCCTATACGTCGGATTCAAATGAAGAGATAGAGCAATGACAAAACTAGTTACACGAGGTAACCACACTAAACTGTAACATGATGACAAGATCGCTGCGCTGCATATCGACAGAAGTGAGAGATTTTCCTCCTTATGATGGATTAGGTGAGGTATATGTTTTCTTGGACAGATTTGAAAGGGAGGTGCCAGAAAAGCAATTTTTATAGGCTTTGAAGTGGGTACTCCACGCTACGCCCACGAGGTGGTGGGGTATGCACAAAGGAAACTATGAGGATTGGCGCGAATGCAGGAGGATGATGTGCATGCGTTTTGGGAAGCCTAAGATGTGATTAATAGAAAAATAAAATGGATGGGATGGTCTGTGCGTGAATTTGTCCAGGTGGGTACAGGCATATGGTAAACAACTTGTGTGGATGCACATGGACTTAGCATTGGGGAACATGGTCAATGAGCATGTGTTGGTGAGGCAATTGCACGAACAGTCCCTGAAGTTGGAACAATAGAGTGTGGAAAGAATGAGTGTGCAGAAGGTTACCTACATAGAAGAATTTAACAAAATACTGGACACTGCGCTGACCAAAGTATGGAATGCGCAGTGAAGTGATTCGAACCTGAGCATACCTGCAGTATTATGGGCTTATAGGACAACATGCAAGAAACTGACAGGACATACACCTTTCCGGTTGGTCTATGGAGTGGAAGTCATAATGCTAATTTAGTATATCATGCCTAGTCTCCGCATAACAGCTCTCATAGGTATGATGGACCGCGGAGCCCTGGACGAGAGGCTCGTGCAGTTGGAGGAACTTGAAGAGGAATGGTTTTTGGCTGGATTCCACTAGTAGGTACAAAAGCAGTGCGAAAGGCCTGGCACGATTGAGATATTAAGTTGCACACCTTCAAGGTGAATGATTTAGTGTTACTATATGATAGTGAGTTTGATAAATTCTTGGGAAAGTTCAGAATGAATTAGCTAGGACCATATGTTATTAAGGAGGTCACAGACGGAGGCGCAGTGTAGTTGGTAAAACTAAATGGAGAACCTTTCCCAGGCAAAGTGAATGGCAGTCGGTTGAAGCCATACACGGGTGGCCCGACTATCTAACTAGCCGATAGAAGCACAGTCTTAGTGCTCCAGGTAGCTAAAAGGAGGTGCAAGACTATAAACAGATATAGGGAATGTAGGAGCAGATACAGGGAAGCAGTTTAGATACTGCAGTCTCTAAACAGTGCATCCAGGAGATACAGCAGGCAACCGCTCAGTGCGTTGTCGACGTTGCAGCAATCTGAGCAAAGGTGGGAGGTCTCTACGCGAAGATATCTGCACTGACAGAATGACTCGAGGGCAAGTCATGATGTTTATGTCGGGGGCCTGTTGGGCGCGAGATCCCCCAAGGCAAGTTTTGGGGCTTAAAGCCCAAGTTTTGACTAAGTCTGATGTAAAGACTCTGCGATTTGTGGGCGCAAAGCATGAAGTTGTAATTGAGTCATAGGGTTGTCCACCCTTACTTTTGTAATGTAATGTCAGCTTGAGAGTTCTACCCATGGTTCGTGGACCATGGGATTGTATAAATAGAGCGAGGCTCTAAGTGTAAAGGGAGATCAATAATCGATAGAAGGGATGAGGAAGCATTGAGTCTAAAGTGAAAAGTCGAGTCTTTGGGTCGTAGAGTAGGAGAAGGCTCTGCAGTTGAGTGCGCAGAGGCCTAGTAGTCCGTAGCTGAGTGCACAGACCCCTGCAGCTGAGTGCGTAGGGCAGGTTGAGTCTGTAACCAGTTGAAGCATTAATAAAGAGAATTTTTACATTATTTTTGTGTATCTTTTCCTGTTTTATGCATTGAAGTATATTGGGTATGAATTGCAAGTTTACTGTTTATTTGTTGCGCGAACTTATATGAATATGTTGCTAAAGGTCCTCTTGGTCGAGCACCCTAAAGGGTGCGTTAGCACACTCGACTGTCAAGGAGAGGGTTTTAACGCTCACTCATCATATGGGTGAGGGACGGAGTCACTCACTATTCATATGGTGAGGGTCCTCTCCTCTCCCTAATGGTCGAGCCCCCTAAAGGGTCCTCTCCCTATGGTCGAGCGCCTCCGGTCCTTAACAGTCGAGCCTGCAATAAGTGAATATAAGATAAAGTATCTATTTACGCAAAGATGACTAACTGTTATAAGAAATAAGTAATATCCATAGTGTAACTTGGGGAAATAGCATAGATCGCAGCTCTACCAGTGTGAAATCTCCTCCGCCCTTGGTTAGGGCTATGTGAAGGCGAATATAATAGGGTGCGAAGGCCTCATAGGTTAGGAAAGTGCACGAAGTGACCTGCGCAATGGTATTCACATTTGGACTAAATCAACCCCTCAGACATCTCAAGGGTGCGGAAACTTGGTTCCAGCATCCCCCCATACTGCTTCAGTGAGACCTCAATCCGCGCTCCGCGGGTTGTTACTGAAAGGACTAGTAGTACAGGGATTTGTTTGGCTAAATAACTCCGAACCTGGGTCAGGCCCCTCAAGCCAACAATGGGAAATTTTTTGCATGGTTTTCACGCATCGCTTTGGGCATGATGGTTTTCTTCCCATGGTATTTTGTAGATCTGGTCAAGTGAAATATAGTTATGTTCTAATATATGGTTAATGTATTGGGGTTTATGATTTCTTCAACATGTATACATAGGTATTGTAACAATGATAGGAATATAATGAAAAATCAATCTGGTACTCCCGGTTTTGGGATCTAGGGGAAAATATTTGTGTATGTTTGTTTTATGTTCTCTCCATTATTTTTCTTCTTTAAGAATTCTTTTGCAGGTAATTTTTGTACAGGCTTAAAACCTACAATCTTCAAAATGGATGATAATCAAAGAGCTTTCAAGAAAGATAGGATTTATTTCTTCAAAAGATGATGAGTAACCAAAAATATTCAATGATAAAGAGAGAGAGAGAGAGAGATGATGATGACTTGATGTAGTATCGTTCCTTAAAGATGAATGATGCTCCTTCAAACTTCCTCCTTGAGTCATTTCTTATATCCTTCCTTGTGTACTTTTTTTAAATGATGTCCTTCAAATAATTCTTGATGATTTTCTTCTACTTATGCCAACAAGAGTGATATTCAAGCTACCTTCTCCTCACCTTAGCTCTGATACCATGTTGAGAAATCATTGGGGAAGAAATAAGTATAGATTTATCTTTTACTTGATAATTGATTGTTATTATGTGTTGTCTTCTTATTACTTTTATTATGTTCTGATCATCAAACAATTACCAAAACTATAAAATATGAACATCACAAGAGACAATGAACACAGAAGATAGGCTCCATGTTAGGGAAAAAAACCCCTCCAAGGGGAAAACCTAGAAAATCTCCTCTTCTTATGGAATATAAAAAGTGAGAATTACAAGATCCAAACATCTAGACAAAGTCCTTCCACAAGTCCCAAGCCATCCCTCTTTCCAACCTTCTCTATCCAAGTCAAATTCAATAAATTCAACACTAGTTAATGGTCAACAATAATGGTAAAACCGTCATTTTCAGATTTTCAACTCTTCCTGAAATTCTCAGCCCCTGCTATAGACATGTACCTTCTCACGTGTGGAAAAAACTAGGTCATAATTCACACACGTGAAAAAACAATCTCTCTTTTGACTCTCACCCTCTCCTTTGACTTCTTCTCTTTCTCTTGATTTTTTTCGTTCCTTTTCTTTCTCTCCTTCACACATAAATCAAAGTGTGTAATGATGCTGCAAATTAGGTTTAATTTCATTGTATTTATACCCTTCCAGGAGGTTGAATATGTGTCTCGCTGGGCCGACTTGTCCAAAAGGGTTGACCTGGCCTTGTGGAGGACAATTTGACTGTTTTGACTCAAATAAAAATTATTTTACATATTTTTCAAGGAGTCCAATTAGGAATTTGACTCAAATACATTGATTTGGATCATGAAACTATT
The DNA here is from genome assembly GCA_031772625.1 of Pinus tabuliformis. NCBI lineage: Eukaryota > Viridiplantae > Streptophyta > Pinopsida > Pinales > Pinaceae > Pinus > Pinus tabuliformis. The sequence goes on along the minus strand of CM062812.1, from coordinate 985,907,283 downwards.
TATTTTGACTTGAAAATTCCTAGAAGCATGAAGACCATGCTTGGCCTAAATAATAATTTGACTTTAAGCATGAAACCAATGCTTAAAAAAATAATAATAAATAATTTTATTTTTCTTACTTTTTGTTTTTTAATAAAACATAAAATTACATAAGTACAATGACAATTATGAAGACCAAACCTAGTTATATTTTTCAACATTGTTAACGTAGTTTAGTGATGTGTTCCTAGAGGAGATCCTAGGATTATCACCCATAAGAGATATCAGTTTTTCCATCGAACTGCTTCTGGGATCAGTGTCGGCCTCGAAAGCTCCCTGTCATATGAGTACATCAGAACTGGTGGAGTTGAACATATGACTTAAAGAAATGTTAGATAAAGGGTACATTAGACCCAATCTGTCATCCTAGGAGCCCCAATGTTATATGTAAATAAGAAGGATGCCACACTGTAGCTGTGCATTTATTACTATCAATTGAATAAAGCTATAATGAAGGACAAGTACTCACTTCCTATAACTAATGACTTGTTGGATCAATTGAGAGGATCTACAATGTTTTATAAAATAGATTTAAGATCTGGATATCATCAAGTTTTAATTAAGGATGAAGACATCCATAAGACAACCTTCAAGAAAAGATGTGGACACTATGAATTTGTGGTGGTGTCATTTGGGCTTACAAATCTACCAACCACATTTATGTGCCTAATGAACAATACCTTTTTCCTGTATTTGGAAAAAATTGTATTGGTTTTTGTGGATTACATCTTGGTTTACTCAAAAACCCAATAAGATCATATGAAAGCAGTGTTGCAATTACTAAGGGAACACAAGATATATGCCAAGCTCAAAAAATGAAAGTTCTTCCAAAAATAAGTTCAATACTTGGGGCATTTCATTTAAAAATAGGGAGTGGATGTGGACCCCAAAAATATCAAGGTCATAATGGAGTGGATCACTCCTTGAAATGTCACAAAGGTTAGATCCTTCATGGGGTTGGTTGGATATTATAGATGATTCATTCAATTTTTTTTAAAGATTCAACATCCAATCACAATCTTACAAAGGAAAGGAGTCAAATTTAAATGGACATTAGAGTGTGTAGCCATATTTGAGCATCTTAAGAAATTATTCACATGTGTACCTATTTTGAGAATAATAGACCGAAAGAAGGAATTTATGGTTTGTACAGATGCCTACAATGAAGGTTCAGGTGAAGTCCTAATGCAAGAAGTACATTTTATTTTTTACAAGTCGAGGAAATTAAATGAATATGAGAAGAACTGTTATTACTCTTGACTTGTAGCTTGCAACAATAGTGCATGCATTAAAAATGTGGAGGCTCTACTTGCTTGGGATTTTTTTTTGCATTGATGTCAAACCATGGGGGGTTGAGATACTTGTTTAGTCAAGAAAAACTAAATGCTAGACAATCTAGATGGTTGTCTTTGATCAATGAATTCAACTTCAAGATAAAGTACATTAAAGGCAAGGAAAATAAGGTAGCAGATGCACTTAGTAGAAGTTTCCAAGTGGTCCACTTGGTGACCATGAGAACTTGTGAGATTCATTTCAAAGAAAGAATAAAAGAGAAATTGCTACATGATAATAATTACCAATATGTGAAGGAATACTTGAAAAATGAGCCAGAGAAATTAATGTGCACGAGCTATAAAATCACTAATGATGGTATTTTATTGTTTAAAGATAGATAGTATGTGCCTTGTGTAACTGACTCAATGAAGTTCATCCTGGATGATTTTCATAAGAGACCTTACTCAGGTCACCTTTGTTATCAGGAAAAATAACAACCATAAAGAAAATGTATTATTGGTCTAGATTGAAGAAGGAATTTGGTGAATACATTGCCAAATTCCTAGAATGCCAATAAGTTAAAGTACAATGTAGGCACCCAATAAGATTGCTACAACCAATCCCAATTCCTACGTGGAAGTGGGAAGTCATATTTATAGACTTCATTATGGATTACCAAAGACTACCAAATAACATGATGCCATTATGGTAGTACTGGACAAGTTGATTAAGGAAACTCACTTCATAATTGTCAAGTCCACCCACAAAACCATTGATATAGCTCATATGTTCATGAAGGAAATATTCAGATTGCATGATGTACCTAATAAAATCATCTCAGATAGGGACACCAACTTCACCTCCCGTTTTTGGAAGGAATTGTTTGTTAGTTTTGGAACCCATCTAGCCTTTAGTACCACATATCATCCTTAGAAAGATGGCTTAACAGAAAGATTGAACAGGTTTCTAGAGGAAATATTGAGAATCTATGTCACGCAATATCCAAAGAAGTGGAAATAATTCCTATCATTAGTGCTGTTTGTATATAGTTCAATGGGTATCAAGAGTCACTAAATATGAGTCATTTTGAGGCATTGTATGGCTATAAATGTAACACTCATATTAGCTAGGATGACCTAGTGAATAGTGTGGTTCTTGGAATACATATCTTGAAGGAAATGGAGAAAGAAGTGCTCAAAATATAGCAGAAATTAAAGGAAACTCAAGACAGACAAAAGAGTTATGCAGACCAGTAGAGGATTCACAAAGAATTCCATGTGGTAGAGCATGCATACCTCCACATTAGAACAAGAAAGAGCTCACTGAAAGTGGTGACTTGTGCTAAGATGACACCTATATTTTGTGGACCATTTTAGATTTTGGAAAGAGTGGGGCTAGTGGCTTATAGATTGGCCTTACCACCCACAGTTAAACCACATGATTTTTTTCACATTTATTTGTTAAATAAGTATGTACATGACACTAATAATATTATTGACTTCTCTTTCATATAGGTGGAACCTAAGGGAGAGTTCCAACCAGAGCCTTTGTGCTTTCTATAATGGAGATAGACCACACTCTTGAATTTAGTAATAGAGAAGGTCAAGGTGCAATGGAAGAACTTTGGACCAGATGAAGCAACTCGAGAGATGGAAGAACAAATAAGGGTACTATACTAACTTTTGTTTAATTATTAAGTGGATGTAAGAGCTTGATTACAAATATCATCTTTGTTCTTTTGCTTTTTAATTGTAGAAACATCAACGATGGTGTTCCTTTAAAGGGTTGGGGTTTGTGACAGTCCTAAATTTCTAACCCCTCTTTTTGTATATGTGATTATAAATGTAAAAGATAATATGGAGACCACAAATAGATGTGACAAATCTTGTAAAACATCTAAGTATTAAACTATCTTCTTGAAAATAATAAAAATATGAAATTTTGGCCTGAAGGGAGGGACACAAAGATGCAAGTCTAAGGGAGAGTGGAGAAGTGGGAGAGTAGTGTTTGGTGGCATAAAAAATTGAACCACCACCTAAAAGTTGGAAAGGACATGATTGGATGAAGGAAAATTCCCACATTTTCATTATTCCTCATCGTGAGTGAAGTGAAGCTTGATAGTCCCATAGGAAATGAAGGGACACAAGGAAGATAAACCACATAAAAAGGAGGAACATAGATAAAACAAAAAAGGGGAGACTCGGGAAAACAAGGGTGGAATAGGACATTGGAGAAAGCCAAAACACAACAACAGAGAGAGATTTTTTCTAGAACGTTGGAAATTGAGTGTAGGAGAAGTGTTGAATATGAAACCGAGTCTCGTGATTTGAAATTGGTGTATTTTCCCTTGTATTAATGTTTTGAGGCCATTGGATTGTGTGTGTCCAAGTCTGACTAGCTAGTGGGAGGCTTAGAGGAGGACCAAACCACGAGTGCTTGTTGAGGAAGTTGATAAACCACTAAGTGCTTGCTAAATTAGTTAATAAATCACTTAGTTCTTGTTGAATGGATTGATAAACCACTCGAGAACTTGATGTAAGGTTGAAAAACCACCTAGCAAGATGAGATGATCCTTTTGGGTAATTTTTGTGAGGTTGATAAACCACCTGAAAAGTGGGCTACATGCTCCTACAATGATTGCTTTAAAATTACAACTAATAAACCACCTAGATAGTGGACTTAGATTCTTGGAATTGTGAAATACCGCTATTACCCCTTGAGCAAATTCCTTGAGCAAGCAACCCTTAGATTTGGATCTTTATCAAGGGTGGAGAACTATATGAGAGATTGTAGTGTAACTCCCCTCTGGTTGGGTGGAGAGTTTAATTCCATCCTCTAGTTTCTAGCCATTTCAAGTTATTCAAATACGTATAATGACTTATGCATAAATGAATTATGGATGACGAAATTGTCTAATATGTTATTGAAAAATTTATACTTCAACACTACTCATGGAAGGTTATTGGATTCATTGGATATTCATGGTGAATGAGTTGCCTTATATGTCTTTATGGTTATGTGAAATTATAGAACTATGTGATGGTTATTATATTGATGAACTACATGGTTACTTATATGAATATGTTTGGTTGTATGAGGTATTTCTGCTAACTTTAATTACAAGTGTTTCTAGATATCCATCATGTTTATGAATTTAATAGTTCATATTGTTCTTAATATTGTAGATTATCTCACATAATAAGAAGGTAAACTATGTGATGTATGTTATGTGAGGACTCAACTAGTGCTGACAGTTACTTGGTATAATAGTGATGCAATGATGTTATGGTTTATACACACTTTTACATTGTTGTGAGACGTTGATACTCACTAAACAAAGCTTAGTCTATAGCTTTCTTATGTAATCTATGCTATGGAGAAACATCTCTCTTTTTCTTAGAATCCACGATAAGTTAATCTCTATTGGTGTTATTGAGTTCTTGTGGACATGGCTTAGTATTTCTGAAGGTTTGTTATTAAGATTTTCCCATTGTCTTAGAAATTTGGTATTTTGGTAGAAGCACTGATTCTTTAGGAAATTCTAGTAAATTTCCCTAAATTTTCCCCTGTATAGAACCTTGGTAGTAATCTGGTGCTTATCCAGGAAAGGATGGCCCTTTTAATGAACTTTCTATCTAGATCAAATACTTCTTCTCTATTCAAGTGTTGTTGTATCCAAATAATTAACAAGGTGGATTCCAAATCTCCTTTGTGGATGCCTTCAATGATCCAAGCATCTGGATGGACATGACATGTACTCATTGGAAATGGTCTTGATTTAGTTCGGATCATATTTTGGTACTTGCACAATTCATAACCAAAGATTTAGGATGGGACCTGAAATTGGTGGTTCATATGTGAAAGGTTGGATTTACTTGTGAAGTTGAAGGTGTATATGGGGCCTGAGGTTGGAACATGGTGTACACCCTCGTGGGGCCTAGATGTTCACTGAGATGAACCTCTATCGCCACAACCAAGTAATCTAAAGGCTCGAGGGTCCTGAGTGTGTTAAAAATGGAAAATTTTGTGACATCCTAGATTGATCTAGAACTAGATATAATGTGAAATTATTAGATAACGTCGAAAGGGAGGACCAAATGGTCCCCATGGTACCCACCAATCACCACCTATTTTCCTTCATTTAATTTTAAATTATGTGATGGTGAAAAACTCAGGTGACATGACCTGGATTTGGAGACAAACCCATTTATGATGACTTGTAGGGGTGATGTGGAGGCCACGTGGGCACCACTTGATCTTAACACTACCCACCACTCACCGTTGTAACCAATGCACAATGTAACATGGAATGGGAAGTGGCGGTGGAGAAGTGAAAACAGCTTTTGTGAAACTTTTCCATCTATCAGGGCCATCAACTATCGGGACCACCCTCATCATTGAGCGATTTCTTTTCTATGTTGTGATCGTAGAGTCTACAAGATCAATTATATGTGGGGACTCATGTCTTTCTTAAATTTAACACATAAGGGTTGGGAGGGTCATATAGGAAACACTATTAAACCAAAAAAGTATGTGGGTGTCAAAGATCTATCATGGGAGTCCCTTGTCTAATCTGCAAATCAGGTACGTATTCCCTCACAAACCACCATTGAAAAAACAACTTTTCTTGTTAGAATAGGCATGCTGACATTGACATGGAAAGTGCCATGGGGACCTAGTAGTGTTCACATGGATGCCATGAAGGGGGTTTGGGTGAGTCACATGGATTCCATGAATGGGGTGATGAGCCCTAATATTGCAACAAGAATGCTGCAACTCCCAAGGCTACCAACTTCAATTATCAACTTGGGGTTCGTACAAACTTAGAGGTGACAATGCTATATGCATAGTAGGTCAATCTATACTCATGTCATATTCAGTTATTGAATTAGATCAATGTATGTAGATACCACTCCTCCAAATATCTTACAAATAGAACTTGCATGAAAAGACAAGAGTATACTCTAATTGCAGGAAGGTAAACATGATCCTAATTGCAAAAATGAAAGTGCCATTGAAAAAATGTAAAGTATAACTAAAATTATAGAAAGGGGAAGTCTACACTAATTTCATAAATGAACCATGCTATTCTACTTGCAAAAAATAAATCAATATTATACTTGTAGAATGTAACTCATTACTCTACTTTCAGAATGTGAAAATTTGCTTGATAAAGGAAACTTGATCTAAAGAGTATGACTAGAAAATATAAGGAAAACTTAAAAAAAATAGGTCTATCCTAATTGCAATGAAGAGTTTACCTTCTTATCACTGAGTTCAACATAATTTAGCTTCAGTAGCAGAGTCTTTATACATTGCACAAAAGAACAATCTTTGGGATTCAAATGTGGAAATTTGTCTTCTAATTCTAATTGTTGTTCTATACTTGTAGTGAAGGAAGGATGGGTCTAAAGTGGTCCTTGGTCTTTCCCAATCATTTATTGAAATCCTGGAGATCATTATTCAATCCAAAAATGCAAAAATCAATACCTTAAAGAAAATTTGACCAACTTTAGACAATTCTACATGACTGTTATAGGATGCTACATGATTGTCCTGTTTTGTTATAGGATTAGATTCAAGAGCATCATGAGAGTAGGAAAGGTGTTTTGAAGGTGGTCGAAGGTAGATGACGGTGTATGAATAATATGTGAGACATTTTTACAAGCTTAGCGCCCCTCAGAGGCCCATCTTGTACAAAAGTACATTCCCCACAGTGTTCCTGAATAACCCTGAAAAGATGATCTTGGTAGAAGAATTTAAGAGCAGTATGAGGTGTCAAGAAGGAGGATGGTGATGAAAAAATGGATGTAAGATGAATGTATCAATCCATGCAAGTCACTAGCATTTCATGAAGACTAACAACCAACCTCTTTTTACTCTTGGAAAGAACATAAATCTAGTGATAAAATTGCAACAAATCAAGATGGAAAGGATGGGTTTAATTGTATTTCATCAAGAGCTAATATATCCTACAACATGCATCTAATCCATGTGAAAAGGCATGATCTTAACTTATAGGATGCAGAAATAGAGTATGCAAGAGAAATATAAACCAAAGCCTAGAAACTTTCAAAGGAAAACAAACAAATATTTTTGGCTTCTTGTTGTAGACTCACCCACATTTCCCACAAGGGAGGTGGTAACCAGGCTTGCAACTACAATTTTTGATATCTAAATTTTGTTTAAACAAGGAAAGAAGTTCCACTACTCAAGAAATGAAAAAATAAAATACATAAGAGAGACTAGAGCCTCTATGCTGGGCCCTAACCCAAGGGTCTCAACCCTCCAAAGTTAACTTAGATATAAAGCAACAATGAATCTTTCATTAACAGAAAATGGAGCTCAATACATCATATCAAAATGGAAATAACAATCTCAGGTACTTAGATCTCAATAACTCTTCCTATCTCAAAAAATTCGAATCCTAATGAGCCCTTATACCTATTTATTTATACAAAAGATGACTGAGGGGCAACCACCTTGGAAGGAGGACTGCTTCCCTCCAAAACCTTGAAAATAGTGGATCTAGTTCCCTTAGATCCTCTCATGCACTTGAGTTCATTGGCTTCTAGTGGACCTTGAATTTTAGGTGAGTGCAGATGAGTGATTCTATGGATCACTTTGAGTCAAATGAGAGTAAATTCAATGAACAAGCCTCCTATAGTTCCTCTAGTTGCCTCCAATGTGCCTCTACATCATAAATGTACCCAAAAATGCTCTCTTTCCTGAACATAAACCACATTAGGCCACAAAGTATGACAAAGACCCTTTAGTCTTCCTACTAAGAACATTATAGCCAAAAATGTAAATTAATGTGAGGAAAGAAAGAATTTATGGTCTGGAGGATAGCAATATGGGCCTTAAAGTATACATTTTGATGGGACCCATCATCACCCCCTTATTGAAAGTGTTTCTCACCCTCTGAGAAAATTACTCATTGATGTGAAGTGCATGCATGGCCTTGGTGGCCTCTCTGACCTCCCAAGGAATATCAAATGGTGTGCCTTCCTATGGATAAAACCCTACATTTTCTTCTATGTCTTCTTACTCCCTTTGTTCCTCTGCTTGATCTCTTCTCTCCTGTAGGCCCAACAATAAGGGAGGACTAAGTTTGAGCCCTATCCAATTGATTTTCAACCTTTGAATTTTATTTTTTTATAGTAGGGTTCTTTCCATGGCATTCCTTAACCATTTTGGGGGGGTGATACTCTTTGATTTGCAGACTGTGGGGCATAACATGCCAACTCCTTTGGAAAGCCTTCAAGCTCTCAGTTACCAACAACCTAAATTTATCCTCAAAATGGAGGATAACTTGTTATTTTGTTTCCATGTAGCAAGGGGCCAATTCGGGATAAACAAAGATGATGTTGTGGTTACTGATGATATCCTTGGGGCTTGTTAATTATTCCCTAATGTATGGGGGATCACTTTCTTCCTTGGCCATAATCTTCTTTACTTACTCACCCCTTGTTTCCTCATAGGTTAGCTAAGAGGTTAGTGTCATCAGTTGTACATCCCCAAATTTTGAGTTAGAGTCCCAAAATCTCATGTCTATGAGGATCATGGTGTGCATATATAATTCAACCATTTTGGTCCTATCCCCAATGCTTACTTGCTGGAAAACATTAATGAACCTCTTATAATCCTGAAATGGTAGATGTTGGGAGTGGGATCCCCCAAGGGAAGTTTTGGGGTTAAAATCCCATGTTTAAGTCAAATTTTGTAATATAATTGTAAAGACTCCGCATTTTGTGGTCACGGAGCGTGAAGGTGTTATGTGTCAAAAAGGGTAGTCTGCCCTTATTTTTGTAAAGTAAATTCGGCTGTAAGAGACCTACCCATGGTCTGCGGACCATGGGATTGTATAAAAAGAGCTAAGCTCTAAGTAGTTTGAAGAGACAATGGCAGCTTATGTAATAGAGTGATAGCTCTGAAGAAGAAGTATAAGTCTTGGGTCGTAAATTAGGTAGAGGCTCTGCAGCTGAGTGCGCAGAGGCCTAGGGTAGAAGTCCGCAACTGAATGCGTAGACCCCTACAGCTATGTGCATAGGGTAGACAAAGTCTGTAAATGCTTGGAAGATATTAATAGAGAGAGATATTCTGCAATTTATGTGTCTTTGTTCTGTTGATACATCTGGATATTTTATGTATGAATTTCCTTTACTGTGCTTATATGATGTGTGAAAGAATGCAATTACATTAATTAATTGGACACATTTATGAATATCTGGTTACACAATGTTAACTATAACTATTTGATAGCCCCAAGGGTTAGATCAGTTGGTCAAAAACCGTGCCTTATCATCGGGAGGTCACAAGGTCGAATCCACCCAAAGCCCTTGGGGTTAGGTCTTGCAGTAGGCCGAGGAGCGATTTAGCCCAACTATCGCCCTAATTTTTCCATGGACATAGCGATCACTCACTGACCAGGGTGCTCGTGAACCACATGCAAAAAAAAAAAACCTATAACTATTTGATAAGATAAGAAAATCACTTAGATTAATCAGGGAATTTGTACGACACACTGCTCTAGTAGCACGAAAGTACCTAAGTAGCAGATAAGGGCTGCACGAAGGTCGATCATACCCTTTCATGGAGGTATTGAAGGCTGGACTAGAAGGCTAGTCTTGCAACCCCTAGAGCGAAGCGACCTACGCGAAGGTAGGGATAAAAGGAATCAAACGACATCACAACCATCTCAAGGTGTGAAAACGTGGTTCCAGCATCCCCCCATACTACTTCGGGTGAGACATCGATCTGCGCTCCGTGGGTTGATGCCGAAAGGGCCAGTAGTGTAGGGATTTTTTTGGCTAATTAATGTTGAACTTGGGTCAGGCCCCCTCAAGCCAACAAATGGTTCCATTGTTGGGACCAGAATCTGCATAAGAGATGTCTGATGTTGTATCACCGGAATCCAACTAAGAAGGAGATTAGAGACTAGTTGGATAGGAAGATCCACGAATTCGCGGCATAGGAGAATAGGAACCCACGACTGACAAAGGAACAGTGGTTGGATAGATACCTATATACAGAGATCCACGAGATCTTCTTCTGATCCTTCCCTATTGAGCTATACAAGTGGATCACGAAGCTCACAGATAGCCAAGGAAAGTGGAAACTTGACAGTCCTATTGAGTAGAACATTGAGCTAGTGCGAAGGTTGGAAGTGACGGAGGATAAGATCACCCGCACTGTTGATCATTCACTCGATTGCATCATAGGAGGCTTTGTGACTGAATTACCGGTTGAAACCTCAGTTAGCTATAGTGAGGCGGAGCATAGATTTTTCAAAGGATCGCGAGGTAAGTACGTAAAATCTTTGAATACCTAGATTAAAATGCTATTGTGTGAAAAATGGGTTATGTAGCTACCTTGATGTTCAGGGCTACGTGAAGCGGAAAAAATTACAGGAATGATGGAAAAAAGGGTCCGGAGTATAGTCCCTTGATTTCACCTCCGCAAGGTGACGAAGAAGGGATAGCGAAGTTTTCTCCACAAAGTGCTATTTAGTTAATAAGACAAGGATTCCTACGAATACCACCTCCACCCACACCACCTCCAACTTCACCACCATCACCTCCAACTTCACTCGTACCACCTCCTCCTCCACCACAGTTCAGTATGGAAAATGCATTGAAGTTTCCTTTGTTCAAAGGCTTGGGAAATGAATACCCAGACCAATTTTGGTTCATTGCGAGGGTTGTATGGGAAGCTCAAGGTGTTACAGATGATCATATAAAGAATACAACGCTAGTTAGTGCTCTGCAAGATTGCTCGCTAACCTAGCATATCAAGTACTCCAATGATAACCTGAATGCTGGAGTGGCAGACATCCAGGCAGCACTGAGTAGAGAATTTAGTAGGCCTAAATCTGAGGCACATTCAATTGTGGGATTCAAAGAAATCACGATGCAACTAGGTGATACACCTTGGGAACTAGATCATAGGTTGAAGTGTACAATCCGCGAAGCCAACATGAATTTGACAGATGGACAACATCACAAGTGGTTTGTAGCTTCGCTACTACCACACTTAAGGAGTGAGATGTCGCAGAAAAAGATAACAACTTAGACAGAGGCCTTGGAGATTTCCATGAGGCTACATGAAACCCCGATGCAAGATCCAAATATAGGAGTTCAACAGATCCATGCACAGCTAAAGAACCTATGCATTGAGATGCAAATTCTGAAGCAAGACAAAATTGTTCGACTAGAGGTGCACGAGGAGGTATGGTGCTTGAAATGCAAGAGTCAAGGTCATGACAAAAACCATTGCCCAGTCTTTGCAAAATACATTGCAAGAGGAGGACCGATGCCTTTAAGGCTAGAAGCTCAAGCAAGACCTAGTGCGGGGTCTACATTATGGTGCACTATCTATTAGGTAGCAAAAAAACATGCCACGGATAGCTGTCACTTGCTACAGAAGTTTGTACAAGCACCACAACAGATCTTCTGCAACTTTTGTAGGTCGGTAGGACATGATGAGCGTACTTGTAGGAGATATGAATTGATGATGGATAGAACTCCCGCCTATAGGGTTCAAGCTGAAATGTGCCCCCTTGACCAGAGCGCAAAGATGGCGCGGACAGAATTTCAAGGGCACGGACGAGGCCGAGGTAGAGGAGGACCTAGCAGAGGTTGAGGACGATTGATTTGCTACAATTGCGGAGGACCAAGACACTATGCCCACGATTGCACTAATCCCACGCGTACATCGTGCAAGTATTACATGCTATTTTATCATGAAACAAAAGACTGTCCTACACTAATAGCTAGAATACATGACAAAGGGGCACTACCACCCTCGCCGACTCTAAACTTGTAGATGATGAAGTCTCAACTACGTGAGGAAGATCCAAATGTAAATATAATGTTCAGAAGTTGAATCGTGATAGGAGATGACAAGGGGAAACAACCAGAAGATAGTACATGGTTTCACAAAGCTCTGATGGAGGAGGCTAAGTTCGATTTGGAGCGCACATGCGAAACCTTCATGGAAGCTAAGAAGAGCTTTGTTGAGGTGTCCACCTCAGGAAGAAAGGATAATCCTGAGTAGGAGATGGACCCCTCTATGCTCAAAACTTTCTTGGAGACCTGTATGAAGTTATTGCGCAATAGTAAGGCTATAAAAGGGTTATAAGAGCTCATCAATAAATGGCCTAGAACTGCACCAGGTGATCCACGCATAGTACGAAATATTGGAAAGCATAAAACAAGGACAGTACGGGAGATGAGATTGATCGCGTAGATAGGAGAGTATGAAATGGATCAGGTTATTTTGGACCTAGGGTCAAACGCGAACGTCCTACCGAAGCAGACTTGGAAACGAATGGGGAGACATGTGCTGCAGTGGTCTCCAATTCAGCTAAGGATGGCAAATCAGCAGAAGATCATTCCCATGGGGCGGCTACAAGGGGTGACTGTGGATATTGAGGGAGCGAGTGCGCTGGTTGATTTTGAAGTAATATAGATAGTGGATGATAGAAATCCCTATCCTGTGTTCCTGGGAATTGACTAGGCTACTAATATGAATAGGGTAATCAATCTGAAGAAGCGAAAGATGATCTTTGAGAAGAAATCATTGCATGTAATAGTACCCCTCGATCCTGCTAAAGGATCGTGCTATACTGAACCAGTCCGCGATTATGAGAGTGATGACGACCTGGACTATATCTATAAGATAATAGCGCGAGACCAAGATTGGGTGAATCCCACCGCGGATGGACGAATTACATGGGATCATGAGAGTTCCTGCACTTCAGACTCTGATGAAGAAATAGAACGCTGGCAGAATCGGTTACATGAAGTAACTACACTGAATTGCAACATGATGACCTGATTGCTGCGTTGTGTGTCATCAGAGGTAAGAAATCTACCTACTTATGATGGTCTGAATGAGGTAGATATCTTTTTGGATGCATTTGAAAGGGAGGTACCAGAAAAGTAGCACTTCCAGGAATTGTATTGGGCACTGCGCGCTACGCCCGCAAGATGGTGGGGTACGCATAAAGGAAGCTTTGATGATTGGTGTGAATGCAGGAGGATGATGAGAACATGATTTGGAAAGCCTAAGATCTGATTGATAGACAAGTATGATGGACAAGATGATTCGTCCGTGTATTTGGCCAAATGGACCCAGGCTTATGGAGAAAAGCCCCAACCTGAGTGGGTGCACTTGTTCTGTCATACCCTGGATGTGGTCCCGATGAATTGGTACGTAGAAACAGAGCTCTGCCATGGGACAAGCGAATGGGATATCCTGCGCGAAGGATTCATGATGACATTTAGTTTTGAGGATGGGTTTGACAGTATTGATGAAGCGCTACAAGAGGTGAAAGCAACAATCTTTAGGATACCGCAGGATCCTTTAGACCCGATTCAGCCTGAATGGGCTACTCAGCTGAGTCGTGTGCTAGAATGTTATAATGTAACTACTGAAGAAGAGGACAAGGATCCATGGAAGATTAACATTCCAGAAATAGAGGGTCACTGCGCGGTTCAAGGACTGCAGATTGAGAACCCTGATATAACCGCGCCGTTGAAAATGAAACAAGTAAACATTGGTACTGAGGAAGAACCCAAATTCGCGAAGATTGGAGATTACTGGGATGACACGATGGTGGATAAGGTCATTGAATTGCTCCGTGAATACCAGGATTTATTCCCTACCAAGTTTACAGACCTGAAAGGGATAATCGGGGACCTAGGTATGATGAAGATTACATTGAAACCCAACTCGAAGCTGGTTAAGAAAAGACCTTACCGTCTCAATCCAAAATATAAGGAAAAGGTCCACTTAAAGTTGGAAAAGATGCTCGCAACAGGCATCATTGAGCCCGTGGAAGAATATGACTGGGTGAGTCCAATGGTGGGATAGGAAAAGAAGCAGAAGGATGAAATAAGGATATGCATGGATCTTAGGAAGCTTAATGATGCTTGTGTACATGATCCTTTCCCGACCTTGTTCACTGATGAAGTGTTGGACAATGTAGGTGGCCAGGAAGCATATTCCTTCACTGATGGGTTCTCTGGGTACCACCAAATCAAAATCGCGCCGGAGGATAGGAATAAGACAACCTTCGGAACTGAGTGGGGTTGTTTTCAGTACACTATAATGTCATTTGGATTGAAGAAGGTGCCTACGATCTTCTCGTGTGTAGTTGTGGCTGCGTTCAAGGAATTTATTCATAAGTTCCTGGAGGTATATTTTGAAAACTGGACTGTATTTGGGTTGGTTAAATGCCATGTAGCAAGCTTGCCTCTGATGCTGGAAACCTGTCAGAGATACCAGATCACGCTCAATATCAAGAAGTGTATGTTTTGTGTTCCTTTTGGGAACCTATTGGGGCATGTGGTTTATAGACAGGGACTGATGGTATACCCCGCGAAGATCGTGGTGATACTAAACTTGGAAGCATCGAGGAGTGTGAAGTAGTTGTGCGCTACTTTGGGACATATGGGATATTACATAAAGTCTATCAAAGGCTATGCCTAGATCACCGTGGCTATGGAGAAACTGCTGAAGAAGGATGTCACATTCTGTTGGAACAAAGACTGCAAGAATAGCTTGGATATATTGAAAGAAAAGATGGTCATCGTGCCGATTCTAGTCTTCCTAGACTCGAAGAAAGAGTTTCATGTGCATGTTGACATGTCATGTATAGCGTTGGGAGTAGTACTAACACAGGTTCGTGGAGAAGGCTTGGACCATCCTATCGCGTTTGCAAGTCGAATATTATCTAAAGTGGAGAGGAATTATTCCATGACTGAGTGTGAAGGGCCAGATATGGTGTATGTGCTCCAGAAGTATAGGCACTACTTGTTGTGAAGCCATTTCAATATGTATACAAATCAATCTGCGCTGAAGTACCTGGTCAATAACCTTGTGTTGGGGGGGAGAATCTGCAGGTGGCTCTTATTATTCCAGGAGTATGATTTTGAAGTGGTTGTGAAGCCTGGACGCTTGAATGCGAGACCAGACCATCTGTCGCGCATCGAAACAGGGGAGGAACCTACTAACATGGAAGAATGATTTCCTAACGCGCAGCTATTTGTAGTACGTGTAGCGGATGGTCACTTTAAGGATATAATACACTTCCTAACAACAGGAACTGCATTGCAAGGATACATTGTCTAGCAAAAGAAGGAATTAGTGGTGTGCACGACAGATTTCTCTGTCATTGTTGGGCATCTGTAAAAGATGGGTACTGATGAGATATTGCAATGGTATGTTCCTGAGTTCAAAAGAAGTAGAATCCTCATGGACGCTCATGGGGGCACCGCGGGAGGCCATTATGCAGGGAGAGAAACTGCGCATAAGATTCTACATGCCGAGTTGTCATGGCCAACCCTTCATCAGGACTCAAAAGCATATTGCAAGGTGTGCAATGTGTGTCAAAGGATTGGTAGGCCATCATGGAGGGATGAGATGCCTTTGAATCCACAAATGACATTGCAACCCTTTGAGAAGTGGGCGATAGATTTTGTGGGACCTATTCAGCCACAAGGAAAGACAGGAGCAAGGTATATTATCACTGCAACAGAGTATTTGACTCATTGGGCAGAGGCACAACCTGTGAAGGATTGCACAAGCATGACCACTGCAAAGTTCCTCTTTGAGCATGTACTGACGCGATTTGGCTATCCAAAGATCTTGATGAGTGATCGTGGTATGCACTTCTTGAATGAGACAATCAGCATACTGATGGAGGAATTTCAGGTATACCACCAGAAGAGTACGCTTTATCACCTGCAGGCTAATGGGATGGTGGAAGCGTTCAAAAAAGTGCTCGAAAACATGCTGACCAAGGTTTTCAATGCTCAACGAAGTGATTTGGACCTACGTGTACTTGCAGTACTGTGGGCTTATCGAACGACATGCAAGAAGTTGACTGGACAAACCCCTTTTTGGCTTGTCTATGGTGTTGAAGCAGTAATGCCTATGGAATACATCATGCCTAGTCTGTGCATAGCAGCGCTCACAGGTATGATGGATTGCAGAGCCCTAGAGGAGAGGCTCACATAGCTGGATGAATTGGAGGAAGAAAGATTTTTGGCTGGATTTCACCAGCAAGTCCAAAAGCAGTGCGAAAAGGCATGGCATGATCAACACATCAAGCTGCGCACATTTAAGGTAAATGACCTGGTTTTGCTATATGATAGTAAGTTTGATAAATTTACATGGAAATTCAGGATGCACTGGTTAGGGCCCTACTTCATTAAGGAAATTACCGATGGAGGAGCTATACAACTGGTCAAATTAAATGGTGAACCCTTCTTAGGAAAGGTGAATGGTAGTCGCTTGAAGCCATACACCGGTGGTCCGACTAGGTGACTAAATGAAGGTAGCACATTCTTAGCACTCCAAGTAGCTGAAAGGAGGTGCGAGACTATAAACTACACTGCTTGGGTTGGGGAGCTGTGCGGTTGGAAGATGGTGTGAAGCAAGCTTATGTCACTGGGTCTGCGGCAGCACCGACGGAGCTATGCTAACCAGGGAGAAATCGTGCAAGTTGGCCGGAAAGTGACCGTTAAAGTCACTATTCATGAAAAGACGGTAGAAGTGAGGCTAAATGGAGCGGGCGGCCGGCATTTAAGACGAAATTTATGTCTTAGATCCTTGAAAATCTACAGCCAATCCGACATTAATGAACTGACTTTGGGTGGAACGATTGGATTTGAATTCGAAATGCCCTATAAATTACAAGTGGCTGTCCAGTGAAAAACACTTGGAATTTTGAGAATTAGGTTTTTGTGCTCTCAGGTGCACATGAACTGTGAAATCTTTCAAGATCTAGTAGCAAGTCTAGCATTTGAGCAATTATCAAAGGAGACACAGGAACTAGTTAATAGCGTCATGTCGACACGCGCAGAAACTATGAACACCGAAAAAGTGGAAGCCAAGGAGAATGTGCAGGATATCGATATGGAGGCCAAAGCAGCTACTCCAGAAGTAGCTACTCCGGAAGTGGTCAAAGTATTGGCGGAGGTCCCTAAATTGTTGAGAACACTGAGACCGAAGCCAACCCCAACCAAGGAGATCACGAAGGATAATAAGGGAAAGTAGCCTGCCATACCGTTACGCCCATCGCCAAGGAGAAACCCACCAAAGCCCACTGCATAGGAGAAGGGCAAGGCCATAAACCTAGAGGCACAGGAGGAGGAAATCAAAGACATCCCAATGGATGATGAGGATGTCAGGGTTGAAGCAGAGGAGGTTGAAACCCAGGGTGTGGACCCTATTACACGATTGCCGGAGTATGTCCCTCCATGCAAGCCTAAGTCCAAGGTCCCAAAGGACATTGATGAGAGTAAGACTCCCCTGCAAACCCCTTTGATACCGGATAAAATTACTTTCGACAGTCTGCACTTGACCCGAGTGCCGATACTGACGCTTGAGGACTGGGACTTAGCAGACCACGAGAAGTTCCCACACCTGGCAACCGAGAATTTTATGCACCACATCATAGACACAAATACGGGAATGACCACATTGGAGATACGGAGGTGGCTTAAGGGAGTAGAGAAGGTAGGGTTGTTGAACCTACTCTGGGTGCCGCACTATAACGCACCCCAGTGACAGTTTTGGTCATCAAGCAGTTGTTGTGCTTGGTGCATGATGGGTGTATGTGGCTGGAGGAGCTGATACCCATCACAGATATGTTAATCCACCAAATAACATGCCTGCCATATACAGGTGAAAATCTAGCTATGATCTTTGGCGACAAGGGTGGCGAGCAGGCGCTCGCAGAATCAATGAAGGAGAAATTCAAGCTGGTAAATAAGCTGCGCGAGTACACTATCTCCAGCATCTGTGACCCTGATGTGAAGGTAGCAACGTAGATCCTTGTAGGGAAGGTGATGCAGAAGTGTCGTGCCGACGAGGTGTCGGTGCCTGTCATCACGCTTGCACAGTTATGCGCGGAATGAGTCCAGTTTAACTGGTCAGACTACCTTCACAGAGAGTTCTTGGTGAACTGCTGCAAAGCACAACAACAAAGCAAGACCTTCCACTACACATGGATCTTGATATCGATTTTTCTAGTAGCGTGGGAGCTACCAGAGGAGAGCCAGTTCCCTTCGGTCATGCTAGAACTTCCTGAAGTAGTGAAGTACGCTTCTCTATGGGGGACCAAGGATGAAAAACGAGTTCGGGAAAACAAGATCTTCTGGATCTTGATGGAAATGAATATCAGGATGGCCATTAATCGAAAGCCATGATTGTTGCCCACGGTATACGCTAACCTGTAGATCTATGCCGAGTTTAAAGCTGATTTCCATCGCGTATCTATCAGGGCATGGAAGGACCCTGCGCAGAAGTGGTACAACTTGCCGTACCTGGCCACAGATGACGCCATAGATGCGGTGCTTGATAAATGGCCGGTGGAGTGGTGCACTACCATGGACTTGGCGATGGGTGGAAGAAAGTCTGCTACATAGAAGAAGGAGGAAGCCAAGCTGAAGATGGCGCAGCTGGTCGAAAAGAGGAAAAAGGAGGTCGCTGAGAAGGCCCAGGTGGAACAGACAGGAAAGGAGGCAAGAAACAAATAGGTGGCACAGAGTAGGGCTCTGACAAAGGCACGCGGTCACCTTCACCTGAGACTGAAGAGGAAACAAAGCAGCATGGCACACACCCTCAAGAGATGTCCGCCCACATTAAGCACCTAAGAGAGATGGAGAAAGGAGCATCCAGAAAGAAATCCAAAGCGACCAAGACCTCACTAGACCCTATCACATTGATGAAGGGCAACTTATATGACCTCGGTGACACAGTCAGAGATGTCACCGCAGAGGCCCTGCAGCAATTTGAAAAGCAACAACAGATCATACTAGGGGCTATCTAGACTAGGTTGCAAGAGTTTCAGACTCGCGCATTGCAAGCTGGTACGGTGTTTACCAGCTTGGCTATCGACACTTTAGAGGCTACCGCTATACTATGCACAAAGGTTTCCAGTGCGATAGTGCTACTAGATGGAGCACTGACCACAGAAAATGAGGCTAACAAGCCCACTATCAGTGCCTTGAAGAAAGTTGGACTAAACCTGGTAGCGCTTCAGCGCGAAGCACTCCACCTCTTGCAGGATGGCATAATTGCAAAGATGAGGGCTTGTGAGCACTGCGCCCTCCAAGTGATAAGCGAACAGAGGATAAAAAATGAACAGATGGCCCTACATAGAATGCTACCATCCCCGTTGAGGCCGAGGTGACCAACTAGAGCAAGAAGATCATGCAGGTCTTGGAGGAGAATGGTCCTAGAGTTGGCCATTTCGGAGGAGGAGCCAGTCAAGGTCCACATATACAAATTGGCCACAGGCGTGCGTGACACTCGAACAGAAATGGTGCGAGTTCAGTTGGAGTTGAACCTACAAATTACAGAGCTTTAGTTGAGGGACAAGCCTTCAACACCTTCAGAGGTAAAGGAACAATGGACAACCGCTATCATAGAAGCAGTCACGATGGTGGAGAGTGCAGTAGCAGACTACACACAGTTGTTTGAGTAATTGTTCGAGGTCCTAACGAGCTTGCAAGAGAACCTAAACATCCAGAGGGTAGAGACAGAAGTGTGAGAACTCTTATGACGCTATGACGAAGTTAAGGGCACAACGCGAACTGTCACACTGACACAGAGGTTACCCAAGCTGCAGGAAGCCAAGCAGCTAAAGGAATAGGTAGATGCAGCACTGCACAAGGATGTAGTGTTGAAGGCGTGACTAAAGCCCTGGCTAGAGGAATCATACGTAGTCACAAGAGACATTGAAGGTAAGCTTGCAAATTTGAAAGCGATGCAACAAAAGCTTCAGGCTGATAGCGCAGGAGCAGTAACTGAGAAGACAATTGAAGATGCGAAGCAAGCAGTAGCTCAGTGCATGACTGAATTGTGGTCATCCAGGTCTAGCTAGACGGTCTTTGCACAAAGATCTATGCACCTACTGAGTGACTCGAGGGCGAATCATGATGTTTGTGTTGGGGGCCTATTGGGAGCGAGATCCCCAAAGGGCAGTTTTGGGGCTAAAATCCCATGTTTAAATCAATTTTTGTAATATAATTCTAAAGACTCCACATTTTGTGGTTGCGGAGCGTGAAGGTGTTATGTGTCAAAAAGGGTATTCCACCCTTAGTTTTGTAAAGTAAAGTTGGTTGTAAGAGACCTACCCATGGTCCATGGGCCATGGTATTGTATAAAAAGAGCTAAGCTCTAAGTAGTTTTAAGAGACAATGGCAGATTATGTAATAGAGTGATAGCTTTGAAGAAGAAGTCTAAGTCTTGGGTCGTAGCGTAGGTAGAGGCTCTGCAGCTGAGTGTGTAGAGGCCTAGGGTAGAAGTCTGCAGCTGAGTGCGCAGACCCCTGCAGCTATGTGCGCAGGGTGGACAAAGTCTGTAAACACTTGGAAGATATTAATAAAGAGAGATATTCTACAATTTCTGTGTCTTTGTTCTGTTGATACATCTGGATATTTTATGTATGAATTTCCTTTATTGTGCTTATATGATGCGCAAAATACCGCAATTACATTAATTAATTGGATGCATTTATGAATATCTGGTTACGCGGTGTTAACTATAACTATTTGATAAGATAAGCAAATCACTTAGATTAATCAGGGAATTTGTACGACATGCTACTCTAGCAGCACTAAAGTACCTAAGCAGTAGATAAGGGTTGCACGAAGGTCAATTGTACCCTTTCGTGGAGGTATTGAAGGTTGGAATAGAAGGCTAGTCTTACAAGCCCTAGAGCGAAGTGACCTGCATGAAGGCAGCGATAGAAGGAATCAAGCGACATCACAACCATCTCAGGGAACGGAAACTTGGTTCCAGCATCCCCCCATACTACTTTGGGTGAGACTTCAGTCCACGCTTCACGGGATAATGCCGAAAGGGCCAGCAGTGTAGGTATTTGTTTGGCTAATTAACGTTGAACCTGGGTTAGGCCCCCTCAAGCCAACAATAGAGAGCCATATTGTGCCAATATCTTGATTTTTAATTGTATCTATTGTTCCTTGAGGAAAATGGCATAGGATTTGGATGGTTTCCTACACTTGATGGCTATTGGGCCATGAATACGACCACTTTGTAACACTTATTTCATCCATTTTTACTCTTCTCTATTATATCATCTATTATAATTTATCATTTAAATCCATTTTATAAATGATTTATGCTCTCATGGATGAATATTATTTATTCTCTTTTATCTAATAAATTGATGATTATGCGTGATTTTATCAATGATAGTTTTAATAAATCAGTTATAACATTATTTACCATTTTTAGCCTCCAAGATAATTTTCAGATTGAAGATTTGATTTTTAAAAGCGCCAACTCAAAAATGCGCGGGAATAAGGAGTGACAGTTTTGCGGTTGAGATTCTGAGCAAATGGAGAAGAATCTGGAAAATCCGGAACATGGGTTTTGTCCAGAACGGACCCAATCAACTTTATTGGAGAACGGTTTGCCCAAATTCGGCTTGTACTGAGAGAAACGCAGGGTTCTTTGAGCACGATTTTCTCAAATTTGCTGTTGCGGCTGTCCTCCAAATCTCAGCTGCAAAGCCAAATTCGTCTTGCTTTTGTTGAGAGATGAAAGGAAATATATTTTCTTGTTGATCAATTGGTTAGAAGCAAACCAATTTTGTAATAGAGATCATGTTGTACTTATCTTGATTGTAACTGCTCTCTGATCTCTCTTTATTTAAATCACAACAGAGATCAGAGAGGGGGGGGTGATTTCGGAGGAATTCGAATGATGGAAGAATGATAGAAAAATGATGAAGAATGATGGTGGATTATCCATGATAGGATAGGGATTGTTGCATGCTGTAATTCTCAAGCATTTGTTGTTGTAATGATTCCACAATTTGTTGATTAATACATGATTTGGGAGTTGTTGTTCATTCTTTTCCTTCTGAAGTAACCCAGCAGCGTCCGCTGGCGGCTAAGGGCCCAGCCTCTGGTGGAGTATGTTGCTGCTACTGTATATTATATTCTTTTGATTTCTGCATGGTTTGCTTATCTTTATTGCTCGGTAATCTGACATGCTTTTTCATATGCTATTCCATGCTCTGCTACGATTAATTCATTAATGGTTTCTTCAGGAAATTTATGTAGTGACTCTGTATTGTATGAGTGAATATTTTCAGAGTTGATTGCATGTTTCTGTTACAGAGCATTTGTACTGAATATTACTGTTGTTGGATTCATTTGAAATCCTGATTATTGGAATCTGAAAAGTGATATTATTCTATTTGGAAACATAGTCGTATTCACCTTAATTGTCAGATTACCATATTAGCGTGTCGTGTGTATGTATGGTTAATTCTTGCTAATTCATCAATGAGTGCTATTCCATAAAGTACATTCCATCCAATTTGCCTTAAGAAAGAAGATTGCTATTTTATTGCAGAATATGAGTTTAGTTCTAACTCGCGAGACTTAGTTTATTTGCTTGTTGTTCCATTTCCTGTTTGCTATTCCATTTTACTTTCTGCCGTTCCATTTACTTGCATTTGCTGCTTTGGTGTGAGAGAAGGTCTAAGGCTGTAGTGAGCCAGCAAGTTGCTGCTTAGCTCCCAGACCTATGGTCCATGCTCTAATTTCCTTTCCATCAGTTTCTAGAGGGATGGGTTATCGCTTCCGAACCTTCGACTGATGCAATGCTTGCTTTTAAATAGTTCTCCTAGTTTAGTGGCAGCTTTAATTCAAGTTCGATTTCCTTTTGATTGCTTTAAATCAGGACTGTCAACTGTAGAGAACATTGGTTATTTCTTCCTCGTTCCCAGATTGATTGTCTTGTTCCAGTTTGATTTTAATTGCATCAATTTCTAGAGGAATGAGTTATTTCTACTGTATCCTCGATTGATGGTTGTTTGAATGAATGATTTAGTTTAGAACATTTCAGTTTCTTGCTGTTCCAATTAGATTTTGTTTCCAGCTTTCATTTACTTTCGTGTTTTAAGCACTATACTGTGAAACATTGCTCTTGTGTAAATAGCCGCCTCAGACTGAGTACACTCTTGAAATAAAAAGTCGTCCCTGGGTTGATAATTAATGTGAAGGTAATTAGGAGTTCAAAAGACACCTTTTTATCGCTCCACATTTTGGCGCCGTTGCCGGGGAGAGTGTAGCAATTTCTAAAGAGTAGTGTGAATCTGATGAGTGCCTGCTAGGGAAGAGTTGGATCTTAAAAACGGAAGGTAAGAACCTGCGTACGGAGCATGTAAAAGCCCTGCTCCCCCGTCCGCTTTCCAGCAGGACTGTTAAAGAACCTAGGGTAGAAATAGATGTTTGAATTTTTGTGTGAATGATTAGGAAAAAGATAGAAATTTTTAAAAAATGAATCACATGATCTCACGCAAGTGGTGATGTAAGCACCACCCATTTCACTAACCGATTGATAGGAACATTTGAAGAAGGAGCCTCGAAGAAACACATGAAGAACATCTTAAACTATGGTAAGAAATGGCTCACGTTTCTACTTTTGAATTTCCTATCAAAGATCTAGGAGGAGTGACACAAATGCACATAATTCCCCCATCTTTACCAAATTTTCATGGTTTAGCAAATGAAGATCCAAATACATTTTTATTTGAGTTCGAAATACTTTGTAGAGGATATGATTATTGTACTAATGATCAAAGATTGAAAGTGTTTCCTCTTACTCTAAAAGGAGCAGCTCTCCGATGGTTCATGAGCCTAGGTGGGAATTGCATCCAATCATGGGAGGACATGGAGAACATATTCTTGAAGAAGTACCAAGACTATTGCAAATCCAATGAAGATATTTTCGGTATGATACAAGGGGAAGATGAAAGTTTGGAGGACTATGTAGATCGATTTCAATACAACCTTCAAAAATCAAAATATAAGCATTTGGAGAAAGAGATCTTAAAAACACTCCTTCTTAAAGGAATCAAAGACGAATGTTTAGAAATCTTAAATCTGATAGGAAAAGGTGATGTTTTCAGTTATCATATGATGATGTTTGTGAGTTGTGCATAAGGAATTCAAGAGGAATCTCCAAGGCTGGTCAGAATTCTAGAGATGTTTGTTCTTTCTTTTCCAAATCTGCTACAAGAATAGGAGACATAAGAGCTGAAATCAATGTGTTATTTGAAAATTTTAAAGTTGATTTTATTAACTCTCTAAATGAAAAATTGGATGTTTTGCAGGTTCATAAAAATCAAGAATTGAATGAAGTGTTTTACCCTCAAGACCGAAAGGAGCATCTCATAGATACTCACTCTTCCTTATCTAGGATGGGAGTAGCATATCAAAGAGGTAAGGAAGCTGCAACAAGGTCAAAACCACGGAAATCATGGCCTACATGTATGGTTCAAAACACTCCCTCTCCACTTTCTTACTTGCATAATCCATTATGGAATACTAATGTGTTAGGGCAGCCATGTCAATCTCAATATAACCACCAGCAATTTTCTCTACAAGCTTGGCATGGTTCACCTTATGATTGCATGACTACTCTCCCCCATCTTGTAGCACAAGCACATTCTCCATATTCTCCACCAGCTCTTCCACAATATCTTTCTTGCCCATCAAAACCATTCACACAACCCAATCAACCATATCATCAAAATGCTCCATTCCTTACACATTTTCCTGCTCAACTAATTCCACACCCTCACCATAATAAACCAGTACAACATACTTACAATGTTGAACTGGCAAATTTGCCCACCCTTCCCACCCATTCTATCTCACATGTGTTATTAGAGAAAACCTACAATGAGATTCAGAATGTTTCAAATGCAAAAATTGTAGAAGCTATGGAAGAAAATGAGGTTTCTTTTACTATGCATCAACAAGCTATTTTAAAAGCTCAAGAACTTTGTGATATGATGGCTATGCGAAATCAAAAAAGTAAAGGATATATTGAAGATTGGTTTCACTCCATCATTTGTTTGCAACATCATTCTATGCTTCAACAATTTTTGATACCATTTTTTGAAGGGAAGTTGGCTTCTCATACCCTAATATCCATTAATATGCATTTTTCAAATTTGGGTATGTGTATACATGAAGCCTTATTTCGAAAATGGCTTCACTGGAAGTACTCATATATGTAGTCATATTCATTTTTCAAATCAAAATAGGTTGGTGTAGAAAATAAAATAAATAAGGGAATAAATAAATGCATTTTGTTTTTTCATGTAAAACTAGTGTTTTTTGTTGCAACATGCTATTGAAATCAACATCGATGATAAATGTTTCAATTCATTTGTGTATGTAGATGATTTATAATAGAAATAACAATTCTACAAACACTTATATTCATCTTTATCATCAATATGAAAAAATGGTTGAATATCATTTTTTTGGCTTGCGGGCTTGATGAGATTTCTGGAAAAACAGTCGGGACAGTCATGTTTTGAGGGACCAAAAGTGAATATTTTTAAAACCTGTTTCTACCCTAGGTAGCCCTTGATTTCTAATTTCTAACCCAATTTGAACCATTCAATTTGGATTTGAAACGAAAACGTTAGAAACAAAACATTGACAGGGTGTCTAGTGGGCAGCTCAGGAACAGAGCTGGGACAGTCAGTTTTTGGAGGCCTAAATGAATGAATTTTTAAAACATGTTTCTATGGTAGATTCCCCTATGAATCTAGTTTACAATTCAATTTGAATCACTCATTTTTGATATCGTATGGGGAAGTTATGATCAAAATACTGATTGTCTATCGTAAATCAGCACTCTTAAAACTATGTCTTTCTGGCTATTTCTTACAGTATTTGACCTATCAATTCTTCTTTTCTTCAAAACCTATTTCTATTGGAGATAAATAAATGAATCTAATTTCATTTCCAATTTGAATCATTTGAATCCGACATCAAACGAAGAATCTATGCTTGAAATATCAATCGTTGGTCTGAGTTGGGTAATCGAAAATGACTCTGTTATGCAGGTTGTTCTAACTAAAATTGACATATCATATCATTGAATTTCTAAAACCTGTTGCTACTAGAGATAAACCTTTGAATTAGCTCTCATTTCACTTTGGAATCACTCAATTTCGATAAAAAACAAAGAAGTTGTGATTAAAACACTGCTGGATAGTATGGTCGACCACTGCTCTCCCGCAGGTGACAAATAAATTTTACTTTGTTATTTTCTCTGTGGATTTGTTCTACAAAGTAACTACTTGTTAGTTTTTTCCATTATTCTTGGATTAGGGGAGCCCGTACACCTCTCTTTCTTCATGATTTAATGTTTTATTGCAGGTAGATACTCATTTTTTTGCAGGTCTTGGGAAAATAAAGAAGGTCAATTTATGGACGAGTGATTTTTGAAAGAAATTTTAAATGAAACAAAGGAATTTCATCCAAGTCATTACCTAACGGATTCATAATAGAAGAAATGAAGAATTGATTTCGATTTGAAGATTCATGTCTTGTCACTGCTGCCAAAACATTTTTCAAAAAGATCATTTTTTTTTACATAATATCATAGCTGTTGTAACTTAATTTACATATTGTTTTTAAATAAAATGTTATTTCTTTTCTAATTTCTTTTATATTTTGTGTTTCAGGTGTTGCTTCATTCAAGCTGTGACCCATCCTCAGCTTCAATACAGTGAACAGCTAATTCATTCTTGGCGTGCTTGCATTTCATGCTTGTCCATTTTGCTGTTCCTTTTCTGAAGGGACAGCGTTTGTGTGCACTTCTGTCGTTTCTGCTATTCCTTTTTCAAAGCGACAACAATTTCGTTTTACTGTTCCTTTTCCAAAGGAACAACACCTTTTGGTCAGCAATTCATTTTGTTGTTCCTTTTTCATGGTTCATTTTGCTGTTCCTTTTTCACATTTTGCTGTTCCTTTTCGAAATGGAACAGCACTTCTGCACTTTCACGTTTTGCTGTTCCTTTTCGAAATGGAACAACACTTCTGCACTTTCACGTTTTGCTGTTCCTTTTCGAAATGGAACAGCACTTCTGCACTTTCACGTTTTACTGTTCCTTTTTGAAATGGAACATCACTTCTGCACTTTCACGTTTTGCTGTTCCTTTTCGAAATGGAACAGCACTTCTGCACTTTCACGTTTTGCTGTTGCTTTTCGAAATGGAACAACACTTCTGCACTTTCACGTTTTGCTGTTCCTTTTCGAAATGGAACAGCACTTCTGCACTTTCACGTTTTGATGTTCCTTTTCGAAATGGAACAGCACTTCTGCACTTTCACGTTTTGTTGTTCCTTTTCGAAATGGAACAGCACTTCTGCACTTTCACGTTTTGCTGTTCCTTTTCGAAATAGAACATCACTTCTACACTTTCACGTTTTGCTGTTCCTTTTCGAAATGGAACAACACTTCTGCACTTTCACGTTTTGTTGTTCCTTTTCGAAATGGAACAGCACTTCTGCACTTTCACGTTTTGCTGTTCCTTTTCGAAAGGGACAACACTTCGACACTTTTCATTTTTGATGTTCCTTTTCCAAAGGAACGACACTTTTGATTTTTGTTGTTCATTTTCCAAAGGAACGGCACTTGCGTTTTTGCTATTCTTTTTCTAAAGGAACGACACTTTTAGTTTTTGTTGTTCCTTTTTCCAAAGGAACGACATTTGCATTTTCACACTTTCCTGTGTGTATTTTTGTTTTTTTGTGTGCATTTCCTTTGTTGTTCCCTACAAGGAACACCACTTTTTGACTGTTTTTGCTGTTCATTCAAAAGAGCAACACTTTGGGATTATTTTCGAGAGCAACCCTTCCTTCCTCTTGTAGGATTACTCCTAGTTCATCCCAACCACATTTTACTGATCCCCTTTTATGGCATGAAGTACACTACTTTTATGAGGACAAGAATTATGGATTTTTTTAAAGCAGAGTTAATATCATTCACGTTATGATCTTTAACAGGACAACTCCTTGATGATAGATTCTTTTCAAAAGGTACACAATTATTTATATATCACTTTACTGCATTGTTTACTATTGAACATGATATTGATTGATCATCTTAATACCATGCTGGTTCCACCCTTCCTGGTTATAATCTTCTCTGTCTGTAATAAATGAGATTATGGGTATATTTTTTTTTCTATTGACATGTTCAACTTCTTCCACTATCCCTGCTCTTAAGGAGTACTGAGCCTCCCTCTTTTTATCATCAAAATGTGTAATAATAACAAAATTTTGTTCGCAGATGGAGGATAGGGGGTCTCATTACGAGCCAGCCTACCATGTTCATAAGGTTGTAACAAAGTGACATTCCCATTATGGCCACCACACCAGGGTTATGATCCATTGGATAGCCAAATTATCCTTGGAACAGGAGGTCTCATCACGAGCCGGCCTGATCACTTTTGCTACATCCTAGTGAATGGCAGTGTGGTTATCTGGTTACCATGCCAGCACATTGATCTCTTCTATAGAACAACACTGAAACTCTCTAGTTATAAATTGAGGATTCTGGCTCATATGGGTTAAAAAGCAACCCTGCCGAGGCTATGGACGCCTGCTGGCAGCAGCGGCTCTGCTTATGGTATTGAAGTTATATCTTATCGTCAATTATTATTATAATACCCTTTTCTTATTTTCCTTTTTATCAGAGAAGTTATTTCCTTAACTTTTTCCCTGTTTTGAACCTTTATGCATGAGAAATTGTTTTATGATCAATCACATCATTTTCAGCTAGAATACCGTCAGCAAAGCATCTTTTTGGCATATTGCTGTCCTTTTTCTCTTTTCATAACTTATCATCAATTCAAAGCGTCCTATCTTTTCATAACTATCTTTATACACTCTGTTTTCAATATAACCATAACTTTCACCGTCCTATCATTGATATGTGTACTCTGCTTCATTTACTATTGTATTGTTCACTCCCTTGCCTTATCATCAACACCACCCCTTTCATATGCTTTATGGTTATGGAACCCATTTTCCAATTGGAGGGGGGAATGTATGCATTATAGGGTTGCATGCGATATGATTACTGCACTTTGCCATACCTTGTTGATTTGACAACATATTAGTATTGCATGTATACATAAGTTTTTCTAATTGAAATTTTGCATGCATTTTATCTGTTGCTATTCAAAACTAACACTATGGATTCAAGAACATTGTATGCAAAATAGTGCTTTGTTTACAGGAGAACAACAAGTATGGGCAGAATTCTATTCGTAGCATGACCACACTATTGCAACTAACAGAAGAGGCTCGAGCAACTTGCGAACATCAACAACTCTTCAGACATTATGTGCTTACCTGGATTCCACCTTTTGCACCAACTTTGCCTACATCAGCTTCAACAACTGTCAATACATATATGTCATTCCACATTTTTCTTTTGGAGGTAAAACTTGAGGTAAAATAGCATAATTTTTTGATTTATTACGAATTTAGGAGAATTTATTGAACATCCATTTTGAGCATTATTTACCATCCTTCATTTCATAGTTTTTACCACTTCCCATTTTTCAGCAGCATATCATTTCCAAGTATGGGGGAGTGTTCCTTCATTTCTTTCTTATGACCATGTCATTCATATTCTTTATCATCCATTGCTATTCTTATTCATTCTCAACACCTCCCTTATTTCATGTTGTTTTACACCAAGCATAGAATTCAACAGCTGGTAGCAACCACCTCTCTTTGTTTTCTAGCATCGCATGCGGACATGCTAATTTTTCAGAGAGGGGGAGGAATTGCTACGCATGATGGATGTTTTCTGTTTTCTTTCTCCTTTAAGGCATACAATTTCAGTGTAGAAATTGATTTCCCTAATATTTTTAAAACTATGAACTCAATTCTTGTGATCTCTAGGAAACTCAGACATACTATTAAAATACACATACCTAGATAAATTCAAGATAAATTGGTTCATAAAATTTCGGAAATCATGCACTCTCACCTACAGCCATTTTGTTTATATCTCATGATCCATGCATCAAAACGATCTGATTTTTGGATCATAGAAGCCTTCATATATTATAAATCTACTTGCCAAATTTCAACAAAAGCTGGTTTGTAGTTTTTGAGAGAATGGTTAATGAAGTTTGCTGTTACTTATATCATATTTTGTTGCAACTTCATATATACATATAATTGAATGTCAGTGTAAAAATTGTTATGCCTTCATCAAGATTACTAAAAGTGAATATTCATTAATTAAGGAAGAATTCATTTGTTCTATCCATTTCATGAGCTGAGATGAACATATTTTTTATCGCTTGGTTAACACATGAGTTTTTGTCTTTGGGTTGCATGAAGACATGCAATATATTCAGTTTTCGTTGCATGAGGACATGCAACATATTGAGTGTGGGGGTATGTTGGGCCATGAATACGACCACTTTGTAACACTTATTTCATCCATTTTTACTCTTCTCTATTATATCATCTATTATAATTTATCATTTAAATCCATTTTATAAATGATTTATGCTCTCATGGATGAATATTATTTATTCTCTTTTATTTCTAATAAATTGATGATTATGCGTGATTTTATCAATGATAGTTTTAATAAATCAGTTATAACATTATTTACCATTTTTAGCCTCCAAGATAATTTTCAGATTGAAGATTTGATTTTTAAAAGCGCCAACTCAGAAATGCGCGGGAATAAGGAGTGACAGTTTTGCGGTTGAGATTCTGAGCAAATGGAGAAGAATCTAGAAAATCCGGAACATGGGTTTTGTCCAGAACGGACCCAATCAACTTTGCTAAAGATTGGTTTGCCCAAATTCGGCTTGTACTGAGAGAAACGCAGGGTTCTTTGAGCACGATTTTCTCAGATTTGTTGTTGCGGCCGTCCTCCAAATCTCAGCTGCAAAGCCAAATTCATCTTGCTTTTGTTGAGAGATGAAAGGAAATATATTTTCTTGTTGATCAATTGGTTAGAATCAATCCAATTTTGTAATAGAAATCATGTTGTACTTATCTTGATTGTAACTGCTCTCTGATCTCTCTTTATTTAAATCACAACAGAGATCAGAGAGGGGGGGTGATTTCGGAGGAATTCGAATGATGGAAGAATGATAGAAAAATGATGAAGAATGATGGTGGATTATCCATGATAGGATAGGGATTGTTGCATGCTGTAATTCTCAAGCATTTGTTGTTGTAATGATTCCACAATTTGCTGATTAATACATGATTTGGGAGTTGTTGTTCATTCTTTTCCTTCTGAAGTAACCCAGCAGCGTCCGCTGGCGGCTAAGGGCCCAGCCTCTGGTGGAGTATGCTGCTGCTACTGTATATTATATTCTTTTGATTTCTGCGTGGTTTGCTTATCTTTATTGCTCGGTAATCTGACATGCTTTTTCATATGCTATTCCATGCTCTGCTACGATTAATTCATTAATGGTTTCTTCAGGAAATTTATGTAGTGACTCTGTATTGTATGAGTGAATCTTTTCAGAGTTGATTGCATGTTTCTGTTACAGAGCATTTGTACTGAATATTACTCTTGTTGGATTCATTTGAAATCCTGATTATTGGAATCCGAAAAGTGATATTATTCTATTTGGAAACATAGTTGTATTCACCTTAATTGTCAGATTACCATATTAGCGTGTCGTGTGTATGTATGGTTGATTCTTGCTAATTCATCAATGAGTGCTATTCCATAAAGTACATTCCATCCAATTTGCCTTAAGAAAGAATGTTATTTTATTGCAGAATGTGAGTTTAGTTCTGACTCGCGAGACTTAGTTTATTTGCTTGCTGTTCCATTTCCTGTTTGTTATTCCATTTTACTTTCTGCCGTTCAATTTACTTGCATTTGCTGCTTTGGTGTGAGAGAAGGTCTAAGGCTGTAGTGAGCCAGCAAGTCGCTGCTTAGCTCCCAGACCTATGGTCCATGCTCTAATTTCCTTTCCATCAGTTTCTAGAGGGATGGGTTATCGCTTCCGAACCTTCGACTGATGCAATGCTTGCTTTTAAAGAGTTCTCCTAGTTTAGTGGCAGCTTTAATTCAAGTTCGATTTCCTTTTGATTGCTTTAAATCAGGACTGTCAACTGTAGAGAACATTGGTTATTGCTTCCTCATTCCCATATTGATTGTCTTGTTCCAGTTTGATTTTAATTGCATCAATTTCTAGAGGAATGAGTTATTTCTACTGTATCCTCGATTGATGGTTGTTTGAATGAATGATTTAGTTTAGAACATTTCAGTTTCTTGCTGTTCCAATTAGATTTTGTTTCCGGCTTTCATTTACTTTCGTGTTTTAAGCACTATACTGCGAAACATTACTCTTGTGTAAATAGCCGCCTCAGACTGAGTACACTCTTGAAATAAAAAGTCGTCCCTGGGTTGATAATTAATGTGAAGGTAATTAGGAGTTCAAAAGACACCTTTTTATCGCTCCACAATGGCCTACATGGACAAATTTTCCATGGTGGAAAGTTATGCCTCTTTTTCCTGTAGTTACTCACTTAGCATCTTGTTTTCTAATTGGAACTACTCTTTCATGACTAATTCCTATAGCCTTAAGTCAACTAATTCCTTACCTATTTGTTGCACCTTTTCCTCCATGAGGCCCACATCCTCTACTTTCTTGGATTTTGTGATTTGCATCCATCAATGAGTTTTGGTTCTCTCTTTTTCTAACTCAAAGAAGAGAGGAGTTGCAAATTTTGTAGGTATAGTTCTCCCTCCCTTAACAAATTTGTAACAGGACCTAAGTCCAAGCTATGGATTAGGATCTTGGATTCCTTGGGGACCTACTCCTTCCTCTTTTGATGTTGTTTCCCCTTCATTTATAAATTTTCCTTGATCATGTAGCAAACTTGTCCCTTCCTATAACAACTCTGTATTCTCCTGTAGAAACCTTGTTTTCTCCTATAGCAAGGCATATTATGCTTTGAGTTGCTTAGTTGTGATTTCTATAATGATGGCCTTCCTATGGGTGCCAAAGGTTGTTTAACCTTGGCTCTATAGGAGGTGACCTACTCTATTTTTCCTTCAATAGGTCCCAATTCTTTCTCTTGGTGGCTAGTTGATTCATCAAGTTTGATTGGGACTATTGAGGGAGGTTGAGGCTTTCCTTGCTTGATTCTGGTGCTCTTTCTTCTTTCGAAGTATAAGGGGGCCTGCTTGGGTTTCCTTTTCTTGGTCTTGATAGGTTTTCTAAGTGTGGCCAAGGTAGAAACCACCTCTTTTTCTGTGTTAGTTGGTGAGAGGCTTAGCTGCTTCTTTTGCTTCCTCTTCTTTCTAGGCCTAGAAGGTTCTTCATGGGTGCTCTCTTCTGCCTTTTGCTTTCCTTTTTATTCTTTCCTTTTTTCTCCAACTCTTCCTCCAACCTCTTCTATCGTTTCCTCAACTTCTTCCTCTTCCTATTCCATCTCTTCTTCTTCTTCTTTCCTACCTCCAACACTAGATTTTGGTGTCTCTTCTTACTGTGTTGTGGTGAGGGTTTTTGTTTCAATGAAGGCCTCCTTTTCTATGTCCATAAAGTCAGTCCACAACACAAGGCTCTTGACATAGCTTAAGTCATTCATGACAATGAGCCTAATGATTCCATTATGGGAAATGTATTGGTGCTCCCCTTCCCTCACTCTTACGCTCATTTAAATTATGGATTGAAGGAGTAAATGTGGAACGTTGAGCCTGCTTATAATTGGTAAATCTACCTGGAACCTTAGTTCATATAGTAGGATAAATTGATAGCTATGCACAACACTCAACCTCCCTTCATAGGATATGTATCTAAGGATGTTGTAGGCCACTTCATCCCAAATATAGGGTTGGTTTTCCCTTCTTACTCCAATTTTGTCTTCAACAAGCCTCTCTTTAGGGAAGAAGACGTTTTCTTAGCTGTGATGGCTACTATCCTACATTTGTTTCCCCATTAAACTTTTAAGGGTATGGTGGTCACTTTCACGATGAGTTTTATGTTCAGATGAATGGAAGGTCCCATAAAAATAGTTGTTGCATTATCCTCTTCCTGAAAATGGAGGGCCATGCAAAATTCATGTTTTACCTCATCATCACACCCTTTCAATTTTTCAAAGAACCCCATCAACTAGTGTCTTAGGAAAACGTCTCTAAGAGGAGGATGTCGATGGATTCTATTGGTGTTTGTGGGAAATATTTGATTGAAACCTCTCCCCATGGCTCCTACTACTTCCTTCTTAAGTTATACCAAGGGGAATGTTTTAAAGGATTTTTCCCTGAGTAGTTTAGGGTCTCAAGGTAGGGTAGGGAGGTTGATGCCTCTTTTTAGTCAGAGAAAGAGAGAAGAATTATATCCCCTACTTCAAGAATACTACCTTTGCTCCCACTTTTCCTTTCTTGTGTAAGAAAATAAAAATTTCAAATAAATTTAACTCTATAGGGGTTTTCTATAGGATGCCTATAGCAGGAAGAATTTACTCAAAATTTGCATAGAAGATGAGGATAAAATATGCCACTTACTCCTCTTGGGATGATTTATTTATGTTTGTGGGGGTTGGGAGGAAGGTTCTCATTGGTTTGGACTCTTTTCCACCTCTTAGCCTAATCTTGTAACACCTCCTCTACATCCTATAGCAATTCTAGTATTCCTATATCAACTATGCCTGATCCTATAGCACTTGTGAATCAACTTTGTAGCTCCTTTGTAGCACACTAGGTAGCCCCTAGTAACATCTAACTCAACCTTCAATGTCTTAATGCCTCTTTAACTATTTTGGGAATGAGAATCGATACAACTAAAGTCGAGCCTTGTCCTTTTATTTGATTTTTTGGAAGTGGGCTCGACGCTTGGTGATATGGCCTCTACATATATTTCCCGTTTTAGTCGTTGTCTCCACTCCTTATAATTATCACCTTCCCCACTTTGAATTTTCCACATTGCATGGGTGGATGAGTAGATTGCAGTTTTACTACTTGAAGGTGGCCAAGTTTACTGACCACCTCCAACCCATAAAAAATCTATCCTCGCTCATTAA
Organism: Pinus tabuliformis; assembly: GCA_031772625.1. Classification (NCBI taxonomy): domain Eukaryota; kingdom Viridiplantae; phylum Streptophyta; class Pinopsida; order Pinales; family Pinaceae; genus Pinus; species Pinus tabuliformis. The sequence goes on along the minus strand of CM062812.1, from coordinate 985,872,076 downwards.
AAACATTTTTTAACCACTATGCACATAAGGGAAGAGGTGATGGGTGTCATACCTGAGCCTACCTATGATGTCGAGCTGATGTAGATGTATGCATGTTGATGTTGAAATAATGGTCGCTCAACTTCTCTTTAAAGGTGTTATATTCAATACTTTTTCTTGCTCACAAGTCCTCATTTGAACACAATAATTTGATGATGTTGTTTGATATGTATTTGACTGATGAAGTCTCTCTTCCTATAGGTTCTTCCAGTGCTCGATCAACTACTGCTAGAGTGGGTTGGTGACCTTGTAGCTGCCTCTCAAGGATGGTGTGACTTCTTTAAATCTTAAGGATGGTCTTTTGATGCTTCAGGGTGGCCAATATTCATTTTATAAGTTGCGGCAATCCTCTACCTCTGGTTCTATTGGATATGTGCAGGTTGCTACAAGATTGGTCTCCTTCCTGTAGCAGCCACACAATCCCTTCCGAAACCTCATATTTCTTCTTGAACTAAATTCAATGACTTGGATAAATCATGGTGAGCCTAGGGACAGGAAAAATATCTCTGATGGTGTTGAAAGATTATGAGGAAGGGGTGAAGGCAGAGATTTATTTTCTTTTTTTTGTTTTTTGTTTTTTGTTTTTTTGTTTTATGATTAGAGGTGGAATTTTGGGAAGGAAATTGGTTAAATGGAGTGGGTGAGACATAAAGGGGGCTTTATGGACCTCTCCTAACATTTAACAAAGGAAAACATGTGTTTTGACCCCTTTACCTAAGCATATCTCAATCCTGTAGCACTTATGGTCAATCCTGTAGCAGTTCAGGACGATCCTATAGCAGTTCAAGATAATCATATAGCATTGCAGGGAATAAGTAGAATTGAGTGTAGTTGATTGCTAGGTGATGAAGGGGTGTATGGAGATGGGTGACATGATGGAGGAAATGCAGTGGCTATATAGAGAAATCAAAAAATTGGATGTGGATTCTGTTCCTTCAACTGTTGTTGCTTTGATTGTTTAGAATCCTGCAAAAGTAAAGTGTTAGTAGAACTGATGTAAGGACCCCTTGACCTCTGTGTGTTTCCTCCTTTTATTTCATTTCATTTTTTTTTTGTTTGACACATGAAGATAATCTCTGAAGAGGTTTTCAATTTGCAGGCTTGGCCCAGGTACCTCTTTTATACAGTAATTTGTCACACTCCCTATCTCATACCCTGAGCTGTCAAACTTTTCCCAAAATGTCACAAAGCGTCAAAATATGTCAATGAATTCACCATGAAAGACATTGATCAGAGCATCCCCGAAGAAAATATGAAGAAATGCCTTGAATTAATTTTGGAAGAGCTTGTTAAAAAACCCTATTTGCAAGCCCAACGCTACTTTTATTAGGAAAACCATGCTCATATCCTTTGGTATAACTAGTGACTAGCGCTGGTAGTGTGTATTTGGATAGGAAAATCTGCAATGATCCTCTTGAGGAAGTTTCTCCAAAAATGGAGCAGAAGCTTCTCTTACTAGAAGCCTCGAGAATGACGAGCTGGTTATTGTTGAATAAGGATATGGTCGAGTTCTGCCATTTTGATTCCTTGATCCTACATTTATGGATCTTCCCCTTAAGATTTGGACCTTATTCCCCCTTTTGTGGATCCATAAATCCCTCCTTACCTATAAATGCATTCCCTTATACCATAAAATCATTGGTCAAGCTAGATTGGTCATGTTGCTACTAAATTGTGCCTAATAGCTACCAATTTTTGAAGGAGAAAGGAGAGCTTGAGAAGTTTTGGCTTGGACTTGGAAACCCATCTCGAAGGAGGCTTACAACATCAAGGTAGTGGCTATATGCTTCCCTCTTGTGTTTATTATTAATACAATGCATGTTTACTTTCTATAAGCGTGTAAATGACTGCTTTCTTAGTATGATGCTCCTTGATCTGTCATATGGTTTACATTAGCATGCATATGATATGTTTTTCCTTTGTTGTCTTTGTTTGATCTCTCTTGCAGGTATTTTTTTCACAACAGAATGAAGAGGATCGATATTGGAAGTGAGGAGATCGAGATCGACATTGAAAAGTGGCCGCATAGGAGTGAGGTAGGCCATCATTCCTCTCTCATGTCATTCTGAGTTAAACTAGGAGAGTTTTTCATGTATTTGTTTCAGTTGTTACTAGATCCACTCATTGGAATAGAGGGATCACTTCTATCCATAGAAGGAATTGCCTAGTTAACAACCTCAGAGGATGTTTTCACCTGGGGATCTTTTCATCTTATTTCCCCCTTTTTTTTTATCTTGGGCTTCCTCATGGTGGTTTTCAACCCTAGAGTTGGACTTAGGTGCCTCATGGAGCTTTTCACCTAGGCCCCTTATTTTCCAATTTTTTTTTTATTTTTTTATTTTTTTATTCTTCTTTTGCTGGTCATAGGTTGGGTGAACTGAGAACTATGTGACCCCCAATTACATTCAACTCCCTGCCTATTGAACTAGTAAACTCCTCTTTTTACAAAGGCCTTTTTTTATAACTTCAACCTGTAACCATTAACAAACAATGGAATACCTTCTTCGTCAATTGTTCTAATTTGGACAAACCCATTTTCATAAGATTTTCCCACTAGATAGGGTCCCAAACACCTTTTCATCAATTTTTTAATGAAATCCTTGAATCTTGAATCATACAGAAGGGCCTAATCACCCTCTTGGAAGGATCTCTTCTTGATTTTTTTGTCATTCCAAACCTTCCTTTGTAGTTGGAACACCTCAATGTGCATGAGAGTCTGCAATCTAAGCTCATCCAATCCATTAAGTTGGAGCAACCTTTCTTGCTATGATGTAGTAAGGTCTAAGTCTAACTGAGCTTCCATCCTTAAGGTATTATATTCATACTCAATGGAAAATAGGTCCTTCTTTCTACACACTAATTCAAATGGGGTAAATCTAGTGGTGTTCTTCCAAGTGGTATTATAGGCCCAAGTGGCTTCTATAAGCCGGTCTGCCCAATCTTTTCTGTTTCTACTAACAACCTTGGTCAAAATTTTCTCCAAGACCTTGTTTGCGACCTCCACTTGCCCATTTTTTTAGGGTAATAGGTAGTGGATTTCCTATGCTTGATGTTGTGCTACTCCATTATGCCTTCAATCAGATTTGATGTTAACTATGTACCTTTATCAGTGACCAAATACCGCAGAAAGAAAAACTTGTAAAAGATGTTTTCCTTAAGGAATTCAACCACTTTCTACTCAGTTGCTACCTTCACTGCCTTTGGTTCAGCCCATTTATTCAAGTAATCAGTGCACATAAGGATGCACTTATATGTCATGATGGTGGATCAATGGGCCCACTAAATTCCATGCCCCACTTCTCAAATGGCTCCAAAGTCGCTTGAGGTTGCAGGGGCATCTTATCCTTGGGCATAGTCTTTCCCATCCTCTGGCACTGATCACACCTAGTGGTGTACCTTCTTGCATATTGATGTAGAGTATGCCAATAGTAACCATCTTGTAGTACTTTGAAAGTTGCCTTCTTAGTAGAAAAGTGGCCCCCACAAGGTCCATCATGGCATGTTTAGAGGATGTCAAAGACATCCTATTCCCTCACACATCTCCTCAAAATATGAGACAACTTGAAAATATTTCCCCCAATCTAGGTGAAAGGGGAAATATTTCTAACAATATTTCTCTTCTCCTTGGAGGATATATTAGGAGGGAACCTCCCAACAATCACGTAATTTTCTATATCAGTAAACCAAGGATAGCACTAAGATGGAAAAGAGGTGTTCATCTAGAAGTTGATCATCAACCATCTCTTCATTTCCTGTAGGAAAGGTCAATCTTGACAAAAAAATATGCATCCACATTCTCTTTCCCTGACTTATCAACAACAGTTAAATCAAATTATTGCAAAAGTAACAACCATATAATGATTATGGCATTGACATCAATTTTATTCACTAAAAACTTAATGGTTGCAGGATCAATGTGAAAAAAAGTTTGATATCCAATGATATAGTGCATAAACTTATTCAAAGAGTGCACCACAACTAGGAGTTATTTTTCAATGACTATATAGTTAATTTCAGTCTTAGAAAGGTTTTTACTAATGAAATATATAATATAGGGAAATTTTTCTTCTACTTGCCCTAAGGCTACTCATACAACATTATCTAATGCATCTATGTGGATATGGAAAGGAAATTCCTAATTGGGATCCCTATGGATGGGTGCAGTGGTCAAATTTTCCTTTAGTACTTAAAATGCCTCTTAGCATTTATCTATCCAACAGAAATCTGAGTCTTTAGCCAGTAATCCAAACAACAATTAAGATAATTTACTAAAGTCCTTAATGAACCTTCTATACTTACCCAGCCAATCCAAGGAAGCTTCTGACATCCCTTTGTTTTTTAGGGGTAGGGACCCTTTTAATGATAACAACTTTGTTGGGGTCAACCTATATCCCTTCCTTAGATATGGAATGGCCCAAGATAGTCCCTACATTCATCAGAAATTCACATTTCTCGGGAAATAATGAAAGATTCATCATAAAGAATTTATTTAAGAATTTACATAAATTAGAAAGATCTTCCTAGAAGTCCTATCCATAAGGAGTGAATTCATCCATGTATATCTCAATAGTGTCATGAACAAGGCCAACAAAGATACTCAGAACTGCGCTCTAGAAGGTAGCAAGAGCATTACAAAAAATGAATGGAATGAATCTATAAGCAAAGGTACCCCAAGGACAGGTGAATTTGGTCTTGTCTTGGTCTTCAAGACTGATTTGTATTTGGTTGTACCCACTAAAACCATCCATTAAGGAAAATAATATCTTCTCTGCAAGGCCATTTAGGACTTGGTCAATGAAACGTAGAGGGAAATGGTCCTCCTTTGTAGCCTTGTTAATATCTCTATAATCAACACAAATCCTCTACTTTCAATTATTCTTGGGGACTATGACAAGAGAGGAAACCCTCTCACTATCTGAGATGGGGTATATGAACCATGCATCCAAGAGTTTTTGCAGTTCTTATTTTACAATGTCCTTAAGTGCGGGATTCATCATCCTTTGGGGTTGGTGTTCGCTTTATGGGCCTTAACCCAGGTTCAGTGTTAATTATCCAAGCCAATCTTGACACTACTGGCCCTTTTGGCATCAATCCGCGGAGAGTGGACTAAAGTCTCACCCAAAGCAGTATGGGGAGCTACAGGAACCAAGTTTCTGGACCCTGAGATGGCAGTGATGTCGCATTATACCCTAACCCTTCCTTTGCGTTGATTGATAAGACTTTTAGGGCTTAGCGATATACTTCCCTTAGTCGTCGTCCAGACCTTCATGAAGGTATACGACTATCTTTCGTGTAACCTAAACAGGTGAATGCGCCTCTATAATTACTCTTGCTGCTGTATTTAATGAGATTATCTTAAGTAGTGGATAACTTCAACATGCATTATAATTATCTTCGTGTAAATAGATATTCCTACTTATGTTCATATAACAAAGTAAAACACATAGATTCACACATCAATACAACATTAAGTCATAAACCCAGTATTCAACATAACACAATTGCATGCATTCATAACAGAAGTAAAATATCTCATACACAGGTAATTCCAGAATAATTCTCTTTATTGATGTTCAGATCTCCTTTACAAACTCTAACTACCCTGTGCACACAGCTGCAGGGGTCCACGCACTCAGTTGTGGACTTCTACCCTAGGCCTCTGCGCACACAACTACAGAGCCTCTTTCCTACGCTAAGACTCTTTTCTCTTAGCTCTCACAAACCCATTACATCAATGACTCTTCAAAACATATATGAACTGAACTAAAAACTGTCTTAGACTCTTCTAAGACTTCCCTTTTTATACAATCCCATGGTCTGCAGATGAAGGGTGGATCTCATAAAGCCGACACAAATTACATAAACTAAGGGCGGAAACCCTTAATGACTCTTTACATCTTTGCGCTTCGCGACCACAAAATGCGGAGAATTTACCTTCTTTATACAAAACTTGGGCCTTTAACCCCAAAACTTGGGCTTTTAACCCCAAAATTGACCCTCGGGGACCTGTTCCCAACATGACCCCAACACAAATATGGTGACTCACCCCCGAGTCACTCTGCTGGCATAGAGATCTTGTGGCAAAGACCTCCTAGATCCACCTGTACTACTACAACCTCAGCGGTACACTGCGTCGCCACCTGCTTAACCTACTCAACCAACTACTTTGTTGCTGGTCTTGTGCTATTTGCTTGTATTTTCTACTGTGTTTCCTGCAGACTAGCTAATTTTCCTTCAATGGTGGCCATGAGCACATATGCTTCATCTAGCCAAGGCCCCAGCTTGGTCTTCAATACTGCCTCCTTGCGTTGTGTTGCATCCACCTGTTCCTTCAGTGCCTTTGCTTCCGGTAGTTTCGCCAACCTCTATGTGATGGCGACAGTGCACACCACTGCTTTGACCTCATCATATCTCTATAGTAGTTCCCGCACCTCTGTTTCTAGCCTCTGCACGTTGGGATCTTCTTGGAGGCTGGTAACTACTTCGAGCAAATGCTCAAAGAACGCATTGTAATCCTTCACTGTGACATCTACTGTTGCAACTACATCTTTGACAACTGCAACACGCTGTGCTCTGACTTCTGGTGGAGTCAAAGACTAGGCCCTCAACTTGAGCTCTGTGATCTTAAGGTTCAGCTCAAATTGAACCTTAGCCATCTTTGTCCTTGCATCGCACACACCTACAGCGAGCTTCTGAATTCTTACGTCAACCAGAGCATCTTCTGGGATATTCATCTCTGAAACAGTTCAACATGCCTCAGCTACTATAACTGTGGTGTGCTTATTCTTCTCTGTGATCTTCTTAAGGAGATCAATCATAGACATCTTCTCAACAAACATTTGGGAATTGTTGACCTTCTGCTTGTTGATCGCATTTAGTGCGCGCTGCTCTATGGCCCTGTTACAAAACATTTTGTCACTGTCCCTGTACTCCCCGTTCCTTGATCCTAGAGGACCTCTACAGTGAACCCTGCATGCTCTGCCTTCATGGAGAAACTCCCATTATACCCCTCTTCATGAGCAGATCATTTCCCTTTTGCACCATTTCCCCTGAAACTTTTGTTTTGCCCAGTTTACAAGACCGACGCTAATGGCCTTTGTCTCCCCCGTGTCAATGTGTAGAGATTAGCACTAGTCCTCGCGCAGATCGGAGCAACTGAGCTGTGTTCTAGCCATGCTGGTCCTGTTATGGAAAGTTTTTTAAATTAGAGCCAAGGCTTCTAGCTCTAGAAGCTCTGTAATGGAAGTTTGGAAAATGGCTTGGCCGGATGGGGTCGAGGATGACAGTTCGGGCTCCTTTCCTCTATAATGATGGAACTACCCCAAGGGATAAGTACTTCTCCCAAGAGAAGAGGATCCATCTCCCATCCATATTTCCTATATAAACCTCCCTTCTTCCCAAGCACATGATAGTTAGAGTGTTGGCTAAGTGTGAGTATACTATTTTGATTAGACAAGCAAGCTATTACTAGTTGTAGCCATCTAGTTGTGTGAGGGAGAAGTGTGTTTGTTTTGGAGTGAAGTCTAAAGGGAAGAGCCTTTAAACTATTTTTGTTTGAAGCCATCATTGAGTGCTAGTAGAAGTGTGTGGGAAGTCGGCCTTGTCAGAGAAAGACTGCGACGTCAAGGCAAATGGTTGTAATCTCTCTTTGATATTAATATATGCAACTATCGATAGATCTCCTACATGTTTTGTAATATTACATATTCGTGTCTTAATGGTTCTTGACTCATTAAGTAGGTTGTGTTTGTGTGCTGTTATTGTTTACTTGTTTTAGGAGCTTGAAGAAGGAAGCAAGAGATTGTTGGAGCGAGCAAGCGAGGACATCATCAAGTAGGATAAGCGACCAAGAGGTAAGCCCTCTTGATTTATTCTAACCTAAGGAAATATTCCATAGAATGTATCTATTGTGGCTAGACCCATTATCAGGCTAGAGGAATTTGTTCGTGTTCGCACTTATAATTTTACTTCACCACAAATTGGTGACTCCGCTGGGGAAGATCCCACCTTTTGTTGGTTTTGGATTTCATGATTTTATGAGAACTTTGCTAGTTTCATGTTTTCAATTTGGTTTTGTTTCTTTTCTCCAGCTTGTTGGCCTAAGTCTAAAATTCATAGTAGCAGATCTGGTCCCTATTTTGATTTTTTTTTTTTTTTCCTTAGTTTCCTTGGCTAGCGCATTTAATCCGCTGACAGTCGCGCCGACTAGCATGAATTGTGGAGGAGCAGTCGCGCCGACCAGCCTCTGGTGCTTGTTTTTAGTTAGGCAGTCATGTTGATGCCTTTAAGTGAAGATTAGGGCTTGACACCAATCTTGGGCAGTGTGTTCTGCTCTTGTGTTTTTGACCCCGTGAGCCTTTTTGACTATCTTCTCCCTAATTAGGCAGCTAGTTTTCATTTGGTTTTTTCTTGCTTGTTGGCTTGTCATATTTCTATTTGATAGATTGAGTCATTGAGTGGTCAACAGCACTAGGGCATCTAGTTGGTCACCCATTCAGCAGCATGTGGACTCATCAAGTCCGGGTGTGGGTGTGTTTTCTCCTTGCATTTATTTTTTGGTCCTTTTACGACTTTGACCTCTTTTTGCACTAGTTTGAAAAAGGTTTCATTTACTAGCTTGAACGCCTTTTTCTGGCATAGATTACATTGTTGGTCTTGTGTTTGGAAAATCTGGTGTTTCATTGATTTGAATGAACTCCTCTTTTCATGTTTTCATCTGCTTGAAGAGCTCACAGTCTCAAAAAAAATTTCATTGAAAGATTGTATGCAAAAAGTGTGTTTTGTTGTTTCATGAGAAAGTATGAAATTCTAGCTTGTTGCATCATTATGATTTGCATCTCTTAAAAACTAGAATTGCATCAACATTTGAAAAAGGAAGAGAATTTTTTCATTTTGAAAGGACTGATAGATAAGTGCTTGTCAGGAACTTAGGAATTGGAACACATTTTTCATTAGTTTATTTTTTGAAAAAGTGAAGTGGTGAAAGATCATTTCATTTTAGTTGCTTGATTGTTTGCATTTGAATGAGTAGTTTCTACCCTCTCTAATGTAGGAATTTCATCGAATTGAAAGGGTCTTGCCTCATTTAGTTGCAGTTTAGGTTTTTCGAGTAGCATTGCTAAGACCTGAAAACTGAAACTTAACAAGATCAACTCTAAAATGAATTCAATTAACCTAAGGCACATTTGACATTAACGATCATATCTAGAAGGTCTAGGCTAGAGACGTGTTCTGGCATCTTTAAACCTAACAGTTGTTGTTAGCTTCGATATTAGACAGCGCTAGCATGAATTTGTGCTCCTCGTACCGTCAAGTATATAATGGGAGACCCAACTAGGCTGCAATCATTTTATCCTTAGGAAGCCAAATCAGCCGCCTTGCGAACGTGATACACTGAAGACAACATTCGGGGAGATTACCTGCTCGTACTTCTTGGTTCGCCAGGATGTATTCTGCAATTCACGATTGCCTGGTAATCCTGTTTACCTAGATCATCCTGAGTAGTCATTTGATCTTTTTTACTCATTAAACTTAAAAGTTCATTCGAGCACTTGTCCTTTCGAGCTCGTTTCCAATCAAAAGTGATAGAGTCATCTTTGTTTCTTTCTCGACTCTCAAAAAATGAAAGAACATCAGTCTTTTATGCGTCTCAATAATTGATTTCCCACGATCCAAAACATCCTGTTAGTCTTTTTTACCCAATCATGAGTTCTCTTAAAAGGACATTTTAAAGACTTGAAGTTATTTTTTCTGTCAAATAAGACAACGTCATCATGGCTAAACCATCTAGTTCACCCAATTCCTCTTCCTCTTCTCCGTCTAAAAGATTGTTTGAGGAGTCGTTTCCTGAGTTATCAGAGTCACTTGAGGACCAAAATGTTGAACTCGCAATTGTTTTGAGTGTTCAACCTTTGTCATCTCATCCTCCACCTACCTTCGATTCAGGGTCATCTGTTGATCTTGGCCCAGAATCTCTGGATAATCCCGTTCGAACTCCAGAGAACTCGTCGACCATTGACGATCAACTTGGACTGGTTATCTATCCTCCGAACCCTCTGTTTGACACTATTGAGATATCACCACAACGTCCTTACAGTTCGTATGACCAGCTGGGTGTTCCTTTGGAACTATCCCCCACTACATGTTTGGCCATTCGTCATCGTTTGTTTTCAAACATGGAACCCGAAGGCAATTCTCCAGTCACTTCTCTGGATGAGTTTGCAATTTCTACTCCACACACTGTTGAGGGGGAAGAATTGCAATTGTAGTTTCCTCCTGAGGGTTTCCCTTATTCGGAAGGTATTCCCGCCAGCTTGCCACCCGGCTATGTGTATTTGGGACACTTAGTTTTAGGCACACCTAGTGCGTCATCACTCTACCATAATCCTGTTTTGGCGTCAGACGTCAGGCCTATGTCAAGTTCGTTCGTCACGAACACGACTTCCCAACCAGCTGTTACTTCAGTCCCAATGCAACCCACTATCCCGAATACTCTTGTATCATCAATCCCAGTTACACATCAGTCACAACCAGTGGTTTCAAAGATTGTCTCTGCCAGTTCTTTTGTCCCATTAGTTAGTGGCCAGATTGTGCCACTACCTGGGGGGCAGAACCTGAATGTCTCTATGGTGTCAGGTGCCACTAATGTGAGTGGCTCACAAGATTACATGCTTGGTATGAACGAACCTTCTTCTGGTATTATTTATAACCCTGCTGACCCTACTGGATCAAGAAATGTCCAGTACCAATAGGTTCAGAATCCGGGTGGTCCATCTGGATCGAGAAATGTTCAATATCAGTAGCCCTATGGGGTTCAGGTCCAATACCAAAATCCTTACATTCCATATGGTTCTCAAGGATTTGTTAATAAACCTTACACCCTCTCATCTAGGCAGTACATCCAGCCTGGCTATGACTAGATTCAGTTTGGTAATTTCCGGGGCACTGTTCAAGTACCCTTGCAACAACAAGGGAAAGCTTTGCTATAGTAAGGGTTTTCCGCACAATAGAAAGGGCAGATTATCCTACAGAAAATTCTACTGCAACAAACACAAGGCCAATCCTTTCAACAGTTGCAACAGGCCGTGCAACAGAAGATGCAATATGCTCCGCATACCTCTCAATCCATACCCTCACAGGGCCAACCTCTGCAAACCCACCGACAAAATTTGCAACCGCAAGGTCAGCCCTTGCAACAGCAAAACCAATTAGGGCAAAAACAACCCTTGTATACATATCAACAAGGTCAACCCTTGCAGGGACAGGGTCAGGGTCAAGTCCTGCAGCAGCAGGCGTAAAATCCTCTTGTCTTAGGTCAACAGGTTCAGAATCCTGCTGGCTAAGGGCACCAGGTACAAAACCCCTATGTCTAAGGGCAATAAGTATATCAACCTTATGCCCAAGGATTGCAGGTCCAGAACCCTATTATTCAGGGACAACATGCTCAAAATCCCTATGTTCTAGGACAATAGGTCCCATACCCATATGTCCAAGGTTAACAGGCTCAACAACCTTTTAACCCATACGTTGCCTATCAACAACCTATCCCTAGATAGTTTTAAGGTATGCAAGGCTAGAATCCTCCCTTTGGTCAAGGTAATCTGCAATGGGGGTAGCCTCAGATGCCATATGGCCAAAATCCCCCACTATGGGGCCAAAATCCTTACTAGCAGGGATGGGCTCCTCCCTATGGGCCCGCTTATTGACCTCCCATGCCTTTTAACACTCAATTACCTTTCTTGGCTACACTTGAGTTTCTAGATGTATCGCACCTTACAAATGATCTGATCCTTCATTCGCCGTACTGGCCTCCAGTGCTATCCAAGATACCAAGTGATTGCCCAAAGTTCGATGGAAAAGCTAAAGAAGATCCTCAGGCCCATGTGATGACATATCACCTCTAGTGCTCGTTGAATTCATACGTGGATGATTCCATTCATCTTCACTTTTTCCAACGGACCCTCGTGGGTGTCGCAACGAAATGGTACATCGAGTTGCCTTGAAGTACTTTCCATGACTTCAATTCGTTAGCCATGACTTTCCTCACGCATTTTCAGTTGCGAGTTCGTTATGAAACTGGCACCTATTTGCTCACATCGCTTAAGTAAGACACTGTGACGCACATCTCTGATCATATCCGTGAATGGAGACGTAGACGTCACCTGATCAATTTTGAGATAGCTGATTAGTTGCTCACTGAATGGTTTACCAAATCATTCGTGGCCCCAATTGCTAGCGATATAGCTATGGGTGGATGTGCCACTAAAGAGAAAGCCATTGCACATGCCTAGTACTTGGATCTGGTCTACTCTCAGTCTGGAACCTTATACGAGTTGTTACCCAATACTCCGTAGCCATCATCCAATCTCGCAGCATCAAAGTCACCAATTGTTCCTCCCGTTGATGGAGTTATTGGTTCAATATCCCATACCCCTGCTAAAACTTCTTCCAAATAGAAGTCGGTCTTGAATGTTGCTCCTAATAATTCATCTCAAAACCCACCAAGCCCTTATAAAACCTCAGAGGTCCACATTGTCCAGTCTACCACAGATGAAAAATCCTCGAAAGGAAAAAAGAAAGGCAAAGGAAAAGCTAAAGCTGATGCCCCAAAATAGGGTCCTCCCAAATCATCTGCTGGCAAATCTTCGCAACAGAAACCTAAGTATCCCTGCCTCATTTGTGAGGAGGATCATATACTAAGGATTTTCCACGACGATTCGAAGTTAGTCACCTACTCAAAGGGACCCCTGCTGTCCTTAAACAACCTTTTCTATCTCAACAGACTCAATTGGTAGACAAACCTCGACCTGCTTCCTCTGGATCTCAAGTGTTCATGGTGAGCATGCCCATTAATGTGGCTACCCGATCGAAAGATTATCGAACTCCAGCTCCAGAATATGGGAAAGGAAAAGAAGCTACACCTTCTTCTTCTACCCCGAGTTTTTTCCCTCTGAAAATTGAGCGCCCTAACCTTGATTCCGCTATGTGGCCACCCTCTCGAGGTGTTCTACGGAAATCCTCGTATAATCCCAATGCTTAAGCCACTCAGCACTACAATATTGTTGAAGATTTGGCTCAGGCGCCATAAGCCATGTCGACTCTCGAGGTATTCCAAAGCTGTTCATTGTAGAGGAAATTTTTGTTGTCTACTATCAGGGGCATTGATCCCACCGATTCTAATTTGATTTGTTTCGATTTGGAGAACCATGTTCCATGGCTCCCTCATCAAATTGTCTTTCTTATTTAGGTAATCATTAACGAGAAGACCATCCACCGTACTGTCACCGATGAAGGAGCTTCCACCTGCATCATGTTGACTGTATGTTGGAAGGCTATTGGTTCCCCACACTGAACTAGTATTCGAACACTTTGGAAGCTTTCGATGGGTGCGATTCACGACCCTTCGGTGTCTTACCTAACCTTGCCATCACCTTGGAAGGCAAGATAGTGCAAGTCGAAGTAGAGATTGTTGACGCCAATCTCAATTGTAATCTTCTACTCGGCCGAAGTCGGACTCATGTCATGCATGTCGTGGCCTCCTCTTTGTTTCATGTGATTCGTTTTCCCCATCAAGGGAAGATTGTCACCGTCAATCAGCTGTCTTTCTTTGCCTCTTCCTCCTAATATGGCAATGTTTCGTACGTCAAGCACTCTGGTGCTCCCTATGAGAGTGTGGGGGTGGGTCTCTTCAAAGATTCTTCCTTAATGGGAATTTTTCCATTCCCACCTCCTCATGCTGCCTCTATCAATATGGTCTCGGCCAAATCTAATCCATGGGTCATACTTGCACTAGATCTTGTTGATGCTTTGGGTGAGGTCATGCTGCTTAGTCCCACCAAAGTCAATTACGTGGAAATTGTTTCAGTTTTGAACTCTGCATCCTTTGATTCTCATATTTCGAAGACCTCTCTCGATATGTACTCTCAATCCCCCTGTCTTGGCACTTTGGAATCATCTGATCCCTTAGCCGAGACCTTCCGCGCTGATGAAGGTATCATGGAAATCATGTCTCTCGAGGAACTGTGGAGCTATAAAAAGGGTCTCTTTCACCTCTAATTACCTCACATTAGTTGTCAATCCAGGAACGTTTTGTTATTTCAAAGAGTGTCTCAGTCTAAGGCTATCATTTTTCAGAGTAATGCTAGTAGTAGAGTGTTCATAAATACAAGAGTAAATGGATGCTTGTTTACAGTAAACTACTTCAAAAGATTAAACTACTCATTCAGAAAACTAAGCAAGTTATCAGTCAAGGGTTCAGTAGCAGTAACTCATCCCTTTGTAAACTGATGGAACTAAGGTAAATCAGAGAACAGATCATGGATCTGGGAGCTAGGCAGTAAATGTCAGTGCTCACTATAGCCCTGGATCATTCTTCACACCAAAATAACAAAGAACAGGAAATAGAACGACAAGTAAGAAATGGAACAACGAAATAAGAAATGGAACGGAAAATCTGAAATAGAACAGCAAACAAGAAATTCTAACAGCAACTAAGTCTAGCAAGCAGTAACACCTTAGTCTACAAGATCAAATGCATGAATCGTGACCTACAGGAATTGAATGGCAATCCTTCACTCTTAAGGACAAATTGAACAACACACCAAAATGGAACAGCACTGATTAATGATAAATTATAGAACAATACTTCAAAACCATATATGCACATGGCACAACTTAATAGTAACCTAATCTCGGTAAACCAGTTATCACTCTTAGTTATAAAAGACTACGACTGCATTTCAAAATGGAACAGCAATGTCTATAGATCCACAATCGTAAAGAACATAATCACTAAGATGAATTCCATAATACCAATGAATAAGTGCACGACACAGAGGCTCTGTAATTGAACAGCAACAATATTTTGTAAAGACTGACAGTATTATATCAACACTTAGAAGAACAGTGATACGTTGCAGAGTCAATGCAATAGTTCTGTCTCAGTAAAGTAAACATAACAGAGCATTTGATGTAAACTAACAAAACACATCAGATTACCAAATCACGCTGATAAGCAAACCACGCATAAACCAAACTTAATAGTACAGGAGCAAGTGTCCTCCAGGGCCGGGCCCTTAGCCTCCAGGGGTACTCCGCTTGAAGTTATTCTAGACTCAGAGATGAAATAGTAACCAAGTTTGTATTAATGCATAAAGCGAAATTATAATAGATCGGTTCTTAACGGGACTCGATGATCAAAGTTTTGATCTTAAAGGAAATTACATAAAAACATAACCAACTCCCTCGAGCTAACATTGCTGCCCCTTTTATAAGGGTGAAGGTGGAGATATCTAAGTGCAGAAATAGATAAAACAGTGATCCCTCAAGATCAAGGATCCTGAGGGATTCGCCGAACCGTTAGTCCTCAGTCATCTCTTTCCTTTCCTGCGTCGAGCCGATATCTCCACTTCCTTTCCAGGGCTGATTCGCTTTGATTTGCTTTTCCTTGTTTGCATACGGTCTCCCGTCAAAGGGACAGTGGTTAACCCGTTCTTGTCCTTTCCTTTGGAACGGAAAATTCTCGTTTTTCCTCCTTCCTGCATAAGGAAATGATAATTGTCAGTGTTTCATCTTGCATATTAATTTCACATGTTTTATTACAATTCCTTATCATTTTCTGAGTTCATGATGCAAAAAGGTTTGTAAGTTCTAATGAAAAGATGCTAAAATAATTACCAAAAACATACCTTCTTTAGTACTCCACACACCCCCCTGCTTATCCTTTTTCATGCCCTCATGAAAACATTGTAGTTGATGTGTAAGGCAATGAGTGAGTAGGCTGGAGATGGAATCTCATGTGAAGACCTACAACGATGATGCATAACTAGGTGTTCAAAGAAATGGCCTATCTGACCCTCAGGCATCTCATACAGGGCTTGGTACCCAGGTGCAGGGTGCCAAATAATTGGACTCCGGAACCTATATCCTAACTAGGATGGCCCTGTGCTCAAAATGACTTCGCCATAGAGGTGCAATCGGTTGGCGGATAATTTAAAATTTTCATACTTAAATGGTTCCTTGAGCTGGATATTCAGATTAGAGATTTGATACCGAAATTTAGCCGCATCAATGGAAGGGTCTTTGATAGAGAAAAAATATTCTAATCCCTGTCGAATGATTGCCTCATGCATGGGTCCTAATGTTGCTAGCAGAACCCCCTTTCCTCTAATTTTCAGGCTTTGGCCTTCGTCCTGGAAGGTTTCTATAATCTTCTGCAATCTCTCCTTCTTTAGCGTCCATACAGGCCCAGTGGCTGGCAGTCCCGAGACCTCTACGATTATGTCATTGGTGACTGCTATGTGTCTCCCCCTCACTGTGGAGTGATCCTCTTGCAAGTTCTGCAAGAATTCAATTGCCACAGTCTCGTTAGACTCCTGCAAGCGGTTGAAATAAGTTAGACACCCGTCTCTTGCCAGGATTTCCCGTGCAGCATCAGAGACTGTTAGCACCAGTGGTTCTCTCTGAATCGATCTCCATCCCATGCTTATGGTTTTGCTATTAAACCTCAGAATTTTGACAATGGAACGGTAGCTGTTCACGCTGTTAGAAACACAAAGAGGCTGACGAACGTGAGAATCGCTCAAAATCTAATGTTGCAGGATATACAATGGAAATGGCTTAGGAACAGCAAGTCATGCAAAAAAAAAATAGTATACTGTTGAACCGTGCTATTCCGAAGAACGCAGTTTCCTGAATAGTGGTTTGACACGTCATCCAAGGAATGATGATGTTAACCTCCCCCCCCCCCCCCCACAATGTGATAGGCCGTCCCGGCCGTCAAATAAATGAGCGGCGTGCCAGTCTGTTCTGAAGCAGAGTCATAAAGGAACAGCGTATGACAATATGTCATGTTTACAAAGGTAGCAGATTACCGAAATCGAGGCGTCAAGTTGGATCACTTAATACATAAGAGATTGTTGTGATATGATGCGAGGCTGGGAGGATAGGACATCTGTCGTACATTCCGAGTCTCATGCGGTCATTGTCAATTGCTCTTCCATGATTAGTGATAATAGATTTACATGCATTGTATGGTTCAAAAGATAATATGCATTCGTCTTATGTGATTGATTACTAAGGCATAAGAAACAGAAGGGTAGTAATAACTACCTATTGGTGTAAATAATGTGACTTCAATACCATTAACAGTGCTCTGCTACCGGCAGGTGTCCATAACCTTGGCAGAGTTGTTTATTTCACCCATGGAACCATTATCCTTTGTGTATGCTTAGGAAGTGTTGTGTGATGTCAAAATGTAGGCCATTATGCTGGCTTGGTGACCAGTTAACCATAATGCCATTCACGAGGAAGAAGCGAAAGGTGGGCAGGCCGGCTCGTGATGAGACCTCTTGTTCCAAGGGTTCTTTATTTGATATACCTTTTGGACCATATCCCTGGTGTGGTGGCCATAGTGGGAATGCCACTTCACTTTCGTCCTCATGAACATGGTAGGTTGGCTCTTGATAAGACCCCCTATCCTGCATTTGACAACTTTATATAAACAAGTCAGTTTGCTATTTTTTCTCTTCATTTTTATTTTTCATAAAGTACTATCCCATTTATACACAAAGGGTGGTTCAACACTCCTTAAGAGTGGGAATGGTGGAAGAAGTCTTAACATCTCAATAGGAAGATATAAACCCTTTGCTCTTATTCCTGAATAATAATCAAAGAGGATTTAAAAGGAACCAACATGATAAAGATAACCAATCAGAGCAGAGTTAGTGAAGTAATGAAAGCAAAAGATAATGGGTAAGTGTGTCCTTCCCTCTGTCCTTTTACCAATTCAGAGCAATTTCTTATAAAAATAAAAAATTTATAATTCACCTGATTTCAGTATGTTGTGATTTTGTATCCATTGCATAAGTGCATAGCTATATTCCAAAAGACTTGAAAGAACAGGAACAGTAAGCATCCTTAATTTAAAACAGCAAGGGGAACAAGCATAAGTAAAAGGAATACGAGGATGTTGTTGCTTCAAAGAGGAAGAGCAAAAGAATACAAGTGGTGTTCCTTTTAGAAAAAGGAACAACAAAACACACAAATGCCATTCCTTTGGAAAAGGAACAACAAAAATCGAAAATGTTGTTCCTTTGGAAAAGGAACAGCAAAAAACACACAAATGTCGTTCCTTTGGAAAAGAAATAGAAAAAATCAAAAATGTTGCTCCTTTGGAAAAGGAACAGCAAAACACACAAATGCCATTCCTCTAGAAAAGGAACAGCAAAAATCGAAAATGTTGTTCCTTTGGAAAAGGAACAGCAAGACATCCAAGTGTCTTTCCTTTGGAAAAGGAATAGCAAAATCAAAAATTTTGTTCCTTTGTAAAAGGAACAGAAAGGCACACAAATGCCATTCCTTTTGGAAAAGGAACAACAAAAAGCAAAAGTGCTATTCCTTTAGAAAAGGAACAGCAAGACACGCTAGTGCCGTTCCTTTGGAAAAGGAATAGCAAAAAGCAAAAGTGTTGTTCCTTTGGAAAAGGAACAACAAAAATCGAAAATGTTGTTCCTTTGGAAAAGGAACAGCAGAAAGAAAAGATAAAGAAAAAGAATAAGTATAAATCAAAATGACGGTCGATCCAACAGGTGCTCTTCTTTTGAAAAAGGAATAGCAGAAATAATAACATTGGTTCTGGCTCGAGAAGTAACGGCAAAACATTTGATTCAAAAATATGTACAAAAACAAAAGAAATTATGTACAAACTGTGAAATTAGATAAATTACTTAATGAATCTCAGGTGAGGAAAACTTCTCTCCCTCCGCCAAAATTTCCATATCAGAGTCTTGGCATAGTTGCTGGCAGAAGGACTCCCGAGTGAGTGGTTTGCGATAAAGGCGAACTCGGTGGCCATTTGCCTTGAAGGCATATCTAGAACCGTCAATAGTGATTAGAGTAAGAGCACCATTGTCATGTATCTTCTGGATTTCATATGGTCCTAACCAACGAGTTTGGAGTTTCCCGGGAAAGTCCTGAAACCTGGAATTGTACAAAAGTGCCCAGTCTCCTTCGTGGAAGACTTTATTTTTAATGAGAGCATCATGCCATTTAGCTCGCTACTATTGGATAAGTGCAGTATTTTGGAGTGCAGAGAGCCTGATTTCATCGAGCTCATTGATCTGCTGCAATCGATTAATCTGTGCCTCCATTAAATCTAAGCCAACTTCCTGTGTTGTTTGTAGTGTTTGGATTTCGAATTCTATGGGAAAAATGGGTTGCTTGCCAAACACTAATTGATAAGGTGAGTAACCAGTGGTACTTCTCCATGTTGTTCTGTAAGCCCACAGTGCCTCTGGTAGTCTGGCAGCCCAATCACGTCTATGTGACGCGATTGTTTTTGTTAGGATTGCTTCTATTATTTTATTGTTGCTTTCTACCTGACCATTTGCCTGTGGGTGGTATGGAGTAGTGATTTTGTGCTGGACATGATAGTTTTTGAGTGTTGCAGCTATTTTGTTCCCAGCAAACTGTGGTCCACCATCTGTAATTATATCTCTTGGAAGGCCATAACGCACAAATATATGGAACAAGAACTGTATGACATAATCTTCTGTAGCTCTCAGCAACGCCTCTGCCTCAACCCATTTGGTGACATATTTTGTTGCCACCAAGATATATGTTTTCTGATTTGAGGGTGGGTTAATTGGTCCGATGAAATCAAGGGCCCATCATTCGAATGGTTCAATGACTAACTATGGGTTCAAGGGCATCTCATCAAACTGACCAGGGCGTCCTGCTCTCTGGCAACTGTCACAAGCTTGGACGAATTTCTTTGCATCTTTGAAAATTGTAGGCCAATAATACCTGGTTTACAGGACCTTATGTCCAGTTCTGTGATCGGCGAAATGTCTGCCACATGGTCCATCATGGCAGGCTTTTAAAATGTCAAAGATTTCATCCTCTCGAACGCATCTTCTGATATGCATGTCTGCCCCTGTGTGGAACAGGTAGCCTCCAACCCACAAGAATCGAGCACTCTTCTGAACAATCTGTTTCCGCTCATTAGGGGTTAGATGTTTCGGTAGTTTACCTACTGCTAGGTAATTGGCAACATCAGCATACCAAAGTGTTTGAACAGCAACAGCAAATAGATGCTCATCCGGAAATTGATCTTCAACTGCTGCTGCATCGATTGGCTTGGGCATTCTTGAGAGAAAATAGGCTACAGGATTTTCTTTTCCAGGTTGATCCTTGATTGTAATATCAAATTCCTGCAATAAAATCAACCATCTAGTTATTCTGCCATTTGTGATAGGCTTGTTTGCTAAATATTTGATGGCAGAATGATTTGTATACAAGATAACAGGGTATCCAGTAATGTAATGTCTAAATTTATTGATAGCATGTATTACAGCTAAAAATTCTTTCTCGGTAACAATATAATTTAATTCAGCAGGGGATAAATTTTTGCTAATATAATAAATTGCATATGGTTTTTTATCCTCTTCCTGCCCAAGGACTGCTCCAATGGCTGTATCTGAGGCATCATATGATATCTGAAATGGAAAATCCCAATTTGGTCCTCAAAGGACTGGGGTAGTGGACACAAGCTTCTTTAGATCTTGGAAAGCAGGTTCACATTTTTCTGTCCAAAGAAAATCAATGTTACCAGTTAGTGCATACAGAGGTGCAGCAATATGCGAAAAATGTTCTATAAATCTCCTATAATAACCAGAAAATCCAAGAAAACTGCGTACCTCCTTTTGAGTGGTAGGAGTGGGAATAAGCAAAATTATTTGGATTTTGGCTGGGTCTACCTGAATGCTAGCTGCTGAAATATAGTGTTCGAGAATGAGTCCTTCGGTCATCATCATATAACATTTTTCATGGCTTAAACAAAGCCTGTTAGCAATGCAACGTTGTAGGACTTTTTCTAGTGTATCCAATGCTGGATCGAAATTGTCTCCATACGGTGTAAAGTCATCCATGTATACTTCAAGTCCTTCATTTATTAAATCTGCAAAAATGCTGAGGATAGCCCTTTGGAATGTGGCAGGAGCATTGCATAAGCCAAAAGGTAGAACTCTATAGAAAAATGTTCCCCAAGGACAAGTAAAAGTGGTTTTGTCTTGGTCTTCAGGGGCAATCTGGATCTGATTGTATCCACTGAAGCCATCTAGGAAAGAAAAGAATTTCTTTCCTACCAAAGTGTCTAATACTTGGTCGATCAATGGGAGAGGGAAGTGGTCTTTTTCTATTGCTTTATTTAGTTCTCCGTAGTCCACACAAATTCTCCATTTCCCATTCTTTTTTGGTACCACCACAAGTGGAGAGACCCATTTACTATCGGAGATAGGATAGATGAAGTTGACATCTAAAAGTTTTTGAAGTTTAGCTTTTACCACATCTTTTAGATGAGGATTAAGTCTCCTCTGAGGCTGGCGAACAGGTCTCGCATCTTTTTCTATGTAAATGTGGTGGGTACATAATTGAGGGTCGATTCCTTTCATATCAGGATAGTCCCATGCAAATGCTTCTTTATATTTCCTCAACAGATGGATGAGCTTCATTTCTTGTTCGGAGGTGAGGTTGGCATTAATGTTTAAGGTTTTTCCCGGTTCAATTTCCACAATTTTACTATTTGCAACAGAGGTAACAGGTATCGTTTAATCATGTGTATCTTTAAGAGGATCTCCTTCTAGTTAATTGTCGAATGTTGCCTCTATCATGTGACACTGTGTGTGGGATCTGGATTCAGTTTGACTAATAAATTTATTAATGGCATCGTCCTCTGTTTGATCTTTAAAATCAAGTGCCTCTTGTATAGTTAATGGAGATCTAATGTTGTCAGTAAGGTATGATACAGGGTGCTTATTAGTTTTGATCATTGTGACACTTGGCTATGTTGGAGGATATAAGGCTAAGTTCTTGATATTCGCTCCCCTTGTTATGGTCATATTGCCTTGTCGGCAGCCAATATAGGCATCGGCAGTTGCAAGCCAAGGTCTACCTAAAATCAATGGGTGTCCATCAAGTCAGCTTTTGGGATTTATTACCAGAAAATCAGTCGGATATTCCCAGGAGTCAACAGATACCATGACATCATGTAGCGTGCCCTCTGGCCTAACCACAGATCGGTCAGCCGGCTCTAACAAGGTAGAGGTGGGTTCCACAGATGTAATGCCTAGATTTTGGCAAGTAGTAGTTTTTAAGATGTTGATTGCAGCTCCTAGATCAACTAAGGCATTAGGGAAGGTTTGACCATAAAATTGTACGGTGACTATTGGATTTCCTGGGTCTTCGTATTTAATGGGTGTTTCTTTTCCTGATAATAAGTCAAATAGAGTGCCAACTACTTGGACTCTTGGATTGTTTACTGCATTCCTCCTTGGTTTCTTTACACACAATTCTTTGATAGTCTTTGCATATATCAGAATGTCTTGAATGGCTTGGAGGAATGGAATTTTTATGTACAAATTTTGTAATTCTCCCAGAATGTCAAAATCAGGATATTGTGTAGGTCGAGGTATGATTAATCATTCTGGGAACGGGGGAGAGGATTTGGTTGTTTGGTTATGAGTTTGTTGTTTGTTCACATCCTCTTCTTGTGACATATGTTCTTTGGGTAACTGATTTTCAACATGGGTTGTCTTTTCTCCCTCAGTTTCAATAATACGCCCAGATCTTAACTGAAGATCATTACACTCCTTCAGATCAGCTCCTATTTCTGATGTTTCTATTATTTGGAAAGATTGGATCGGCCTGTTATTTGGATTGGGGTTGGGTTGGGTTGGAAGTTGCGGTCTCAGATTAGACTGGGGATTTTGTTGTAGGGATGGCAGTGTAGGTTGAGGGAGCGACATGGTTCCTATTGGCTGATGCATCGGTCTTTGTTAGTTTGTCTGCCAGGCTGAACTTTGTGAAGTAGGCGGAGTCCATTATGGTGGGTATGTGTTACTTTGCCAATATGGTGGAGTATAGGGAAAATTCAGCCAACTAGATGGGCTTGCCTGATTCAGCCACGAGGTTGATGAAGGAAACGACTGAGGTGACCAATTTGGGGGTGGGGGTTGGGATTGACTTTGCCACATATTATATTGTTGAGCATTATACTGCAGAGACTGAAAAGAAGAGGTTGGGTCCAAAAACATACCAGATTGTCGCAGCTGCCACTAACAGTGCTAGTTAAGCAAATATACCGATTCTGACTCTTCTTCTACTTCCTTATATACTACTTTTAACCCAGGAAGTGAGGGACAACTTTCCGTAAGGTGATCTTTTGTGCAGATGGCGCATGTTCGGATAGCATCTAGTGGACACTCCTTATGGCTATGTTTCTTCTTGCATCAGAGACAGAAGATTGCCAAATTCTGTTCTGCCTCCATTTGCTTCTGCTTGGCCTGCATAACATCAAGTTGTGTAGTTAGTGTCCCTAGTATATCAGTTTTAAAATTTTCCAATAGATTTCCAATTTCTGCACGCGTTACTCCTTCTGTCAAAATTTTATTATCTCTTACAAACTGATCATGTTCTACCGGTTTCAATCTTGTGCTGCCTCTCGAACTCCTGATACATAATTCAATAATATCAGCAAAATTTTCCTGATAAATATCTCCTTTTCCCATAATATTTAATGTTTCGATCCATTGTTCCTTCATTCCCCTAATTAATGTTGTTTTTAACACATTATCAGGTAAAGGTAGTGATGCATAAGGATATCTTTGAAGATTATACTGAAAACGTTCCACATACTCCTCTAATGTTTCATTTGGTCTAGCTACCATCTAGAATATTTCATCCTTCAGTTCTCTAGACCTACAATAGTCCTGATATTTCTTTAGAAAAGATTCTTTCATTTGATCCCAATTATTTATAACCCCACCACCTAATCCCATAAACCATCTTAAGGTAGCCCCTTTTAATGTAGAGGGAAATAATTTTAGTTTCTGGGGGTCGGTGGTGTAATCATATCCCCTACATAGCACATCGAATTCAAATAGAAATGCATTCGGATCTTCTGATGTAAGACTGTGGAATGTAGGGATATGTTGAAGAGGTATTGCTTTCATGGGCGCATTTGCTGCAGTATCCACTATGGGGTATTGCAATGTAGAGGTTTGGGTGTTTGGCTGGTTTTGAGCCATTTGGTCGAATATATGCCAATAACCTTCTGGGATATCTAGGAGGGTATTCCTAGGTTGAGAAGGAATGGATTTAACATGACTGGTTTTAATAACACTTCCTCTGTCTAGGATAATGAGAGTGCCTAATGTCTGAGGAGATTGAGTTTCTTCAACAATGATTTTTGCAGCACTTCCCTTGTCTGGGCTGTTTAATGGCTGAGTTGTCCCAAGAGGAGACCTTGGTTCCTCAATTTCCCCTATTTCTCCTCCTCCTTCACAAAGATTGCTAAAATTTCCTTCTTGCAATAGTTTTGGAGTAGAATTTTCAATTTCTTGAAAGTCCTGCTCTTCAGTTTGACTATGCACCTCAGCAAAGGCTACAGATGGTGATCCTGTGGCCTGAAGGGAACTAGTAGGCTGTCTAGGAATAACTTTTCTGGGTCCTACTGAAGGCTGAGATTCTGCTTTCTTGATGATTTTGTCTATGAAGGTTGATCGGCCAAGGGTCACCGGCCCCTTAGCTTTTTCTGGCTTGGGTAGAGGTTTGGAATTCTTTTTTGGATTTTTCTGCTTAGTCATGCACACAAATCAACTACTAGATTCTACCCAAACAAAACAGCAGCAAATCTATAGGAAAGCGGGCAGGGGAGCAGGGTTGTTACAT
Organism: Pinus tabuliformis; assembly: GCA_031772625.1. Classification (NCBI taxonomy): domain Eukaryota; kingdom Viridiplantae; phylum Streptophyta; class Pinopsida; order Pinales; family Pinaceae; genus Pinus; species Pinus tabuliformis. The sequence continues at coordinate 985,847,311 of CM062812.1, read as the reverse complement.
GCTCCACACATAGGTTCTTACCTTCCGTTTTTAAAACCCAATTCTTCCCTAACAGGTTCTTACACTACTCTAAAAAAAACAAATGGCTACACTCTTTCCCCGACAACGGCGCCAAAATGTGGAGCTATAAAAAGGGTCTCTTTAACCTCTAATTACCTCACATTAGTTGTCAATCCAGGAACTTTTTGTTATTTTAAAGAGTGTCTCAATCTGAGGCTATCATTTGTCAGAGTAATGCTAGTAGTACAGTGTTCAGAAATACAAGAGTAAACGGATGCTTGTTTACAGTAAACTACTTCAAAAGATTAAACTACTCATTCAGAAAAATAAGCAAGTTATCAGTCAAGGGTTCAGTAGCAGTAACTCATCCCTTTGTAAACTGATGGAACTAAGGTAAATCAGAGAACAAATCGTGGATCTGGGAGCTAGGAAGTAAATGTCATTCCTCACTATAGCCCTGGATCGTTCTTCACACCAAAATAACAAAGAACAGGAAATAGAACAACAAGTAAGAAATGGAACAACGAAATAAGAAATGGAACAGCAAATCTGAAATAGAATATCAAAAAGGAAACTGTAACAGCAACTAAGTCTAGCAAGTAGTAACACCTTAGTCTACAAGATCAAATGCATGAATCGTGACCTACAGGAATTGAATGGCAATCCTTCACTCTTAAGGACGAATTGAACAACACACCAAAATGGAACAACACTGATTAATGATAAATTATAGAACAATACTTCAAAACCATATATGCACACGACACACCTTAATAGTAACCTGATCTTGGTAAACCAGTTATCACTCTTAGTTATAAAAGATTACGACTGCATTTCAGAATGGAACAGAAATGTCTATAGATCCACAATCGCAAAGAACATAATCGCTAAGATGAATTCCGTAATACCAATGAATATTTGCACGACACAGAGGCTCTGTAATTGAACAACAACAATATTCTGTAAAGACTGATAGTATTATATCAACACTTAGAAGAATAGTGATAGGTTGCAGAGTTAATGCAATAGTTCTGTCTCAGTAAAGTAAACATAACAGAGCATGTGATGTAAACTAAAAAAACACATCAGATTACCAAATCATGCTGATAAGCAAACAACGCATAAACCAAATGTAATAGTACAGGAGCAAGTGTCCTCCAGGGTCGGGCCCTTAGCCTCTAGGGGTACACCGCTTGAAGTTATTCCAGACTCAGAGATGAAATAGTAATGCATAAAGCGAAATTACAATAGATTGGTTCTTAACGGGACTCGATGATCAAAGTTTTGATCTTAAAGGAAATTACATAAAAACATAACCAACTCCCTCAAGCTAACAGTGGTGCCCCTTTTATAAGGGTGAAGGCGGAGATATCTAAGTGCAGAAATAGATAAAACAACGATCTCTCAGGATCAAGGATCCTGAGGGATTTGCCGAACCATTAGTCCTCAGTCATCTCTTTCCTTTCCTGTGCCGAGCTAATATCTCCACTTCCTTTCCAGGGCTGATTCACTTTGATTTGCTTTGCCTTATTTGCATACGGTTTCCTGTCAAAAGGACAGCGGTTAACCCGTCCTTGTCCTTTCCTTTGGAACAGAAAATTCTCGTTTTTCCTCCTTCCTGCATAAGGAAATGACAATTGTCAGTGTTTTCGTCTTGCATATTAATCTCACATGTTTTATTACACTTCCTTATCATTTTCTGAGTTCATGATGCAAAAAGGTTTGTAAGTTCTAATGAAAAGATGCTGAAATGATTACCAAAAACATACCTTCTTTAGTACTCCACAGGAACCACCATGGATCGATACTCATCATCGATCCTCATTCCTGCCTCACCCGACGGTCATGTCCATCATTTTCGAAGAGTCCTCTTCTCCATTTACGCCACCGACTATTACTCATGAAGTATGGTCGGAAGGAACTTTGGGTAATATTACCCAAACAATACCGATTGACATTTCTATCAAACCTGGTGTCGTTGAACATCTTCATATTGGGGTATCTTGTTCTTCAGATGAGATCAAGACATATACTCATCTATTTTAGGAATTCTGTGATGTGTTTGCATGGTCTTACGAAGAAATGCCTGGCATCGATCCTAGAATTGTGGTGCATGAAATACCAACGTATCTGCATGCGAAGCCCATTCGCCAACAGCTTCGCCCGGTGCACCCTAGGAAGGCCGCTGCTATTAAGGGTGAAGTCGAAAATCTTCTCAAAGCTGGGTTCATTTATCCCATCCCCCTTACAGACTGGGTGTCCAATATTGTCCCGGTGACTAAAAAACAAGGCATGATCCACATTTGCATGGATTATCGAGATCTTAATTGTGCATGTCCTAAAGATAACTATCTTACTCCCTTCATTGATCAAAAGATTGATGGTTGTGCCAGGAGAGAGATCTTTTCCTTTATGGACAATTTTTCTGGTTATAACCAGATTAATACCGCATCAGTTGACCAAGAAAAGACAGCTTTTATCTGCCCATGGGGTACGTTTGCATACAAGAAGCTCCCTTTCGGCCTCAAAAATGCTGGAACCATGTTTCAACGAGAAATGTCCTATGCATTTCATGATATTCACAATATTGTCCAGCCTTTCTTGGATGACCTTCCTGCCCATTCTCATAAGCGCCAAGATCACCTAGACCATCTTCGGTAGATTTTTCTATGTTGCAGACACTATAACATTCGATTAAATCCACACAAATGTGTTTTTTGCATGGAATTAGGATGACTCCTCGGCTTCATCGTTTCCAAGGATGGGATTCGCCTGGATCTGCTAAAAGTTGAGGCCATTGTAAATTTACCCCCTCCATCTTCACTGCACCAACTCTAGAGCCTGCAAGGAAAGGCCAACTTTCTTTGTCGTTTTATACCCAACTACATCGGGCTAGCCATGGGATTTACCCGATTGCTCAAACAAGGAACACCCTTTCCATGGGATGAGGTGGCCCAAAAATCTTTTGATGATCTTAAGGTCATCCTCATAAATGCTCCTCTATTGCATCCACCAGACTATTATTGAGATTACTTCCTTTACCTAGCCGCAACCCCTAGCACCATTTCTATGGTGTTGGTCTAAGATGATGACGAAGGCAGCGAACATGTGATCTACTACCTTATTCGGAACTTGCTCAGCATTGAAATGCGTTATGCACATGTCGAGAAGTAGGCTTTGGCTACAATTTAGGTTGTTCAATGCTTTCGGCACTATATCCTTTTATGTACGACTACAGTGATCAAGGATAATTTTAGGGGCGAATGTTCGCCCTTTGGCGAAATTAAGGGGTTTTAAATTTTTAGTGGGCGAATATTTTGTATCATAGTACATTTTTACAAATCACCTCAAATAGCCCACCTTATTTTAAGGGAGAGGGTAAAAAAGGTAAATTTAGCCCTTGAAATTAGGACTTACAAACTTCCATTCACCCATTTTCAAGAATAGGTTTTATTTAAGTGAATCCATTCGCCCATTTTCAAGAATAGGTTTTATTTAAGTGAATCCTATGGGCCAAATACCATATTTATAAAAGAGGTATGGTAAATTAATAAAAATATAAATAAATGAGAGGTATGGTAAATAAATAAAACATTTTTTTTATTTACTCCATAAGTCACCTTATATACATGTAAGGGTGTAAACAAATAAAAATATAAGTAAAGTGGAGGTATGGTAAATAAATAAAACGTCTTTTTATACTTACTCAAAAGGTATGGTAAATAAATAAAAATATAAATAAACTAGACGTATCGTAAATAAATAAAACCTCTTTTTATATTTAGTCCATAACCCTCATTCTATTTATGAAGGCTCAAGAAAGAGGTTTTATTTAAGTGAATCCTATCGGCCAAATACCATATTTGTAAAAGAGGTATGGTAAATTAATAAAAATATAAATAAACGAGAGGTATGGTAAACAAATAAAACATTTTTTTATATTTACTCCATAAGTCACCTTATATTTACGAACACTCACAAAATGGGTTATATTTAGGTGAAACCTATGGCCAAAATACTATGGGACAAATACCATGGACTAGATTGTTATTAATACCATGCAAAAAACCATTATTAACCCTAATATTAGAATTAATAAAAATAAAAATGGCACATGGTATTGACCCATGGTATTCACCAAAATGGCACATGGTATTGACCCATGGTATTCACCTGGAATGTAGCCTATTTAAATGGGGGAATTAAACCAGCATGTAGCCTATGCTAAGATTCACTATGACTTTACAAAGTTTTATTATTTAGTGAAAGACTCGCCAAGATCTTACAAGATTTTATAATTGAGTAAAATATTCGCCATGCCTGGTGAGAGATTCGCCAAAAAATTATATATAAATATTATATTATTGATAAAATCGCCTTCCATTTTTCCTATATACCATGGAGATTCGCCCATTTATTATATTTATAAATTTAGGGGGGGTTCTTAAAATTTTCCCTGACAGTGATTTCTCAATGCAACCCTATGACCTATATCCTAACTCGTCAGTTACTGGGGGGCAAGTATTCTAAATGGATCATTATCCTACAAGAATTCGATTTGGTCTTCACTATGGCCAAATCTAAGAAGTCACTCTTTTTCACTGAATTGATTTGTTCCCTTCCCTCCAAAGCTCACCCTACTGGTGCAGATGAACAACTTCCAGATGAGACCCTTTTTGTTGATTAGCACCCTTGATCCATGGTATGGTAATATCATCATGTATCTCCAAACCTCCACATTCTGGTCCGCGTTGACCAAGGATGATTGTCAAAGGATTCAGCATCATTCCCAAACCTACCATATTATTACCGATACTTTATACTGTGTCGGTGTCGATTCTGTTCTTTATTGATGCCTTGTTGGGTTGTGTTATATTCTTTCCACGACTAGCCCATGTAGTTAACTGGGGGGTTAGAAGGGTGGCAGAGACCCGCATTCGTTGTGCCAATTGCATAGCGGCGGGGGGGGGGGGGGGGGGGGGGGTCATAGGGGGTTTGAGGGGTGTAGGTAACCCTACTCTATGGGGTCTGGGGCAACGCCCTGGAAAATTTTGTTTTGGACCCTATGTTAGGTTAGGCGGACCTACCTATGGTTTTGTGCATGATTTTCACACATGGTATTGGATGCGATGGTTTTCGGTCCATGGTTTCGGACGCGATGATTTTTTGTCCATGGTATTGGATGCTTCAGCATGTATAAATATGTATTGTAACATTGAAAGGAACATAATGAAAAATCAAGCTGGCAGTCCCAATTTCGGGATCTAGGGGGAAATCTCTGTGTATATGTGTTTTATGTGTTATGCCCTCGCATTGTTTATTTTCTATGTTTTAGAATTCGTATGCGGGTAATTTCTATATAGGGTTAAAACCTACATTTGGTATCAGAGTTTTTTTGGCTTCAAGGGGACGCCTTTATTGCTGAGGGGTTTCGCTTGGGCCTATGGTAGACCCTGTTCAGTGGGAGATTTGAGAGATAGATTCTGGTGGTGAAAGAAGATGGCAAGGAGTGGAAAGATAGAGATCGAGAAATTTAATGGTCAGAGTGTTGAGTTGTGGAAACTCAAGATGGAGGATCTGTTGGTGGATAAAGATCAGCGGATCACGGTAGATCTGGTACTAAACCAACGAGAGTGTCTAATGAAGAATGGAAGAAGTTAGATCAGAAGGAAAAGAGCACAATAAGATTGTGTGTCTCAGATTCAGTATTGCTTAATGTATCAAGGGAAGCTATGATGAAGGCTTTGTGGGACAAGTTAGGGACTTTGTACCAATCTAATTCTTTGGTGAATAAACTGTTCCTATTGAAAAATTTGTATAACCTAAGGATGAAAGATGTAGACTCAGTGATAGAGCATCTGAATGTGTTTAATATTGTGGTAAGTCAATTAAAATTTGTTGATATTAAAATTTCAGATGAAGATAAGTGCATTAGTTTGTCGTGTTCTCTACCAGATTCGTGGGATACTCTGGTTATTGCAATAGGCAGCAATGCAACTGCCTTGCAGTTTGATGAAATAGTCTCATCCTTGCTAATAGAGGAGATGGGATGGAAAAATATGGAGAGCCAGAATGGTGATGCCTTGTCCGTATGAGGACAATCCCATAATAGAAACAAAAATAAGTCATCGAGTGGGAGATCTAAATCTCCAAGAAAACCTGTAAAGGTGGTGTGCTGGAAATGCGGAAAGGAAGGGCACTACAAAAGGGACTGTAAATCTAAAGCTCCTGATAAAGGAAAGGGATCTGATTATGCTCCTTTTGCAGAGGTGAAAACCACCTCAGATGAAGGTGGGGATGTGTACTTGGCTTCTTCAAGTACACATGTAGATCATGAGGCATGGTTGATTGACTCAGGTGCATCCTTTCACTTCACTCCCCATACAGAGTGGTTCTGCGAGTATGAGAAATATGATGGTGGTGTTGTCTTCTTAGGGGATGATAGGAAGGCTAGAATAATTGGTCACAGAAAAGTAAAGTTGAAGTTGCAAGTTGGAAGGGTTAGAACACTTCCGGGTGTTCTACATATTCCTGCATTAGCTAGAAATCTGATTTCTGTAAGAAAGTTGGATGATGCAGGTCTAAAAATAGTGTTCGAGAAGGATACCTGCAAGATGGTTTGGGGAGCACTGGTATTGATGCATGGAGTTTGGATTGGAACTCTGTACAAGTTGCAGGGTAGCACGGCTGTTGATGGGTGCACCAGTTCTGTGGTTCCTGAAAGTGGAGCAGAAAATCTAGTGGTCTCTGGAGAGAAGACCATGCTGTGGCATCAAAGGCTTGCACATATTCGAGAGAAGGGCCTTCGAATACTTCATGTTAAAGGTATGGTAGAAGGTATGAGTAATAACTCTTTGGATTTTGATTTATGTGAAAATTGTGTATATGGGACGCAAAATCGGGTGAGTTTCCCCTGTGGTGGTAAGAGGGCGAAACATATATTAAAGCTTGTGCATGGTGACGTGTTTGGACCTTTGAAGGTTCCATCACTACATAAGTCTATGTACTATGTATCATTTATAGATGACTTCTCAAGGAATACACGGATATATTTCCTTAAGAAGAAATCTAAAGTCTTTGATAGGCTTAAAGAATTCAAGGCTCTCGTGGAAAACCAGACAGAGAAGAAGATAAAGGTGTTCAGGACAGATAACAGTGAAGAGTTTTGCAGTAAGGAATTTGAAGAATTCCGTAATAAGTGTGGTATAGCACAGCAGAAGACTACTCCATATACACCTCAGCAAAATGGAGTTGCAGAAAGAATGAATAAGACATTGATGGAAAGGGCAAGAAGCATGCTCAGTGGTGCTGGGTTATGACAGGAATTCTGGGTAGAGGCGATGGAGACAGCATGTTACTTGTTCAACATATCACCTTCATCAGCATTGGAGGATAAAAATCCACAAGAGGTATGGACTAGTAAGAAACCCTCTCTTTCACATCTGAGGGTATTTGGATGTGATGCATATGTACATGTTCCAAAGGAGAAATGAACTAAGTTGGATAGTAAATCTGAAAAGTGCATCTTTATTGGGTATAAGGATGGTTTAAAGGGTTATAAGCTTTGGAATCCCATAACAAGGAAGGTTGTGTACAGCCGAGATGTGGTTTTCAGAGAGGTGAAATATTTTATTAAACATGAAGTCCAACCAAAGGAACCTGAGAAGATAGAGTTTGAGCTAAAGGAGGAAGAATCAGGCTCTACAACAGAGGAGGAATCAGAAGATGAAGAGCCACAAACTCCGGGTGTGAGAAGATCAGTTCGAGAAAGAAGGCAACCAGAAAGGTATAGTCCATCTGCTTTATGTTCAAATTTTTCTTTATCTATCACTTATGATGATCCTAGAACTGTGAAGGAAGCAATAGATTCAGAGGATGGAAATCTCTAGAAAGAGGCCATGGTTGATGAAATGGCATCTTTGCACAAAAAAGAGGCTTGGGATCTGGTGGAGTTGCCGGCTGGAAGGAAACTCATTGGCAGCAAATGGGTGTTCAAGAAGAAGACAAATGCAAAAGGAAAGGTGGAGAAATACAAAGCTCGGTTGGTAGCAAAAGGTTATTCCCAGGTGCTGGGAATTGATTTTGGTGATATTTTTTCTCCTATTGCCAAGGTAACTTCTATTAGATTACTTTTATTTGTTGTTGCTACTTTTGATTTTGAGGTAGAACAGATGGATGTGAAGACAACATTTCTTCATGGGGATCTGGAAGAGGAAATCTACATGAAGCAACCTGAAGGCTTTGTGGTGAAGGGTAAGAAAGAACTGGTACGCAAGTTAAAGAAGTCTCTGTATGGGTTAAAACAGTCACCAAGGATGTGGTACCAGAAATTTTATACATTTATACGGGGACTTGGCTTCACCAGAAGCAAAGCAGATCACTGTGTGTATTTTAAATTAATTGGTGACTGTGTTATTTATTTGGTCTTGTAAGTGGATGATATATTGTTGGTTGGAAATGACAAAGAAATTATCTAGGATTTGAAGACCCAATTGTCCTCCAAATTAGACATGAAAGATATTGGTGCTGCAAACTATATTTTGGGCATGGAAATTAAAAGAGGTCGGGTAAAGAGGAAGCTCTGGTTAAACAAGAGGAAGTATGTCGAGACAATATTGCAGAGATTTAATATGCAAGATAGTAAAGAGGTGAAGGTTCCTATTCCTGTAGGTGTAAAGTTATCTACTGAATAGTGTCCCAAGACACAAGAAGACGAAGAGGACATGTCCCGTGTTCCATATGCGAGTGCATTCGATAGCCTGATGTATGCAATGGTCTGTAATAGACCAGACATTGCACATGCAATGGGAGTATTAAGAAGGTTTATGTCAAAACTAGGAAAGGAGCATTGGACAACAGTGAAGCGAGTTTTCAAGTATTTGCGTGGCACTAGTGATTATGGTTTGTGCTACCAAGGAAGACCAGGATTGGACAGAGTGTTGGATATTCGTGGCTTTGTTGATGTAGATTGGGCTAGAGATCTGGATCAGAGAAGATCTACAAGTTGGTATGTGTTTAACCTATTTGGAGGTGCAATCAATTGGATGAGTAAGAAACAATCTGTAGTGGCACTATCAACTATAGAGGCAGAATACATGGCATCCACTCATGCAAGCAAGTAGTTTGGTTGTAGAGATTGTGTTCAAGTATGGGATTAGTACAGGGAGCTATAAGGATAGAATGTGACAGCCAAAGTGCAATTTTCGTGGCAAAGAACCCTGCTTATCATTCAAAGGCAAAGCACATTGATATTCAATATCACTTTGTGAGGGATATGATAGAAGACAAAAGGGTGTTGCTGGTAAAGGTGGACACTTTGAAGAATAATACAGATGCATTGACAAAATCTGTGAGCTCTGAGAAGTTCTCTTGGTGTAGAAAAACAATGGGCATTGCAGGGCTGGATAAATGACTAAGCTCTCTTGTGGTCCCCTGTGGAAAGAAAACAACAAGTGGGAGAGTGTTGGGTTGTGTAATATTCTTTCCACGACTAGCCCACATAGTTAATTGGGGGGTTAGAAGGGGGGCAGAGCCTCCCCTTCGTTGCACCGATTACGTAGCAGGGGGGGGGTCATAGGGGTTTTGAGGGGTGCAGGTAACCCCACTCTATAGGGTTCGGGGCAGCGCCCCAGAAAATTTTGGTTTTGGACCCTATGTTAGGTTGGGAGGACCTACCCATGGTTTTTTGCATGATTTTCACACATCGTTTTGGACACGATGGTTTTCGGTCCATGGTTTTGGACGTGATGGTTTTTAGTCCATGGTATTAGATGCTTCAGCATGTATAAATATGTATTGTAACATTGAAAGGAACATAATGAAAAATCAAGCTGGTAGTCCAAGTTTTGGGATCCAGGGGAAAATCTTTGTGTATATGTGTTTTATATGTTATGCTCTCGCATCTTTTATTTTCTGTGTTTTAGAATTCGTATGCAGGTAATTTCTGTACAGGGTTAAAATTTACATGCCTTACGATCGAGGAAGCTGAAAGAGCTCTCAATGATTTCCACTTCGAGGCATGTGGTGGTCATATGTCTGGTTACGCTACAGCTCAGAAAATCCTTCGCGCTGGTTATTTCTGGCCATCTATCTTCAAAGATTGCATTCTTGTTGTCCGTAAGTGTCACGAATGCCAAATTTACCAACGCAAGATGCGCACCCCACCCGCTCACCTACACCCCGTCATTACCGTTGGTCCCTTTGCCAAATGGGGCATCAATTATATGACATGTAACCCTCGTTCGGCCAGGGGGCATGGCTATATTATCGTCGCTGTGGATTATTTCACCAAATGGGCCAAAGTGATGCCTACATATTCTGTAGATGGTAAGATGGTGACTCAATTTCTTTTTAACCATGTTATTTCCAGGTTCGGCGTACCCCAAGCCATTGTCACAGGCCATGGCTCCCATTTCAGAGATTACACAATGGCAGAACTAACATCTGCATTGAGCTTGTGCCACGATGGCTCAACCCCATATTACCCTCAAGCCAACGGCCAAGTTGAAGCCATGAACAAGGTTTTGGTCACCATGCTTCAGTGTATCATTGGGATGCACAAGTCAAATTGGTATCTCATGCTTTTTTTAGCTTTTTGGGCCTACCAAACTTTGACCAAAGACAAAACTGGTTTCACCTTTCCAGCTGGTCTATGGTCTGGAAGCAACATTGCTGAGTGAATGTGAGATTCTTTCACTCAAGCTAGCTATTGAACTCCTCCCTGAAACATTACCTCAAGAGGAACGCTTCTTATATTTAGAACGACTGGACTAGACTCGCTGTCTCATTGCCTTGGTCATTGAAGCACAAAAGAAATGGGTCAAATCCCATTTCGATCAGTCGGTCTCCCCTCACACTTTCTCTGAGGGTGATTTGGTCCTGCTATATGCCAAGCTAATGATAAGCTGGGGACATACAAGTTCAAACCTATGTGGCATGGGCCCTATACTGTAAAACGCGTTTTGCAAAAAGGAGCCTATGAGCTTATTAATTATGAAATAAATCCTCTCGATAAGCCCCGAAACGGGCTTTATCTCAAAAAGTACTATGCTTAGGTCAGCTTGCATGGATACTTATGTACATTAGTGTGTGATTCATTTCTGTACAATGTGGTTTTGTGTGATATTTTTCAAACAACTTTCCTGTTTACTATGCTTTTCTTTCTTTGCAAATGTCTTCAACTCCTCACATTGGTTTCGCCAATGGTGCTTGCCATAGTACCCGGAACTTATCATCCATAGCATGGGCTATCTATGACCCTAATGGTGAGTTGATTGACCTTCAAGGTATCTGCCTGGGTCGTACAACCAATAACATTGTTGAATACAGTGTGGTCATCGAACTGTTGTCAGAAGCCATCGCTCTGGGCATCAGAGAATTGGTTGTCAACCTGGATTCACAGCTTATCGTCCTTCAACTCAATGGGCAATATTTTGTCAGGAACCCTCAAATATTACAAATGTATCTCCGTATCTGTCTATTGGGAAGACATTTTGATTATATTAAATATCATCATATTCCTAGATGCATGGATACATTGACAAATGCATTAGCTAATTACGTGTTGGATAGACATTTATGAAACATGTAAATATAAGACAAACCGTTTGTACAATAATAGATAGGAAAATACAACATATATACATATATATGTGTGTGTGTGTGTGTGAATGTTTGATACATCAGAACCCCAAAAAAAAAATGTGTGTCTATAATAACATCAGCAACTCGTAGGCCTCGTGCATCCGTGACATGCAAGCCTCAAAATGTATGTAAGTGCTAGACCTAGAAACTACTCAGCATGGTGGTCATGGTAGCACGAGATATCTCGTGCCACCCAACTCAGCAGTTGGCAGATCCAAGTCAACTGATACTGGAATAGTGGCACTCGTTCAAGGAAGAAGGTCACAAGTACTAATCCGAAGCCAAATTTCTTCAGATTCGCCGCCTTCGCCTTAGACAACTGGCATTTGATATTCATCTTCATGGCCTCTGCCTAGTTGAAGATCGCAAGAGTTATGCAGTCAATAGCATAAAGGAACTTCGACTTGTTAGTCTCATGTTCCACCTGGGACCTTGCCACTCTGTTGATAGTCAATAGAAGCACTCTCAGTGTCAGATTCCGCACACTGGAAATCTCTATCTTCCCACTCTTGGATTTCACGGCCTTAGGACAGTGTTCGGTAAGCAAGGAATATATGCTTGCCTCGATCGGACGTGACCCATACAAGTTCACTGGCTCACCTTTGTGAGACAGTCCAGTGATGAAGTAGATATCTGAAGTTGTCAACTCTAGCTCCTGGTCCCAAATGACAAAAATATCACATTTGATGTCCCAAAGGCTTATCAAGTATCGAAGAAACTCGGGCTGAGCCTGCATCCCTGGTGTAAGGAAAAATTTGAGGAGCCCACAAGCCCTTAAAGCCTCCAGGCACTTTGGATCATTCAATGCCTGGATGTCAACATCTTCATGTTCTCTTTCCTTCCAATCCACCATTTTTGGCAACTTCTCTCCTGCAAAATCCATTTATTCGAGTCAATCATAAATTTTGGCACATAAAATTCAAGTTTTAACAGTCAGTTCTTGAGAAAAAATGGTTTTTCCCTATCCACGATGCCAGTGCACCCGTTTTAGAAACAATCTCACTGGTCAGCATGGATGGTTATGCAAATCACCCTCTGATGACGCGATCTCATGCTAGGAAATCGCGCCGACTGAGGGCAGAAAAATTTCTCAAAACCTCCCTAAAAATCCTAAAAAATGGCTAAAAACAGGAAAAGGGCTTCGATTGTTACCTGGAACTAACGACTCATTGATTGACCTCCCAGATCTCCTATAATCTGCTCCAAAAAAGCTAGGGCAAAAGTGGGTAAAAGGTCTTCACTGTAAAGGTAAAATGGTAAATGGTAAAAATATATTTACTTTTCCCCTTTTTATTCATTTTTTCATGAAAATATCAGGTTTTGTAAATATTTTTGACCTATTTTACCGCAAGGACTCGATAATACACTTTTCTTACTTGTGCAGCAACAGGTGATGGATGTTCGACGATGATGATGAGTCGCATTTCAACTCTTTTCTCAACTCGTTAAACTCATACGAAAATATTTCCAGGCATTTTTTCCCTTTTTGATTCGTTAAAGAGAATAAAAATGGGGGGTCCGCTTTCAGCTCTTTTCTAGCCCTTTAAAAGTGAAAAGGTGGTTAAGCCCTTGTCATTTCAAACTCGTTAATGGATGCGAAACGTCGTGCACCCAGTATAAGTTTACCCCTTTTCAGGTTGGGATGCACTGTTTACAAAAAGGGTACTCCTTGACTGAAATGGTCAAGTGGTTCTCTCAAGTATTGTTTTCTACCTTTTCGGGCTTGAGAGACACAAATGTATGAAAAGGGACCATGTGGAGTTTTTTTTACATGTATTTTTAAAAATCTATAAACATGAAAAACATACCGAGTTACACCTTTATCGGACTTGTTAAACTATTAAATGACATCAGATTCATCACCATGACGAACACGAGCTTCTCCTTCCTAGGGTTCGTTAAACTTACTAGGTCAGATCCATCTGAAGGATGAACTTACAGTGCAAGCATATGTTATCCCCTTCAAGCTTGCGATTAAAATATAATTAGGGTACTCACCAGAAATGGTGGGGGGGGAATTTGGAAATCTATCAGTCGTGTCGGAATCTCACTCTTGAACATGACAATCTTTGCTTCGTGTCAGGTTGGGACATCCTCCTTTACATCATTGACCTTCCTGGGTTTGGGTCATTCATTTTTTCCTTCCATCTGATCTCTGCTATTTCATTATGACCACTGATCCCATGGATCCAAAAGCTGCCAAACTTCCAGTTGTGTCACTGATATGTTCAAGGGTTGTCCTTCTGCAGTTACACTTACCTCTAATTCTTTGTATCATCTAAAATCATTTTTCATCCTCTCGTCTTGCGTCGATGATGTGGGATTCATTATGGCCCTCCTTCGACACAGTCACTTTCCGTCGACATCAACTCATTATCCAGGAAGTTGATTGAGAGACTCCCTTCCAGTACCTTAGGGCTTTCATGCCTTAATGGCAATTTCTTCACACTCAATGACAAGTTCACATCATTGGATTTCGATCAAGTGATTTCATGAGTGTTCGACTTCAGTTCCTATATTCAAACTCCGTGAATTGTGCTGATAGTACCTGGAGGTCCATTGTCATTATTGATGGCTTCTCTCACGCTTGTTAATAGTTTACATCATTGACTAGTAATCAAGCGACTTTCTAGCATGTTCTATGCCAACACGTCTATTCGCATGATAGAATCTGTACTTTGATCGGGTCATGTTGGAGTGCAAGACCTTGGACTTAGATCACATAAGTCCAGGTTGCGAAGTGGTGTGACATGATTGTGATGATATGCATGTCTCTTTCGTATGGTTGGCTGCGACCAGAACATGAGTTATCATATGTGATCCTTCTCATTATTGGATGGTTGTGACCATACCTTGGTTTCGTTATGATCCTCTTTGACGGATGGTTGTGCCCATACCTGGATCCATTTACATGATCATTCTCTGGATGGCTATGTCCATGCCACGATACATCTATCATTTGATAGAGATCTCAGTTCATGTATATGTATCTGTACTTTCTTGCAGGTTTTCCAACAACAGACCAGTTCCCCACACTGATTTATAAAGCATTACATCCCTCACTCTAGCTTGTCCTTCACGCTTTAGGGGGCATTTGTTACATAGCATTTTGTCACTGTCCCTGTACTCCCCATTCCTTGATCTTGGAGGACCTCTATGGTGGACCTCGCATGGTTTGCCTTCATGGAGAAACTCCCATTATGTCCCTCTTCATGAGCAGATCATTTCCCTTTTGCACCATTTCCCCTGAAACTTCTGTTTTGCCTAGTTTACAAGACCGACACTAATGGCCTTTGTCTCCCCTGTGCCAATGTGCAGAGATTAGCACTACTCCTCATGCCAACTGGAGTGACTGAAATTTGATCCAGTCGCGCCAATCCTATTATGGAATTTTTTTTAAATTAGAGTCGAAGCTTCCAGCTCTAGAAGCTCCATAACGGAAGTCTGGTAAATGGTTTGGTCGGATGGGGTCAAGGATGACAGTTTGGGCTCCTTTCCCCTATAATGATGGAACTACCTCAAGGGATATGTCCTTCTCCCATGAGAAGAGGATCCATCTCCCATCCATATTTCCTATATAAACCTCCCTTCTTCCCAAGCACAAGCTAGTTAGAGTGTTGGTTGAGTGTGAGTATACTATTTTGATTAGACAAGTAAGCTATTATTAGTTGTAGCCATCTAGTTGTGTGAGGGAGAAGTGTGTTTGGCTTGGAGTGAAGTCTAAATTTAAGAGCCTTTAAACTATTGTTGTTTGAAGCCATCATGGAGTGCCAGCAGAAGTGTGTGGGAACCCAATCTTGTTAGAGGAAGACTACAACGTCAAGACGAATGGTTGTAATCTCTCTTTGATATTAATATATGAAAATATCGATTGATTTCCTACATGTTTTGTAATATTACATGTTCTTGTCTTAATGCTTCTTGACTCGTTAAGTAGGTTGAATTACAACTTGTCTATTATTATGTTTGTGTGTTGTTGCTGTTTACTTGTTTTAGGAGCTTGAAGAAGGAAGCGAGAGATTGTTGGAGCGAGCAAGCGACGACATCATCAAGAAGGATAAGCGACCAAGAGGTAGGCCCCCTTGATTGATTCTAAGCTAAGAAAATCTTCCATAGAATGTATTTGTCGTGGCTAGACCCATTATTGGGCTAGAGGAATTTTTTCATGTCCACACTTATAATTTTACTTCACCACAGGCCCGAAGTTCCAAAATCACACCATCTTGCAGGGTGTGCAAAGATTCACTTGGTAGTGTGGCCAAGTTCAACCCAACCTTATTGAGAGCGCTAACGGTGGCCTTGTCAGCTTCCACTTTTGTAGTCAATGCTCTGTCCGGCAGCACGATGGCCTGGGGATCTAAGGAGCGGACTAGCTCCGTTGCTTCTAAGGTCCCAGGCACTAAGCTAGTTGACACCGTGTTGTGTTGTCCCACACTAGTCTGCACTTGAGTGGCCTGGATCTATAGATCACAGAGACCCATCTCAATGGCAACCAAGGCTTGCTTCTGCTGCTGCTCAAACTACTGTAGAAGTTTCGTGGTTGGGTCCCTCACTGTGTCCCTGATATCATTCAGATCACCTTCAGTCAAAGTGATTGGGTCAAATGATGATTTGTTGGCCTTAGACTTCTTCCACAACCCTACTTTTTCCTACTCCCTAGTGCGCTTAACCCTGAATGTAGTAGTCTCCGATTCTGCACCTCCTTGTCCTGGTTGTTGCTCTTCTTCCTTCGTCTGCAACGAAGGAGACTTCTTACTTCTATTAGAGTCACACTCTTCCCCTTCTTCTTCCTCCTCTACTTGCTTCTTACCAGTGCGCTCTACCTTAGCATTGTCTTCAGTGTCCTTTTTCCTTCTGTCAACCAACTGTTGCATCTTCAGCCGAGCCTCTTCCTCCTTCTGCTTCGCGGCAAACTTACTAGACCCAACTGAAAAGTCTGAGGTCATGCACCACTTTGATGGCCAACTCTCTAGGATCGTTGTGATTTCTTCATCCGTTGCCAGGTATGGAAGATCATACCATTTTTTCTCGGGGTCCTTCCGCACTCTGATGGAAACACAATGGAACTTTTCTTTGAACTCCACATATCTTGACAATTGCTCAAAGACAGTTGGGCATAACATCGCTTGCAGTTTATCGCAGCGCAGATGCTTGCCTCCATCAGCATCCAAAATATTTTAGCATCCTTGACCCTCACGGTGTCCTTGGTGGCCCAGAGCGAAGTGAACTTCACTGCTTCTGGTAGATCTGACGCGACTGGAGGAAATTAGCTGTCGTTCGGTAATTCCCATGCAACCAGCATAATTGAGAGTAAGAACCAGGCGTAATGGAAGGTATTACTCTCATCTTGTGGTTGTCTATAGTTCATGGGGAACTCACTGTAGAGGTAGTGTGCCCAAATAAATTGTATGCCCTCCGTGCACTGGGCCACTAATGATACAACAGGTGCTGAAACTTCATCTACATGACACTTCCTCATTATTTTCTGAGCCAAAATTTGGGTGGCGACCTTAACCGTGGGGTTGGTTATGCTGGAAATTGAGTATCTGCATGGTTTCTTGGCAAGCTTGAATTTGTCCTTCATTCTCACGGCGAGGTCGCACTTGCCCGTCTTTCCGCCAAATTCCATGGTCAGATTCAACCCTGAATGTGGTAGCAATGTGACCCTATGGATCAACATATCTGTGATGTGTATCGGTTCTCCTAACCACAGGCACCCATTTTTCACTAAGAATAACAACTATTTGATCACCATCAATGTTATTTGAGTGTGGTGGTAATGCAGCACCCATAGCAAGTTAACCAATCCTACCTTGTCCACCCCTTTTATCCACTGCTGTGGCTCTAGCACAGTGACACCAAAATCTTTATAAAACACACGGGTCATAAAGGTATCAGTCGCTAAGTGGGGGAATCACTCTATGTCCTCCAAGTCCCAATACTCCAGTGTGAGAGCGGTAATGCACGCCAAGCGCAACCCTTCAAACGTGATCTGGTCTGGTAGTAATAGGGTATTTAGCATAAATTTCCCTGCATCCGAGTCCTTTGGGACCTTCACCTTACCCTAGCGCGGAGGGATGTACTCAGGTAGATTTGAAATAGGGTCTACACCCTCAATGTCAATTTCCTCTATGCCCATATCCATATCTTCGGTGCCCTACTCAGATTCTAAGTCTACTAACTTGAATTTCTCCTGTGCGGTGGGCTTTTCCTTCTGGTGCTTTCTTGGCAACTCACGCACTGGCTGTGTTGCTTTCTGTGTATCCCACTTTGTCTTGGGACCCTCTTCGGGTGACGTAGGACTCATCCTGGGTGATCTCTACAATTTTGGCACTTATGCGGGCATTTTTACACTCACAACCTCTGGGGTAGCTCCCTCATATGCCATTGATCCTCCAGCACTTGCAATTTCCAAAGGCGCTGACATGAGTCTAGTAAGAAGCTCCTGGGTTGCTTTAGGAAACTTGTCAAATACTAAACTAGACACCAAAGCCTTGAAATTCTCAAGGTTCATGCGCGCTTGATAGCTCAACACCTCAATTCTCAGAATGCAAAGTGTTTTTCGTTGGGCGGCCATCTATAATTTATAGGAAAATTTGAATTTGAATCCGATCGTTCCCCCCAAAATCTGCTCATAAATGCTAGATTAGCAGCAGATTTTCAAAGATCTCGCTCTTAAATTCTGACTTAAATGTCGTCCCCCCGCTCCACTTAGCCATTTTCCCACTGTCAACTCATGAATAGTGACCATAACAGTCACTTTCTGGTTGCCCTGCGTAGTCTCTCCTTCTATAACGCATCTCCCTTCATGCTTCCACCGATATTGTGACATTCCTCCCTTTTGTGTAGTCCCCCAGTTGCACAACTCTATGACCCAGGAAGTGTAGTTTATATTCCAGCACCTCCTTTCAGCTGCCTCAAGCGCTAAGACTATGCCTCCACCATATATTCATTTGGTCGGATCCCCGGTGTATGGCTTCAATCGGCTACCATTCACCTTCCTTGGAAATGGCTCTCCATTCAACTTCACCCGCTAAACTGCTCCACCATCGGTAATCTCCTTGATGACATAGTGCCCCAGCCAATGCATCCAAAATTTTCTTGGAAATTTACCAAAATTGTTGTCATATAATAATACTAAATCATTTACCTTGAAGGTGCACAATTTGATGTGTCGATCGGGCCATGCCTTTTCGCGCTCCTTTTGAACTTGTTAATGGAATCCAGCCAAAAATCTATCCTATTCAAGCTCTGTCAGTTGCACGAGCCTTTCTTCCAAGGCTCTGCGATCCACCATTCCTACGAATGTCACTATGTGTAGAATAGGTACAATGTACTCCATTGGCATCACAACTTCTATGCCATAAACCAGCGTGAAAGGCGTTTGTCTAGTCAGCTTTTTTCAAGTCGTCCTGTAAGCCCATAGCACTGTGGGTACATGCACATCCTAGTCATTTCTTTGTGCATTGCAAACCTTCCTCAGCACATTCTCCAATACCTTATTGAATGATTCAACTATCCCATTAGCCTATGGGTGATATGGCATGCTCTCTTCATGATAAACTTAGAATTCCTCCACCAACACGTTGATCGTCTCATTAAGGAAATGCGTACCGTGATCGCTCATCAAAATCTTAGGACAACCAAATCTAGTCAGTACATACTCAAAGATGAACTTTGCAGCTATTACCCCTATATAGTCCTTTACAGGTTATGCCTTTGCCCATTGGTCAAATATTCAGTCACGATGATGATGTACCGCGCATCCGTCTTCTTTCCTGGAGGCTGAATTGGTCCTACAAAGTCAACCACGCACTTTTCGAACGACTATAATGACATCTGAAGATTCAGAGAGAGATCATCCCTCCATGATGGCCTGCCTGTCCTTTGACATGCATCACATGCCTTATAATAAGCCTTGAAATCCTTATGAAGCATCGGTCACCATAGCCCAGCACATAAAATCTTTTTCTCTGTAGCTTTTCCTGCATAATGTCCTCCCGCGGCTCCTCCATGAGTTTTAGCAAGGATGTTGTTTCATTCAAAGTTAGGTACATAACGTCGCAAAATTTCATCTGAGCCCATTTTATATAAATTCCCTGCAATGACAGAAAAGTTTATCGCGTGCACCACTAGCTCCTTCTTTTGTTGACTAGTATACCCTTTTGGAGCCATCCCCATCATCAGGAAGTGTATGATATCTGCAAAGTGATTTTCTGCAACACGTATTGCAAAGAGTTGCACGTCAGGCAGTCCTTCCTCCAAATTAGTAGGCTCCTCTCCTGTTTCAATGTGCGACACATGATCCAGTTCGGCATTCAATCGTCCTAGCTTCACAATAACTTCGAAATCATATTCCTGAAACAACAACAACCATATGCATATCTCCCCCCCAAACATAGGCTTGTTAACCAAGTACTTTAATGCAGAATGGTCTGTATACATCTTAAAGTGTCCTCCTAGCAAGTAGTGTCTAAACTTAGAGATCATGTACATCAGAGCCAAACCTTCGCACTCTGCTGTTGAATAATTCTTCTCAGCTTTAGACAACTTCCTACTCACAAACGCTATATGGTGATCCAATTCTCCCTCACCAGCCTATGTCAGTACTGCCCCGAGAGCAAAACATGATGTGTCCACATGCACATGAAATTCCTTCTTCCAATATGGGAAGACTAGGATCAGCGCGATGACCATCTTTTCCTTCAACACAACTAAGCTTTGATGACACTCTTCATTCCAACAGAATGTAGCATCCTTCTTTAGCAGCTTCTCCATCGGCATAGTAATCTGGGCGTAGATTTTGATGAACTTTCTATAGTATCTTGTATGCCCCAACATTGTGCACAATTGTTTCACACTTCTTGGTGCCTCCAAATCAATTATAACCGCAATCTTTGCAGGGTCTACCATCAAGCCTTGTCTACATACCATGTCACCTAGCAAGATCCCAAAAGGGACACAGAACAAGCATTTATTCAAATTGAGCGCGAAGGAGACAATACCAGGGGTCAATACCATGGTATTAACCCACAATATTGAGCGGAGTAACAACTATTTGATCCCATCGAAGAATACCACGGGTCCTAAGTGGTTTTGGTCTGAGGTATTAAGAAAGGCCTTAAAATATATAAGGAGGAGAAGTTCATAAGGCCAAACTGTGAAAGTGAAAAGGGTTTCTAAGGAATACTTCTATCTGAAGTATATTTTATGTTGCAGGGGCTATGTTTGTGATTTGATCTAAAATATTTTGTGCACCTTGAATTCAATGTTGGATCAGGATCATGAGACCTGAAATGACTCATTATTGAATGATCCGATATTGGTTGGCCAGTTATGATTGTGTACACCTGTTTTATTCTTTAAATGCCATGATCTGGGTTTGTCTGAAGTCCAGAATAGCAACGAAGTTATGAGTTAATATTTGCAGATCTATACGTTGGTTCATCTTGGTAAAAGTGTGTGTACATGCAAGTTCTACTCTTCCAAGTAGAGTATACAAAGGAAAATCCTATTCTTGAAGATCTGACTAATCTACCTGATCAGTTTACTATTGTCTGTCAATGAAGTCTTCTTAGATCTGAATGTAAAACTGAATGCATAAGGAGTTTGATATCTGATTGATTAATTGTATAAATGAGAAGGGTGATCTCTTCTACTGCCTGTGTAAAGCTCTGTAAATTGATAGTAGATGTTTAGTATATTGTTGGTTGGTATAGACTTGATTAAGAGGTTTTATGTTTCAGTAGTTTTGAAGGTATATGTAGGTTTTATTAAAGGAAGTAGTGTATACATGTAAGTTGGGTTCAGTAAAGTAGCGTATACATTCTGATTTTTGAGGTTGCAGCTAGTTCTAAATGTTGATGCAGATTTATGGGTTCAGTACACTATTCTGGTGACACTGATTTGACTGCTCAGATTAACTGATTATTTGGTTGATGCAGTTTGAAAGTTATAATGGGTCCAGTATGAAAATTTGATGAAATGAGGTCTTCATGTGTATTTTTGTGTGCCAGGAGCATCCAGTCTGAAAATTAATGAAACGTGGTCCCTCGAAGAAGAGAGAAGGTCGTCGTTTTCTGTAGGTTGGCGCCTACATACTAGTAAACACATTGGCTAGTACAAGAGCTAGGTGGTTGCAGCTCCCTTCCAGTAGAATCTGGAAAACAAGAGAAGGTTGTAGCCTTCTGCAGGTGGGTGCTTGTGTACTAGGATGAGACTGCACCAGTACAATATTGTAAACTTTTTACCTTACTATTAAAAGAAGACAAAGACGATAGCAGTAGGTGGTTTTTCCCCGCATTGGGTTTCCACCTTAAATCTTGGTGTTCATGTGTGTTGCTTATGTGTGATGGTTCTATTCTTACTGCATTGCTTAATAAGTTACTGATGCAATGATTAAAAATCGACACATGATAAATTGACTAAATCATAAGTTCTCTTCATATACGCTAGTTTCTCTCAATAATTTTTCATTTCCCAAATAGATTTATATACGCTACTTCTGTGAAGTGAACTAGCGTGTACATGCTAGTTCACTTCACAGAACACGCTAGTTCACTTCACAGAAGTAGTGTATATAAATCTGTTTAGGAAATGAAAAATTATTGAATTGATAATACTGATTCAAACCCCCCCCCTCTTAGTATTATTTCCAAAAATTGGTATCAGAGTAGGTCCTTCAGAAGAAGCTTGATTGCTTGAAGGAAGATCTTTCAAGATGAATAATCATGAAGGCATGGGATCTATTAGACCACCAATCTTCAATGGGAGCAACTTGGTATAATGGAAAATAAGAACCAGAGCCTATCTACAATCTCTTGGAGCTGATGTTTCAGAATTGTGGAAGGAGGATATCAATTTCTAACATCAATTCCTACAGACTCTACAAGTAAGAAGTTATATGAAACCAATGCCAAACCTGTCAATATGTTATCGGGAAGCCTGTCAAAATCATAAATTTTCAAAGTCATGCATCTCAAGATAGCCAAAGAGATATGAGACAAAATCATTCAGAGCTACAAAGGAGACTCTCAGGTAAAACATGCTAAGCTTCAAACTCTCATAATTCAGTATGAAACTCTTAAGATGCATAGTAATTGTATGAAGAACCTAGGTGAAGAGATAAAGGAAGCTACTTTAGTTGAGAAAATCTTAACATCTTTGTCTTTTAAATTTGAGTCAAAAGTGTCTTCCATAGAAGAAAAATAGGATCTTCAAACTATTACTATGACTCAACTCCATGGAATCCTAACTGTCTTTTAAATGAGAAAAGGAGGTCCATCAGATATGAGAGAAGTCACTTTTAAAGCATCAGCAAAGGGAAAAGAAAAGGAAGAGGACAATGAATCAGGACACATTTCAGAATAAGAAGATGAGGTAAATTTTGTCAAGAAGCTTCAACGGGGTTCCAGAAGATTCATAGGTAAGCTACCTTTCAAATGCTTTGCTTGTGGTAGAGTCGGTCATTATGCTGCCAAGTGTCCTCATAAAGATAAATAGTAAAAGGAAAGGAATATGCAAAAGGAAATAGAAAACAGGTTGTGAACAGAAGGAGTTACTATACACATGAAGATAGTGATGATTTATCCAATAGTGATGAAGATGAAACTAAACAAGATTATAGAATACTCATGGCTTATGACAATGATGTTTTTTTGGATGCTTCTGAAGAGGAATACTTTCTTGAAGAAATCACTAAACTCAAAATCTTTTTATAAGAAAATAATATGATCGTAGATACGTTGACACACCAACTCACTGAAAGAGAAAAACACAATGAAAATCTAGAATGTGAAATTGTGGGTCTAAGAAAAGAACTTGAGAAGACAAAATCTCTTAATCTTAGATTTGCTAAAGGATCTAAAACTTTAAATGAAATCATTAAATTTCAGCGTTCTCTTCTGATAAAGACAAGCCTTGGATATACTGAAGAATCATCTCAATCACAGAATCCATCAGCCTCCACCATAAGCTATCTTGATGCAGCAAATACCAATGAACAATATGTAAATCGTCAGCAAAGGCCTAAAATTACTCATCAGGTAAATCATACTCAATTTAATCCAAGGATGAATAGCAGTAGAAGCTTCAACCAATAGGTAAACAATGGCAAAATATTATATGATTGCATAAACTTATTTAATGGGAAATGTTTTTCATGTCATAACTTTGGGCATAAGGATGCTCAATGTGTTGCTTACAAAACCATCATGACTAGAGAAGCACAAAATCAAAGGAATGTAACAGGAATCAAGAAAAGTTCCTATATTAAATTTTCTCCTCTTGAAAATGAACTAAAATGTTCGATTTGTAACAACTTTGGTCATGAATAATCTGAATGCAAGAGCAAATTTCAGCCATCGCTTCAAAAGGAGAAAACATAATTAAATCCCAAGAAATGGAGAAAGAAGGAATCTCAATCAGAAAGATGTGGCATAGCTCTATATGCAGAAGGATAAGAAAATTAGTGGTACATTGATAGCAGATGCTCCAAACACATGACAGATGATAAAGAGAGACTTCATTCATATAATGCTTTAGAAAAGGAAAATAATGTCTCATTTGGAAATGACACTCCAACTGTCATTAAAGGTAAAGGTTCTATCTTCTTGAAAGAAAAGGTTAAATCTGGAAATGTCATGTATGTAAATGGTTTAAAGCATAACCTGTTGAGTGTCAATCAAATGTGTGATCAAGGAAGTGAAGTTGTGTTTCGATCAAACGAATGTGTGGTTCATGACCTTGATACAGGAAAGACCATGATCAAAGGTACAAGAACTCTAAACAACTTATACATACTCAAAGGAGGATGACAACAATGTTATCTAAGCAAAACAGATGAAAACTGGCTATGGCATAGAAGATTGGGACATCTAAGCTTTTCTCAAGTAAGAAAAGCATGCAGTCTTAAGGTAGTTCATGTCTTCCAGATATCAGCATCCCAGAAAATACCATATGCAAGCCATGTCAAGTAGGTAAGAAAACTAGAGTTCACTTCAATGAAAAAGAAGGATCAGTGAGTAAGCCTCTTGAACGCATCCATACTGATTTATGTGGACCAACAAGGAAAAATTCACCTCGTGGAGAAGAATACTGTATTCTATTTATTGATGATTTTTCCAGGATGTGTTAGATAGGTCTACTAGAGCATAAAGATGAAGCATTTGAAAAGTTTAAAGCCTTCAAAGCTTTAGTTGAAAATGAATCAGATCGAAAAATCAAATGTCTCAGATCTCATTGAGGGGGAGAATTCATATCAGATGAATTCTTTGACTTTTGTGAACAACATGGAATAAAGAGGAAATTCTCCGTCGCAAGAACTCCTTAGAAAAATGGCGTGGTGGAAAGAATGAACATAATAGTTCAAAAAATGGCTTGATAAATGCTTGATGAATCTAGAACTCCTGCAACCTTTTCTAGTGACGCTGCATTTGCTGCCATGACTATTCTCAATAAAGAGAATGTTCGGGTAAATAGAAATCAAAATCCATATGAACTTTGGCATGGTAAGCCTCCTACTGTAAAAAACTTTAGATTGTTTGGAAGCAAATGTTTCATCAAAAGGACTGATGAGAAACTTGGTAGGTTTGAACCCAGAGCAGATGAAGGAATTCTTCTTAGTTATTCATCCAAAAGTAAAGGATACAAATGTTATAATAAAAGACTTCGAAAAATTGTTGAAAGCATTTATGTTGTAATTGATGAAGCATGCATAAATCTAGAACAAATGAAAATAATAGAGGAATATGACAGTGAGGAAGATGGGAAATGCTTTCCCGCATCAAATCAAAATGATATAGAAGAAGAAACCAATGAAGCACCAGAAGAAGATACAATATATAGGGAGAAGACTCCATATAGGTGTATTCAGAAGAATCATCTAGAATCTCAAATTCTAGGAGAAAAAGGGGTTGTTGTACAGTCAAGAAGAACTCTTACAGGGACCTCAAGTTATCTGTTGACACCTAATCATAGGGATTGGGTGAACAACTGTAATTAGTGTAAATAAATAATATGGAAGATGAAGAGTCACTGAGAGATGAACTGAACAGTCACTCACTGTTGTATATAATAATGAACAACCTGAATGAATAGCATGAATTGATTTGAGGAGTTACCTCCTGATCTGACATGGTATCAGAGCCAGCTCCATTTTTGTAACTCCCTTCTACCATTTTTTGAGAAATTTGTCCTGCATTTCCTGCCATTTTCCTCTGTCCCTCTGCCTCCACGCTGTATTGAACATTGCCAAAAGTAATAGTTTGTGAAGGAAATGAAGCATTTTGAAGCGTTTTTCATAAGCTGCTCTAGTGGTTTGTAGGCTGCGCTGAAGGATGCAATTGGTCGTTGTGTATGAGGGAAGCGGTGTGAACCATCTCCAGCACACAAGTCGTCAGCAAAGCCTGCTCTTTGGACCCTCCCACCACCACGCATGCTGTAATTCACATCATCGGTGGAACTCTCATCGCCTCCCTGCCCATCGAGCTACTATACCTCGGTCCATGTCGCTGCTCCCATACGACTTCTCTTCAATGCGCAGGTTATATACATTAATGTTGTCCGGTTATATTATGTTGAACGTTTTAACGTTGTCCTTCCTTCATTACCACAGTTAACACAGTTGGTAGAGATAGTATAATGTTGTCCAACTTTCGTTATCTGTCTTCATATACAAGTCTCATAGAACGTCGATATACATTATATTGTTTCATAAATTCATTGTCTTTGAATTACAGTATAACGTTGTCTCTGCTTCAAACTGGTGGCCTATGTTGGTATTATTTCAACTGCGTTTCCCTAGTTACCTCCTCCCATAGTGCGTATGCCTCATAATAACACGGTCTAACATAGAATACCACCTTCCCCACATAATACCTCTGTCTTCATATATCAGAATCAGATTTCTTTTTAGGAGTGAAATTTTGTAGCAGAAGTATTTTTTCCCACGGTACACAGATTTTACAATGCATTCAATCATATCTATTGTGGGAGTAGTTCTCACTAGCAAGGAGAAATATCCTGAGTGGTCTCGGAAGATAAAACACACCCTCATTTTCAATGAGTTATGGAAAGGAGAGTGTGTTGGAGACAGAGACAAAGAGCCAGAACAACCTACCTTAGACAAGGAGTTCGCCATTTGGGAAAATAAGAACAGCAAGGCCTATGCATTGATTGCGGCATCAGTAAATGAAGAGGTGAGTCGCCATATTTCACCATTTTCAAATGCTTTCGAAGCCTTACAAAAACTGAAGGAACTCTATGACTCACACTCTAAACTTGAATTTTTTCAACTCATGATTAAACTCTTCACCCTTGAATTACAAAATAATGATCCTCTTGCTCTTGCATCAGAAGTAAAATCTATAATGCATGATATCAAAGTCACTAATGTTGAACTAGATATTCCTTTGATAACTTTTCTCAAGGCACTTTATCCCACTTACTCAAATTATATTGAGTCATTGCAAGCAAATGGAAACCTCAAAGATATTACCTTTGACTCCCTTGTGAAAAAATTTGTTGAAAGAGAGAAAGCTTTTGGCAAGAAGGAAGCCCCTAAATCTTCTGAAGAGGTTGTGTACCTTGCTCATAGAGAAAAGAATATTTCTCAAGATTCTTCCAAAGGAAGAGGTGGTCGAAGAGGAACAGGAAGAAATTTTAGAGGCAAGGGGGGCAGACACTCTCAAGGAGAAAAGTTAGATTTACATTGCATACGCTGCAAAAGAGATGGATCACATGATGCATCCACATGCAAGTTGCCTTGGGACAGAATTGAGCAGGAAAGAAACCAACCCAAAGGTAAAACTAATGAAAAAGACAAAGGTAAAGCACCTGAATCTGCTCACTATGTTGTGGCACACTGTAATATTGGAGTAAATGAAGACTTATTTAATGCTTCACTTGCTTCTTGGAAAAATGATTGGTTGCTTGATTCAGGAGAAACTTGCCACATGACTTTTAGAAGATATTGTTTTGGAGAATTTACTAACAATGTTGATGGAGCAGTATACTTTGCAGACAAATCAAAACTCAAGCCATCAGGGCTTGGCACAATCAGGATTAAATTGCCTAGTCTTCCAGACTTTCTTCTGTATCATGTTCTATATCTCCCATAGCTAAGGAGAAACTTGTTGTCCTTGGTTCACATCCTCCAACAAGTACACTCCATTCATATGTTTGATGGCAAGCTTGAGGTGAGAAAAGCATCAGACCACTCACTTGTCATGACGGGGATAGAAGAAGAAAGGCTTCTCAAGCTATAGGGTACCTCTGCTCGTGCACAAAATGTTGGAAATAATACTAAGAGGGGGGGGGGGGGGGGGGTGAATCAGTATTATCAGATCAATAAAACTTTTCCAATTTCATGCTCAGAAACATATACGCGACTTCAGTTAAGTGAACCCGCGTGTACACGCGACTGTGTCTAAAGCAACTAGCGTATATTCAGAGATCTTATGATTCAGTTAGCTTATCTTCAGTAAATGCATCAGAACATTATTAACCATATTAACAGTAAACAGGTGCAGTATAACAGAACAGATCATCACACATAAGGCACACACATGAACACCATGATATAAGGTGGAAACCCAATGTGGGTGAAAACCACCTGCTGCAATTTGTTTCTATCTTCCTTTAATAAGAAACTTCTTTTACAATGTACTGGTGCAATCCTTTACCAGCACGCAGGCTACAACCTGCAGAGGGCTACAACCCTCATAGTTCTTGTACTAGCCGATGCATTTACTAGTACATAGGTGCCAACCCTACAGAAGGCTACAACCTTCACTCGTTTTCCAGCTGCTCCTGGAAGGGAGCTACAACCCCCTTGGCTCTTGTACTGGCTGATATATTTACCAGTACGTAGGTGCCGGCCTACAATCTTCCCGGGACCACGTTTCATACATTTTCATACTGGATCCATAAGACAATCACCATTGTAGTACAACCTGCATCATCAATCACTGAAACACCCAATACTGAATCACTGAAACCCTGTCAAGGACACAGACAGCATAAAAACAACCAGATCCAACTCCATCTTCATACTTCACATTGTATACGCTACTTTGACGATCCCAACCCGCGTGTATACGCTCTTTTACCAAAGTCAATCTGCGTACAGATCTGTAAATTCAAACTTAAAACTCCGCAGCTATATCAGTCATCAAAACAGACCCAGATCATAACAATAAACATGCGTCAATAGATCTAGTCTATTCACAGTCAAACCATATGAAGATAATCATTCCAAGCCTTGAGGTCTCGTTCCATCGTTCATCATCCTCCACATGAGTGAAACCTTGGTTCAGATCACCAACCCATAACCAGCGTTTGGATCTCACACTTCCTCATATCTTCATCACTCACACACTCCATATCTTTGCCTAATGATCTTCTCCTTATATAGCCTTAGGCCCTTCACAATACCACGGGCCAAAACCATAGCAACACAATACCATCAACCTCGAAACTAGGGATCAACACATCCGTCGAGACACCAAGGTCCAAAACCATAGGCACAACTTCCAAGGAATAACCGCCACAGACCAAAGATAAGTTTTCCACATACACGCTCTTTTACTGAAGCCAACCTGCGTGTACACGCGACTTGGGCTTAACGAACCTGCGTGTATGAACTTTCTTGGCATGCTGTACTAAGATCTGTCCTCTGATTAAGTTGCCATCACCTGTACCAACCTCTGAGCACCTGTACCAACCTCTGAGTGAGTTGCCATCAAGGACAACACTTGAATCATAATGCCAACAATCTCCCCCTTTGGACTTGATGGCAACCACCACACCAAGTCACTCTCCCCCTTTGACATCAAGGGCAAAGGGCGGACCAAGATATTCTCTTCTTTGGTATACCTTCTGCTGTCCATACTCCCCCTGAGTACCTGCTGAAATCTCCAAATGTGCTCCCCCTTTGTGTATGCCAAAGTGTACCAATCTATCCATCCTGCTCTTGCTGAATTGTGCTGTTCATGCTCCCCTTGACTGTAGGCAAGATCTGCAAAAGATGTTCTTCAAGAAGAGCAAGGACTTATACATTATAGAAGACCTTCCTATCACCAAAAGACTTAATACATACATTCATCACCCAACCTAGTGGGGATATACCAATATTGACTCATCCACCTAACCATGTGGAGATACATTAAGAGTTTACTCATGATATGAACATTACATCATTCATCCCAGGCATAGTGGGGAAACCAACATAGGCCGTTACATGACCTTGACATCATAAAAGAGATACATGACATAGTGATGAAATATTTAGACCAAGACTTATGAAGGCCATCATGATCTGTACCATAAACATCAGCCTGCAATACCATTCCTTTGATCGAACAGCAAGATTTAGCTTCATAGACTTTATCAACAACTTCTAACCATAATGCCAACAATGCATTATTTGAAGTATATGCTCCCCCTGAGCAAGTATTAAAACATTTCCAGACATCCTCAGCAGACTGTAACTGTTAACCAATAGAGCATATACTGGACTGGATCATATCAGACCCCTTTTCTGAGTCTGTCCCCACTGCTTTTTCACAAACTGACATATACGCGACTTTGCAGTGTGAAACTCGCGTATATACGCGGCTATACTTCATGAAACTTGCGTATGAGAATTAGAACACTGAAGTTTTACATCTTCAGCTCCCCCTGAGTCTGCTATGTCTGTGCTGTGCTGAGTACCCTGTGCTGTGCCACATTTTTCTGACTGAACTTCCTTCTTCTTCCATATCTTCAAGCATGTTGATGATTTCTTCTTATCATGAGCTTTGTTCCTGCAATCCTTTGCTCTATGTCCAAACTTGTTACATGCATAGCATCTTACATGTTTCATATTCCTCCTATAGCAATCAGCAGCTTTGTGGCCAAACATATTGCAAGAAAAGCAATATCCATTAAAGTACCTTGAATGTAATGATCTTTCTGCATGATGGTCTTGAAACCTTCTTCTTCTACATATGGCTGCAACATGTCCAAGATTATGACATACATAACATTCAACATTATTCATGGGAGGAGTAAAAGATTTTCTTTGAGGAGCCTCTTTCCTTGTTTGTTGATGGAGTTGTCCTTTCATCTCCTTGATGAGCCTTTCAGACTTTGCATTAGAGTTTCTTGTCTTACTTTGTGAACCAGATTCACCTTCAATAGACTCATGAAAACCAAGTCCAGTTTTGATAGCAGGGGACCTTAATATCATCCAAGACTTTAGAGCTATCTTGAAATCGTAAAAGCTTATCCTTTTCTTCTAATTTACTTTTCAAGATATTTACCTCAACTTGATGTTGTTCTTCTTTTTCCAGACATTGCTTCTTCAAGGTCTCTTCAGCTTTCCTTCCTTCATCCAACTGATGCCTTAGTTCGAGGATCTCGTTCTCTTGCTCTTTATTCAGCGCTAGCAGCATTTGTCGAATTCTGGATTCACATTCCAACTGATCTTTTAATATGATGATTTCTTCTTTGAGGGCATTCTCCCTTTTGCTAGGTAGATCTATGATTTGATCTAGTGCTTCATTTGCTTGTCCATCTTCAATCTAAGGTGATTCAGGATCTGAGTACTTGCTTCCACTCAATGGAAGGTTGTCATTGTTCCTTTGAGCTGTCTTCTTCTTCTGACGTGCTTTCTTCCCCATTGCTCTACGAATCTCCTTCAAGCGATCAAGCTTCTCTGAAGGACCTGCTCTGATACCAATTGTTGGAAATAATACTGAGAGGGGGGGGGGGGGGTGAATCAGTATTATCAGATCAATAAAACTTTTCCAATTTCATGCTCAGAAACATATACGCGACTTCAGTTAAGTGAACCCGCGTGTACACGCGACTGTGTCTAAAGCAACTAGCGTATATTCAGAGATCTTATGATTCAGTTAGCTTATCTTCAGTAAATGCATCAGAACATTATTAACCATATTAACAGTAAACAGGCGCAGTATACCAGAACAGATCATCACACATAAGGCACACACATGAACACCATGATATAAGGTGGAAACCCAATGTGGGTGAAAACCACCTGCTGCAATTTGTTTCTATCTTCCTTTAATAAGAAACTTCTTTTACAATGTACTGGTGCAGTCCTTTACCAGCATGCAGGCTACAACCTGCAGAGGGCTACAACCCTCATAGTTCTTGTACTAGCCGATCCATTTACTAGTACGTAGGTGCCAACCCTACAGAAGGCTACAACCTTCACTCGTTTTCCAGCTGCTCCTGGAAGGGAGCTACAACCCCCTTGGCTCTTGTACTGGCTGATATATTTACCAGTACGTAGGTGCCGGCCTACAATCTTCCCGGGACCACGTTTCATACATTTTCATACTGGATCCATAAGACAATCACCATTGTAGTACAACCTGCATCATCAATCACTGAAACACCCAATACTGAATCACTGAAACCCTGTCAAGAACACAGACAGCATAACAACAACCAGATCCAACTCCATCTTCATACTTCACATTGTATACGCTACTTTGACGATCCCAACCTGCGTGTATACGCTCTTTTACCAAAGGCAACCCGCGTACAGATCTGTAAATTCAAACTTAAAACTCCGCAGCTATATCAGTCATCAAAACAGACCCAGATCATAACAATAAACATGCGTCAATAGATCTAGTCTATTCACAGTCAAACCATATGAAGATAATCATTCCAAGCCTTGAGATCTCGTTCCATCGTTCATCATCCTCCACATGAGTGAAACCTTGGTTCAGATCACCAACCCATAACCAGCGTTTGGATCTCACACTTCCTCAGATCTTCATCACTCACACACTCCATATCTTTGCCTAATGATCTTCTCCTTATATAGCCTTAGGCCCTTCACAATACCACGGGCCAAAACCATAGCAACACAATACCATCAACCTCGAAACTAGGGATCAACACGTCCGTCGAGACACCAAGGTCCAAAACCATAGGCACAACTTCCAAGGAATAACCGCCACGGACCAAAGATAAGTTTTCCACATACACGCTCTTTTACTGAAGCCAACCTGCGTGTACACGCGACTTGGGCTTAACGAACCTACGTGTATGAACTTTCTTGGCATGCTGTACTAAGATCTGTCCTCTGATTAAGTTGCCATCACCTGTACCAACCTCTGAGCACCTGTACCAACCTCTGAGTGAGTTGCCATCAAGGACAACACTTGAATCATAATGCCAACACAAAATTTCTCATACAATTCTCATTATGAAGAAGGTACATTTCCATCAAGTTTATTATGGCATGTTATATTTGGACACTTGAAATATGACAACCTCCGCTTGTTGAAGAAAAATGGTGTTACTGGTTTGCCTACAATTCCTACGAAACTTAAGCAATGTGATGCTTGCATTCTAGGAAAGCATAGCAAACAGTCTTTTCATGATTCACATTCAAGAGCACATATAAAACTTGAACGCATTGATTCAAACTTATTTGGTCCAATGCTTGTTCCTTCTACAAATGGAAATAAATATATGATGACATTTATTGATGACTACACCAAAATGTGTTGGGTTTATTTATTGAAGAAAAAATCTTATGCTTTTCAAACATTCAAGAACTTTTATACATGGATTGAAAATGATGCACAATCTCATATTGGCTCTATTCGCACTGATAATGGAAAAGAATACACTTCAAATGTATTTGAAAACTATCTTCGCCAACGTGGGATCAAACATCAAACAACTGTGCCTTATAATCCCCAACAGAACGGAGTAGCTGAAAGAATGAATAGGACAATCTTAAATATGGCACGCTCCATGATGCTTTTCAAAAATGTAAAATTGATGTTTTGGGCTGATGCAGTTCTATGTGTTGTATATGAAAAGAATAGATTCCCATCTAATGCTATTAGAAACAAGACTCCTTATGAAATGTGGTATGGGCACATTCCTTCGATAAAGCATCTCAAGGTCTTTGGTTCACATGTTATGCCTTGATACCAAAGGTACATAGAAACAAACTTGG
This sequence comes from Pinus tabuliformis, assembly GCA_031772625.1. Taxonomy (NCBI): domain Eukaryota; kingdom Viridiplantae; phylum Streptophyta; class Pinopsida; order Pinales; family Pinaceae; genus Pinus; species Pinus tabuliformis. The sequence continues at coordinate 985,813,677 of CM062812.1, read as the reverse complement.
TGCAAGAAGTCGTAATTGTATCTTCCTAGGTTATTCAAACACCTCCAAAGCATATCATCTCTATGATGAAGTCAATAAAAATTTTATTGTATCTAGATATGTAATATTTCTTGAATCATCCAAAACTAACAATGTTGTTGAGTGGCAACTTGATCGCTTGGCTAGATTTGCAAATGCAAAATTATTTCAAGAATTTGATAATCAGATTCCACATCTTGAAGGGGGGATTCCTATACTAGATCAACCTATGGAATCTTCTTCTGAAGCACTCTCTCCCCTGCATGAAACTCCAACAACGGATGATACTTTGAGTGATGTGATTGACAAAATTGGGAGACTCAATATTGATTCAGTCCCAACTCAATCAACAAAGCAGCCTAGACCATCTGAGAAAGGTCCCCCAAAGTGGTTGACAAAGACACTTGAAAGTGTTCATCTTGATGAGGTTGGAAAGACAGGAACTAGAAATTCAAACCGACAAAACAGAGGTGATGTAGATGACTCTAATTCACTTGTTGATATGGATGTTTCTTATGATTGTGAATTGAATTTGTCTACAGATTTTGAACCAACTTCCTTCAAAGAAGTTGCTTCTCATGATGAATGGAAAGAAGCGATGGAAAAGGAGTATGATGCGCTGATAAATAATGGCACCCAGAAGCTAGTTGATCCTCCATTGGGAACCAAACCAATTTCCTGCAAGTGGGTCTACAAGAACAAGTAGAAAGCTGATGGCTCACTTGACAAGCACAAAGCTAGGCTTGTGGCAAAAGGTTTTGCACAGAAGGAAGGGATCAAATATGAGGAGACTTTTTCCCCCACAAAAAAATGGGCTACCATCTGAACACTCTTTGCCCTAGCAACTCATAACTGTTGGAAAGTCCATCAAATGGACGTAAAAACTGCTTTCTTGAATGGAGATCTAAAAGAGAATGTTTTTATGTCCCAGCCTGAAGGATTTGCTATGAAAGGACATGAACATAAAGTATGCAAACTTGTGAAATCCTTGTATGGCCTCAAACAAGCACCGCGAGCTTGGTATGAAAAACTAACTCAGCATCTTCTGAAACTCAATTTCAAACATTATGATCTTGATGATGCAACTTTGTTTGTCAAGAAGGTTGGGAAAACAGTTGTATATCTTCTGGTATATGTAGATGATCTTTTGATGACAGGGAACAGTGAAAGATACATTGAATCCATAAATAAGGAATTGAGGAAAGGTTTTGAAATGACTAATTTGGGCCATGTTCATTACTATCTTGGTATTGAAGTAACTCAACATCCGAAGTCCATATTCCTTTCTCAAAAGAAGTACATTGGAGATCTGTTGAACAGGTTTGGCATGACTGAATGCAATCCTCTGACTGCTCCAATGGAACAAAACTTAAAGCTCACATTCATTGAAGGAAAAGAATTTGAGGATGCAACAAAGTATAGATAGCTTGTAGGAAGTCTCAACTACCTAACTACTACCAAACCAAACATTTTGTTTGTTGTTGGAATCCTCTCCAGGTTTATGCAAAATCCTTGTGAGGGAAATTGGTCTACTGCAAAAAGAGTTCTAAAATACTTGAAGGGAACTCAAGATTTTGGAATCAAGTATACACAAGTGGGCGCCTTCAGCGTGATTGGATACTCTGATTCAGACTTTGATGGAGACAAAGAAACTACAGTATCTACTTCAGGTTATGCTATGAGTCTTGGATCAGGAGCTGTCTCCTAGAGATCACGCAAACAATCAATTCTAGTAGATTCCACAACAGAGGCAGAATATGTGGCAAGAGCTGAGGTAACAAAAGAAATTGTGTGGCTCAGGAAAATTCTTGAATATTTGCATGTAAAACAAGTACAATTGACTCCACTCATGATTGACAATACCTCGGCAATAAAATTGGCCAAGAACCAAAAGTTCCATGATCGAACGAAGCACATCAATACTAAATATCATTTGATTCGACATCATGTTGAGGCCAAAACAATCCATCTCCGCCATTGTTCCACTAATGAGAAAATTGCAGACATATTCACCAAAGCGCTTGGAAGAGAAAAGCTTGAAAGATTCAGAACGATGCTTGGACTCACCAACATCCGTTTAGATTAAGGGGGGAAATGTTGACACCTAATCATAGGTATTGGAATAACAACTGTAATTAGTGTAAATAAATAATAGGGAAGATGGAGAGTCACCTGGAGATGAACTGAACAGTCACTCCCTGTTGTATATAATAATGAACAACCTGAATGAATAACATGAATTGATTTGAGTAGTTACCTCCTGGTATGACATTATCTAGCATTACTATCCTCCAACGAACCTCAGAATGTAAATGAATCTTGCAAAGATAAATGTTGGGTCAAGGCCATGGATGAAGAACTGGACCAAATTGAAAAGAATGATACTTAGGAACTAGTTCCTAGACCTCATGATAAAAATGTCATAGGAACAAAATGGATATTTAAGAATAAGCTGAATGAAAATGGAGAAGTTATTAGAAACAAGGCAAGAATTTTCTATAAAGGGTATGCTCAACAAGAAGGTATATATTTTAAAGAAACTTTTGCACTTGTTGCTAGACTTGAAGCCATAAGGATGTTTCTTGCTCTCTCTAGTTTTCGAAAATTCAAAGTATATCAAATGGATGTAAAATCAGCCTTTCTTAATGGATATTTAGAAGAAGTTTATATTGAACAGCCAGAAGGATTCATTCTTGGAAATGATGCAAAACTCGTATGCAAGCTCAAAAAGGCTCTCTATAGTCTAAAACAGGCTCCAAGGGCTTGGTGTTATTGCCTTGAAAAGTATCTACAACAATAAGGTTTCACAAAAGGTTCTACAGATAGCAATTTATACACAAAGATTGAAAATGATAAACTGCTAATAATTGTTGTTTATGTTGATGATATCATCTTTGGTAACAATGAAGAATATATGAGTCAGAATTTTTCTTCAGTAATGCAGCAAGAATTTGAAATGTCCTTACTTGGTGAACTTACTTATTTTCTTGGTCTACAAGTACAACGAACGAAAGGTGGTAACTTTCTTTCACAAACCAAATATCTCAGTAGATCTTGAATAAGTGCAGAATGGAAGATTCTAAACCAGTATGTACTCCAATGGTAACAGCATGCAGTCTCAGTGCTAACGATGAATCACCAGCAGTAAACCAACCAACTTACAGATCTATGATTGGAAGTTTTCTTTATCTAACAGGTACCGGACCTGATATCATGCATGCAATAGGAATTGTTGGAAGGTTCCAAGCAAATCCAAAGGAATCACATCTCCAGGAAGTAAAAAGAATTTTCAAATATGTTCAAGGAACTCAAAACTTTGGACTATGGTATCCTAAAGATACAGACCTTACTCTTCATGCATATACAGATGCAGATTGGGCAGGAAATGTTGATGATCGAAAGAGTAATACTAGAGGAGCATTCTATATGGGTTCATGGTTGGTGTCTTGGTTCATCAAAAAACAAAGTTTGATTTCCTTATCTACAGCTGAGGCAGAATATGTGGCTGCTGCATCTTGCTGCACACAACTACATTGGATGATGCAAACATTGCAAGACATTCAGATCACATGTACTCCACCCATCTCCATTCTATGTGATAATACAAGTGCCATCAGTATTTTGAAAAATCTTATCATGCACTCCAAGACCAAGCACATACCCATTAAGTACCATTTTCTATGAGAACAAGTGCTTGAACAAAAGGTTAAATTGGAGTATGTTCCCTCTAAAGAGCAGGTTGTTGATATATTCACTAAACCACTTCCCAGAGAAACATTTCAATATCTTAGACAAAAGCTAGGAGTAGTTGCTGCATCATCCTGCTGTTAAATCTAGTTTTTAGAGGAAGGCTATTATACGCGGGTTTCATGAAGTATAGTTGTGTATACACGTGGATTTCTGTGTCTAAAGAAGCGTATATGTTTTTTTGATAGAAACATAGTAGGCCAGACTCTGATATGGGTGATCTATCTGATATTGATGATTACAGTCTAATGATATGTTTTGTTCATTGATTTTTATCTAACTGACAAAGATGCCTTGATGAATGACTTGTTGACAATGCATAGGTAGCACAGGTTCAGGGGGACCATTAGCCTTCAAACACATTCTACATTGTTGGCATCATGGTTGTTGAGTTCAACTATGGCTTCAGATACTTATATCATTTGTTGCATAAGTCATGTAAAGATCTAGGGTGTGATATGACTTCTTCTGTCATGGTCTATGTTTGAATGAGTCCTATTGGACATATTATGTAATTTGTATCCCCACTTTGCATGAGATGGATGATGTAATAATTGTTGTATTTATGTCATGTATAAATAATTGGTATATCCCCACTTGGTTGGGTGGATGATTCAAATATGGTGTATCCCCACTTGATTGGGTGATTGATGTGTGTATGAGTCATTGGTAATAGGGAGGTCATACTCTCTTAGTTAAGTTATAGAGTCATGCTATTCTTTTGAAACATATCTCTATAGACTCAGCATGCACTCAGGGGGAGCATGGACAACATAATGTATATCAAAGGGGGAGAATAGCTTGGTCTTTCCTTTGCCCTTGATGTCAAAGGGAAAGAGTATTTTGGTGTTTCTTGTTATCTCTAATAGTTTCTACAACTTGCAATAATCAACACCAGCATGGTTGTCATCAAGTCCAAAGGGGGAGATTGTTGGCATTATGATACAAGTGTTGTCCTTGATGGCAACTCACTCATAGGTCAGTACAGTTTTGGGAAAAGGAAACCCATAGGGTAACAAGTCTAGTCAGATGTAACAGGGTATTGGTACAAAAGAATAGGAAGATGGAACTACAGTCTACTAATCAGAATGAAGAAGTTGAAGGTAAAGGATGGTGAAAAGTAGTTTAAGATGTATACGCAAGTCCATTTAGTCAAAAAAATGTATTGTTAGGTCCCTATACTACTAGTGTAGCCCCTTATTATTATTAGTACAACCCCCTTATTATATTGTTGTGCCCATGTAGTCCCCATATTGTTATTATTGTGCCCCATAGAAGTCCACTATTGTTATTATTGTGCCCTTACATTATTATCATTATGTCGACTCTCATTATATTATGACCCCTTAGACTCCTATATATAGAAAGGAGGTATTGTCATTTGTATCATCCAAAAATTGTTCATTTGTGTAATGTAAAGGAGGTTTCCCCCTCAAAGAGGAGGAATTCTAAGGCATTGATATATCTTTTCTATCTTTTTGTGAGCTGGTTTCATAACATGTGGTGTCAAAGCTTTGGATTCTAGGGTTTCGTTGCTCCAAACAGGTCATCGTGGCATTTTCACTATAAATTTTTCACTACGAAGTTTCAGAAGCTAAAAAAAAAACGTTTGAGAAGAAATTGGTCTGAACCTTGTGCCCGAATTTGAGATCTTGTCTCGCTACAAGTTCAGAGATATGATCTAAGAAAGTTAGGGTTTTTGCAAGCTCCAGAATTTCATCTCAAACAGGTCATCGTCGAATTTTTGCTATAATATTTGTTCTACGAAGGTTCAGACTCTCAAATTAAAACCCATTTGAACCGAAATCTTGTTGAATCTCGGGTTTGAATTTCAGATCTTGTCTCGCTATATTTTCAGATATATAATCTGAGACATTTAGGGTTTTTGCAGGCTCCCGAATTACATCCTAAACAGGTGACCTTGGGAAAATCATCATAACTTTCTCTCTGAGCATCAAATTGAAATTTCGTAAAAGTTACAGAAAGAGGATGGACTATAGTTGTCCATGTATCAGTTTCAGGTCCTAAGGTTGAAACAGTGACATGTGGCACTTCATACAAGTTCACTCTACTGAACCAGTCTATAATCAGGTCATCGTGGGAGATTTGACATAATGCTTCCTTATAGAATCCAATCTTGATCAGACTTTTGAGGTTAGAAAGAGGACTCAGAGGGCTATTACAGATGAAAATTGCAGAACTTAAAGATCTGAAAGTATAGAGTTACAGTCGTTGCAAGATCGAGCTCCTAAAATCAAGAAAAAATGAGATGAGGAAGTTTGATGGCAAGGATCCGGTAACTGGATACTACATATGGAGAAATATTTTGATCTATATGGTGTACCACTGTTACAAAAGGTACGTATTGCATATAATTATTTAGAACCGAATCAATTTTTATGGTACAAAGGGATTTTTTCTTGTAAACCACTTGTCGCGTGGTCAATTTTCACAGAGGAAATGATAGCACATTATGAGGATACAAAGAGAAACACCTTCTTTAGCCAATTGATAAATCTCAAACAAAAGGGTTCAATGGCAGAGCACACTGAGGACTTCCAAAAATTGAATATAAGGGTAAATGATATTCCAAAGAAGAAAATGGTTGATGTCTTCATAGGGACTTTAAAGGATAACATTTAACACGAGGCTCCTCTTTGGGAACCTAATTCATTGGAGAAGGCATTAAGGTTGGCAAGAAAAAATTGAAAGCGAAATTATGGAAACAAGGAATCCCACCACTCACAACTATAATTATGGAAGTGTTTTTTCTCCTAGCCTTCCACAACCTACAAGGTTTACACCACAAAAATTGGAAGAAAAAAGAGAAAAAGGGCTTTGTTACAATTGTGATAGCAAATACACTAAAGGTCATAAGTGTGTGGAGAAGAAATTATTTTACATAGATTATGAAGAGGAGGAATAAAAGGATCAAGAAACATCAAAATAAGAGTATATACACCAGGAACCCACCCCAGAGAAAGAAGAAATGAATCTGACCATATCTTGTAAAGCCTTGGAAAGAATTACCACTCCTCAAACTCTTAAGATAAAAGGACATATCAAGAAGAAAAAGGTTCAAGAAGTGAAACATCACATCGAGAAAGAAGAAATGAATCCAACCATATCTTGTAATGCATTGGCTGGAATTACCAGTCCTCAAACTACCAATATAGAAGGACATGCCAAGAAGAAAAATGTTCAAGAAGTGAAAGATCACTTCGAGCATCAAGAAATGAATCTGACCATATCTTGTAATGCATTGGAATAAATTACCACTCCTCAAACTCTTAAGATAGAAGGACATATCAAGAAGAAAAAGATTCAAGTAGTGAAAGATCACATCGAGCATCAACAACAAGTTCTCCAAGTTTTAAATTATAATGCTACTTTGGTTCAGAATCAAATGAAATAACAGGTAGATCAACATCGCAGTGAAAGAAGTTTTGATGTAGGCGATTGGGTATTTTTACATCTACATCTCAAGCAAGCTATTTATGAGAAGGAAATGTTGGTAGTAATACATGCACTTAAGAAATGGCGACCTTAACTAATGGGAAGACAGTTCAAGGTAAAAATGGATCATGATAGTCTTAAATACTTTTTAGAACAAAGATTACCTTTAGAAGAACAGAAAAAATAGGTCACAAATATGTTGGGTTATGACTTTGAAATCATCTACAAAAAAGGGAAGTAAAATGTTGTTGCAAATGCACTCTCAGGAAAGGATGAGGATGTGGAAGCATTGTTTTGTGTTATTTCTATTATCCAACTAGATTGGATAAACGAAGCAAGGGATGAATGGAAGAAGGATGAAGAAGTGTGGCCACTCATTCAAAAGTTGCAGAAGATCCCAGTTCAAACAATATTGCCAAAACTTGACGAGGAAGAAAAAATCATATTGGAACCTGGAGCAGTCACAGAAACAAGAACCCGACAGCTATGAAATCGATAAATTTCAGAGTATCTCATCAAGTGGAAGAACTTACCCACAGAAGATTCCACATGGGAGGACAATGATTTTATACAAAAGCACCAAGAACTACTCAAGCATTGAGGACAACACTTTTTGAAGGAGAGGGGCATGTTAGGTCCCTATACTACTAGTGTAACCCCTTATTTTTATTAGTACAACCCCCTTATTATATTGTTGTGCCCATGTAGTCCCCTTATTGCCCCATAGAAGCCCACTATTGGTATTATTGTTCCCTTACATTATTATTGTTATGTCAGCACTCATTATATTATGACCCCTTAGACTCCTATATATAGAAAGGAGGTATTGTCATTTGTATCATCCAAGAATTGTTCATTTGTGTAATGTAAAGGAGGTTTCCCCCTCGAAGAGGCTGAATTCTAAGGCATTGATCTATCTTTTCTATCTTTTTGTGAGCTGGTTTCATAACACGTATACATGCTGGTTCACAGAACAAAAATACCGTATACATATACACGCACTTTCACAAGAATAAAAGTGCGTACATGTTTGAAAATAAAGGAAATTCAAGAGGAGACAATACCAGGGGTCAATACAATGGTATTAGCCCACAATATTGAGTGGAGTAACGACTATTTGATCCCATCCAAGAATACCACGGGTCTTAAGTGGTTTTGGTCCAAGGTATTGAGAAAGGCCTAAAACTATATAAGGAGGAGAAGATCATAAGGCCAAAGTGTGCAAGTGAAAAGGGTTTCTAAGGAATACTTCTATCTGAAGTATATTTTATGTTGCAGGGGCTATGTTTGTGATTTGATCTGAAATATTTTGTGCACCTTGAATTTAATGTTGGATCAGGATCATGAGACCTAAAATGACTTATCATTGAATGATCTGATATTGGTTGGGCCAGATTTGATTGTGTACACCTGTTTTATTCTTTAAATGTCATGATCTAGGTTTGTCTGAAGTCTGGAATAGCAATGAAGTTATGAGTTAATATTTGTAAATCTATACGCTAGTTCATCTCGGTAAAAGCGCATGTACACGCAGGTTCTACTCTTCCAAGTAGCGTATACAAAGGAAAAGCCCATTCTTCAAGATTTGACTAATCTATCTGATCAATTCTATTGTTTTACTCATTTCTGTCAATGAAGTCTTCTTAGATCTGAATGTAAAACTAAATGCATAAGGAGTTTGATATCTGATTGATTGATTGTATAAACGCGAAGGGTGATCTCTACTACTGCCTGTGTAAATCTCTGTAAATTGATAGTAGATGTTCAATATATTGTTGGTTGGTACAAACTTGATTCAGAAGTTTTATGTTTCAGTAGTTTTGAAGGTATACGAAGGTTTGATTAAAAGAAGTAGTGTATACATGTAGGTTGGGATCAGTAAAGTAGTGTATACATTCTGATTTTTGAGGTTGTAGCTGGTTCTGAACGATGATGCAGGCTTTTGGGTTCAACACACTGTTCTGGTGACACTGATCTGACTATTCAGATTAACTAATTATTTGGTTGATGCAATTTGAAAGTTCTGATGGGTCCAGTATGAAAATTTGATGAAATGAGGCCTTCATGTGTATTGTTGTGAGCCAAAAGCATCTAGTCTGAAAATTTATGAATTGTGGTCCCTGGAAGAAGAGAGAAGGTTGTAGCCTTCTATAGGCTGGCGCCTATGTAGTAGTAAACACATTGGCTAGTACAAGAGCTAGGGGGTCGCAGCTCCCTTCCAGTGGAAGATGGAAAATGAAAGAAGGTTGTAGCCTTCTGCAGGTGCGTGCCTACGTACTAGGATGAGACTACTCTAGTACAAGATTGTAAAGAGATTTTCTTATTATTAAAAAGAAGATAGAGACGAAAACAGTAGGTGGTTTCCCCACATTGAGTTTCCACCTTAAATATTGGTGTTCATGTGTGTTGCTTATGTGTGATGGTTTATTCTATTTTTATTGCATTGTTTAATAAGTTACTGATGCACTAATTAAAAATCAACACATTATAAATTGACTAAATCATAAGTTCTCTGGGTATACGTTGGTTTCTCTAATCATAGTAGCGTGTACATGCTAGTTCACTTCATAGAAGTAGCATATATAAATCTATTTGGGAAATGAAAAATTATTGAAATGATAATACTGATTCACCCCCCCCCTTCTCAGTATTATTTCCAACAGACTAGCTACGTGGCATTTTACCAACCCAAACACCGTCCAATCATCGAAGTATACCTCCAAAAACTTGTGAATGAAGTCCTTGAATGCCACAATAACTACACATGAAAAGATCGTTGGTGCATTCTTCAATCCAAATGACAACACAGTATACTGAAAGCATCCCCATTTAGTCGCGAAAGTCATCTTACTTCTATCCTCTGGCGCGATCTTGATCTGATGGTACCTAGAGAAACTATCAGTGAATGAATACACTTCCTGACCACCAACATTATCCAGTACTTCGTCGGTAAACGAAGTCGGAAATGGAACATGTACATAGGCATCATTCAACTTCCTGAGGTCTATGCATATCCTTATTTCATCCTTTTTATTCTTTTCCTGAACCACTATTGGCCTCACCCAATCAAATTCTTCGACCCATTCAATAATACCTATGGCAAGCATTTTATCCAACTCTAAGCAGACCTTTTCTTTATACTTAGGATTGAGGCAGTAAGGCCTCTGCTTGATCGGCTTCACGTCCAATTTCAGCGTAATTTTCATAACCCCCAGGTCTCCTATTATCCCCTTTAGGTCTCAGAACTCGTAGGGAACAAGTCCTGGTATTTGCAAAGTAATTCAACAACCTTATCTATTGTTTGCAAACTTCGGCTCCGCCTTTGTCCCAATGTTCACTTATCTTATTTTTAGCGGCGCAGTGATATCTAGATTTTCAATTTGCAGTCCTTCAACTTCGTGGTGACCTTTAGTCTCTGGGATGTTAATGTTCCTCAGGTCCTCATCCTCTTCTTCGACAGTCACATTGTAGCACTCCAGCGCATGGCTCAGCTGGGTGGTCCAATCCAGTTGAATTAAGTCCAAGGGATCCTGCGGTACTCTGAAGATTGTTGCCTTAACTTCCTACAATGCCTCGTTAATACTTTCAAACCCATCCTCAAAGCTAAACGTCATCAAGAATCCCTGTCGCAAAACATCCCATTCTTTAGTGCCATGGCGGAGCTCTGTTTCCAAGTACCAGTTCATCGGTATTACATCCAAAGTATGACAAAATAGATGTACCCATTCAGGCTGAGGCTCTGCTCCATAAACCTTAGTCCATTTGGCCAGGTGATCACGTGGGTCATTCCTTCCATCATATTTCTCTATTAGCTGCACTTGTGGGTGACCAAACCACAATCTCATCATCTTTTTGTACATGTGCCAATCATCAAAACTATCTTTGTGCGTACCCCACCATCTCGCAGGCATAGCGCACAATGCCCAATCCAAGGCCTGGAAGCAATGCTTCTCTGGCACTTCCCTCTCAAATGTATCCAAAAATTTATCAACGTCAGTTAAACCATCATAATAAGGTAGATTCCTTACCTCTGATGATACACAGTGCAACGACTTGGTCATCATATTACAACGTAGCGTAGATACTTCATGCAGTCGGTTCTGCCAGTGTTCCAACTCCTCATCTGAATCTGAAGTGCAGGAGCTTTCATGGTCCCATGCAATACGTCCATCTGTTGTCGAATTCGCCCAATCCTGATCTCACGTCGTTATCTTATAAATCTGGTCTAAATCACCATTGATTTCATAATCTCAGACCAGTTTAGTATAGCGTGCTCCTTCTGCAGTGTCCAGGGGCACTACTATGCAGAGCGATTTCTTCTCAAATATCATCTTCCACTTCTTCAAATTGATTACCCCATTCATGTCAATGGCCCAATTGATCCCAAGGAATGGAGGGTAGGGATTGTTGTCATCCACAATCTCTATCACTTTGAAGTCAACCAATGCATTCGCACCCTCAATATCCACTCTTACTCCCTGCAATATTTCCATGGGGATAATTTTTTGCCTATTTTCCATTCTTAACTAAATCAGAGACCACTTCAGCACAGGTCTTCCCATCCTTTCCCATGTATGTTTAGGCAGAACATTCACATCTGACCCCAGATCCGGAATTACTTGATCCATCTCATATTCTCCTATCTGTGTAGTGAGCCTCATCTCATGCCCTGTTCTTGCCTTATGCTTACCAATCTTCCTGACTACGCGCAGTCCAGCAGGAGCATTTTCTTTCTTGGCACACTTACTTTAGATTCCTATAGTCCTTTCATAGCCTTGCCGTCATGAGGCAGCTTCATATAGGTCTTTAAGAAAGTAATAAGCATGGAAGGGTCCATCTCTTCAGTTGGCTTATTGTTAGAGAATTATATATTACAGATCAATGGAACACATAAAATATTGCAGAAATAAAAACATAGAAAATGCATAAAATAAGAGAGACATAGATATACGTGGTTCACCCAGTTTGGGCTATGTCCATGGAGAAACAACCAGTCTTTCCTTTTCTATTATCCAGCAAACTAAAAAGATACAACCTATAGCAGATCCACTGTAATTCCCTCTTCAGTCTCAATCTCCTCTCTCTTCCTCACTCAGAATACAGATCTCCATAGACACAATACAATTCCCTCATATATAGCAAGGGGTTGCCTTCTAGGGAAAAAAACCCTAAATTAAACATAACTTCTACCATAAGATCTCCACCTAATGAATGTCCTAGATTGACTATGAAATTACAACATTTTACAAGGCAATTTTACATCTATTCTTAGCTTCGGGGGTGCTGCCCCCGATCCCCCTGCCAAGGGGGGCTCCCAAAGGTCGCAGCCGCCCCCCCCTACAGCGAATATTTTACGAGCAGTGTTGCCGCCCCATTACGAACTGGGGTCCAATGCGGCGATACCTTTGAATACAAAAGATAATCAGGCTCCACACCCAACACTTATCCTGACTTCCTGAGGTAGAGGCCTTAGTGAAGATTTTCTTTGCTTCCATAAATGTTTCCTGTGCACGCTTCAGATCAAACTTGACCTCACTTTCTAGAGCTTTGCAGACCCATTCACTTTCTTTAGGCTACTTCCCCTTATCTTCGCCAGTCATCATCCCACTCTGCAGCACAATATTTACCTTGGGATCCTCTTCGTGAGGCTCAACCCTCATCATCTGCAAGTTCTGAGTCGACTGCGGAGACTATGCCGCCTTTTCACGTATCTTAGCTAGCAATACCGAGAAATATTCAGTTGTGTCATCAAACTGAGTACAATATCGACATGACATACATGTCAGGTTTGGGCAGCCTTGTGCGTAGTGTCTCGGTCCTCTACAGTTGTAACAAATGACCTATCCCCGACCTCTACCAAGTCCTCCTCCACCTCGGCCTCGTCTGTGCCCCTGATATTCGCCTCGCGCTCCCCAAGCACCTTGGTCCAAAGGCCGGGTTTCTGCCTGCACCCTATATGTAGGCGTTCTATCCATCATTAACTCGTAACTATGACAATTGTGCTCATCATGACCCACCGATTGACAGAAGTTGCAGAAGAGCTTTTGTGGTCTCTAAAATAATTTCTACAGCAAATGGAAATTGTCTGTCACATGTTTTCCAGCTACCTGGTATATAGCACACCATAGTGTGGTCCCTGCACTTGGCCTTGCTTGAGCCTTCGGCCTCAGAGGCATTGGTCCTCCTGCTGCAACATAATTCGCAAAGATTAGGCTGTGATCTTTGTCATGCCCCTGAATTTTGCACTTCAAGCACCAAACTTCTTCGAGCACCTCTGGCCGAGTTGTTCTATCTTTCTTCAGATTCTGCATTTCTAGGAAAATGTTGTGCAATTGCGCATGAGTATGATGAACCCCAAAATTAACATCTTGCATTGGTGTCTCATGCAATATCATCGCAATTTCCAGAGCTTCCGCCTGGGTCCCAATCTTTTGTTGTGATAGCACAACCCTTAGATGAGGCACGAGTGAAGCCACAAACCATTCGCGGTGCTACCCATCTGTCAGATTCATGTTAGCTTCGCGGATTGTACACTTCAATCTCTAATCTAGATCCCAGGGTGTCTCGCCAAGCTTCATCATGATCTCTTTGAATCCCACAATTGATTGCACTTTAGACTTAGGTCTACTAAATTCCTTATTCAACGTGGTCTGAATATCTGCCAACACAGATGTCGGGTTATCAGTGTAGTACTTAATGTACCACGTTAGCACGCATTCCTGCAAAGCACTAACCAATGTTGCTTTCTTCATTTGATCATCTGTGATACCCTGAGCTTCCCATATAGCCTTCGTGATGAACCAAAACTAGTATGGATCCTCATTTCCCAAGCCCTTGAACATAGGTAGCTTTACTACGTCCACCATAATGAATGGTGGCGGAGGTGGAAGTGATGTAGGCGAAGGTGTATGCGGCAGAGGTGAAGATGGAGGTGGTGTGGGTGGATGGGGTATTCGCGGGAACCTTTGCTTTATAAAAAAAAAAACACTCAGCAGACAAGCATGTGCTGCTTCCTCGTCGTCACTCAAAGGAGGTTCAATCAGCGAGCTATATTTAGGGCCTATTTTCCCTCTGTTCCTAAAGGTATTTCCACTTCGCGTAGCCCCAAACATCAAGGTAGTTGCATAACCCACTTTTCACATAAGAGCATCTTAATCCAGGTATTTAAAGACCTTAAATACTTACCTCGCGACCCCTTGAAGAAGCGGCGCTCTGCTTCGTTGTAACTGACCGAGGTATTGAACGCGAACTCTGTCATGAACCCTCCTATGATACGATCGAGATAATGATTGACAACACATGAAAACTTATCTTCAGAGGCTTCTAATCTTTGCACTAACTCCGGGGTCTAGAATGTTGGATCGTCAAGCCTCCACCTTCCTTGCCCATTTGCCAATTTCGCGATCCACTCATACAATTCGACTAGGAAGGAACATAAGAAGATCTCATGTATCTCTATGTATAGATATCTATCCAACCACTGTTCTTTCATCAATCGCAGATTCCTATTCTCTTGTGTCATAAATTCATGGATCTTTTTATTCAACCAGTCTTTGATCTCCTTCTTAGTTGGATTCCAGTGATGCGACATCACACATCTCTTTATGCAGATCCTGGTCCCAGCAACAAAACCATTTGTTGGCTTGATGGGCCCTGACCCAAGTTCAACATTAATTAGCCAAGAAAATCCCTACACTACTGGCCCTTTCGGCATCAATCCGTGGAGCGCGGACTGAAGTCTCACCTGAAGCAGTATGGGGGGATGCAGGAACCAAGTTTCTGCACCCTGAGATGGCAGTGATGTCGCTTTATACCCTAACCCTTCCTTCGCACAGATCGATAAGCCTTTTAAGGCTTATTAATATAGTTCCCTTAGTCGTCCTCTAGACCACCAAAAAGGTCTACGATTGTCTTTCATGTACCCTAAACAACCGAACGCGCCTCTGTAGTTACTCTTACTATTGTATTTACCTAGATTAGCTTAAGCAGTGGATAACTTCAACATGCAATATGATTATCTTCATGTAAACAGATATTCCTACTTGTGTTCATATAACAAAGTAAAACACATAGATTTTCGCATTAATACAACATTAAATCATAAACCCAGTATTCAACATAACATAATCACATGCATTCATAATAGAAGTAAAATAGCTCATACACAGGTAATTCTAGAATAATTCTCTTTATTGATGTTCAAATCTCCTTTACAGACTCTAACTACCCTGCGCACACAACTACAAGGGTCCGCGCACTCACCTGCAGAATTCTACCCTAGGGCTCTGTGCACACAACTGCAAAGCCTCTTTCCTACACTAAGACTCTTCGATCTAAGCTCTCACAGACCCATTACATCAATGACTCTTCAAAACATATCTGAATTGAACTAAAAATTGCCTTAAACTCTTCTAAGATTTCCCTTTTTTATACAATCCCATGGTCCGTGGACCAAGGGTGGATCTCATAAAACCAACAAAAGTTACATAAACTAAGGGTGGAAACCCTTGATGACTCTTTACATCTTCGCGCTCCGCGACCACAAAATGCGGAGACTTTACATTCTTTATACAAAACTTGGGCCTTTAACCCCAAAACTAGGCTTTTCACCCCAAAATTGACCCTAGGGGACCTGTTCCCAACAGTTGGTGTACAAGTTTTCATCCTTCCTTGATGTAAATATGGTGAGTACAAATTGAGGGATGCACACCTTTCATTTGCTTACAGTCCCACGCAAAAACATCAAGGTGTTGCCTCAACACAGTGTATAATTTATTTTCTTGCTCGACTGAGAGAGAGAGGTTGGTCTTTAGAGTTTTGGATGGGATAATTTCCACGATCTTGGCATGATCTAGATAAGGGTCGATAGAGCATATATTAGTGAATGGATTTCCCTCAGATTCTTCCAAATATTCTTCCACTAGTTCACCAATTAGCATGGTAGTGGGAGGTTGATTCTATAAGATATGGTTAATAAGGCCAACTTCATCAAGATGCCTACCTCCTAAAACAATGTCTAGAGTACAAAATGGGTAGAGGGATGTCTGATAAAAGTATGCATCTTCATATTCCTCTATCAACAAGGAAAATTCATGCTATTAGAAGGTTGAGCAGGGGGATACAATACAAGCTGCTTTGAGAGATGCCCATTCTTGATGTTCATGTTCCCAGCCCTACTATGTAGGCATCAACAGTGGCCAACCAAGGTCTTCCTAGGAAATCTGTGGGATACTCCCAAGAGTCAATGGAGACCATCACATTCTAAATAAATCCTTCAATGGATATTATGGACCTGTCTGTAAGCTGCAATACTGTGGTGGTTTTCCTGAAATCTCCATGGAGGTTGAGCTTAAGCATGGTTTCTATGGTCATAACATTGATTTCATCCACAAGGTCAGTTAAGGTATCAGGGGCCATAATTCTATCAATGTTCACATCCATTATTGGGTTACCAAGATCCAAGTACTTTGGTGAGATTACCCTCTCAAGCATTAGATCAGAAAACTACCCAACAACATTGATGGTGGGTGTATCTCTTCTTCTTCTCATAGGCCTCTTAAAGAATTCTTCTTTGATAAGCTTGTTATACATGGGGACATCCTTGATGGTTTGGAGAAGGGTTATTTTGACACACAAATTCTTCAGTTCTCCCATAAGTTCAACCTCTTCCAGGGTGTCTTGTTTAGGTTGGACCAACCTTTCAGGATAGGGAGGTGTATTGGATTAAGGGGTACTATCTTCCTTCTCTTCTTCAATTTATTCAGGTGGATAAGGTGGGTGAGAATTTGGAAGTACCTTCCTAGACTGAAGGTTTAACTCTTGGATTTCCACAACATAAGCATGATAGGATGTCTCCCCACTGTAAACCTATTGTGCCTTCTTATTGTTCGTGTTCAGATTAGGTTGGGCAGGCATTTGAGGTTGCTTATATTGGTTGTTGTGAGGTAACTATGGTTGAGGTGGAGGAGGAGGAAGTAAGGTAGGAGGTTGGACTTCCTATGGTCTCCATCCTTGTGAAGGGTTACCCCATTGAGGAGGTCGAGGTGGATATGGCTGGAAAGGAGGGTTGATAGGTTGAGGAGGATATCGTGGAGCATATGACCACATAAAGGGTATGGACCATGATGGATGAGATGATGGGTACCAAGGTTGGAAAGGTGAATTTTGATTTGAATTATAAGGAGGATATTGTGCACCTTGCATTCCTTGTTGAAATGGCCTAGGGCCTTGAGGCCTCCTTTATTTGATGAAGCAGAGTTGCTCCAACCCATTTTATTCTCCTTGGCATACAACATTTAGGCCTAGAAAAGAGGGGCATTTTTCTATTGCATGGTTTTCCTCATAGATAGAGTACACTTATATGGTGTTTAGTGGGCATTCATTTCTGGGATGCCTCTTAGTACATCTAGGGAAAAAGATATCTAGTTCCCTTTCTACTTCCTCTTGCTTCATTTTAATCTATAGAGTGTCCATTTATAGGGAAAAAGTATGCAAAATTTCACTTTTGAAGTCCTCATACATGCTCCCTATCTCATGTTTGATGGTTGAAGTTGAGTAAGAGGAGTTAGTAAAGCTTTGAATGGACCTTCCCTTTTTCACAACAACGCTAGAATGGTTCTTGAATACTGTATTGATGTCATCATAGGCCAATTGGTAAATGTCTCCTCCAGACGAAATATTGAGGGTCTCCATTACGTCCTCCTTGATCCCTTGCAGAAGTACTAGTTTGAGTGACTCAGGGTCATGGTTATAGTTAACCCTTCTATATTTGAGTTGGAATATTTCCTCATAGTCCTCTAAGGATTCATTTGGTCCTAGGGTCATCATAAATATTTCCTCTTATGTCTATTTAGACCTACAATAATCCTTTTATTTCTCATTAAAGTCTTGTTGCATATGTGCCTAGGTAGTGATGTTACCTCCAGGTAAGCCCATAAACCAATGCAAGGTTGCATCTTTCAGGGTGTATGGAAACAACTTCAACTTATGTTCATCAGAGGTATAGTCATAGGTCCTACACATAATATAAAACTCAAAAATGAACATCTCAAGGTCCTCATAAGTTAGGCCATGGAAGTGTGGAAGGGAAGTAGGGCTGATATTCTTCACCTTGGCCTCCCCATTAGTCTCTCATATGGGAAAGAACTCATTTTGTCTATTTTCAGCCATGTCTTGATAGTTGATATAAGCTCCTCCTCCCCTAGGGGTTTTTCAAAGGTTTCAGGTTGCTCATCCAAAGGAAGTTCATAGCTACCAAAGAAGAATGATGGTTGGTTGCTTGAATGGGTGGGGGTTTTTGGTAGGAATATCCCTTGATTGTCCTTACTCCTACGAAGCATGAAAGAACTAGCACTTGTTTTTTTTCCTGAATTTTTTTCCTTCTTTTTTTAACTTTTCAAATCAATAGTACTGATGAAAAATAGAAAAAGATAAGAAAATTCTAAGTAGAAAAAACACCTACTTGGACACCTCCCCGACAACGATGCCAAAATGTGATGAACCCTAGTATTGCAATAAGAATGTTGCAACTCCCAAGGCTACCAACTTAAATTATCAACCCGAGGTTTGTACAAACTTAGAGGTGATAGTGCTATATGCACAATAGGTCAAGATCTACTCATGTCAACTTCAATCATTGAATCAGATCAAGGTATGCAGAGACCACTCCTACAACTAGATTACAAAGAGAACTTGCATGAAAAGACAAGAGCCTACTCTAATTGCTAGAAGGTAAACATCATCCTAATTGCATAAATGAAAGTGTCATTCATCAAATGTAAAGGCTAACTACAAATACAAGAAGGGAAGATTGTACTAATTGCAGAAATGAACCATGATATTCTACTTATAAAAATTAAATCAATATTCTACTTGCAGAATGTAACTCATTACTCTACTTGCAGAATGTGAAAAATTGCTTGAAAAAGGAAACTTGATCTAAAGAGTATGACTAGAAAATATAAGGACATAAATTTTAAAAACTAGGTCTATTCTAATTTCATTGAAGAGTTTCCCTTCTTCTCATTGAGTTCAAGATGATTTAGCTTCAGTAACAGATTCTTTACACATTGCACAAAAGAACAATCTTTGGGATTCAAATGTGGAAATCTAACTACTAATTATAATTGGTGTTTTGTACTTGCAATGAAGAAAGGATGGGTCTAAAGTGGTCCTTGGTCTTCTCCAATAATGGATTCAAATCTTGGAGGTCATTATTCAATCTCAAAATTAGAAAATCAAGGTCTTAAAGAAAACCTGGCCAAGTTTAAACAATGCTACAAGACTACTACAAGATGCTATAAGATTGCCCTGTTTTTCTAAAGGAATGGACGCGAGAGCATCCTGAGGGTAAGAAAGGTGTTCTAAAGGTGGGAGAAGGTAGATGAGGGTGTATGAAGAATGTGTGAGGCCTTTTTCCAAGCTTAGCACCCCTAAGAGGCCCATCTTGCACAAAAGTACATGCTCACAATGTTACCCAATAACCCTGAAAAGATGATCTCGGTGGAAGAATTTGAGAGTAGTATGAGGTGTCAAGAAGGAGGATGGTGATGAAAAAATGGATGTAGGATGAGTGTACCAATCCTTGCAAGTCACTGGTAGTACTTGCAAACTAACAATCAACCCCTTTTTACTCTTGGAAAGAACATAAATCTAGTGATCAAATTGTAACAAATCAAGATGGAAAGGATGAGTTGACTTTTATTTAATTAAGAGCTTCTCTATCCTATACCATGCATCTAATCCATGTAAACACAAATGATATTAACTTCTAGGATGTAGAAACAGAGTATGTGAGAGAACTATATACCAAAGTCTAGCAACTTTCAAAGGAAAACAAGCAAATATTTTTGGCTTGTTGTTGTAGACTCCTCACCCACACTTCCCACAAGGGAGGTGGTAATCAGGCCTGCTACTACAATTTTTGAAATATAACTTATGTTTAAACAAGGAAAGAAGTACCACTACGTAAGAAATGATAAAATAAAATACATAAGAGAGACTATAGCCTTTGGGTTGGACCCTAACCCAAGGGTCTCATCCCTCCAAAGTTAACTCAGATGTAGACCAACATTGAATCTTTCATTAACAAAAAATGGAGTTGAAATACATCATATCAAAATGGAAATGAAAGTCTCAAGTACTTGGATATCAATAGCTCTTTCTAGCTCCAATCTTCTGAATCCTAATGAGCCCTTAGGACTGTTTATTTATAAAAATATATGACTGAGGAGCAGCCCCCTTAGGAGGAGGATCATTCCATCTGAAACCTTGAAAATAGTGGATTTAGTTCCCTTAAATCCTCTCATGAAATTGAGTTCATCATCTTCCAGTGGACCTCAAGCTATAGGTGAGTGCAAATGAGTGATTCTAGGGATCAATTCGAGTCAAAGGAGAGTAAATGCAAGGGACAAGCCTCCTGCACTTCCTCTAGTTGTCTCCAACGTGCCTTTTCATCATAAATGTACCCAAAAATGCTCTCTTGCCTACACATAAACCACATTAGGCCATGAAGTATTAAAATCACCCTTTAGTCTTCCTATTAAGCATATTATAGCCAAAAATATAAATTAATGTGAGGAAAGAAAGAATTTATGGGTTGGAGGATAGTAATATGGGCCTTAAATATACCTATTGATGGGACCCACTAGGGGGCTTGGGTGAGTCACATGGATGCCATGAAGGGAGTTTGGGTGACATGGATTTTCCTCTAATGACGTGTCAGAGGCACATGGATTACACGTAGATTCCATGTGAGAATCCCATACCGACATGGCATTATCTAATTGGTTAAACTTCAAATGGGCATAAATTTCATTTCGTGAGTTGGATTGAGATAAAATTTATATCATCGGATAGCTCTCACTAAGTTGAATTTAATGGTAGTAATTGTTTTGAGTTTTGATGAAGTCAAAAGAAGAGGATTTTTGAAACCCCATCTTCATAATATACCTTAGAGGTCGGGTTAAGTCATAGGTAACACCTCTCATAGCCTGAGAAGTGACAAGGTAGTGGGAGGAAGTGTTATAACCAAGATCTTAGAGCTTGTTTTAACCCATAAAGATATTTCTTCAATTTGCACACATAATATTTATTTTGGACAAGTCAAAACCTTTTGATTATTCAATGTATAATTTTTTCATTTAAATCCCCATTTAGAAAGGTTGATTTAACATCCATTTGATAAATGCTTCTTACACATACTCATTTGATTAAAACATAAGAAATTTTTAGGATGACCTAAACTTAAATGTTGCTAACACTAAGATCAAAACCCATGAATTTCTAGTAAACTAATTTGATAGGGCTCATTAGCTTTGATCTTATTTAGAATGGATCTCTAGGTGGTATGAGTTTGAGCACATTATCTATATGAACACTATTGTTCCACCTTTCAATCTCTATAGTTTGAGTTATTATTTTGTTCTACAATCCACTCATCTTTACATTTTAATTAGAAATATTATATTCCATTTTGGATGAATGATCTAGTAGCACTAAACTATAGGTATGAGTCTTTATTATGTCTATTTTATGCTGTGATTGAGTGATTTTTTCAATGTCTTTCTACAAGAGCATGAGATGAAAAGAGGCCTTTTTTTAGGTGCAACAAATTTTTTACAATGTCAACCATATTTTTTATGGAGTTTGGTAAGGAAAAATAGACTATGATGTTTTTTCTCTGAAGATTTTTTTGAATTCAATCTATTATTCATTTCATATATGGAGTTATGATTCTTGAATCTTTTGGATCATCACTTTGTGAATCTCTTTAGTATATGTCTCAAGAACTTTGGAATGGTTTGATAAATTGATTGTAGTTGTATTCATTCTACATTAACACCCCAAGATGGTTTATTTCATCTCTTAAATGTCATGTATGGAAGATCCTAATTATTTGAGTTGTGAGAGTTTTGAAAATATCAATCTCTTTCTCTTTATATGGTAAGATGACATGATGTGTCATTTCAAAACATAATAAAATAATATAACAAGTAAATTTTCGAATATCAACAATTATCTAAATAAAAAATAAACACATACACTCACAATTAGCTAAAAGAAATAAACACATAGTTAGAAAGTAAATGAAGGTTAATAAAGAAGTGCATTGTACAACCTAATATGAAAAATATGTATGATGTATATGCATAACACTAGACATGACAAATGATGTAAATTAACACAATATAGTGTTTAAAAGAAATATTAAAAAATAACACATTAAATTATTTTGTTGTGATACTTTCCTTTTTCATGATCACCTTACATTCCCATTATTAAATTTTAATCCTATTATATCATCATTAATTTAATAATGGTCCAATAAATATATATATATATATATATATATATAAATAATTGGCATAAAATATACGTATTAGTTTAAGAATGGTCCAACTTTATTTTACATAAAAACAAAGGTTAAAAAATAAAAATAATAAAATATAATTGGTATAAATTTATATTCACTAATCAAGTACATACAAATTAAAAGTTAAAAAAAAAAAAAGAATTAACTCATTTATCTTTATAAATAATCATAAATAAAAAAATAATAACTTAATAAATTATTAATCAAAATTTTCATCTTTATAAATAATCATAAATAAAAATAGCAACAACTTAATAAATAATTAGTCAATTTTATATATACAGGGAAAAAAATTAAAAAAATTTCTTTGATATTTTTAAAATCTAAATATTTTTAACAAAATTCATATTTACATAAAATTATAGTAAAATTCCTATCCAATATGAACAAAGATTTTTACCATAAAAACACCCCGGCAAAAATTATTAATACAAAAGACTACGAAAACCTGCCCTTATTAAAGCAATGTTATTACTAATACCTAACCTTCACTTCACATTTAATGATTATAGGATGCTTTCTCACAACAAATGAAAAGAGTAGTTGTAACGTGAAAGGATGCCTTTTTCAAGTTACACTTTAGTAGACAACAACGTTTATGAATTTCAATTTAATTTGAATACGACTCCACATGTATGTATGTATCTTTGTCAAAAGGTGGCAAAGGAGATTTCAATGAACCTTCACATGATATTAAATGGTTAAAAAAAATATAGTAGGAAATTAATTGTCAACTAGTGAATGAGGACCACTTCATACTTTTACAAATAGCAATCGCTCTTGCAACTGGTTGTAGTGAATGAGGACCACTCCATACTTTTACAAATAGCTATCGCTCTTGCAACTGGTCCATATATATGATTTTGAAGAGTGCAGACTTGGCATTTGCAATGTTCCATCAAGTTTTGGGGTGGGATGTGGAAACACTAAAACACACAGAAGAGGAGACGTGGGAGTACCTTAATTAAATTTAGAGAGACAAAAAATTTGTCAGGGTAATATATATTTTAAATTTAATAAAGGAATATATTATTTTACATTTTATTAATAATTTAATAAAATAGAAATAGTAAAATATTGTATATTAATTTAAATTTATCATTTATTATTTTAGAATTTAATTGTTGGTAAGCAAAATAGTAGATACTTAAGTCTAAAGACTAGAATAGTAACTTTGAAATTATTCAAGCTCAAAAATAGTAAAAAGTGACTAGTGAAAGACTTGGTCTAATGTCATCAGTGTATAAAGTCAAGACTCAAAAATTAAAAGTAAAAATGAATAATGGACAATGAACCAATGTTATCATAATCTGTCAACCCCAAAACTTGGAAGAGACCAAAAGATTGGTCAACCCAAAAATACATAAATATTCAAATTTATTGATATTAATGGAGAATGTGTATTACTTGAGAGAGTTTGTTCAGTAGTTGTGTGTGTGTCCTAGTTTAGGAATTAGTTCCTACATTCTAGGAGCTAGTTCTAACTCCCCTATTCTCATGTAAACCTATATATTCTTGATTATTAATGATCAAAGTGTAGAGCGTTCTGCCAGAGGCAATCTCCATGTGAAGCTCCTCATCTGTGAGCTGCTCAGTTTGAGAATATATTCTGTTGTTTCTTCCATTTTAACATGGTATTGGAGATGGTGAGTTTTTGGTCGCTGTGAAAGTGCCTGAGTTGCAGAATTGTGGCCCTTGGTGGATGGTACAAAGGAGGCTTCACAAGGAAGCAAAGTGCTGAGAAATAGCACAGAAAGTGTTTTTTCCTCTGTGGTGTAACTGAGCAGCGTGGTTTTGATACCAAACAGTCGCGCTTCCTTAACTTTGGAGCAACGCGAGATCTGGTCTAGAAAAGCGTGCTTAGTGGCCTCTACTCTAACCAATTCTGAGTAGCGTGGGCCATAAGCATGGGATTGACCTCAAAAAAGAACACTATTGTCATATGCTCATCATCTGACCTGCAAGATCAGTGTGTGCAGCGGGCTATGGTGAGTTGGCATCGACAACAGAGCTGGTGTTTGATGGCTTGGCAGATAGTTGTGTCCATTGGTGGAGTGGTGTAGTCGCAAAACAAATTGGTGCAACGGAGGTTGAGGTCTGGACTGCCCAGTAAAATCGACATCCGAGGTCGAGCCGACAGATTAACTATGAAATTTGTGGTGTGTCTGTTAATCAGTTGAGAGCGAGAGCGAGATCTGAGCTGTGGTGCTGGTGGAAATTCAAAAGATAGTGTGTGTCATCCATGGTGATGCGGTGAGCATTAAATAAATTACAGAGATTCGGGCACGAAGAGGTATGCGTGAATGCGAAAGAAGTTCGGGCATGAAGAGATTCTTGATCACTTTTGCATTAAATAAAATGCTGAGATTCGGGCAAGAAGAGGTGAAAGAATTGTTGGTGCGGTGAGCGTGGTTTAAACGAATGATCAGAAGCTGGATTAGGGGCAAAAATTTGCTCAAAAATCAAAGTTCTCATAATTGCTCAAAAACCTGAACAACCGCATCTGTCTCAACGATATGATCCTAACACAACTCGTTTCACTCAAAATAGAGTTCGTATGAGAAAGATAGAGCCTTTTGTTTGTTTGATCAAACAAGCAAATTTTGGGTACAGGTTGACTCGGATGCTGACTAGACATCCGTATAACCCAGTCAGCAAAAATAATATTTCAAGGAATATTCCAACTAGTGGCTCAATTGGTTCGTGACAAGTGTCAGCATCAGATTGGTCAAAGGAATTTTGGAGGACCAATGAGATGCTGACACGTGGCAAGCCTGGAGGATGCCACATGCCCTCTCAAAGGTCATGTAAAATTATTTTTAGGTAGGTGGAATTGAACCCGCGACCTCACCCACACAAGCCCCACGCACCACTATTATGCCACAACCATGGTTCTTAATAAACTATGTACGTGGTTTGTATTTCATTACATTAAATGTGGCGGTTGGGGGAGGAGAGGGCCAACCCCCTCTCCACATGTGACCAAAGCCATAATCGGAGGTGCTTAGCAATAACCACACCATTAAATGTGCTAAGTAGAGTTTTATGTTAATGAACCCATACTTAACCTTTATTTAATGATGAATTAGGTTTGCGGAAGTTTGGCGATTCCAATAATTTCAGCAATTCCTCCATTTTTGGTGGGGTTAACTGGAGTTTCTCCAGATTTGGTGGAGTTTTCGTAGGGAAAACTGAAGAGGCCATAAATTTGGCTAATTTCAACCAATTTTGGCTCATAAAGAGTCATTTCAAGATGATTTGGATGCTCTGAACATAATGGAACAATTTGCAGAGGAAGAAAGGCACTTCTATATGTGCTTTTTCTACGTTGAAGTTTAAGGAAGCCTAGGGCCACCAAGAGAGGAGGTCAAGACTAGATCAGCTGATGTCCAATTACAGAGATTGGATAGTCATTTTTGGATTTTTTTGGTTTTCTAAATCCAATGGAGCAAGTTGTAAAGCCATTCGAGCACTGCAGGTGCATGTAATCAAAGAATTGACCATTAATCCAAAGAGGGCCTAACCATTGAAGCAAGTCCAAGGAGATGTAGCCCAGGAGGGGTGAACTCCTTTATTAGATTTGTGTTATGAGTTGTTGTGTTTTACTTCTCTACCATTTAATTATTGTATATGTGTTTTAAATAGCTAATTAACCTCATAAATTGCTCATAAAAGACACTCAATACTTAACCCATAATTCCTCACATTTTGGTTAATTTGAGATGACCCTAAACACATTTTTTTTATACTGATAAGGGAGCTTTCATAGCATTAACAAGTTTGCCCAATATTCAACGAAGCTTGAGTTCATGGTGATGCAACGGAAGAGTGGTGGGTTGAATTGTCGTCCCCCCCATTGTGGGCTATTGTGGCGAACTCGAAATACATCGAATGGTGTGAGAATTTGTAGAGAAGTGAGTGCCATCGTGGCGATTGAGTCCAGTGAATTGGAGCACAACGTAGTGTGATTTCTTGTAAAGAGAAATTGTCCATTTTTCTTTAAAGCTGAGGGAAATATGTCCTTTTCTTTTTCTAACAAAGGCTTGGATCATTTGATCGGGTTCTTTTAGGAGAGGTAGTTCTGTAAAAGAACATAGGTTTCATTTGAAAAAATTGAAGTGTTGCATTTTTTTTAATGTTTTTTTATGCTTTGTTGGCCCAGATCGTTGTAAGATCACCTACATTTTTTTTATTTGATTGTTGGAGGTCGAAATTTTTTTGAGGTCGATCTGTCACGATGAATAATCAGATGGCAGAGGCATACTTGAATGAGAGAAATAAGCTCGATGGGTCCAATTATTCTAATTGGAAATTCAAGTTGCAGACCCTGCTTGAGGGGAAAAGTGCATGGGTGATTGCAAATGGAGATGAATTGAAGCCGATTGCAGCCGGAGGTGAAACAACTGCAACAATTCAGGATTGGGAGAAGAGGGAGAACAAAGCGAAAGTGATGTTGAAATTTTTAGTTAAAGACTACATTATCCCTCACATCAAAGAGTGTAAATCAAAAAATGGGATATGGACAACTCTCAAGGAATTGTATGAGATAAAAAATACAAATCACCTATTGTTCCTGAAGAGCAAGATTCTCTCCATCAAATGGAGTAGAGTGAATCAGTGGTTACATTCATCTCTTTGATCAAGGAGATGAGAAATAAGCTGACCAATATAGGGGAGATAATGTCGAACATTGATCTCATCACAGTTACCATGAATGGTGTGATTGAAGATTATCATATGTTTATTATAGGCCTGAACGCAAGGGAGAAAACCCCCAATTTCAAAGAATTGATAGGGATCTTGATACAAGAGGAAGAGAGGTGAATGACTCTGAAACCCCATAATTCATATCTAGCATTAATGGTGAAGAAAAATCCTTTCAGAG
The DNA here is from genome assembly GCA_031772625.1 of Pinus tabuliformis. Classification (NCBI taxonomy): domain Eukaryota; kingdom Viridiplantae; phylum Streptophyta; class Pinopsida; order Pinales; family Pinaceae; genus Pinus; species Pinus tabuliformis. The sequence continues at coordinate 985,786,198 of CM062812.1, read as the reverse complement.
GGAAAGAAAGTGTAGGATAGAAAGGCGGTACACCACAGAGAAAGCCACCTCAAGGTATGTCTTCGACCATAAATGATTCAGGGATCAAATGTTTTTACTGTGGTAAATCTAGTCACATTGCTAGGAATTGCCATAAGAAGAAGCTTGATGAAGGTTGACATAGACATAAGAAGCATGTAGGGAACTTTTTTGATGAAGATCAAAATTAGAACCTCAGATTGTTTGTATCTAATTCTACTTTCTCTGCCGAGAATGATGAAGCAAAAACTTGGTTTGTGGACTTAGGAGCTTCCACTCACATGATAGGTAATAGACATTGGTTTGAAAATTTTAAAGAAACTAGCAATGGTGCTAATATCTACCTTGGTGATGACAGAGGGTACCAGATTAAGGGGTATGGAAATATTCCTATGGTATTACCTGATGGTAATATTAGGTGTATTCAAAATGTAATGTATGTACCAGGAATTAAAAAGAATATGATCTTTGTCTCTATGATAACAGATCAAAATATTAAGGTAGAATTTTTTAAGTCTTATTGTGTTATTAAATATATGTTGGATCATATGAAGCCAATTGCATCAGGTATTTGAGTTGGAGGTCTATACAAGTTGAATGTAAAGAGCACACCACACCAAGCCTTGACTTCAACAGTTATGACTGCAGAGAATTTGTGGCATCAAAGATTCGGTCATATCAATTTTCATGACCTACTACTACTTCAGAAACAAGGTATGGTCAATGGTCTCCCTGTTTTAAAAAATGTTCATGTTGATTGTGAAGCATGTGCTCTTGGGAAGATGCACATGGATGATTTTCCCGCAAGATTAGATAGAAATAAGAGAGATATACTAGAGCTTGTGCACACTGATATATGTGGGCCGATGCAGACAAGGTCATTAGGAGGTGCCTATTATTTTTTATTATTTGTTGATGATTGCACAAGATTTACCTGGGTATATTTTCTCAAAAAAAAGAGTCATACTTTTGAATACTTTAAAGAGTTCAGAAGCATGGTTGAAAAACAAATAGGGAAGTTCATCAAAATTCTCTGCTCAGATCAAGGGGGAGAATACAAGCAGAGTGGCTTCATCAAATATTACAAGGACCATGGGATAGTTCAATAGTTTATAGTACCCCACACTCCTCAACAGATTGGGGTTACAGAGAGGAAGAACATAACCCTTGTAGAGTGTGCACGCATCATGCTAAGAGGTAAGAACCTGTCTAATGGTTTTTTGGTAGAAGCAATAAATACTGAAGTGTATTTAAAGAATAGGAGTTCGACAAAAAGTCTTGATTTTAAGACTCCATTCGAAGTGTTAATAGGTTTTAAGCTTGCAGTTAATCATTTAAGAGTTTTTGGCTCGAAAGATTTTTCTCATGTTCCAAAAGAGGATAGGAATAAAATGGATTCAAAGGCCATTAAATGCATTTTTGTAGGGTATTGTACAAAGTTCAAGACATATAAATTGTTTAATCCCTCTACTCACAAAGTGTTTGCGAGTAGAGATGTAGTATTCCATGAGCAGGTTGATGATGGAAACTATGATAAAGGCCATGAAGAGTGGCACATGCCTTTGCTGGTGGAAGACAAAAGTGATGAAACAAGGGAAAACCATGAGCAGTAAAAGCAAAAGGAAGAATCAAGTGATGCAGGTATAGTCAGCAAGCCAAGTCCATCAAGGAGTCAGCAAGACAAATTTGAGGTGAGTCCGCCACTGAGGAGATCAGGTAGGCAGACTCAATTACTAACGCGATATAGGGATCATGCTCTTATAACTAGTATGTTAAATGTTGTTGAACCCTCAAATTATAAAGAAGCAAGTGAATATGATGAATGGAGGGCAGCCATGGAAGAGGAATATGAGTCGATACTCAAAAGAAAAAAACGGGATTTAGTTGAATTGACAAAAGGGAAAGAACCTATAGGTTGCGAGTGGTTATGTAAACCTAAATATAAATCTGATGGTAGTGTAGATAAATACAAAGCTAGGCTGGTAGCTAAAGGTTACTCACAAAGAGAAGGAATTGATTATGACGAAACATTTGCTCCGGTAGCTATGCTAAACACTATTAGAATGATGATAGATTTAGGTACAAAACATCATTGGAGTCTACACCAACTAGATGCGAAGTCTGCATTTTTAAATGGAGAATTGAAAGAAGAGGTTTATTTAAAACAACCTGAAGGGTTTATCAAACGAGGCCAGGAGCATTTAGTCTGCAAATTAAAAAAGACATTATATGGTTTAAAATAGGTACCCAGGTCGTGGTATGAAAAAATTGATTCATTTTTCCTACAACATAGTTATAAGAGGAGTAAGAACGACCCAAATCTGTATATTGTGTTTGATGAAAAGGGGAAAATTGTTTTGATTTCTTTATATGTAGATGATCTTATTATTACAGGAAATTCTAATGAGCTCATTAAAGAAATCAAAGTGTAGATGAAACAATTTTTTGAAATGAAAGACCTTGGAGAGTTACACTATTGTTTAGGTCTGGAAGTCTCGGGGTATTCTAGCCAGACCTTTCTAATTCAAGGAAAGTATGTCAGGAGCTTATTGAAAAAGTCCAGAATGGATCAGTACAAAGTTTCCTTAGTGCCTTTATAGTAGAATTTCAAACTTCAAAATGACGTTGGTTCTAAGGAGGTGGATGCAACATTATACAGACAGTTAGTTGGGAGTTTGATTTATCTAACTACAACTAGACCTGATTTAGCTTTTGCAGTAAGTGCTTTGAGCCAATTCATGTCAAAGCGTCTTGAAAGTCATTGGGTGGTAGCGTAAGGCATCTTAAGGTATCTTCAAGGAACCTTAGACTTTGGTATTAAATATACTAATTCATTTGATGTTAGATTGACAAGTTTTTCAGATTTATATTGGGCTGGAAATCTAGATGACAGACGATCCATAACATGTTATGCTTCAACATTGGGTCTGGGGTCATTGCATGGAGCAGCAAGAAGCAGAATATTGTATCCTTGTCTTCAGCAGAAGCAGAGTATCAAACAATATGTGTGGCAACGTGTGAGGCAGTTTGGTTGAGAAGGCTTCTCCATGATGCCGAAGAAGAAGAAAAAGATGCTACAATTATCATATGTGACAACCAAAGCTCAATCAAACTTGAAAATAATCATGTTTAACAAAAACACAAAGCATATTGATACATAGTTTCACTTTGTTAGAGCGAATATTCAGTCAAAAGAAAGTTACATTGAATATTGTAATACTTGTGATAATGCAATAGACATTTTTACCAAGCCCCTTGGAAGAATTAAATTTGAATTATTTAGGGAGATGTTAGGAGTACTAGTGAACCCTTTCTCCATTAAGCGGGATTGTTGAAATTAATGGAGAATGTGTATTATTGGAGAGAGTCTGTTTAGTAGTTGTGCATGTGTCCTAGTTTAGAAATTAGTTCCTATATTCTAGGAGTTAGTTCTAACTCTCTTATTCTAATATAAACCTATATATTCTTAATGATTAATGATCAAAGTGTAGAGCATTCCACCAGAGGCAGTCTCCAGGTGAAGCTCCTCACTTGTGAGCTGCTCAGTTTGAGAATATGTTCTATTGTTTCTTCCATTTTAACAAACAAAATTTTCAAAAAAGAAATAATAAACCATTATACACAAATATGTAAAGTTTCTCATATATATGGTGCATATAACCAAAATAATACAGAGCGGAACTCATATTTGAACTACATCAACAAAGAAGCTCTAGATGGTCTTAACTGCAAAAAAATCATGCTACAACAAATGCCTACATATAATTAAAATCGTTGCAATATTGGGATTCTCATCATCAATATCACTCTCTAAGCATTAATAAGTGTAGTTTTAGTAGGGTCATGATAGAAGAGTTCAATAATCAATGCCACCAACATCGAGGTACATAGAAGGATTGGTGATCTTGATTAAATGCTAATTCCATACCCTCATACATACATGATAGAATCCGATGGAAATGTTGCAATCACCCCATTACTGAAATCGTAAAAACTATTAAATTTGCTAGATTTCTAGTGTTTCTCCAAATAAAAGCTAATGAGGGGAGAATCACTCTCAAACATCCTAAGTCAATTAATGATAATACTAGAAACTTAAGTAAAAGTGAAAAGAAGAATGCAATTTTTTTTATCATTAATTACATAGTATTAATAGGGCACTAAAGTAGGATATTAAGTTTCACCGCTCATAAATTTTGTTTTCAAACAAAATTTGAGATAACACCCAATCTTTGTTGGAAAAAAACCCACAAGTACCTTTTTTTGAAGAAACATATCTTCTACATTAAAAAAATGTTTCCACTTATAAAACTCTAGATTTCTGAAAAAAAATAAAAAATAAAAAAATAAAAATGAAAAGAAACCTAAGCCCTTTACCCTTAAAAAAAAACATGGAGAGAAACAATAGGCCCTTTACCATGAAGGGAAAAAAACATGGAGAGAAACATAGCGCTGCCTACCTAAAAAAATTATCGCCCCTACCTGTAAAATTGTAAATTTTAATGTAAACTGGTATATTATTAATGGACAAACATGGTAATTGGCCTAAAATGGGATTAGTGATGTTATCTGATCATTAGATGTTTACATTGCCATTTTATTTTTGAAAACATAAATATGTTAGAAATTTTAATGTGATAACTGTTTGAGAATATTTATTAATGTTTAGATTTAATTTTAACTATATTTTTTTCAATTTTTTTTGTTTCACAGATATTAGAGATCATGATTGTTTTGTTTACTGAATATTACAGAATATTTGTACCGGGTAGATCTACCCAAAGGCATCACTTTTTTCTAGCTCAACTACGAAGTCAGACAGATCTATTTGAAAGGATCACTTCTTTAAGGAATATTTGTACCAGAAAGATGAAGCTAGAAAGATCACTTCCTTCTAGCTCAATCAATCACAAAGCTAAACTCAAGAGTGTCTAGACAATTAAACCAATAACCTCTTAATAGCAAAAGTGTCTGATTGAACCAACCTGAACTTCTTTCATTCAAATCCAAAAATATGTCTTTCACATTCATCTTAGATTATTGAATTTTGTTCGGTAATCTGTGAAAGTCATAAATCTCGTAAACACGGAGATTTATAAATCTGCAAATCTGTGGAGTTTGGATCATGCCCTATATACGTACGGTATCCCCAATTTCAATCGCAAAAAATAATTTCGGGCGAAGCCGAGATGCCGGTTGATTATACGTAGGATGTTGGATAGTTATACTCACACATTTTGGACAAGCTATATATTTATTGTGCTGGATCCTGTAGTTTTGTAGTTTTTTATATATATATATATATATTTTTTTTTTTTTCAGAGGGAAAATCAACATATGCCGAGGCCAACAGATTTTTACAACATATGACCCAAGCCAGCAGAATTTCAAAATTTTTAGGACATAGCCGTTACAAATCGTTCATAAAGCAGAAGCCAGCAAATGACCAAAGCGCGAGATCCACAACTAAACAACGTCTGCAGGAATCGAGCCCGGCTGGGGGAGCGAAAGCCATTCGCCCGGCCGTCATATGTCCAATATATCATACATATACGATGCTAATATTTAACTACAGACATGTGAAAAATACTTTAGAGCCATTTGAAAAAAAAAATTGTTCTAACATATGAGAAGCATTAAAATTACAAACGGGACGATAAGGTTAATGCCATAATTACAAAGAAAACGAGATGTATGGCCAGCGGCTTGCTATGATTAAACAGACTTATTAAAAAGAAAATCTACTACAATACTATATAAGCGAGATCATGCAGATCACTCTCTTGCCTTTCGCTCAGCGTTTCTGTTGTATTCCCAGACTTCGAAATCCATGTGGCCATTTGAGGCAGCTCTTGAACTGTCTGGAAAGGGTGCTGAAACAGAGTATATAGAGATTTAAACGCATCACTCAATCTCATGTATACAAACCACACCCAACTCATTTGAAAGCCCAACATGTTTCTCTCTCTCTCTGCCTGCGACTTCCTGATCACACAAAACAACTTTGACAAATATGGAGGCTACCCAAACCTAAATTTATGGAGACTCAACACGTTACATGGCCCAGACATCTAACGGTTATCATTTATTAGCGTTGATTATTTTAAAGAAAGATAATGACTCCTATCCTTTTCTTGACTCTTTTTTTTCATTACAATCAAGTTGTAATTGCCAAGTTGATCAAGGGGTAGTTGGTGGAAATTAATTGTAACATAGGAGTGCAGCATGATGGCACAAATTTTTTTTATGACATCAATAATCATTTAAAAATGTCGGAGAACTTATGTTCTATTATAGGCATGATTGTGAACATAAAAAAATAAATAAAGGTTATTATAATCCAATCACATAGGCAAGATTGTGAACATAAAAAAATAAAGGTTATTATAATCCAATCACATAAGATTAGTTATGACACTTTTATATATGACAATATTAATAGTTTGGAGGAGGTGTCTTCCTACAAATATTTTTGAATTAATATTTATCATAAACTCAATTAGAAATATAGTGTTGAAAACAAGATAAATGTAGGGTGGAAGCTTATTATAAGCTTGAAAGCAAGTATATATTAGTAGACTTTCTATTGTGGCATAAGAAAAACTCCTTTTATATGTATGTGAAGTGTAGGTATGTGATATTTACAGTTGGAAAACACTGAGACGGGGTGAATCAATAATTTAAGGCTTCTCTTTTTGCTCAACTTAATTTTCTTTTTATGCAACTAACAATTTAAGTATAAGCTCCACTATTATTGAACTCCTTTTGAAGGTGTCAAAGAAAGAGATATGCAGATATATTTATCAAGAATTCAAGTACATTCTAGCAACATTCAAGAATCAACACATGAAGACACTGTTGGTCACTTTAATTGTTTATTAATAAAACAGTCGAGTGCCACATAAATTATCAACCCGGGAAAGTCTGATTATTCCAAAGGTGACTATGCACTGTATGTACTCAATCTTAATAGTATTAAAAGTTGTAGTATAAACAGTTCACTCTCTGTTAAACCCCTACTCTGTGTTACAGCAGTTATAGCCTGTTGCAGGAATGGAATAAGAACAGATAACTAATTAAAGAAAACAAATCTGCAAAAGGGAGTGATGGTTGTCCTGTAACAAAGGATCAGGACCCTATCCTCAGAGTAAGGACTTTCAGCACCTGCCTCTGTTATCCAGTTCACCAATACACTCTGTAAATCCTAATCACCGGTGAGGCACTCATATACAACATCAATCAGTTAAAAGGAAAACAGAGTCTCAGCAAAAGTAAAATATCATTAGAAGCAGTACTCGTGAATAAGATATAAACAGAAATCACACACAACACACAACAGAAAGAAGATGGGTGAATCTTGTGATGAAGGTGGGCCCTGTCCTTCTCACAAGATTCCCCAGGACATAGAAACTAAGATGAAATACTCAGAACAGAACTTTATTCATCTGTCAATATACCATATTACAAGAAAGATTCAGTATCATCCCTTCACTACAATTCATGTGTTACCGCCTGTTCATCCTCTCTCCATACATCTATATATCCCTCTCTAATGTAGATGTCTCCTCTTTATAGATGAGACATCTATTACAAAATATTTTCATTATACATTCTAGTTCAACCCTTTGTACCAAAAATAGGGAAATCAGTTCTCGTTAACAGAATGTTGTTACAGTCATGTGGATCATGATCATTACGACCAATGTAGTAATCGGTCCGACTCCTTTGCTGTTGCAGATTTTTTACGCAAATCTCAACTGTCTCCTCAAAGTTCGCATGCTGTTCTTACTGTTTCAACTTCGAGGTTCGTGATGTTCTTGTTGTTTCAGCTTCGCATTTTGCACTGTTTCCGCTGTTTCAGCAACTGCAAAATGTGGTCCTGCCAGTTAGGCAGTTTCAACAATTGTTCAACGACTTAGTCAACTTCAAGGATCAATTATAAAGATAGCATGATTATGTGTTGAATACTTAAACATATAGCAATGAGGAGAGTTACTATATACCTTTTGGAATGATTAAGTCAAAACACTAGCAAAGGCTTTCAACTAAGGGTTGAAGAGGGTAATATAATGACAAAATATAAGGTCAAAAATAGACAATATGGGATCCTAACATCCCCCCCAACTGAAAATGTTGCATGTCCACATGCAACGTCTACTCTGAATCTGAGTCGGAATTTGGGATGAACAGTGTAAATTGCTTATGCAGTAACTGTAGAAGGTGCTGTCAACCATGTCTCTAAACCCGTGGACACTCTAAAGTTTCTTCCATGCTGTCAACTCTTCTTGTTTGGTCAATTTAAATTGAGCCTTATATTGTTCTCCAGGAAGCCATAAGAGAGGGAAATGAAAATGGTAACCAATCCATCGTTCAACACACTGTCTAATGCATTTAACATAATCAGGTATGCGTGAGATCGCCACCTGAAGATTGAGGGGATTGTAGGGATGATATTCCCGTCTTTCTTTAGGACAATTTTCCCAAAATAGATTATTTGCTTTTATAGCCAGATCTCCTTTAGTTTTCACATAATGTTGGCAGTCTTCCAAGACTGCTGCTTGCAGTTTCCTAATATGATCGGTCATCCTTGGTTCTCGTAGAATTCGTTGATATTCTGCAATGAAGATGGTTGCATTTTGCAGTTCAGAACGAATCCAGAGAAGACAGTTCTCCTCATTGTGTGTTGTAGACATAAAAGCATTCTGCCAAGTAAGCTGATTGGCCAAGAAGGAAATAAAGGCTCTTATTTGGATATCGCCACAAAGAGGAAGTAAACTAATCTTTCTATCTTCAGGCATAGCCTCATTTTGAAGATAGAGTTCACACAACAAGTTCTGGTCACTGTTTGGTGCTTCTGCAAAAGTCCCAATAAATTGTTGTGGTGTAGAGACCTAGTGGGGTCTTCCATCCTTGATTGCTTTTAATTGGAGCAACACTAAGTGTTCTCTCAAAAATACAGAATAGTTAAAAGAGGGCTTCCTTGCAACAAGTAACCGCTGGGCCAAGTCAAAGATGAGGGACAGTCTGGCTTTTAATTGCTTATTCTCCTTATGTTGTGCACGAGACTATTCAAGTACTTCCCAATTTCTGTATGCATAGTTGAGCCATAATGACTTCTATTGCTGAAATGCCTTTCCTTGGGAGAGCTCATATTATGTCTTCCATGTGTTACTTAGTTCTTGAAAACTGGAAGTCTTTGCGTGAGCATTGCTGACACAGGAAGGTTCAGTCTGTGTATACACAGTTGTAAAAGACTTTGGTACTGGTTTCCGTTCATTAACAACTTGGGTAGGCCGGGGTGGTTTTGTTTCTTCATCTAAAATTCTTGAAGGCCCTGGTTCTTCTCTTTAGTGGGGTTGCAGCTTTCTGTTGCTTTTTCTTCTTAAGGAAAGTGATGAGGGTATCATCATCCGAATCATCGGCGGGGATATGGACTATGGGGGTGGATGGTTCAGCTTTATCAAGGGGTGAGGTCTGCTGCAGATTTTTAGTGCTCAATTGGGGTGTTTCTGCTGCTGGTTGCTAAGTTTCAACAGCTTGCTGGGAGTTTTCCTTGGATTGCTGGGAATTTTCTTCATTTTGTTGAGGATTTTCCTCAGCTTACTGAGGAGGGTTATTGAGGGGAGGTGGATTGTGCAGGGCGAAGCCTCTATTTATTAGGAGTTGTACCAAACGATGGTGTGTGAGGCAGAGGAGTTGGTGCCTTGCGTTCACGGTATAGTGTGCCATATTTTTTAGACAGCCAAGCATATAATAGGGCATACTTATTAGACGACCATGTCGCAAATGATTTAATAAAACAAATTCGTGTTGGTAGACTACTTGATAATGGCCCTCGCAAGTGAAGTAATGCTTAACAAATTCTGCAACCTTTGGCCATGGTGGTGGTAGTGATCGAAGTGCAACACCCCTGCCTTTGGTTTCCACCTACTCCCCTGGTAACAGAAAATCTTGCTGTGCAGTGAGAATGAGATGTTTCCTGTTGAACCAACAAATACCATTGGTTGGAAGCCCCGAAACTTGCGCTATGTCTTCTTCTATTGCTGGAATTCACACCCCTCGGAAAGTGGAGATCCTTCCCTCAAATTGCATGCAAATTCCAGAACCTGCTGTGAATCAAAATCTGGAAGTCTTTTGAAGTAGTCCACCCATTCTGCTTGTAGAAAGATTTGGTATGCCTCCTGGTAGAGTTCCAGTAATGCCGTCGAGCCAGGTTCATGTCTAATAGCATCTCCTCCCATAGTTACTGGTTTAGAGAAAATACAAAATGCAGAGCCGAGTTGCCGAGTTCGAAACAGAGCAGAATGTTACAAATGAAATTATCACGTGATAAGGTACAGATGAGGTGGATTAGATGCTACCGAGAGGAATAAAGATGGTGGTGATCGGCGTGTCATATAATGATTACGATATTTCGGTAATCCCCCCAACTGCGGCTGAATGATATGGTTGGTGGTACGATGCTTTCGGCAGTCGTATCAATTATCTCCTCATTAACTACAATTTAATATTCACACTTGAACACGCATACCTTTACATTTACCTTTGGTTGTTGCACCGAAAAGTGTTATCTCATCCTTAATAGGTCTGTAGAAATTTTGAATAATTTAACACATATTCACAGAGATTATCCTGATCATACAATTATAAGCGGAACATGTATAATACATAATCTCCTCTACGTTGATCATCAATTTACAAGAGCAGAAACATTCACAGGCACACATAGAAGCATCAATCAAACTCATAAACACAGTATGTATCCCGGGGAAAGCATCTCGCTAAAAACCCCAACTATCTGTATATTATATTGATTGAATCATGTAACATTACAAAGTACAATGCTTATCACAAGCAATCCAGTACCAGCTCCACCTATTACACACAATACAGCTTAGATCTGATCTCCAAACCTATTCCACTGCTTGCCTGCCTCCACTGCTCAATACCTGCTCAAGAACTGATGAGAATGGCTTCCCAAACTCGTATTTCACCTCAAAATAATCACTCACACTTTGTTGGACATGAGCAAAGGCTACAATACTGGGCAAATACGTGAGAAAACTCATTGGCATACTCAATCCCTTGATTGTGCAAGATCTGGTGCACAACTATAGTCACAACTGATAGCAATCTGATTCTATAACACCTGTCCCTGCTGAATTGAACATGCATTGACATGCAACTGAGTTAACTGGTGTATTCTATAGTTGTATTATGAGTTAATAACTTTTGAATTAATTAATAACTAATTCACCCAACTCATCTCTAGTCTATTGATCAGTTAGACTAAATACAACCAGTTTAACAAAGCTAAACTGAACACAACTCCATCAATTGCACCTCCAGTCCACTAAACTCAACTCACTTGAGTTCTAACTGAAGTCCTGCATGCAAATATTAGTCATCCCATAGGTAACCACGTATTTCCCTCTGGGATCTGCATGTACCACATCCATAGCTCATCCTGAAGTGCTCCAAGAGAATAAGATCAAGTTTATAGTCCAAATATTATTATGAGACAATAATATTTGACTTTTCTATTTTTGACAGCTAGTCTAAAAATAGACTTTGATCACTCACACTGTGATCACTCACACTTTCATCAAAAATAGAAGTCCATCTATTTTTCCCAACTTGACCAATCATCCATAAACAACAACCTGCAATCCATAGACATGATCCATATGTCTAAAAATAGACATAGTCTAAAAATAGACTTGCGCCAAAAATAGCTTGCGGTCCCACTTAGTGAAGGCGACTCTTTTCACTAAGCTCCATCATCTTGTTGCACTCTCAACAAGCATTTCTTGTTGCACACTTTTCAACAAGGTCAATGATCATTATAGAAAGGGTCTGTAAGGTATGAGGGTTTTTATACACAAGGTTTTTATTACTCACAAGAAGTAGTAGTGAAGGAACATTATTAACAGGATAAATGGTTGATTCCTTTAATAAAGAATGATATGTTTCTATTGAAGTAATAGTTCATTCTCGGGAGCAAAAATGGGGATATTGGTGCTTTTTAGGAAAAATGGAAAATATTGGTGTTTAAGCAGTGGGATTTGGTGTTTCAGCAATGGGAAATGGTGTTTCAGCAACGGGAAATGTAAGAGGGAATGAATTATGATCCGAAGTGACATGGCAATGCTTTCCAATCCGCAAATTAGTTCTTCCTATATTGTAATTTTTCTTTTCAGCCACCCTCCGAAGCTAAGATCTGCAAAATAATTAATTGTAACATGGCAACCCTTGACAGGGATTATTAGTTAAGAAATCTAATCTAAAAATAAATACATAAACAAAAAATTAAGTGCATTGAGGGATAGCAGGTTCCCCCAAAAAGGCATAGTGTATGTCTGTCATGCAAGTAGCTTTGAAATCCTCTTTAGAAATAGGCTGTTGATACAAACGAAGTCGATACCCATTCACTAATAATGGTGTTCTAGAATCATCAATCGTTAGGAGTCTGACTGTTCCATTTGGAAAAACAGTATCTACTTCATAAGGTCCTAGCCACCTTGTTCTTAATTTACCTTGAAAATTTTCAAAATGGGAGTCATACAGTAGAGCCCAATTACCTTTTTGGAACTGCTTGTGCTTAATAGTTTTGTCATGCCACCTAGTTCTTTGTTGTTGTATCATGGTTGTTTGATGGATGGCATCCAACCTCTTTTCATCCAATTCCTGAAGCTGTTGCAACCTAGCTGTTTGTGCATCAGTCAAGTCAAGGTTAACAGCTAAAGCAGTCCTCAAGGTTTTGATTTCAAATTCCACTGGAAAAACAACACTTTTACCATAAACTAATTCATAAGGTGAAAAACCTGTAGTGTTCCTCCAAGTAGTTTTGTAAGCCCATAATGCTTCAGGCAACCTTTGAAACCAGTCCCTTCTATTTTCCTTGACTGTTTTTGTTAAAATGGCTTTTATGACTTTATTCGTACTTTCCACCTGCCCATTTTCCTGGGGGTGATAAGGTGTAGTCATTTTATGCTTAATGTGATATTTCTGGAGTGTATCTTTGAAGCCATGAGAGTTAAAAGGAGGTCCTCCATCTGTAACTAGCTCTCTAGGCAAACCAAACCTAACAAATATTTCTTCAAATAGAAAAGTTAACACTAATTCTTCATTAGCTTTGATGAGTGCCTTAGCTTCTACCCACTTAGTCATATAATCTGTGCAAACCAGTATATAAACTCTTTGATTGGATGGAGGATTGATGGGACCTATAAAATCTAGTGCCCATCTTTCAAAAGGTTCAAGTATTACCTGGGGGTTGAGTGGCATTTCATCCCTGTGATTAGGCTGGCCCATTCTCTGACAGCTATCGCAGGCCCTAACATATTTCTTTGCGTCCTTGAAAAGTGAGGGCCAATAATAACCCATTCTAAGAACTTTGTGTGCTGTTCTTTTGTCCACAAAATGCCCTCCACAAGGGCCATTGTGAAAAGCCTTCAATATATCATAAACTTCATCTTCTCTGATGCATCTCTGAATTTCCTGATCGAGTCTTGTGTGAAAAAGACACCCACTTATCCAGCTGTACCTAGCACTTTGTTGAACGATCTTTCTTTTCTCTCTGTGCGATAGGTGTGATGGTAGTTTCCCTGCAACTAAGTAATTGGCAATGTCTGCATACTAAGGTGAGTGAGCAGATACTGCAAATAAATAATCGTCAGGAAAAGAAACATCTACTGGAATATTTTCATCAGCTTTTAACCGAGAAAGGAAATCAGAAACTACATTTTCTTTACCTAGTTGATCTACAATTGTGATATCAAATTCTTGTAATAATAATAACCATCTGGTAACTCGAGCATTTGTAACTGATTTGTTCATTAAATATTTAATGACTGAGTGATCAGTATGCAAAAAAGTAGTATAATCGGTAATATAATGTCGAAACTTATTAATAGCATAAATGACTGCTAAGAATTCTTTCTCGGTGACTGTATAATTAAGTTCAGCAGGGGTCATATTTTTACTAATAAAATATATAGCATAGGGAAGATTGTTTTCTTCTTGACCCAAGACAGCTCCAATTGCAGTATCTAAAGCATCAGAGGATATATGAAAGGGTAGTGCCCAGTCAGGTCCTCTTAAAATGGGAGCTGTAGACAATTGATATTTAAGTTCATTAAATGCTTTTTGACAACCATCAGTCCACTTAAATTCAAAATTTTTCATAAGTAACACAAACAAAGGAGAAGCTATTTTAGAAAAATCCTTGATAAATCTTCTATAATATCCAGCATGTCCTAAAAAACTTCTTACGTCAGTTTGTGTTTTAGGGATAGGAAGAGTCTGAATTACTTGTACTTTAGCTGGATCAACTTGAATTCCTAGGAATGAGATGAAGTGTCCCAATACAATACCTTTATTCATCATCATATGGCATTTTTCAGTACTTAAGGCAAGATGTGCTTCTATACATCGTTTAAGTACTTTTTCAAGGTTCTGTAATGCATCTTCAAAAGTCACACCATAAGGAGTAAAGTCATCCATAAATATTTCTAAGGAATCATTAAGCATATCAAAAAAAATTCCTATCACTGCTCTTTGAAATGTTGTTGGGGCATTACATAGTCAAAATGGGAAAACTCTATAGGCAAAAGTCCCCCATGGACTAGTAAAAGTGGTCTTGTCCTGATCTTGGGGCACAATTTTGATCTGATTATATCCACTAAATCCATCCAAAAAGGAAAAGAATCTCTTACCTACCAAATTGTCTAGTACCTGATCAATAAATGGTAAGGGGAAATGATCTTTCTGAGTGGCCTTATTTAGAGCTCTATAATCTACACACACTCTCCATTTCCCATTTTTCTTAGGTACAATTACTAATGGTGAAACCCATTCACTATCAGATATAGGATATATAAATCCTGCATTCAACAATTTTTGAAGTTCTTCCTTCACAATTTCCCTTAAATTGGGATTCATTCGTCATTGGGGTTGACAAACTGGGCGAGATCCTTCTTTAATATAAATACGATGAGTACATAATTCAGAAGAGATTCCCTTCATATCTGTGTAATCCCATGCAAATGCTTCTTTATTCTCATGGAGTAGCTTCATTAACTGTTGTGTTTCAGCATCTGTTAGGTTAGGGTTTATATTTAATGTTTTGCCAGGCTCGATTTCGACTGTTATACTTTTGGAGGAGGTGTCAGCTGATGTCTGAGATAAATCTTCAGTTCTAAGGTTTTGCTGGGATTCAGATTCCAAGATTGTAGTCAAGTGATCATGTATTTCAGAGTTAACCGAAGAAGGTTCAGAAATAAAGTTGCTAATTAATTCATCTTCGGTTGAATCTTTAAAAGTTAGAGCTTGTCCGACAGTCAAGATGGGTTGGGTCTCATCATCCTCATAATCTAACCACACAGAGTTATCATTATTAATCATAGGTGTAGCATGAGGGTAAAGAGTAAGCTGTTTGGTTTCACATCCATTAGAAATTGTCATTGAACCTGATCTACAGCTGATGAAGGCATCTGCTGTAGCCAGCCAAGGTATCCCTAAAATCAATGGATGAACCCCCAACTTTGTTTTGGTCTATAATACAACAAAATCAGTTGGGTAGTTCCAAGATTCGACTGAAATTATTAGGTCTTCAATGACTCCTTCAGGTTTGATTGTGGAGAGGTCAACTAGCTCTAGAATGGTTGGGGTTTCCCTAATTACATTCATTAACTGTAATAACTGTGCAGTTTCAAGTGTCATGATGTTTATTGCAGCACCCAGATCTACTAGAACTCTAGAAACAAAAGTTTTTCCAACCTGTACTGTGACCGTAGGATGACCAGGGTCACCATATTTCACAGGAGGGTTTTTTTCTGACATTAGAGCAGCTAGATCACCCATCACATGAACTGTGAGGGGATCCTTAGCTTTTCTTCTAGGTTTCTTAATACAAATATCTCTAACAGTTCTAGCATAAATTGGTACATCTCTCAGTGCTTGTAAGAGTGGAATTTTAACATATAAATTCTGTAGTTCTCCTAAAATATTAAAAGCAGGTGGCTCAAGTGTTTTGGTAAGAGCTAAACGTTCAGGGAATAGTGGCTCTGCTGCTTCAGCAGTCTTATTAAAGGATGTTTCAACTGTTTCAACATTGTTATTAGAGGATGATCCAACTGTTTCAACATTATTATTAGATGACTTTTCTTTTCCGGTTTCTTCTTTATCAGAATCAGAAGAAGTAATGTCATCAATAATGGGTTCAACTATTCTCCCAAAGCGTAAATGAATATCATTACATTGCATAGAGGAAACGAGTTGGTTTTGAATATCAATTACCTGCAGAGCTTTATTGTTATTTGGGTTGCGGTTAGGTTGTACAGGCAGCTGGGGTCTCATTGTCTGATTATTTGGTGGAGCATTTGATGGTAAGGAGAGAGATTGCTGATACTGAGGTAATTGGTTTGGAAATGGGATCTGTGGAGTTGTCCAATTTGGGTTCCATTAATTAAAATAGGATTGTTGTAGAGCCCAGGGATTCCATATTGTAGGATCAACAAAAGGAGGATTCAGTTGTTTCATGGGTGGGAAATTCATTTGATTAAAGGGTGGGTACTGCATTTGATTGAAGGGCGGGTAATTTGCTTGAAAGGGAGGATGATTATTCCAACGATTAAATGACATGTTAGAATTCGTACCTTTTCCTCGTGGTTGCCATTGCCTCCTCTGTGTGAGCAGGTACACTGCTTCAACTTCTTCTTTAGTTGGCTACAGTGCTGCTTTTATTCCCGACAAAGAAGGGAATTGTTGAGTCTCATGGTCCTTTTCACAGATAGTGCAAATTGGTACCTTGTCCATGGGGCATTCCCTTAGTGGGTGTTTTTCTCTGCATTTAGAGTAGAAAATAGCGAGAGGAGCTTCTGCTTCTACCTGCTTCTTTTTAACCTGCAAGGTATCAATTTGTGAAGCAAAAGAGCTTAACATTTCAGTTTTAAATTCTTCAAGTAAGTTACCTATTTCAGCCCATGTTGCTCCTCCACTTACTAATTTCTGGACTCTTGAGTATGTACTATCTTTGCTTTTTGGTCTACTTGCTGCTCCTCTCGAACATCTTTTACAGAGATTGACAATCTCATCATATGATTCCTTAGATAGGTCTCCTTTTCCAAGCATATTCAACATATCTAAACAATCATCTCGTACCCCTGTTAGCAATATTGACTTGAGAATATCCTTACTCATATCAAGATGATCAGATCGCTGCAAGTTATACTGTAGCCTTTCCACGAAGTCCTCCAGACTTTTGTCCTCCTTCTGAGTCATCTTGAATAATTCCTCCTTCCTTTCTCTTGTTCGACAATAATCTTGGTATTTGGCCAGAAATTTCTCCTTCATCTAGTCCCATGTCGTAATCACATGAGCTCCCAAGCTCATGAACCATCTTAATGTGTTCCCCTTTAATATAGCTGGAAACAACTTCAATTTCTAAGCAGCATTAATATAG
This sequence comes from Pinus tabuliformis, assembly GCA_031772625.1. Lineage (NCBI taxonomy): Eukaryota > Viridiplantae > Streptophyta > Pinopsida > Pinales > Pinaceae > Pinus > Pinus tabuliformis. The sequence continues at coordinate 985,768,716 of CM062812.1, read as the reverse complement.
TCATAGCTTCTACACAATATATCAAATTCAAAAAGAAATTCATCAGGATCTTCTGAGGATAAACCATGGAAATTGGGTACTGCTGAAAGTGGGATATTCTTCATAGGAGTTGCTCCTCTGGGGACATCCCCAATAGGGAATTCTAGGGTGGAGAGAGAATTCTCTCCCCTTCCTTCTACTCTGCAACCTCCACCGAAAAGTCCTTCATTGTTATCCTCCATTGGTTGTTTTCCTGATGCGCTTGCCCCGTCTTCGGAGTTTTCTGTTGGAATTTCAATGTCCTGCACTGGTTCCTCCACTTTAATCTCCTCTATTGGCTCCTCTACTAGTCGTTCGTCTTCTTCCACCGGTTCCTCAGTATATTCTGATGGTTCTATAACCTTCTCTGGTCCCACTACTTCCTCTGTCTGATAGTCTGTCTGGGAAGAGTGTTGGGCCTGTGGCCTTCGAGAGCTTAACCTCTGGGATGTCTCAGCTTTTGAAATAATATCATCAATAAAAGGTTTTCTTCCTCCTCCTTTGCCCTTGCCGCCTGTAAGGTTAGCCTTCCTGCGTCCTCTCATGCATCTTGCATCTCTAAAAGAAAATCGTTAATACTTTTAAAATCTTCAGTCGCCTTCCTCGGCAACGGCACCAAAATGTTGGTCACTTTAATTGTTTATTAATAAAACAGTCAAGTGCCACATAAATTATCAATCTGGGAAAGTCTGATTATTCCAAAGGTGACTACGCACTGTATGTACTCAATATTAATAGTATTAAAAGTTGTAGTATAAACAGTTCACTCTCTGTTAAACCCCTACTCTGTGTTACAGCAGTTATAGCCTGTTGCAGGAATGGAATAAGAATAGATAACTAATTAAAGAAAACAAATCTGCAAAAGGGAGTGATGGCTATCATGTAACAAAGGATCAGGACCTTATCCTCAGAGCAAGGACTTTCAGCACCTGCCTCTGTTATCTAGTTCACCAATACACTCTGTAAATCCTAATCACCAGTGAGGCACTCATATACATCATCAATCAATTAAAAGGAAAATAGAGTCTCAGCAAAAGTAAAATATCAGTAGAAGCGGTACTCGTGAATAAGATATAAACAGAAATCACACACAACACACAACAGAAGGAAGATGGGTGAATCTTGTGATGAAGGTGGGCCCTGTCCTTCTCACAAGATTCCCTAGTACACAGAAACTAAGATGAAATACTCAGAACATAACTTTATTCATTTGTCAATATACCATATTACAAGAAAGATTCAGTCTCATCCCTTCACTACAATTCCTGTGTTACCGCCTGTTCATCCTCTCTCCATACATATATATATCCATCTCTAATGTTGATGTCTCCTCTTTATAGAGGAGACATCTATTACAAAAGATTTTCATTATACATTCTAGTTCAACCCTTTGTACCAAAAATAGGGAAATCAGTTCTCATTAACAGAATGTTGTTACAATCATGTGGATCATGATCATTACGACTAATGTAGTAATCGGTTGGACTCCTTTGATGTTGTAGATTTGTTACGCAAATCTCAACTGTCTCCTCGAAGTTCGCATGTTGTTCTTGTTGTTTCAACTTCGAGGTTCGTGCTGTTCTTGCTGTTTCAGCTTCGCGGTTTGCACTGTTTCCGCTATTTCAGCAACTGCAAAATGTGGTCCTGCTAGTTAGGCAGTTTCAACAATTGTTCAACGACTTAGTCAACTTCAAGGATCAATTATAAAGATAGCATGATTATGTGTTGAATAATTAAACATATAGCAATGAGGAGAGTTACTATATACCTTTTGGAATGATTAAGTCAAAACACTAGCAAAGGCTTTCAACTAAGGGTTGAAGAAGGTAATATAATGACAAAATATAAGGTCAAAAATAGACAATATGGGATCCTAACAGACACAAGATATAAGTGGAAACCCTGAAGGGAAACAAACCATGAATTGTAGGTTGAAAGTGATGTGAAGGCAAGCTACTACTCCTTATTACATCATTTTTTTGTAGGCTCCAACCTACAAGAGGCTCCTACCTCAAAAAAAGCTCCAATTCCCACAAAATTTCTTCAGGCTACAACCCACAAGAGGCTCCTACCTCAATAGGCTACAACCTGTTCTTTATCATGCTAATACATAGAAAGGGACAACAATCTCTCAATTATAACATCAAGTCAAAAGAGTTGGTTACCTTATATACAGTTCGACTGTCAAGTCTGCTACAAATTTGCACTGCTTCTCCTTTTCAACTTTGTGCCTCTTTTTCTACTACTCATCGGTTTTCTTATGCAAACTACTTCACTTCAAAAGTCCTTCTTCCATTCAACAATCTATATTTTATAAGCATCGCTTTTTGGCTATTTGTATTCTCTACAAGAATATGAAATAAGAAGTTTTCTCTTGGTCTTCCAGGACTGTTCAAAATCTGTCTCTTCATTTTCAATGCTGAAAATCAGAGTTTTGTAATATGAAATAAATAGACCATCAACAATGATTGTAAAAGGAAAATATTGAACCTTCTTAGTTTGTATTGGTTACGTTTTCCAGATTTGTACCAATTGCTTGTTAATTATTAATAAAATTATTCACTTTCCAAATAGCTATGTCATGAGCCATTTTCCAATTTGATCAATATATTATCTATGTTTTAGCCTTTGCACTTTACATCACTTTCAACCTTTTGCATTCAATCATTCAACATTCATGTGCACTTCACATTCAATAGAAATTATCACCAATGTGCTCAATGACATCAATGCCAATATTACCAACAATATGTAGTATCTCTAGGTATTCTAAGAGAAAGATACAGAAAATCCAAGGAATTCTATAATTTATAATCTTAGTATCAAAGGAAATGTACACCCTATCATATTCTCCTCATAGAAGTAAGTCTCTTCCCCATTAAGTGCATGAATATGGCTAGGTATTTAATGTACAATAACAAGATAAACAACATGAATGATAAAATCCATGTCTTAGCTAAATCGTTAGGGAATATAGGAAGATGTAATCTTACAAGATATTAATAATATTAAAAGTATTGTTACATATAAATTTAAATAGAATTTGTGGTGCAATAAAGAGTTATAAAATTAAAAGAAGCTAAAGGACTACAAAAACATGGTCAATTATAACCTAGAAGATCAAATTATATTTCAATTCTAACTAGCAGAAAGAAGAAAATCAACATTGCTAAAATACAAACTAGCAATGAGCTTGATATTGAAATTAAACATCGGAAAATTCCCAAAGCATATCTTTGTGAGACTAAGAGGGTTTAAGACAAAATACACTTTCTCCTAGAGGGCCCCACGTACACTAAAATTAGAACTCAATTTCAAAATATTTATTACAATATTGACATTCCTAACATCCTAAGTCATCAAATCTATGGTAATCTCATAACACTTCTCTTAATGTATTTTGAGTGCAAAAATAAGATTATAAAGGCATCTAAGTAATCTCTTACCTTTTTTAAGGCCAGATAGACCAACAGTGGTGTCATTGAATCTTAATAATAGTCATTATCTATTTGTTTTCCCAAAATTAATTAAAAATTTATTGATTTTTTTTTGTTATTTAAGTTATACATTACACATATAACACATTTTTCTTACTTATCTTTTATTTCTAACTTAATTTTTATTGCACCAAGAAAATCTTTATAAGTTTGTAGGAGGGAGATGTTGTCATATTATATAATGATGTATTAAAGATAATAAAAATCAGTGATGACACACACATGCCATATTATTGATCGAATTCATAAAGATCAAAGAATTGAATTGAGATAACAGAGGGGATCATATATCAAAATAGTGAAGGGTAACTGAACAAACAAATCAATAGAAAAAAAATTATGGCTTTCATGTAAAATTTACTCACAAGTTAATCTCACAATAGATATTATATGCCTTCGCCATTTCGAAAATTTAATATTGTCATAGACAAATAAATTCACCATCACTCATCTAAGACCGCAATGAAGATCACATTGCATGTCACGTCTCTATCATTTCTCATTCCAATATAAACCTTATTATACATCCCTCTCAATTATAACAAACTTTAATAATGATATTTGGTAAGACTTAACTCATTCAAAATAAAATTACATAATGTTATTATACCTCTCCAAAATTCAGTTGTTTTGAATGTCACTAATCCATCTCCATTTTCTATGAAGAAACTAAGTCTAGAAATAAAAATATCTTGGATAAAAAAATAACAACATAACCTTTATATTTGACCAAGAGTATTTAGATTGAGACTAAAAATTTAGCAATGGGATGATGTCTTTGCATTAATGCAAAGGGAATTCATATACACATATTTTAACCTAGTAAATTATGTCCCAAATCCTGTTAAGATGTTGAGTATTTATAAACACTGGCACATCCATATAAATTAAATTGATAGTGAATGCTTATAAGCATCAATCTACAATAAGAATCAAAACACTTATTTTGTGATAAATCTCACATTACTAAAAGTAAAAAATCATAAAAATTAACTAGATTAAAAATTTATTATTATTATTATTCATGATAAAAAGAACTAATTTATAACTTCAACATATATACATTTAAAAGACATTTAATAAGATTCTTAATCATGGTGATTCACCGCCACTTTATCATGGAGACTCTAGGATTTGTTATAATACCATGGGTCGATACCATAACTCATCAATAATGATAATATTTGAACATTGTAAGAGGTGTTATGGAATATTTGAAATAGAAATTGAATATAAATTTAAATTGAAATTTACATTAAACTCGTTGTAGAAATTAACATGTACAATGAAATCAATGTATTAGAAATTGACATGTACACTAAAATCAATGCATTAAAATTTGAAATAGAAATAAAAATTGACATGTATGTTGAAATAAGTGTGTTAAAAATTGACATGTATGTTGAAATAAGTGTGTTAAAAATTGACATGTACACCAAAACTAAGGCTTAGAAATTGAACATAAGTTGAAATTTAAATAGGAATTGACATTGAATAGAAACTGACATTGAAATGGAATTGAAATTGATGTTGAAATAGAATTGAAATTTACGATGAAATTAATATGTTCACTAAAATTATTGCATTATAAATTGACGTCTGAAATCAAAATATCTAGAAATTGACATGTCTTGATATTTGTAGCTTGGGATGTACTCCAAACCCTAGGCTAAAGGGTTGTGGAGGAATTGGCTTCATAAGATCACTTGTGAGCTAAGAATGCAAGTTTGGGTTTTTATACCCAAAGGTGTGGGGCCAAAACCATGAGGAGATTTGATGACTTGGCACATAAAGATGGAAGTGCACCCTTAAATGTGTAAGGGGCAACTTCAAGCACCATGAAATCCCTTGTCAAAGTGTTGACATTAATTTTTATATGTTTATGTGGGTGAAAATGTCTTATAAATTAAGTTGGCCTTAACATAAGTGATCCCTCTTGCTAAGTTAGACAACACCCTACGGAAAATTATAAATTGGATTGAGGATGAGCCTCATTCCTCATCCAATCATCGCACTTCTTTTTCATGTGAATCCAAGTAGAAGAATTCATGATTACAGGAATTCACAGTGTGATTACTGGAATTTGAGATTATATGAATTCACAAAGTGATTGCAGGAATTTGCGATTATAGGAATTCACATGTGATTGCAAGAATTCATGATTACAGGAATTCATGTGTGATTGCAGGAATTCGCAATTGAAAGAATTCACGATTGTAGGAATTTGTGTGTGATTACAAAAATTCATGATTACAAGAATTCACAATGCGATTGCAGAAATTCATTATTACAAATCCAAAGAGAAATCTCCCTCAAATCCAAGGTGTTTTGGAGAGTAGAAATGGACATCTTCAAGGAGGAAGGATGCAGGATTATGGCCTTAGTTGAGGACAGATTGAAGGTCATCCTAACGTTGTAAGGAGGGTAACGAGTTGATGGTCTTAGTAGCCCTAGGTCAATTGACAAGAAGGACTTTGACAGTTACAAGAAGGGTGAAGACTTGTAAGATCAATACTGATCTATGAAGGACAAAGGAAGGAGGTCAATGGAGAAAATTACATCATCCCAAGTTCATTGTTGGAGATGGATGTTTGACAGTGACAGGTGGCAGTGCTCCATACACTAAGTGTGCCTTCATCGAGTAGCATAGGAAGGCACTAGTGGGAATAAGTCCCTATTAGCTTTGCTACATACTTCAGCCTTTGGAGGACCAAAAATAAGCTTGGCCATGTGTTTACGCTCAGAAAGTATATCGCAACAATCTTTTCCTCCCTTATCCTTCATTTCCCTTATACTCCCCTAGCCCCGCTATCTCTGTTTTCTTCCATAGAACTTCTCCATTCCCTGAATAAACCCTCTGAAATCTAACAAAGCACCTTTTTAGCCCCAGTCCTAAGCGCGAAGTTCAAACCTACCATAAGACCTGACCATATAACTTGGCGCTTTCATAACTCATCGCTTTAATCACAACCATTGATCGTTGCACCCCGATCTAATGGTCCCCGGCCGCATTCGACAGAAAAACATGTGCGCTGATCTTCCACTGTCTGATCATCTCTGAAATCATCAAATGTCATTCGCTTCCCCCACCGCCGAAACATACCCATGCGTTAACTTGCGGGGAAAGTGGTTTTCTTCCGATCCCATCCGCCACGCATCATCACCTAAATGGAATTGCTGGCCTCTGTACGATTGCCGTGCACCTCTGAAAAGTGGTGCGGGCAATACCGCTTATCGCCCATCGTATTGTCCCTCGCTCGTTATTGTCTGCGTATCTTCCGCCCCCGACGATCGTTAGATCTGCCCATATAAGATCCGACGACCCTCTTTTATCCCATTCACATACCTCCTGATACTCCTTATCAAGCGCTCTTTGCTGTTGATCCACGCGATGCAATGGTTGATCTTTCTCCACCATGCCTTCGCCATACTGTCTGTGTCCATAGCTTGTTCTGTGTACCCGAAGGAAGAAGGAGGCCAGAATCCACACCCGGCGCATTAGATCCTTAACAACCACATTCAAGAAACAAAGTGGCCAAGAAGAAAGGACATGCCTTGAGCAGTTGAATTCATTCAGTAGTTATGGAGCATTCTTTCATATGACATTACACCTGCTCAAGAAGGACAACAAAATATCAGAGAAGATCAAGTTCATTCACCAAAACAAGCAGATTGCAGCAGAGACCATACTAGATAGTTAAAGCAGTTGGTGGTCAATTATGACCCCTCCACGTAGAGAGTAGCAGAGCATTTTGTAAACAAACTCTATATATACCCAGAAAACAGATGTAGAGGGGGGTTGATGGTTGTTGTCTTGATGTAAGGTTAAACTTCTGAAGACTGTAACTACTGTGATACTTGCAGTGTCTGGTCTTCATTCTGAGCTAATACAAGCTTCTTTTGTTGTTAATTTCTCACTTTCCTTTTCTGCTCTGTCTAGGCTGTGCCCGTTATGCATTTGCTCATGTGCTCTTGATTTTTAGCATTTGAGGGGTTGTCATCCCACCTCTGTGTTGAAGTCTAGTATGTATCATTGAATGTGTTATGCAGGTTTCTGTTTACTTAGTGCCAGAGAGCTGTCATCCTGTCCGTGCATTAGGAAATAGATTTGCAGACCTCTTTACTGGTTGCAATCAACCATCACATGGTCTTGTGCATCTGTTGGTGTGGTCAGTATTCTCCATGTTCACCTAATCCTCAAACTGTGAGTAATTGGTGGTCTAAAGCCTTGTAGTCTGGGGGTGTTCACCCATGTTTGGAGTTAAGCATAGTAGAAGTGGTTATCTGGCTTGGACAAGCATCATTCCTTCCATTCATCCATCTCCAACATTTTGTTGAGTTTGTAATGTTCCCAAGCATCTTCGAGATACAACCTAGGATAGTTTCTTGGGGTGATAACATTAATTGGTGCCCTTTCTGGGGAAAGGAGATTGAAGCTCAGTTTCCTTGGGAGAATGAAACAGTTCCATATTTTGATGATAGACAAGGTCTGGACACATTTCTGGTTGTATCATCTATCTGGCGACTCCACTGGAGGAAAACCAACCTTTGGCGACTCCACATTGAAGTTCTAGCTTAGCTTGTGAGGCATACTTGAAGAAATCCTCAGAAATCACCAGCTGTTCCAGTGCCTGGCCCTGAGAATAAGGTTAAACTGAAGAAAACATCACAGAAAGGAGCAGCAGGATCAGGTAAGCCCAAAAAAATCCCATGTATCTCTGCTAGTAAAGAAGTCGCCTTCAGAGATTCACAAAGCTCCTGTTCATTCATTCCCCTTTCGGATCTCAGTCCAAAGAAATAATCCCATGTTGTCCATCATATTCCTCTGTCTCTGCTATCCATTTCATTGATCCATACTTCTTAGTCCACCAATATCCTTCCATATACCCCAGTCATGACAGGTCAGCAGCTCTTACAAAGATAGAAAGAATTGTTGCTACTAGGTATAGACCTTTGGTCTTGCCTATCCCTTTGAATGCCATTCCTGCAGGAGATTATCAGGAATATATGCCTAAGTTTACTGGTACAGAAGGAGTAACAGTTGAAGGGCATCTAGAGTCCTTTTATAGCTATGCTGATAATCTAGATCTTAATGAAGTTGATGTATGGATGAGGGTTTTTGTCTAAAGCCTAGATGGGGAGGCTAGAAAATGGTTTAGAGAATTAACCCCTTGGTCTATAGTAGACATTGAGGCCTTAGATGATGTGTTCCTAAAGCATTGGGGGGATAATAAAGATCTGCTCCACTACCATACTAAATTTGGGAACTTGCAGAGGTAGAATGGTGAGCTGTTGTCTGATTTCAACATCAGGTTCAATCATATGTACAACAGAATGCCAGTTGAAGTGAAACCCACCCATACTTCTGCTATGCTCATTTATGCTAATGCCTTTGATTCTCAGTTCTGCCTACTGTTAAGAGAAAGAATATGTGCTTCTTTAGCTGATATGCAAAATGCAGCCTTTGAAATAGGATCAAACATCATCGCTGCAGAGAGGCTCAGAGGTGATGTTGAAAGAAGAAGACAGCGGGGTGAGTCCTCATCATCCTCAGATCCTGAGATCGATAAAATGTCCAGGATGATAGAGTTACTAGCCTCTGAAGTTTCAAATTAAAAGCTAAGCAGTATTCTGAGGAAGCAGGAGCTCCTAATACCTTTACTCTTTCAATTTCAAATCCATATAAAGGAGCAAAGGAACAGTTGCAGATTTTGCAAAGAAATAAGGATGTAAACGAAGACAAAAGGGTGAAGACCCTTTTTCATAATATAGTCATGGAGGAAGAGCAATATGAAGAAGAGGAGGAGGTCCATGGTTTGGAAGATAAGGGCAGTGCCCCTTTCTTAACCGGAGCTGCCTATGAAGAACCATTATCTAGAGGCACTGCTCATGAGTTTGTTGTACCTGCAGAACAACAGGCTTATCATCAGGAGCAACCAGTAGCAGGTCCTACCATCCTCCAAGAATTTGAGCCTAAAGCTAGCACATCTTCTAATGACTATGCATATTTGCAAATTAGCTAGCCTGCTTTTGTCCCCAGCCCAGTGATCAATAAGGGAGAAGAAAGCTCCCCATCATCATATGTTTCTCTGTCTGCTCAAAAGACAATCCCTCAAAGTTTCCCCCTGAACACTGAGGCAGGACAAAATTCAATGCTAAAGACTGATATGGATAATATCTGTCTTGATATTTCGAAGCCTACCCAGTTGTCCTCCACACATCTTGAAAGAGCAGATTGTCAGATAGCAGAGGAAGAGGATGCACAGTTCTGGGACTCCTCCTTGGACGAGGATTATTCTGAGCAAGATGCAGGAGAAAATGATGTCTGTGTGTCCTCCACACATGAACACATTGGTTCACCATTCATATTAATCATGCAGGCCACAGATGACACAGAGAAGTACACAGTAACCATGGTTATTCAGCAGGTGTACAAAAGCTCCCATGAAGAACATCCAAGGAGGAGAGCATACAGAGAGGGGATGAAGTTTGGATCATCTCTACCTAATAAGCTCAAATGCCCTAAACTGTTTGAGGTAGAAGATCAAATAAACCCAACTTTGCAGATCTATGATGAACTGGCCGAGGGGCGGAGAAATAGTTTTGATGGCCCAGCAAATGGTCAATTTTTGAAAACTTATGTTGTTTAAGGTTTCCGAGCTTTAATGATTGTAAGCATGTTCTTTTACAGGTTTTAGCGTATACTTAGTTAGACTCCATGCCCAATGGAATACTAGGCAGTGTTTTTTAAGCTTGTTTTATATGAAGGAATTGGTCTGTAGTTCTTGAGACCTCATAGGGAGGGTTTCATCCCCAGAAGGATCCAGTGTTAGCTCTACTACATACTTCAACATTTGGAGGACCAAATATCAGCTTGGCCGAGTGTTTGTGTTCAGAAAGCAGATCACAACAGTCTTTTCCTCCCTTCTCCTTCATTTCCCTTATATTCCCTTAGCCCCGCTATCTTTTCCATAGAACTTCGCCATTCCCCAAATAAACTCTCTGAAATCCGACAAAGCACCTTTCTAGCCCCAGTCCTAAGCACGAAGTTCAAACCTACCATAAGACTCGACCATATAACTTTGCGCTTTCATAACTCATTACTTTAATCACAACCATTGATCGTTGCACCCCGATCTAATGGTCCCGGCCACATCCGACAGAAAAACATGTGCGTTGATATTCCACCATCCGATCATCTCCGAAATGATCAGACGTCATCCGCTTCCCCCACCGCCGAAACATGCTCGTGCGTTAACCCACGGGGAAAGTGGTTTTCCGCCGGTCCCATCTGCCACGCATCATCACCTGAATGGAATCGCTAGCCTCTGTACCAGGGAAAATTTTAAGAACCCCCCCTAAATTTATAAATATAATAAATGGGCGAATCTCCATGGTATATAGGAAAAATGGAAGGCGATTTTATCAATAATATAATATGTATATATAATTTTTTGGCGAATCTCTCACCAGGCATGGCGAATATTTTACTCAATTATAAAATCTTGTAAGATCTTGGCGAGTCTTTCACTAAATAATCAAACTTTGTAAAGTCCTAGTGAATCTTAGCATAGGCTACATGCTGGTTTAATTCCCCCATTTAAATAGGCTACATTCCAGGTGAATACCATGGGTCAATACCATCTGCCATTTTTATTTTTATTAATTCTAATATTAGGGTTAATAATGGTTTTTTGCATGGTATTAATAACAATCTAGTCCATGGTATTTGTCCCATAGTATTTTGGCCATAGGTTTCACCTAAATATAACCCATTTTTTGAGTGTTCGTAAATATAAGGTGACTTATGGAGTAAATATAAAAAAATGTTTTATTTCTTTACCATACCTCTAGTTTATTTATATTTTTATTAATTTACCATACCTCTTTTACAAATATGGTATTTGGCCCATAGGATTCACTTAAATAAAACCTCTTTCTTGAGCCTTCATAAATAGAACAAGGGTTATGGACTAAATATAAAGAGAGGTTTTATTATTTACGATATGTCTAGTTTATTTATATTTTTATTTATTTACCATACCTTTTGAGTAAGTATAAAAAGACGTTTTATTTATTTACCATACCTCCACTTTACTTATATTTTTATTTGTTTACACCCTTACATGTATATAAGGTGACTTATGGAGTAAATATAAAAAATATTTTATTTATTTACCATACCTCTCATTTATTTATATTTTTATTAATTTACCATACCTCTTTTATAAATATGGTATTTGGCCCATAGGATTCACTTAAATAAAACCTATTCTTGAAAATGGGTGAATGGATGCACTTAAATAAAACCTATTCTTGAAAATGGGCGAATGGAAGGTTGTAAGTCCTAATTTCAAGGGCTAAATTTACTTTTTTTACCCTCTCCCTTAAAATAAGGTGGGCTATTTGAGGTGATTTGTAAAAATGTACTATGATACAAATATTCGCCCACTAAAAATTTAAAACCCCTTAATTTCGCGAAAGGGCGAACATTCGCCCCTAAAATTATCCTTGCTCTGTACGATTATCGCCCACTTCCGAAAAGCAGTGCGGGCAATACCACTTACCGCCCATCATACCGTCCCCTGCTCGTTATCGTTCGCATATCTTCTGGCCCCGACGATCATTAGATCTGCCCGTATAAGATTTGACGGCCCTTGTTTATCCCACTCACATACCTCCTGATACTCCTTATCAAGCGCTCTCCGTCGTCAATCCACACGATTGAACGGTTGATCTTTCTCCACCATGCCTTCGCCATACTGTCTGTGTCCATAGCTTGTCCCATGTACCCAAAGGAAGAAGGAGGCCAGAATCCAGTACCCGGTGCATTAGATCCTCAACAACCGCATTCAAGAAATAGAGTGGCCAAGAAGAAAGGACATGCCTCAAGCAGTTGAATTCATTCAGCAGTTATGGAGCATTCTTTCATACGACATTCCACCTGCTCAAGAAGGACAACAGAATATCAGAGAAGATCAAGTCCATTCACCAAAACAAGTAGATTGCAGCAGAGACCATACTAGATAGTTAAAGTAGTTGGTGGTCAATTATGACCCCTCCACACAGAGAGTAGCAGAGCATTTTTGTAAAGAAACTCTATATATACCCAGAAAATAGATGTAGAGGGGGGTTGATGGTTGTTTTCTTGATGTAAGGTTCAACTTCTGGAGACTATAACTACTGTGATACTTGCAGCATCTGGTCTTCATTTTCAGCTAATACAAGCTTCTTTTGCTGTTAATTGCTCACTTTCCATTTCTGCTCTGTTCTAGGTTGTGCCTGTTATGCATTTGTTCATGTGCTCTTGATTTTTAGCATTTGAGGGGCTATCATCCCACCTCTGTGTTGAAGTCTAGTATGTATCATTGAATGTGTTATGCAGGTTTCTGTTTACTTAGTGCCAGAGAGCTGTCATCCTTTCTATGCATTAGGAAATAGATTTGCAAACCTCTTTATTGGTTGCAGCTGGCCATCACATGGTCTTCTACATCTGCTGGTGTGGTCAGTATTCTCCATGTTCACCTAATCCTCAAACTGTAAGTAATTTGTGGTCTAAATCCTTGTAGTCTGGGGGTGTTCACCCATGTCTAGAGTTAAGCATAGTAGAAGTGGTTATCTGGCTTGGACGAGCATCATTCCTTCCATTCATCCATCTCCAACATTTTGTTGAGTTTGTAATGTTCCCGAGCATATCTGAGATACAGCCTAGGAGATTTTCTTGGGGTGATAACAGTCCCTAAGAGTTGTGTCCTTGAAGGACTAAGGAGTATCCACTGGGAAAGAAGTCCCAAAGGATTTGAGGAGCAGTAGTCGCAGTTGAGAGTTGTTCACAAACGGAGTTGTGAACAACTCGATAGGAGTCTCGATGTGTTGATGCATTGAAGGACTAATGATCAAATAGAGAGCAGTTGGAGCCATGTTTAGGGACCTAATGGAGATTGTTCATTTATAGAGGTAAAGTTGTTTTGACATATATCAAGAGTTGAAGGACCAGGTAGGTTTTTTTGGGGTACAACTGAGGGGAGCTGAGAGAGTGTGCTACATCAACCAGATGGTTAGTGTATCTTGTTCGGGTATTTTGGTTGTCATAGTTGTTAACACCAAGTCCTAGTTGTAGTATTTGTATCAGTGGATGCATGAGGGCCATTATCCCTAGTACATGAGCCCTAGACAATTTTATTATCAATTTGTTAATATAACAAAGTTGGGAAATTAATATTTGTAAAAAGTTGTCTATATTTATGAATGTGTTTATTTACAACTATTTATTGTTCCATTGTGTAAAGTAGTTTGTTGTGATACTTGGATTGGTAGCATCAGTGATTGTAAGATTCTAAGTATTGGGGTTTTTTCATAATGCATTATATTAGATATCATTTTTTGGGATTCAATTGCGTTAAGTAAGTCATTCATCTATGACAATTCCATGAGAGGTAGTCATAATTGAATAATTTCTCATGATTTTTGAATAGTCCACTTAGCACTCATTGCATCGGGTGATGCTCACACGGGTGAAGAAGTGGGATTGAAACTAGTGAAATGAGTCACATAGCATCAATGATCACTTCCGGGGCTTGCACCTAGTAACTAGGATTTCCCGGGAGGTCACCCATCCCAGATCGCCTCTGGCTCAAGCGCGCTTAACTTTGGAGTTTTCCCCACAATGAAGCCCACTTAGCTTGCTACCCCATTTGCAAAACCTTAACAAGTATTGTGCCTCATGAACCATTCGAGTAGAGTTCCCTTCACTCTTTTGAATTAAGTATTGGGGGTTTTCATAGTGCATTATATTAGATATCATTTTTTGGGATTCAACTGCGTTAATTAAGTCATTCATCTATGACCATTTCCATGAGAGGTAGTCGTAACTGACTAATTTCTCATGATTTTTGAATAGTCCACGTAGCTCTCATTGCATCAGGTGATGCTCACATGGTACAAGCCCTGGAAGTGATGATTGACGTTATGTGATTCATTTCACTGGTTTTAGTCCCACTTCTTCACCCCTATGAGCATCACCCGATGCAATGAGTGCTAAGTGGAATATTCAAAAATCATGAGAAATTAGTTAGTTACGACTACCTCTCATGGAAATGGTCATAAATGAATGACTTACTTAACGCAGTTGAATGCCAAAAAATGATTTCTAATATAATGCACTGCGAAAACCCCCAATACTTAATTCAAAAGTGTGAAGGGAACTCTACGTGAATGGTTCATGAGGCACAATACTTGCTAAGATTTTGTAGATGGGGTAGCGAGCTAAGTGGCATTGATTGTGGGGAAAACTCCACAGTTAAGCATCCTTGAGCCAGAGGTGATCTGGGATGGGTGACCTCTTGGGAAGTCCTAGTTACCGGGTGCAAGCCCCGGAAGTGATGATTGACGCTGTGTGATTCATTTCACTAGTATCAATCCCACTTTTCACCCGTGTGAGCATCACCTGATGAAATGAGTGCTAAGTGGACTATTCAAAAATCATGAGAAATTAGTCAGTTACGACCACCTATCATGGAAATGGTCATAGATGAATGACTTACTTAATGCAGTTGAATCCCAAAAAAAAATGATATCTAATGTAAGATTCTAACCAAGACTCCAGTATCATGGAAAAACGACATGTACATTGAAATCAATGCATTAATCTCAATATATATTTCATAATTAAACATTGTTACCTTATTTCTATTCAAATTAGTCCTTATGTAAATATTGAATTATACTTCTAAATAATACTTTTTGTCTCCTTCACATAAGAAATTCAGTAAATCTAAAATGACCATATTCATCCTAGACATATACGTTTACATATTTTTGATTATTTACAAATAGTGACAATATAATAAAAGTTAAGAAACTTAGTAGATTGACATTGATTCTTCTCAATAATACTCTCTATACTTTCAACTAATTGACAAAAATGAGTAAATTTAAAATGATCGGATTGATATTAGACATATACATATACATAATGTTGATGATCTAAAAAGTGTGTAACTATAATAAAAAATAAAGAATATAAATTGATTATTCTCTATAATACTCTCGATATTTTAAACCAACGAAGGTGAGTAAATTTCAAATAATCAGATTACTATTAGACATGTACATATAAATAATGTTGATAATATATAAACTTTGTATGACCATTAATGATTAAAACCAACCTAGATCCATCTTAACCCTAGATGTATCAATTGTTGAGAGGGATGAAATATCTTGAGGTGCAAATATTTCCTTACGTTTTCACTGAAGAAGAGATTTGAATCTCGAAATATTTGATTCATTTTTATGCTTAATAGGTATGGGGTTAAGATGTACCTTGGATGGTTTAATATATATGAAAATAGAAAAAATATGAAGCCTTTTGACCTTCCTAATACTCAACTCATCAAAATTATAGTAATCTTGAAATGCTTGCCATAATATTTTTTAATAAAAAGATAGAAAATTCTATTTAAAAATGGTAATTATATATATATATATATATATATATATATATATATATATATATATATATATATATATATATAGTAGAGGAATCAATAATTGGGTCGGGCTCATACTTATGTTACACGAGGTCGATTTCGGCAGATACCACTATACCTTTGGGACCTACGATAATCCTCCTCTCCATGGACCGGGAAAATCTAAGGTGATTTGAACCTTGGATTTTTTTTATTTTACCCAATACTTCACATAACGTCGATCACCAATTGAACTACCCCATGGGACAATTAAAAAAATATTGTTTTATTTTGTAAGTTAGTTTTATTTCCTACACAAATAGAATTACATAGTTGATAACCTTAGCAACAAAATATCAACCTCACTTTTCCATGTTGGAAACCAAAGTTGAATACTAGTATTAAATAATACTATGATGCTACAAAACACTGAACCAGTAACAACATCAATTGAACAAAAAAAACCATATATCGAAAAGAGTTGAGCCACTACATGACATCTAGATCAATAATTTGAGGAAAACACTAGGGAAAGGTCTTTTCCCCTTGTACTAAGAGGCTTGTGAATTGTAAATTCACATTGGATATGTTTTTCCGTGTGGGATAATCGAGCGTTCAACCTGTCCAAGTTGTCTTGCATTTTCCATTGGTTGCACTGGATGTCGTTCAAGAAATATATGGTATAGTTCTTATCCTCATGTTTCTCCCGTGAGAATCGAACCAACAACGTCTTAAGCTACCGATGGAGGGTGATTGATTGCATATATTGGTTCCTTCTTCCCTTGGTATGCCCAGGGTTGAGAAGCTATTGAGCTACCTCATCCAACAATACAAAAATATGAGTGTTTAACATGAATCTTTGACTTTTGAATATCCTCACGTGTGCTGGGAGAGGTCAAAACACGGAAGGATGCAACTTCCTCCTGGGCCTGAACCTCCACATGAGACCTACTAGATTTACCTCTCCCCCCTGCTCGATGATTCCCTTGCATGCATTTATGAGGCATATTGATTCCTATGACTAGGTAGAAAATACAATTATAAAAAGGCATGCACCCACAACTCCACTGACTACAGAGAAACATACACTCTTCTCCCATAGACATAGTTACATTAACAACTTATAGAGATACTATATCCCTTATAACTCCAATAGTACTACAAGTTTCTGATTCCACACACAACCGCTAGCCTGAAACCATAAAGTCCAGGAAAACAAGATACTCCATGACTGACTCACAGGCCCTCTACATAGAAGAGGTATTTCCTATGCATTAATGGAGACTAGCTCCCAAAAACTCAAACGAAGAAAAGCCACTAGAGATATACCTAAAACTTGTGAAACAAAACCACCACATCAAAATGGAATTCACTCTGAGTACAACCAGAAGAAGATAATACCTATTCACACAGCTAAGGAAGGAAGTAGCACATATGAATTTGAGCCACTTAAGCCTGGGTGCAGTACCCTATGCTTATCGTTACCAAGCTTTTCCTACCCCGTAAATATGCAACATAATGTCTAGATTCAACCTTTTGAACATCATCTTGGACATTGCCTTCACTTTTGTTGATGAATCCAACACATAAAAGAAAGTCAAAGGAATCTTTATTCCTCTGTTATAGGGAAAATGAGAAGTTAGGGTGATTAAGTCCACCTATCTGTTGATTGAAACTTGTTGAACTCTCCTAAAACAAGGACCCCATGTATATATTGTATAAGGCTCACATGTTTTCATGCATGGGGGTGGTAAGCCATGTCACCCCCCTCTTAATTTCCTTGGGGGTCGGTGGGATGGCAAGAGCCCCCACATCGCATTTAATCAATGATTGTCCACCCCCATAAGGGTAATTAAATTATTATTATTATTTAGCTTTAATTTTTTTATTAAACTTGATCAATATTATAATTGACAAAACACTTATTATTATTTTTTAGATTAGAAATAAGATACTTAAATACACTTATTTTCATATTTTATGTGTTATTTATTTATATATTTTAATTTATGTTAATAAGAATTAAAAAAAAAATCATTTTAAAAGTAATAGTTAAATACAAATGCACACATACTTTCCATCTAATTAATAATAGAAAAGAGACGTTACATCAAGAGTTTATGATGATGATGATGTTTGAAAAACATTAATAGAATAATTCTAATATCGCCATGGTTTTGATGGATTAGAAGGTAAAGACGGAAGTGTTTTGAAATTGAGATCTAATTTGGGTATACCTAGGATATTGAAAAAATAAAGTGTTTCTCATCTTCAATCCTTTTAGTATCATAAAGATGATAATTTTTTTCAATCCAAGGTATTTTAGAGATTGTACAAAACCTAATTTAATTATGAGACTCATGAAAATACATTCCTATAAACTTAAACATAAAATATTATTCTCAATTATAAAAAAATTCAAAATTTATTTATTATTTCTGTTGTAACATGGAAAATTTCTTTAACATTTTTGTAATTATTGGTTTGATTTGTTTTTAAAATTTTGAGTTTACCAATTGTTGTAACATCTACAACCACCCTCCAAAATTTTTCCTTCACTTTGTTTTGGAGCCTCCCTCCTTGAAACCATTGCAACTATGCTGCACTTGTCAGGTACTTGTGCTTATTGGATTTCATCTGTCATTTAACAGCTTGTGTTCAAATCACTTGTCCCGTCGATCAACCACAAGCACACCCAACACTTGGTTCACATCTTGTCAATTAGTTGTCGAGCAAAACTGTGCAAAATTGGAGGACAATTTATCTTCTCTTCAGGAATTGCATAGAGCAGCCCAGTAGCTGCCCTGCACTCAGAAATTGCACAGAGCAGGCCAGCTGACATTGCTCTCCAGAAATGCACAGTTCTAGCTAGCTGCATTGCCATTGAGAAATGCGTAGAACTAGCCCAACTGCACTGCTCCCCAAAAATGTGCAGAATAGCCTCGACAGCTACACTGTTCCTCGGAGTTATGCAGAACTGGCTAGCTGCACTGCTCTCCAGAAATGCGTAGAGCATCCCAACATCACTGCTCTGGAAAATTGATAGAGTTGGTCAGTCAACCAAGGCCTCTTAGTCCAGCAATAATGCAGAAGTTTTCCCCAATGGTTGTCCATTGCATGTGCCAACAACTTTCCCGATTCCCTCCAGAATTGTGCAATCCTTCTTTGAATTCCAGGTAGCATTTCCCAAAAATGAAAAAAGAGAAAAGTGAAAAAGTATACCTAGATTTTAGGGATCTATTTTTAGTAGCAGGAGTTACATGCAAAGCTATTTTTAGAAACTCCCTGCCTAGTGTCGCTTTTTCCTAGATTTGTGGCATGCGCGTCATAGATCCTAATTTCACCAAATCTATTTAAATGATGCCTCAGAGCTCATTCTTCACACTCGTTCTTGGAGCTCTAGAATTCTTGAGGCATCTAGGAACCTTCAGCATAGCCAACGCAACTTTTCTGGGTAATTTTTGCTTTTCATGCCTTTTGTCGCTTTTTCTGACGCTTTTTAGTTTTTGATTTGTATGAGTGTTGTTTCCTTGGTTTTATTGAACAAATGCTAGAATTTCAATGTATTTTAGCTTGTCGAAGTGTTGTTTCAAGTTTTGCATTATCTTTCCTTAGTGTCGCACGCATAACATTGTTTTTGCACTCATAGTCATCGTTTCAGAGACTCGCTTCATGAGCTTCTTTTTTTTATCGATTAGCTAATTTCTGCACTAGATTGAATCACATGCATGATTATTTCACTCAAATATGCACCGAATTCACACACACATTCAATCCTTCATGTTTTCAAGTTTTCATTGGGCAGATCTAGGTTGTCTCGGCCTCGATCTCGTGTCTCCCAGAAAGCTTTGTGCATTCCTGGTAGTCAAGGCTTTGCCTTGCCTCTAGGAATTGCATAGAGGCTTCCCACACTATCTCCTAGTTGTGCTCTATGCAATCCTCAGAAGCAGTTCCCAGTCCTTCCCATTGGAACTGTGCAATGCATAGTTCCATCCAGCCACCCAACCTGACTATTCTACGCAATGCGCAGTTTCAGTCAGCAGTCACCCTCTTTATACTATGCATTGCACAAGTCCATCCAGCAGTTAGCCTCACTGGTAGCTAGGACTATGCAATGCACAATTCTAGCCTATAGTCTCCTAGCTTCTTGAAGCCATTGCTGCATAACCTTGCCCAACAATCACCAGTTTGTTGCAAGAATTTTTCTCAATTTGTTTTTTATTTTTAAATGACATTGTATTGCCATGAGTGTCTTCTCTGTCTCCAAGTGCCACAGGTTTTTGAGCAGCTTCTCAACAGTATAGGTATCATGTCCTCCAAGAGAACTCAATCAAAAGACACATTTGAGAGTAGTAATGGGGATGTGGTTGAATAGGGGTCTATGAGCATACCCATGTACACAGACGCACACTTGTTCATTGAGAAGGACATCAAGGTCACATGGAAAGACATCAATACTACTTTCTATGGAAGATTCAAGGAGAATCTGGAGGATCGATAGGTCTATGTGAACATCCATAAGTTAGGATTGTACAGGGTTGCATGCTAGTTTCTTGTCTTCCTTTGCACAGATGTGATCCACTGGATTGTCTCACACACTGATCCTAAGACAATGATATTGACCAGTGCCAGTGGAGTCAGGCTTGCTTCCTTTAGGATAAAGGACTATCATGAGATATATCATTTTCCATTCCCCCTGAGTAGGATGGATCCACCGTTCTACACTCCCAACGACAACACAAACACAAGAGACATCTTGAAGCATTGGGTAAAGGAGCCAGCAAAGTTTCAGATGACACCTAACCAGATATATAGGATGAAGACACTCAGGAAGGGATACCATTTCTTGGTCGTCTTCATATGTTGCTTGTGTGGCCAAGGGAGTACATAGACCTTCCCGCAGAGTTGGGTTTCTATGTTGGATTAGCTGGCAAAATGAAGAGAAACCGTTCAACTGTTCTGACATGTCAGCGCTCCAGTTGAAAGTGCATCTATCCAATGCTCAGAGTCCACTCAAGGATCAGCAAGAAAAATTCTTCATGTCTGCCTACTTGATCGATGCAATCTATGCCCATCAAAATTTTCCTTGCATGGGTTGGGCATGGACACCTTCAGAGAGTGTCGTGAACATATATTATAACTTTATTTCATATTGCATCTACCGAGGAGTCATGGATAAAATATGTGACCATTTCATCTCCCCTTTGTGCATGGTGATCTTTGAACAAGATCCACCCTGCATGTCCTAGGAATCAATGGTGGTGCTTCTGAACATTGCAGATTGGTACGCCTCACTTGAGGGAACCTTCATCATGATGTACAACGCGGAGAAATCTCCACATGTGTTTCCAAGGTTTTCCACGAATTGGTCATGTAGGAGGTTTCATACCACATCTTGACAGGGTTATTAGTTGGATTGCACCAAAAGAAGAAGGCACCATGGCCCACACTTCCTGTGCGAATTGGGTTGTACGCGATCGGGAGTTTGAAAGAAGTGGATGCCAAGGTAGTAGACTTCAAGAAGTTTAAGTTCGGCACTAGGAGTTTCAACCCATATGACCCACATGGTTTATGCAGGGACCACTGTGTGAGGGTGTACTATCCTTGGATCCACAAGGCATGTCATTAGCTAGAGTAAGACCCATGAAGATATTGTTATAACTCCACTAGGCTCAATGAACTGGTCAACATTGTAGTGGAGTGGCTAGCAACACTCAAGGCAGTAGCACCATAGGGAGCAGCAAAAAGTAGAAAACCTATGAAAGACAAAGGAAAGAGGAAGATCTCTAAAATCACAGAGATAGAGCAAAGATACAAGTTTAAGGAAAACACCCTTGTGGAAAATGTAGCTTTGAAGATAGATGAAAAGATGTGACAACATGATAGGAGGATAGTGAAAATAAAGAGAGAGAAGCAAAGGTTGGAAGATGCAGAGAGGATGTCGTAGGAATTCCAGCAAAGGATCAAGGAGGAACAAGAGATGCACATAAGTGAGAAGGAAGCATAGCATGAGCATGAACAAGAATAGGAACAAAAACATGAGGAAGTGCAAGGCACATTGACAACACAAACTGCACTGATACAGGTTGAAGAATCTGAACCAACATCAGATGAGTAATAGGGTGAGCAGCCACAGGAACAGGAACTTGCTCCATAGGAGGAACAGATAGTAGAACATATGGACATGGAGATGGAGCAGCCAGAGCAGGATCAAGATATTGACCTCATGCCAAAAGAAACCGAGGTCACTCCATAAGCTTCACCAGCTCCAACAACAGAGCAAGTCCTGAGTGAACAAGGGGATACCATTCTCCTTTAGGACCATCCAGGAACAGAGGTGTATAACATAGCCTTTGATGAGTCACCTGCACACTTGGAAGAACGGCTAGTTATGTAAGATGTACGGAGAAATATAGTTGCCTTGATCGATGCTACATGGCCTTATGCCGAAGCCATGAGTTCGAGAGTTAAATTCTTGATAGTAAAAAGTGAGTGCATGGATAAGGAGTTACAAGCATCTAGACAAAGAGAGGAAAAATCATCAGGATCCTCTAAAGAAGAGATGAAGATCGCTATACTTGTTGAAGTATTGGTTCTTGAGACAATCATGTGGAGGTTGTATGATAGGTTCGTGACCATGCACAAGAAAATTGTCCACCTACATGGTCATCAATAGTGTTGTTACACTCCTATAGTAATAGGTGTCATATTTCATGATTGACTGATTAAGCTTTGTAAATATGTTCATCCTTTCCTTTCTGTAAAGGTTTCCATATTATCAAAAAATAAAAATTAAAAAATTAAAAAATGTAAAGAGGGTATGCCCTAAAATAAAAATCAAAGGGTAAAAAGAATAAAATGGTCAAAAGAAAAAATGAGAAGAAATGAACCCCAAATAAAGAAATACCAGGAAAGTGTGCGAGTCCAAATGCCACTACTATTTCATTTTTGCAAATAAAGCATTGTGTGCAGCTTGATAACTTTTGCCACAAATTGATGAATGGCCAAACAGCTTAATCTTGGCTAGTTCATGTTTGAATTTCATGTTTTAGAGATAGAGAATAAAATCTGTCCAAACTATTTAAACTTGGCAGATAAGTAGAAAAGTGGAGAAGAAAAGGAGCTTAACTATTTAATCTAATCCCCTCGAAGAAATAAGCGCAGACTTAGGTAGGCTTACCATGCAAAGAAAAGAAAAGTTGATAAGGGTTTGCTAGTCTAAGTGCACCCAAGTAAAGAGAAGAAAAAATGTTAGGTAAAATAGGCTGGGTAGGTAGATGATGTTGCAGAATGAGACTTGTGATAGGTTTTGTCTCTAAAAAATGTGTTAAATTTCACTTCTATCACAAGTGCCTAGTGGACATTTCATCTTGGAACAGCTCAAGCGAGGCAGATTTCATAACTAACCTCCCTTCATGATTTTTCCCTAATCATTTACTAATTTCCCCCCTCCAATATTAAGGATCTGTTCTTAATATCCCTAAAAAGCCACTCCATCTCATCTCATTTTATAAACATCGCCTAAGTAAAGCCCTTTTTACTTAGGAAATTGGCAAAAACTCCTTGTAAAAACCCTTTTTACCCTAAGCCTAAGTTTATCACTTAGCGCTTCCCATTTCATAAATCATATTAATTTTTAACTTTTATTATTATATATAAATCCCATCTAAATTCCTTATTACCCTTCCTATAATACGTATATATATAAAAATCCCCCAAATATTAATATTCCCGCCCCCGGCTAAACTATAACCATATCACTGCATATAAAAAGGGATTAAAGGTTTATTTGAAACCTTTTAATAGCCTTGCTGCGTGCTAATGGAATTAATTAACCTCTGGTTAATTAATAACCAATCACCCCGCAAGCCAATGAAAACCTGCCTGATACCATTAAAAACACATTATATTATGACTGGGCCCACGGTAGTTAACCTTCTGTCATTTGTCATATGTGTCCGCCATTCGATCAACCACTCCACCATCTGACGGTCCGCGTTCATTTCGCGACCCCCTCCATCATCGAGCTTTAACTCCTGGGGAAACGGTGGTTTTGGCATTGTACCTCTACCACACGTCGCTCTCCCGCTGCGATCGCTCGCCCTCCGCCCGAAACCGCCCAAGCCTAAAAGCGGTGTGGGAAAAACCATTTACCACCCCCTGCTGACTTCACCCTGCCACATCACCCTCTGCTGACGTCACTGCCACGTCATTTATCTCGTACCCTTTGCTGACATCATCCGTCCTTCGAACCAAAAATTCCTGCCTAAATTCATTTTGTCAAATAAAGGGTAAAAATATCATTTTCATTATGTTTTCCTGCATAATGCACTCTAGGCGTAAAGGCGACTGAGGTTACAGTTCCAGTTTTTCGACCACCTTCCCATCAGAAAGGCTACACCGACGAGTTCACGGCCTCAATCAACCCGCCATTTCACAGTTTCTTCCTCTTTTAAAAACAATTGAACCAGTAAACAGAGGGACTTCCAAGCTTGTAGAAGAAAGAAATGAAGTTATACAGGGATATCTACTACCCTAGCCAGTGGAAACCTGCAGAAACATGAATTGCAGAGGAAAGGTGGTGTGAAGACGCATTAGCAGTTTTGTTTTTCCAGACAGTGGTGAGCAGGGGTTAGTTCACATTAAAGAGTATCAGATCAAACATTAAAGAGTATCAGTGTAGAATTAAAGGCAAGTCAAGTCAGAATTAAAGAATATCAGAGCCGACAAAGAGAAGTAGATCAGAAGTTAAGAGCACACTTAAGGCAAGCAGTCGGCACAGAGTTACTACAAGACAACTGCACGCTGAACCCTAAAGGCCTGCCAACATCAATTCTCTTTCTCGAGCCGCTTCTATGTTACTTGTAAATTATTTTAGGTTAAAACTAGATGTTATCTCACAGCTGTTATGAGATATTTTCTTGTACATATTTAAATACCCCCTCCATTAAACTTTTAAAGGGGTTGGGTGTTGTGTGGATTTCTTAGACTTTGTTGTAACTCAGATACTTTGGAATAAAGAGATGTTAGAAATCAACTATTGTCCTACTAGATGAAGAACTGAAGCAGAGGACTTGTCACAGAATTCTTGAATCAACCTCCGGATCAATAAGTCCCTTATATCTGGTATTTTACAGTTTTCATGTTTATTATATCACCAGTGTTTCATAATCTGAATGGTAAAGAAAAAGGTTAATTCAGAATTTTCTTAACCGCACTCTATTTTCAGTCTTTATTATTCTTTGTGTTTTCTTCAGAATTAGCATAAACAGTGAATTCTTGATTGCTCCTGTTTCCTGATTCTCTCATGTTGAGTATTTGTTAAGGAATTCTTAATTGCTCCTTATCAGTAATCATCCATTTTCCCTCTTTCAATATGTTGAAGGATCCTTAACTGCCCTTCACCCATTTGAGCCCATTCCATCTAATTCCAGCCTTTATTTGTTCCCTGTTTGACTACCTTACTCTGTGATGCCATCTTTTGTTAGAAACCAAATCCAGAAATCCATCTTCTTTGACTCCATCATGCCCAATGGACTGAACGTCTCTGTTTCACCTCACTGTTCTATTGAATCTCACCACCGAAACTCAAACAAAACCCTTGAACTTCATAACTAGCCTAATAGCTTTAAAAAACATAGCTAAATGAAAAAGAGAGAGCCCTCTCTGGATACAGATTGGCTAGATTCTGTATCTAAAAGATTGGTCTGTGGTTACCTCCGCCGTATTCCCTTTCTTACAACTTTTGGGAACAACCTAAGTGATAACATCATTGGCGACTCCACTGGGGACCTGAATAATCGTCTGTTACTATTGTTTATTTCATAAGCTATAGATGAACACTGAAGTTCGCCAGGTAGCCTTTGAAACTGATTTTGCTTTGAAATTGCAGAAGTAAATAAATGATGCTTCAGTCTATCTCCGGTCTAGTTTATGTTTTGAACAGTTGGTTTCAAATCCTTTATCAGTTCCTCTTTAAGATAAATCTTTAGTAAAGTTCAAATCTCCCACATCTAAAACTTCCTAGAAGATACTGTTAAAGTTGTATTGTCAAAACTATTTCAAGAAAAAACCAAAAAAAAGACCTAGAAACTGGCTTCAGAAAGGATTCATTATACCAAATCAAATCCTGATCCTAATCCCCCACCTGTGTTTGAAAATCCTAATCTGATTCCTAGGATCCTTAGAAGCCAAGAGAGCCAAGAAAATTCTGCTAGTTCACACCTTGACAAACATTTGCAGAACCCCATTCAATCTAAGCTTACCTCTGAAAAAACACCAAACCTTTCTGTGATTACTATAGCTTCTCCAAGTTCACCATCAGCACCTCAAACCACCCTTTCCACTCCTCCATCTTCAACACACATTCCCATTGTTGTCCCTACTCTTCCAGTTGTCACAGTTATTTCTGCAACCATGGCAAACCGATATACTCCCCTAAACTTACCTGCAAATCCAGGGGCTATGCCTCAAGACTATCAAAGTAAAATCCCTTCTTTTGAAGGTATTGAAACTTACACAGCTCAACAACATACCAATAAAATGACCAACTATTTTGAAATTTATGAGATTGATGATGATGATGTTAGAATGAAAGTATTTGTTCAAAGTTTAACAGGTGATGTTAGACCCTGGTTTAGAGCCCTCCCTGCAAACATTATCAATGACCCACAAGCTCTTTATCAGAATTTCTTGAACATATGGGAAAATAAGAAAGATCCTCTTCACATTTTATCAGAGTATGAAAACCTAAGAAGAGGCACACAAGAAACTGTCCAAGACTATTGTACCAAATTCAATAATATCTATAATGCTATTCATCAGAATCTCGGACCTCCTCCAGGTTTGGCCTTGATCAAATTCCCTGATGCATTTGACTTTGATATGGCATACCAACTTAGGGAAAGAGCTCCTCAAAATTTAGAAGAGATGCATAGTATAGCTGTCAGTGTTGAGGCCAACCTGATATCTAAATGATCTAGAGCCAGAGCTGAAAGGAGGACACCTTTCAAAGAAGAACCTTCTGCCTTTGAACAGAAATTAGATGCTATTATTAAAGGAATGGACAGACTTGGAGATAGAGTGAAAACAATTAAGAGAAAATCCCCTTGGGATGGTCAACCAAGCAATACTAGGAGAAATTCAAATTTCAGGAAGAACCAAATCCTAACACAGGAAAGACAGGGCCTGACCAAAATATTAGGTCCCCATTTCAAGAAAATTAAGCTAAAGCCTCAACTTCTGATGAACCAATAGAAGAAACTCAAATTAATCTGATGGGACTCAACAATGAACAACAAGTTTTCTTGACCCAAGAGGATCAAGAAGCTCACATTGCGATACAATTCCAAACTCAGTGAGGTGAATCATTTGACTTTAGGGAGGGATATGATACAACCATTTACGAAGTCCACAAAAAATACAATCTGAGGAGTAGAAGGATAGATGTCCTTGAAGTCAATAAACAGAAAGATACCAAGCAGCCTAACAAAGGTAAAATCAGTAACCCCCTGTACATATTTTTTCTAGAACAGGTCCTAACCCAAATAATCTAATTGTTAAACATATATCAGACCATTAGCCACTTAACATACAACTTCCCACTTCTGTTCCTGCTAAAGGAAAAGAAGAAAAGCCTATAGAACCTGATTTGGAAGCAAATTCAGACTATAATCCCACTCTTGAAGAGGAGAAAAATGCAGAAAATTCAGCTGTCCGAAATACAAAAGCTCAAATCGAAAAATCTTTCAATCTTGAGATAGAAGTAGGAAAACTAAAGATAGTTGTTCCCTTATCAGAATTAGCTAAAAATGATGTCTACAGAAGTCAAATCAATAGATCACTCAAAATTTCTGTGAACGAAGATTCAGTAAATGTTTTTGATGACCAGCCTAAACTGATATTTTGCCCTGAAGTAAATGGAAAAATAGCAAGGGGAGAAATTCCTCCTTTCTATGTGGGTTTAAACATACATGAGAAAATACTCCATAATGCCATGTTTGATTCTGGTGCTTCCCATAATTTAATGCCTAAATATGTAATGGAGAAACTTGACCTTGATATCATGAGGCCATATAAATACCTTTTCCCTTTTGATTCAAGTCAGGTCAAATGTTTAGGTTTAATCAAAGACTTACGTGTGTCACTAGTCCAATATCCTACCAAAACCATCTTAATGGACATAGTAGTAGCTGATATTCCTCCAAAGTATGGTATGTTATTGTCTAGATCTTAGGGTGCAAAGCTTCAAGGGTCTCTACAGTTAGACATTTCTTACGCCACTATTTCAGTGTTTGGTCAACCGAAGAGACTATACAGAGAAACCTTAATGAAGTATGTAGTAAGTAGTCAAGAGAAACCTCAAAATTTCCCTATCTACTTAGTACATTCAGATATGGATTCTTTTATCCTTTACAATGCTAAAATTGATCCCCCACATGCAATGAAAGGTTTAACAGGAAAAATAGAAAAAACAACTGAAGCAAAAAAGATTGCAAATGAAAAGTCTAGTGCCTGAATCCAAGAGATCCCTAAAAATCATGAAACATTGGATAAGCCAGAAGAAATTGAAAAACCAGATCTCCCTACTGAATAGATCCCTGAAACTCCAGATACTAATTATAAACAGGAAATCCTTTGGTACTTAGAATTTGATGGTTCTGTCAACAAATTAGGAGCAGGAGTAGGAGTCTGGGTGCACAATCTTGAAAACAATCACGTTGAAGGCCATGCCTACAGGTTGAACTTTAGGTGCACCAATAATATCGCTGAATATGAAGCTCTGTTGCTAGGTCTTAAACTGGTCAAGAAATTGGGAGCAACTAGAGTGTCATTCCTAGGAGATTCTAATTTAATCATTCAACCGATAAAAGGGAAGTTCTTGACAAATGATCCTAGAATGAGAGAGTACATAGGGACAACCATAGAGATCCTCAACACAATTTTAGAAACTCAGCATGTCAAAATCCCCAGAAAACATAACTTGCAAGCTCATAGCCTAGCAATGTTTGCCAGCACCTGTAAATTGCCATTTGAACCAAATCATTAGCTCACAACAGAAATTAGACACAGGCCAGCCATACCTGATAATGTGAAAAACTGGTAGGTGTTTGACGGTGATAAACAGATCAACAATTTTTTGACCTTAGAAGAAGAATTTTCCAGCACTAACACAGATGAAGATACGGTTAGTGAGTTTGATCCAGCAAATCAAATAAAAGCAGAAATTTCAGCAGAAAATGCAACTCAAATGCTTCATCCAACGAAATTCACCAAAGAGGAAATACAAGATCTGAAATAAACAGAGGTTGACGAAATTATTGAAGGAGATTATGAAATTATCAATTTGAAAGACAATCATTTGCCCAAAGGATTAACTACTTTGGAAGATCTCTTTGATTTTAACGATATTCTGAAGAAACCTCAAATGGAACCTCCAAAAGCAGACATTGGAGACTACAACATAGGAACTGCAGAGAATCCAAAAGTGGTAAAATTATCCAAATATTTGCCCCCTAATCAAAAGCTTAAATATGTTGAACTGATCAAAGAATTCCAAGATGTTTTTGCCTGGAGCTATGAAGACCTCAAATCTTATGATACCTCTGTAATTCAACATAGAATACCCCTCAAGAAAATCAAAAACCATTCAAACAGAAACTCAGAAGAATCAACCTGTACTACTTCCTTTAATTGAAAAAGAAATCAGACGAATGCATGATGCAGGGATAATTGCTCCAATCAGATTTTCAGAATGGGTATCTAATTTAGTGCCTACCAGGAAAAAAATAGGGGAAATCAGATTATGTGTTGACTTAAGAAATTTAAACAAGGTTTCTTTGAAGGACAACTACCCTTTACCTAAGATGGATCACATTTTACAAAGGGTAGTAGGTGCTTCTAGGATTTCACTTTTGGATGGGTTTTCAGGTTTTAATCAGATTCTGGTTCATCCTGATGACCAAGAAAAGACTGCATTTACAACACCATGGGGTACGCTAAAATATGTTAAAGTTCCATTTGGACTTAAGAATGTAGGGGCAATCTTTCAGCGAGAAATGGACATAGCTTTTACAAAATAAATTCACAATTTTTTGGTTGTATATCTAGTTGACCTCACTGTGTTTTTCAAATCAGATCAACAACATTTAGATCATCTCAGACAAGTGTTTTTAAAATGCAGAGAGTATGGTATTTCGTTAAATCCTAAAATATTTCTGTTTAGTCTAGAAGAAGGCAAAATATTAGGCCATATCATCTCCAAAGATGGCATCATAATTGATCCAGCTAGGATAGAAGCTATTTTGCAAATACCCCACCCCAGAAATGTCAAAGAACTTCAAGCTTTCCTAGGGAAGATTAACTTTTTGAGAAGGTTAATACCTAATTTGGCTGAATTAGTTAGATTGTTGAACAACATGTTTAAAAGGGATTCAAAGGTTAAATGGACAGTAGAAGGCAAACAAGCATTTGAAGAAATTAAATCGGCTTTAACCAGAACACTAGTCCTCACAAATCCAAAGTTCGATCGAGACTTCATAATTTTATCATTTGCATCAGAACACACTATAGCAGTTGTTTTACTGCAAAAAGATGATCAAGGATGTGAAAAATCCATAGCCTTTTTAAGTAAAGCACTCAGATATGCACCTCTGAATTACAAAATCATGGAAAAATAGGCTTTTGCACTTGTGAAAGTGATTCAAGACTTCAGAGTCTACATACTGTACTCACATGTAATAGCTTATGTACCAAATGCTGTTATCAAAGACATCTTGACTCAGGATGGAATTGAAGGCAAATGATGTAAATGGATAGCTAAAATATTGGAGTATGACATTGAGATAAAACCTACAAAATTGATAAAAGGACATGGATTGGCTAAACTCATGACTGAAACAAACTTTCAAGCCCTAGATATTGATGAACTGGATAATGAACAGGAGATGGCGACTCCACCAATCAGCCAGGCCTTCTTAGAATCACCTTGGTATGCTGACATAATTCATGTATTATTAAACCTGTAGGCTCCTACAGGGTTATCCAGAACAAAGAAAAGATTTTTAAAGATGAAAGCTTCAAAATTCTGTATTTTAGATAATGCTCTTTTTTGGAAAAATCATGAATGTATTTTATTGAATTGTTTAATAAAGGAAGAAGTTGACAAGGTTCTCAAAGAATTTCATGCAGGGGACTGCGGTGGACACCTTTACTAGAAATCAACTGCAGACAAAATTCTAAGGGCTGGATTTTACTGGCCAACCTTGTTCGCTGACGTAAAGAAGTTTGTCATTGCTTGCCACAAATGCCAAATTTTTGAAGGCAAAAGGAAACTGTTGCCCTTACCCTTGAGACCAATTTCCACTGAAAAGCCTTTTCAGCAATGGGGTTTGGACTTCATTGGATAAATACACCCTCCCTCTTCTAGCCAACATAAATGGATTCTTATTGCCAAAGACTATTTCACCAAATAGATAGAAGCCATTCTTTCTAGACAAGCCAATGATACAGTGATTATAGGATTTTTAGAAACCAATATATTGTCTAGATTTGGCTGTCCTGAAAAGATCATAACTGACAATGCTGCCGCCTTCAAGTCCAAGAAACTGATAAATTTTTGCAGCAAATACCATATCACTTTAGGCCATTCCACAACTTATTACCCTCAAGGTAATGGTCTAGCTAAATCCTCCAATAAAAGCCTGATCAATATTATTAAGAAACTGCTGGAAGAGAACAAGAAAAACTGGCACAAGAAACTCACAAATGCATTATGGGCAGACGGACTTACTACAAAGAGATCTATTGGAACTAGCCCTTATGTGCTAGTTTATGGCATGGAGGCTATGTTTCCTTCATTTTCAGGAGTTCCTGTAATGAAATTGCTGCAAGAAGCTAAAGTGGAACCAAATGACATTCAAGGAAGAATAAATCAGACCATCCATTTGCAGTAGACCAGAGAAGAAGTGCACCAAAGATCCCAAATGTTACAAGAAAAACTCAAGAAAATATTCGACAAAAGGACCAAAGCAGAAGACTTCTACATTGGAGACAAAGTTCTAACGTGGGATTCCAGAAGAGAAGACGAAGGAAAACATGGGAAGTTTGACTTCTTATGGAAAGGACCATTTATCATCCATGTGTTGCAAGGGAACAATACTTACTTTCTGAAGAGCCTGGATGGTATAGAAACAGAACAAGGACCAGTGAATGGTCGAATGCTGAAACATTACTTTGATCCGGTCTGTTGATATATTCTGACTCTAACATGTACATAAAGAAATTCAGGACCAACAGCGTGAAAGAAGTAATCAACTTTTTCATTGTAGCCATAAGAATGAGGAAAGTGCAGAAAATTTTGTAATCATTTCTTGGCAGGCAAACTATCTAGAACAGATGTACAGTTGTTTGAATCAAATCAAGAATAATGTATATATTTTACATGATCATTTTTTTACAATGTCTAGATTAAGAACAGAAAAGGAATATTTCAAAGCACAACAAAAATTACTTATAAGGCCATCTGACCTGTTGTTCTTGACTTTCCACTAGGGAAAGCCATCCCCAAGTGGAGCCACTGTTACACTCCTATAGTAATAGGTGTCATATTTCATGATTGACTGATTAAGCTCTGTAAATATGTTCATCCTTCGCTTGCTGTAAAGGTTTCCATATTATCAAAAAATAAAAATTAAAAAATTAAAAAATGTAAAGAGGGTATGCCCTAAAAGAAAAATCAAAGGGTAAAAAAAATAAAATGGTCAAAAGAAAAAATGAGAAGAAATGAACCCCAAATAAAGAAAGACCAAGAAAGTGTGCGAGTCCAAATGCCACTACTATTTCATTTTTGCAAATAAAGTATCGTGTGCAGCTTGTTAACTTTTGCGACAAATTGATGAATGGCCAAACAACTTAATCTTGGCTAGTTTATATTTGAATTTCATGTTTTAGAGATAGGAATAAAATCTGTCCAAACTGTTTAAACTTGGCAGATAAGTAGATAGGTGGAGAAGCAAAGGAACTCAACTGTTTAATCTGAGCCCCTGGAAGAAATAAGTGCAGACTTAGGTAGGCTTACCATGCAAAGAAAAGACAAGTTGATAAGGGTTTGCTAGTCTAAGTGAACCCAAGAAAAGAGAAGAAAAAATGTTAGGTAAAATAGGCTGGGTAGGTAGATGATGTTGCAGAATGAGACTTGTGATAGGTTTTATCTCTAAAAAATGTGTTAAATTTCACTTCTATCACAAGTTCCTAGTGGACATTTCATCTTGGAGCAGCTCAAGCGAGGCAGATTTCATAACTAACCTCCCTTCATGATTTTTCCCTAATCATTTACTAATTTCCCCCCTCCAATATTAAGGATTTGTTCTTAATATCCCTAAAAAGCCACTCCATCTCATCTCATTTTATAAACATCGCCTAAATAAAGCCCTTTTTACTTAGGAAATTGGCAAAAACTCCTTGTAAAAACCCTTTTTACCCTAAGCCTAAGTTTATCACTTAGCGCTTCCCATTTCATAAATCATATTAATTCTTAACTTTTATTACTATATATAAATCCCATGTAAAGTCCTTATTACCCTTCCCGTAATATGTATATATAGAAAAATCCCCCAAATATTAATATTCCCACCCCCGATTAAACTATAACCATATCACTACATATAAAAAGGTATTAAAGGTTTATTTGAAACCTTTTAATAGCCTTGCCGCACGCTAATGGAATTAATTAACCTCCAGTTAATTAATAACCAATCACCTCGCAAACCAATGAAAATCCGCCTGATACCATTAAAAACACATTATATTATGACCGGGCCCGCAGTAGTTAACCTTCCGTCATTTGTCATACGCGTCCTCTGTCTGATCAACCACTCCACCATCCGACAGTCCGCATCCATTTCGCGACCCCCTCCATCACCGAGCTTTAACTCCCGGGGAAACGGTGGTTTTGGCGCCATACCTCTGCCACACGTCGTGCTCCCGCTGCGATCGCTCACCCTCCACCCGAAACTACCTAAGCCCAAAAGTAGTGTAGGCAAAACCATTTACCGCCCCCCCGCTGATGTCACCCTGCCACATCACCTTTTGCTGACGTCACTGCCACGTCATTTATCTCGTACCCTTTACTGACGTCATCCGTCCTTCGAACCAAAAATTCCTGCCTAAATTCATTTTTCAAATAAGGGTAAAAATATCATTTTCACTATGTTTTCTTGCATAATGCACTCCAGGCGTAAAGGCGACTGAGGTTACAGTTCCAGTTTTTTGACCGCCTTCCCATCAGAAAGGCTACATCGACGAGCTCACGGCCTCAATCAACCCGCCATTGCACAATTTCTTCCTCTTTTAAAAACAGTTGAACCAGCAAACAAAGGGACTTCCGAGCTTGGAGAAGAAAGAAATGAAGTTATACAAGATATCTACTACCCTAGACAGTGGAAACCTGCAGAAACATGAATTGCAGAGGAAAGGCGGTGTGAAGACGCATTAGCAGTTTTGTTTTGCCAAACAATGGTGAGCAGGGGTTAGTTCACATTAAAGAGTATTAGATCAAGCATTAAAGACTATCAGTGCATAATTAAAGGCAAGTCAAGTCAAAATTAAAGAATATTGGAGCCGATAAAGAGAAGTAGATCAGAAGTTAAGAGCACATTTAAGGCAAGCAGTCGGCGCAGAGTTACTACAAGACAACTGCAAGCCGAACCCTAAAGGCTTGCCAACATCAGTTATCTTTCTCGAGCCACTTCTATGTTACTTGTAAATTATTTTAGGTTAAAACTAGATATTATCTCACAGTTGTTATGAGATATTTTGTTTTACATATTTTGTTGTATAAATACCCCCTCCATTAAAGTTTTAAAGGGGTTAGGTGCTGTGTGGATATCTTAGACTTTGCTGTAACTCAGATACTTTGGAATAAAGAGCTATTAGAAATCAACTGTTGTTTGACATACTGGATGAAGAATTGAAGCAGAGGACTTGTCACAGAATTCTTGAATCAACCTTCGGATCAATAAGTCCCTTATATTTGGTGTTTTACAATTTTCATGTTTATTATATCACCTATGTTTCATAATCTGAATGGTAAAGAAAAAGGTTAATTCAGAATTTTCTTAACTGCACTCTGTTTTCAATCTTTATTATTCTCTGTGTTTTCTTTAGAATTAGCATAAACAGTGAATTCTTGGTTGCTCTTGTTTCCTAATTCTCTCATGTTGAGTATTTGTTAAGGAATTCTTAACTGTTCCTTATCAGTAATAATCCATTTTCCCTCTTTCAATATGTTGAAGGATCATTAACTACCCTTCACCCATTTGAGCCCATTCCATCTGATTCCAGCATTTATTTGTTCCCTATTTGACTACCTTGCTCTGTGATGCCATCCTCTATTAGAAACCAAATCCAGAAATCCATCTTCTTTGACTCCATCATGCCCAATGGACTGAACTACTCTGTTTTACCTCACTATTCTTTTGAATATCACCACTGAAACTCAAACAAAACCCTTGAACTTCATAATTAGCTTAATACCTTTAAAAAATAAAGCTAAATAAAAAAGAGAGAGCCCTCTCTGGATACAGATTGGCTAGATTATGTATCTAAAAGATTAGTCTATGGTTACCTCGGCCGTATTCCCTTTCTTACAACTTTTGGGAACAACCTGAGTGATAACAAGCGCTTTACCAAAATAGCACAAGAAATCGCAGACACACATGCCACAGTTGATCATGTACAAACATGGACAATGAGGTACAAGGGAGCCCCGCTTCACTTGCACAAGATTATGAAGCCGTACGTGGAGTTGGATAAAGCACACGTCTGGAGTCAGATCCGAAACTATGAGGAACTCCCGCCACTCATCACCAATGTGGAGGCTTCATATGCACGATTGTATAAAAGTTTGGATGTTGTGGTGAGAAAGTATGGCACCCCATCAATTGGTACGCTCACTGAAGCCAAAGAGAAGAACCTAGTCAGACTAGAGCTCAATGTAGATGTACATCGTCAATCCAAATTTTCTCAAGACTAAGTTGTGCATGTTACAGGATGAGTTAGACTGAGGTTCCAAATCAATATACCCAAAAGCAATGGAGGCAAGAGTTCATTTCCAGAAGGACATCATCAAAGAGCACGTGGACACCATTGCGCACTACCAAGCATGACATTAGTTCGTCACCGAGGATTATGGAGAGGAGGTTGATGTGTTGGTATTTCCACAACCATCTGAGTCTTAATGTTGTCTTATCTGGATGACTCAAGCAAATTTTGTCTCACATGGGTATATGTGAAAAACGTATAATTTTTGTAAACATTATGTAAAGTGAAATTCTAAGTGTCATTAGTGGAATATAAACAATCATATATAATGTAAAGAGTTATGTAATGAAGTCAAAGAGTCATGAGGGTAGTCCAAGAGTTACAAAGGGGAATTTCAAGGGTCACCCCAACCTTTTTTATAAATAGAACCTCATAACTCATGAAACAAGTTTTTGGGATCCAAGCTTTTGCTAGGCATCGCTTAGAGAGGGCTTGGATAGTATTTTGACAAGCCTTGGCTTCTCCACAGTGCAGAGCAAGCACATCTCTTTGGAGGAGTAGGCGGTGTTGACTGTAAAATACCATTATTGGGGCTAGTGGCTATCATGGTTGTATGTATGGATGGAACTTTCACTTTATATAATATTAAATAGAGACAATATGTTTTATGCATATGTTGTTATTGTAGTACGACTATTCTGGTTACTTTAGCAATGTATGTAGTTTTACTTACACATTGATGTATGGACTATTCTGTATGTGATTGTGAATCTTATTAAAGCTTCTCGTTGGTTTAATTCATCACTTTGGATTGTCGACTACTCTGTTTTCCAGCTTGTGATGTATTTCAACTTGTGTGTTTCTTTCAAGTTACGTACTATTACAGGCTTCTAAGGGACACACTTCTTTTCGCCCTTCGTGTGTTAGAACCTCCCCATGCATCTCTCCTGACTTGCTACAAGGTCACACACTTGCTTCCGAAAAGGATATCTTGCATACCTCTACGCGCTATTGCATTCAAGGCATATATTTACTATCCAATGTTGGGACTCCTACTTCAAATGGCTTAAGGTCTAGTTGGGACTTCTTACTAGGGAGATCTCCTGACATGTTGGTGGGTCCAGCACCGTCAACATTTCTGGTGCTAGAAGGAGGGCCAGATGTCAAGTTGAGTTCCCAAAGTCCGTTTTGAATCTTCACACATCTATCATGTCTTATGTTACACTTCGTCCTCCGAGATGTATGTCTTATGGTGATGACTTTGAAATCCTAGAGGATTTTTGGAATCTCTTGTCATAGAACACATATGAAGGTGAAGGCAGAACAACTTGGGAGAGGCATAGTCCTGTCTTTTCTAATTTATGTGAAAACCTCGAATCTCGTGAGGATTATGAGATGATAGATCTACAAACTATTCACATTCATGCTTCATGGGCACCCATTGCAATGGCTTGTCACACTGCCCAAAAAATCTATTCGTGCATTTGGTTACTTTGTTTCAAGGTTATCTCATGCTTTCCAAAAGTTTGATCGTCAATAACTTAATAAAAAGGTTCTCGACTTATGGAAAGCCCTTGATGAATCCGTGGCACAATTTTGGTATGCTTTCGCAATCTCACATTTCAATTCCCAGAGGATGAAATTGATTGGAAATTTATCAACGAAATATTTCATTTTAGTATATTCTTCACATATCTAAGAATCCACATGTATTAGAATCATTCAATTTGACCCTAGAATACCTCGATGTTAGAGATGCTAAATCCCAGACGGAAACGGTTGCTATCACAATTGACTGTTCGTCCTCATCTCAACAAACAACTTTGGCCTCGTAATGTAAGGTGGGAGAAGGTGCACATGTAGCTCTTGAACTGTCACATCCTCCCACCCCACCTTCTCTTGATCTCTCCGTAGATTTGTCTAGCAAGATTGTTGGTTGTAACGTGGACTTGTTGCCTCAACCTCCATCCCCACGTTTTGTTGATCCTTTAGATTTTACTGTGTTATGTTCTCCTGTTCCAGACTTGACGCTTGTTGTTCACGAGGACCAAGTTTTTGATAGAGTTGTGTTTAGAAACCAACCTATGCTATCATTTATGATGAGTATGTGTGGGAATTTGAAGAAGAACCCGCGGTCAAGGATGACCTCCTTCTATTCGCACCTCATCCGCTTTTCCCTGATATCTTTGGTGATTCTTCCATTGTTGATGTTCCATGTGAGAATACATTCTCGAATGCATCTACTCTTGATCATTCACAAAATATACTGGATGTTAGTCCGTCATTGCATAGTAGAGAGGACACATCTGTTTTGAAAAATCCACTCAATATTTCATCTATATTTTCCAAAAATGTAGAGGGTGAACATTCTTGTTTCTCATCAAGCCCTCTATATGATTCATCAGATCATGAGGATGTTGATGAACATATCGAATTTTTTTTATCATGTTTTTCGTGATCTCTTTTCTCTTTCATTTGATCACAATGTTGATTCATTGATGTCAATATTTCTAAGCCACCCATCTTCGATGATCTACCTGTCGATGAAGTGGAAATCCCACAAGCTATCGAGAAACTTCAGCCCAAGATGATGGTTATGTCAGATCCTTGTTGTCCTAAGGTCGGTTCCACTCCAGATAAGAAATATATTGAAACACCCAATGCCCCTCATCATTCACCCCTTTGCACTGAAGATCAATCTAGTTCACAAAATTCACATCCTCCACCTGAATCACATGATCCAATTTCTCATGCATTGGAGGAATCATACACAATGAGCATTATTTCTAAGCATAAGTTGTATGTATTTCTCATGTTTTCTCATTTTTCATGGTCAAAAGAGTGTATGTGCTTATCATTTGCATGCAGTGTGATGCATAACCATGATACATCCATAGAATGGTTATCTTGCACTTTTATTCTTTTCTTTTATATCGACATTTTTAAACTCGGAGTGTGTTGGTCTTCCCTGTTATATCTTCCTTGTTTGCTAGTTCACAAACTTACCTTTCTTATAAACCACGCCTTCACCACCATGGGTCAACCAATGCATCGGTGGCTACAATAGAAATGACACTTCACGTGAAGAGGCCCATGCACTTTTTATTTTAGGAGTAGGAGTAGTGTTTGTTTTCATGCTTGCTTTGTGTTGCTTGTTTTCTTTCTTTGTTTTCTTGCTTTGATTTCATTTACTTTTGTCCTTTTCTTTCTGTTTGTTTACTTGCTTTTCACCCGTAGGTTTAGTTTCGCATAAAACCGTGTGTGGCTCTCGAGACAAGCAAGGTAAAGTACAAGAGGACTTGTATTGCTATTAACACTTGGTCCTCTGTTGTCCTCTCTCTTTATGAAAGAGGTTGTTGTCTTCAATTGATGCACTTTAACTATTACCACCTACTCTAATCAGTTCTTTTGGGTTAACCCTTGTCAGCTCAGTCAAGTAGAGTAATGTGAGGGGGAAAACCTTAACAAGTATTTTCAGAGGTATATATAAAATACTTATTTGAAGGGACAACCTCTTCTTCTTTAAATAAGTCGGGATCCTTCTTCCGCCTGTGAGATAAATAAATCCCTATGCACATTTATTTGAAAATAAAAATAAAAAATGAAACATGAAAAATAAATAAGGCGAAAGAAGAGAAAGTCTTCCTATGCAGAGAAGTGATGCAAGTAACTTTGTTGGGGTACTGACTAGGCTCTCTAGAAGTGGAGTGATGCTTGTGTTCTTGCGTGACTCCACTGGGGTACTGTCGAGGCCTACTAGTATTAGCGCAACACCAGAGATGAAACTAAGACTTTGACATCTTTATTACTTGTGTACCAATATACCCCTCATCCCCAATCGAAACAACTGACTTGACTTGGCTTGGAATGTGTGTTGACCAATCAAGAGAATGGTAAGGGACTATATCTTTAACTCAAGCTTAGTGTTGAAGCCACGATAATTGAAGAATCGAACAATACTTCTGGAGGAGTTAGACTCGCCTTTCACGAAAAAGGTCCATACAGACAATTGGAGTTCTACCAGTTGCCACCAATATTGTAGTATCTACAACCACCCTCCAAAATTTTCCCTTCACTTCATTTTGGGGCCTCCCTCCTCAAAATCATCGCAACTATCGTGCACTGATCAGGTACTTGTTCTTATTCAATTTCATCTGTTATTTAACAAATTGTGTTCAACTC
Source organism: Pinus tabuliformis (assembly GCA_031772625.1). Lineage (NCBI taxonomy): Eukaryota > Viridiplantae > Streptophyta > Pinopsida > Pinales > Pinaceae > Pinus > Pinus tabuliformis. Next base: position 985,728,509 of record CM062812.1, on the reverse strand, counting down.
ACTTGTCCCATCAGTCAACCAAAAGCACACCTAGCACTTGGTTCACATCCGATCAATCAGCTGTTGGGAAAAACTACACAAAATTGGAGGACAACTTATCTTCCCCTCAGGAATTGTGTAGAGCAGCCCAACAGTTTCCCTGCACTCAGAAATTGTGCAGAGTAGGCCAACTGACATTGATCTCCATAAATGAACAGTTCCATCCAACTACACTGGCATCTATAAATGCACAGAACTGGCCCAGCTGCACTATTCTCCATAAATGCATGGAGAAACCCAGACCAACTACATTGTTCCCTGGAATTGCGTAGAACTGGCCAACTGCATTGCTCTCTGGAAATGTGCAAAGTAGCCCAGTATCATTGCTCTAGAAAATTTCACAGAGCTATCCAGTCATCCAAGGTCTCTCAGTCCAGAAACAACGCAAAATTTTTCCCCAGTTGTTATCCGTTGCATGTGCCGACAGGTTTCCTAATTCCCTCCAGAATTGTGCAATTCTTCTTTGCATGTTCGACAACTTTTCCCAAAAAATAAAAAAGCAAAAATAAAAAAAGAAGCCCTAGATTTTAGGGATCTATTTTTGGTAGTAGGAGTTACATGCAAATATATTTTTAGAAACTCCTCGCCAAGTGTTGCTTCTTCCTAGATTTGTGGTATGCACGTCATAAACCCTAATTTCACCAAATCTATTTAAACGATGCCTCAGAGCTCATTCTTCACACTTGATCTTGGATCTCTGGCATTCTTGAGGCATCTAGGAACCTTTGACACATTCAGCGCAACTTTTCTAGGTAAGTTTTGCTTTTCATGCCTTTTGCCGTTTTTTCTGTCGCTTTTTAGATTTTAGTTGTATGAGGGTTGTTTCATTGGTTTTATTAAATGACTTCTGGCATTTCAATGTATTTTATCTAGTAGAAGTGTTTTTTCAATTTTTCATTACCTTTCCTTAGTGTCACATGCATAACACTGTTTTTTCACTCACAGTCATTGTTTCGGTGACTCGCTTCATGAGCTTCTTGGTTTTGTCGTTTAACTTATTTTTGCACTCGCTTGAATCACATGCATGTTTATTTCACTAAGATCTGCATTATCTTCACACACACATTCACTCCTTCGTGTTTTTAGTTTTCCAATGGGCAGATCCAGGTTGTCTCGGCCCCGATCTTGTGTCTCCTAGCAATCTCTGCGCATTCCTAGCAGTCAAGGCTCTGCCTTGCCTCCAATGTTTTGAAACTAGCTCATAAAAAGATTGAAAAGATAGATCAATGCCTTAGAATTTAGCCTCTTCGAGGGGGAAACCTCCTTTACATTACACAAATGAAAAATTCTTGAATGATACAAATGACAAAACCTCCTTTCTATATATAGGAGTCTATGGGTTCACAATATAACCAAGCCGACCTAACAATAACAATATAAAGGCACATAAATAACAATAGTGGGATTCTATGGGGCACAATAATAACAATAAGGGATATAATGACAATAGTAATGGGGGAATCACTAGTATTATAGGGACCTAACATGCCCCTCTCCTTCAAAAAAGTGTTGTCCCCAATGCTTGAGTAGTTCTGGATGCTTCTGTATAAAATTCTCATCCTCACATGTGGAATATTCAATGGATAAGTTCTTCCACTTGATGAGATACTCTGAAATTGATCGATTTCATAGCTGTCGAGTTCTTGTTTCTTTGACTGCTTCAGGTTCCAATATGATTTTTCCTTCCTCATCAAGTTTTGGTAATATTGTTTGAACTAGAATCGTGTCACCTATAACCTTCTTTAAGCATGAAACATGGAAAATTGGGTGCACTCAGGAAGTTGCAGGAAGCTCCAATTTGTATGCCATAGTACCTATATTTTGCAACACCTTGTACGAACCTTAATACTTTGGTGATAATTTATTATCCTTCTTAGCTTGCTTGAGGGACATTTGTTTATATGGTTGTAGCTGTAGGAATACCCAATCACCTACATCAAAACTTCTTTCACTGCGATGTTGATCTTCCTGCTGTTTCATTCTATTATGCGCCAAGGTGAGGTTATCCTTTAAGAGTTAGAGAACTTGTTGTTGATGCTCGATGTGATCTTCCACTACTTGAACCTTAGAATTTTCTCTTAAATATGATTTGATGGATGGTGGATGATATCCATAAAGTGCCATAAATGGGGTCATTTTTAATATGGAAGGAAGTGTTATACCACCATTCAGCCAGAAGCAACCATTTGACCCATTGTGTTTGTTTATCAGATACAAAGCAACGAAGATATCCTTCCAAACATTTGTTTACTATCTCAATTTTCCCATCAGATTGAGGATGATAAGATGAACTATGAGCTAACTGAGTACCAAGACAAGAAAATAATTATGTCCTGAAATTTCCAATGAAAATGGGATCTTTGTTGCTTACAATAGTCTTTGGGTTTCCATGTAGCTTTTGAATTGTTTCCATAAATGCAGTAGAAACTATACTCGCTTTAAATGGATGAGATAATGCACAAAAGTGTGCATACTTGGTAAGTCTATCAACTACCACCATGATAACATTATTTCCTTCAGACTTGGGTAAACCTATGATATAATCCATTTAAAGCTCCTCCCAACGTTGGCTTGGAATTGATAAAGGTTGTAATAGTCCTGGGTTCTTAATTGTTTCAACTTTATTTTGTTGGCAAACTAAACATTCTGACACAAACCTCTGAATATACAATTTAAGGCCATCTTAAAAAAAATCCTCCTTAACCCTGTGGTAGGTTTTTAGAAATCTTGAGTGCCCTCCTAAGGGAGAGGTGTGCAATTCCCTAAGAATCTTTTGTTTGATTTGGGAATTCTTACATAGGTATAACCAATCCTTGTTCGATAATGAATTATTTTTCTAGCTAAATGTATTAGATGTACTGGGATCTTGTTGTATCTTTTGAATGAGTGCCCACACTTCCTCATCATTCTTCCTTTCATCCCTTGCTTCGTTTATCCAATCTGGTTGGATAATAGAAATGGCGCAAAGAAATGCTTCCACATCCTCATCCTTTCTTGAGAGTGCATCTGCCACAACATTTTGCTTCCCTTTCTTGTAGATGATTTCAAAGTCATAGCCCAACATCTTTGTGACCCATTTTTGTTGCTCTTCTAAAGATAATATTTTTTCTAAAAAGTATTTAAGACTATCATGATTTGTTTTTACCTTGAAGTGTCTTCCCATTAGGTAGGGTCACCATTTCTTAAGTGCATGTAGTGTTGCCAACATTTCCTTCTCATAAATAGCTTTATGTAAATACTTTCTTTTGATTAGATGACTTTCGAAAGCAATGGGTCTTTCTTCTTCCATTAAAATAGCACCAATTCCATTTCCTGAGTTATCACATTCCACAATAAAGGTTTTTGTGAAGTCCGATGTAGCTAAGACCGATGCTTGGCACATTGCCTCTTTAAGATGTTCAACAGCCTTTATTGCTTTTGGAGTCCATGAGAATGCATATTTCTTCAATAATGTTGTTAGAGGTGCTGCTATTCTCCCATAATTATTAAAAAACTTGTGATAATACCCTGTCAACCTGAGAAATCCTCGTAGATGCTTTATGGATGTGGGGATTTTCCATTCCTTAACGGTTTTAATTTTGCTAGGTGATGAGCACCAGAAATTGGTAACTATATGGGCTCATTTTGCCTATTATTTTCATTTAATCCACCATTTTCAATAGTTTTGTGCATGCTTTTGAATATATTTATGTCAATAGAGTGAATGGGGATGGTCACTTTGCCATGAAGTCTAATGAGTGTTTATTGCAGATTTTTTGGACAATTTTGGATAAGGACCAGGAATTTATGAGAACAATGATAGCCAAACTCAAGGAAATAGGGATGAGGACTTATAGGAGGGGTTTCTCCTTCATTAATGACCCCTTCCTCGAATTCTTCATCAACAGCTCAGAGTACAAAGGCCCACATTGATGATTCACAGGGGCAGCCGAGCAAGTCAAGTAGGGCTGCTATTATCTTCAGTTCTAAGCAGCCGAGTTCCTTAAGTTTAGGAGGATTGTTGGGAGTCACCACTTTTATAAATAAGAAGGCTTCAAGCCTCAGTATTTTAACCATTCCATAGTATATTTTCGCACTTTAGTGCAACCTTGTACTCAGCTCATTTTCGAGCTCTTTTTGAAGATAGTTTTGTGATGTAACTGCTATTTTTTGATTAATGAAGATGAACCAAGTTTTGAACCAGCACTGATCTTTTCTATAGGGTTGAAGCTCTTGGGTTAGGGCCCAACCCAAGCTACCCAACACCTCCTTTGTGTATTTATATGATTTTTCTTGCATTCATAAGATAATTTCTGTTGTTTAGGTTAATCTTGCTTTGTTAAACTAGGTTGCTTTTGATGGTTAGAATAGTTGGTTTTGCTTCAAGTTGCTTAAGTAGGTTTCTACAGTAACAGAAAAAGTTCCAAAAAGGCCACCAGTAGGCCTTGATCTCCTTTCTCCCTCCTTGGGACCATGATTTGAGGTCAAGGCACTACTGTTGCCACCAAAAACACAATTTTTGCTCCTCCAATGCAACTGTTAGTGTGATATTTTGAGTTGGAGAAGTTGATATTAGTTTGGATTCACATGCTTAGATAATTTCATGTCCATTTACCATGGTTTTCTAGCACATTTTTTTGTTCATAAAGTATTTTTTGGCATTTTTCTGGTTCTAGGTTAGAATTTAGGTTAAAATAGATAAAACTTTGTTTTTCGGTTCTTGCTTCGGTCAGTTTTGAGAAATAAGTGTGCAGCTCTCTTGTCAAAAATTCTAGCTTCTCATTCCTCCATAACACAGCCTGTACCAGTTTATATCTCAAGTTTTACCCACTCATTCACCACATCTCACCAATCTGCCCCAATTTCTGCGTTTTTCCACAAAATTGCTTTCTTACCATTTGAACAAATCCAACCATATCCTTCATCCTTGATCTTCTTTGATAAGGTATAGACCCCTCAACACCTTCATCAAACCTTCATTTCCCCTTTCCCATCATTTTTCCACCTTCAAACCTCGAAAAACCACTTTCGGCCTCCTCTTGTAGATCCTCCTGTAGAATCTCCTGTAGATCCCCTGCAGCCTCCTGTAGAATTTCTTGCGAGTGATTTTTCGAATTATGATCGCAATGGAAGTCTCCAGAAGGGTGCTAGGGACTTCTTAGGACCCCTCCACACCTTCCTCACTATCTACAAAAGCCAACTCCATCTTCCTTTGCCACCAAACCTCTGCACAATCACAATCAGTCAAATCATAAGCATAACAATTCCACACAAAATTACTCAAAAGTACAAAAAAGATGATTTCTTCTCATTTCTCTTCAGAAGTAGCTTGAATAAATTCAATTGACCTTTTTAGTAGTCAATGGCACCCATTTCATTAGTTTCCATCTCTTTTCTTGCAAAAGCAGGGTTAATGGGTAAACTAGGGTTTGCTAGGGTTTTCTAGGGTTTGTGTTTCATTTCAGTTTTCCTTCTCTTTCTACAAGTAGAATAGACTCTGTAGAGTTATCTCTCTTTCATCATAGTTAAAATCTTTTTCTGAGAACTCATAGAAGTTGGATAAAGCTCCTAGTGAACTCGCGTCGGCTGATTAAGTGACAGCCTGCAGTAAGAGCTAGTATTTGTGCATATAACACCGTCACTTCCAAGTTTGTTATGAACTACTAGGTTGATGAAAGTAAAGTAGGGAGCCACAGGAGTTGCAACATTATTGCTGCAATATTGGAGCTCACCACCTTTTTGGCACTGTTTCTAGGGAAGTGTCAGAGTACTTTGTGATTACTGCTTCTATTTTCTACTACAACATTCTGCTAAGTAGTTTATTTCAGCAAGAGTAGAGTAGTTGTTTCATTTCAATTCTGCAATTTCCTTTCTGCAAAAGTAGATTAGACATTTCCTACTTTCATTTCAATTCTTCAATTTCATTTCAGGAAGCGTAGATTAGGCATTTCCTGCTTTCATTTCAATTCTGCAATTTCCATTCCAGCAAAGTAGATTAGTCATTTCCTTGCTTTCACTTCAGTTCTGCAATTTCCTTTCAGTAAGTTTATTTCAGCTAGTTGCAATTTGTTGTTCAATCAATTTCAGTTTTGCAGGTACAAGCAGAGAAAAAACAAAAATAACCCAAAAAAGAGATTTCCTTTCATGCCTCGTAGGAACAGAGACAATTCAAGAAAATTCCTACCCAACACCCCCACCACATCACTAAGTCACCCTTCTCTCTTCTTTGGTGGCAGTGATCCAGAAGAACCTATAGGTGAACCTCCAGAGATATACGAAGATCCTATAATAGAAGAAGAGCAAGAAACCATTCCTCCCGAGACCATGGTTGAAAAAAGAAATGTTAGAGGAAATGGGGAAAGAATAGAAGGTGCCTTTCCTATCCGAAAGACCAATGGGGACACAAAAATGAAAAACATAAGTCCCTCAACCTTACCTCACTTCCATGGATTGAATAACAAAGACCCTGATACCTTCTTGTTTGAGTTTTTTGTTCTCTGTCCAAGCTATGACTATGCAGAAGATGAGAAGAAGTTGAAATTGTTTCCCTTTACCCTCAAGGATGCAACATTACTAGAGAAACATCATGCCCAACCCATGTTGTGGAGATTCAGGAGATTAACCTGTGATCTGAGAAGGTTCTCCTAGATAGCCAACCTCCTCCTAAGAAGGATGAGGAAGAAAAATAGGAAAGTGAACCAAAAACCATTCCACCCTTTCCTGAGAGACTAACTGGAACCACACAACCGACCCCGGAAGAAACTGAACTTCTAGGAGAATTGAAACAATTATGTGTAAAGATACCACTTCTCCAAGCCATAAAAGATGTACCTATCTACAACAAGTTGATCAAGGAGAAGCGCTTCAGGCACCCAGGCAGGCGCAAGAGAGATGCTCCAACTATCAATGTCATAAGACAACTATCCGACCTGATGTTGGGGCAGGTAATTTGTCCGAAATATCTAGACCCTGGGAGTCCTGTAGTCGATGTCCACATCAATGGCACTATATTCCCCCATACCCTGATTGATCTAGGGGTTGCCATTAATGTGATGACCAGGGACACTATGCTCAAGCTCAACCTTCAGGGTTCGCTAAGGAAGACCACAATAGTACTGCAATTAGCAGACCGCTCCACCGTGACCCTTGAGGGGATTGCGGAAGATGTAATGGTCTTTATTGACTCCTGGGAGTACCCTACTGATTTCCTAGTTCTTCAGCTAAAGGAAAAGCTCACTGGTATCCTCTCATCCTAAGAAGACCTTGGTTGGCTACTGCAGATGCCTACATCAGTTGTCGAGCTGGGAGCATGACAATCAAGAATGGGCATATGTCCAAAAAGCTAGTCCTGTATGGAGGAATATGAGTATGAAGTCTATTCCGCACCATTGTGTATAGTAGAGGCTACCATGGGGGGCCCACAAACTGAGGATGACCTTATTGAAAACTTGATTCAAAATCCACCCCCCAGTGTGTTGCTGTTAGAAGAGTTGATGGAAGAAACCCAAGCCAATCCTTTAGTTGATCTCTGTGTGGCTGATCCGACCTCTCTCCGAGTTAAGAATGTGGAATTCAACCCAGAAAGAACCTTGAATATCAACTCATCCCTATCCACCTCTCAGGAGAAAGAACTGTGTAGCTTATTGAAAAATCACTTGGATGCCTTTGCTTGAAGCTATAAGGAGATGAAAGGAGTCCACCCTTCAGTTTGTACTCATCACATTTACATTAAAGAAGATTGTAAACTAGTCAGGCCGCCTCAAAGGAGGATGAATCCAACCCTTATGGACATTGTCAAAGAAGAACTGCAAAAGTTGTTGGATGCAGGATTCATCTACCCCATCTCTGACAGCAAATGGGTTTCTCCTTTGGTGCTAGTGCCAAAGAAAACGGGAAGTGGAGAATCTATGTAGATTATCAGGAACTAAACAAGGCCACCAAGAAGGACCATTTCCATTTTCCTTTCATAGATAAAGTGCTAGATGGCCTGGCAGGGAAGAAGTTCTTCTCCTTCCTAGATGAATTTAGCGGGTACAACCAAATCCAAATCAGCCCGGAAGACCAAGATAAGACCATTTTCACTTGTCCCTGGGGTACTTTTGCATACCGGGTCCTTCCTTTTGGGTTGTGCAATGCTCCTGCCACTTTCTAGAGAGCAGTACTTAGAATATTTGCTGAACTGGTTCATGACTCAATGGAAATCTATATGGATTACTTTACCCCTTATGGTTCTAACTTCTAGAAAACTTTGAATAACCTCGGAAAAGTTCTAGCCAAGTGTATTGAAATGAACCTATCACTCAGCCCTGAAAAATGTGAATTCCTGATGACTGAAGGGACCGTGCTAGGTTATACAATTTCTTAAAAAGGATTACAAGTGGATCTTAACAAGATTGCTATCATCCAAAGAGTCCCACCTCCTCAAAAGGTAAGAGATGTTCAGAGTTTTTAGGCTTAGCAGGGTATTATCAAAGATTCATTAAGGATTTTAGTAAGCTAGCCTCTCCATTGTTTGGTCTTTTGGGAAAATATGCTGAGTTCATATGGACTGACAACTGTCAAGAGGCTCTGGATGTCTTGAAAGGTAAACTGGTAACTGCCCCAATTTTGAGAGGTCTAAACTGGGCCCTACCTTTCCACATTCACATAGATGCCTTGAACAAAGTGATAGGAGTAGCCTTAGGGCAAGTTGATGAGAAGCTGCCTTATGCCATATATTTTGTAAGTAAAAACCTGTCCAAGGCAGAATTAAACTACACTGTAACCGAAAAGGAGCTCCTAGCTATAGTCCATTCCCTAAATAAGTTCAGACACTACATCACTAGCTATCAAACATTCATACACACTGATCATGCTACAATTAGGTATTTGATGAATAAACCAAATGTAAATGCTCGTATCATTAGATGGTTACTTTTATTGCAGCAATTTGATTTGAAAATTTTTGATAAGCTGCGTAAGGAAAATGTTGTTGCTAATTTTATGTCTAGACTAGATCTACCTATAGGTGAAGAAGGAATGGTGGATGATCAAATGCCAGATGAACACCTATTTTCTATTTCAGTACTCTCTTCGTGGTTTGCTGATATAGCAAATTACATGGTTTCAACACAATTTCTGCCACACCTGTCCTCAAAAGAGAAGAGCAAGATCATGAGGAAAAGTGCCCCATTCACCTGGATTGGGGGCAATCTTTTTAAACTTGGACCAGATCAGATTTTGAGGCGATGTGTCAGGGAGGAGGAAGTTTTTACATCCTCCTAACCTGTCATGATGGGCACTGTGGGGACCATTTTGCAGAAAAGAGGATTGCCTTCAAAATTATGCAAGTAGGTTACTATTTGCCCACTCTTAATCAAGATTTCAGGAGATATATCAGCCAATGTGACTGATGTCAATGGATGGGGAAACCTACCCCAAGGGATGAGATGCCCCTACAACCTCAAGTGACTTTTGAGCCATTTAAGAAGTGGGGCATGGACTTTGTGGGTCCTATCAACCCTCCTTCAAAACATAAATCTTACGTCATTGTGTGTACTTATTATCTAACAAAATGGTCAGAAACAAAGGTGATCAAGGTAGCAACAGAAGAAAAAGTAGTTGAGTTTTTGAGATAAAATATCTTCTACAAGTTTTGTTATCCAAGAGAATTAGTCATAGATCAAGGGAGTCAGTTTACCTCCAATATAATTGAAGACCTGCTCACACATCACAAGATTAAGAACAAAACTTCCACCCCTTATCATCCACAAGCAAATGGATAGGTGGAAGTCACTAACAGAGCTTTGGAAGGGATTTTGACTAAGGTCGTGAGTAGCAGTAGAAAAGATTGGGTAGATTGATTGGTTGAGGCCATCTGGGGCTATAACACCACCTGGAAAACTACCACAAGGTTCACACCCTATGAGCTGGTCTATGGGAAGAAGGCTCTGCTATCAATAGAATTTGAATATAACACCTTAAGGATGATAGCTCAGCTGGACCTAGATCTCAGCTATGCACAAAAGGAAAGACTGCTTCAGCTAAATGGATTGGACGAATAGATATTACAAGCCCTTCTCCACTCAGAGGTAGTCCAACTTCAAAGAAAAATATGGCATGACAGACAACTCAAAGAAAAAAATTTCCAGCAAGGAGATTGGGTTTTGTTGTATGATTCAAGATATAAAGATTTCAAGGGAAAACCGAGGACAAGATGGCTGGGACCATACACAGTAGAAAAATGCAATGACAATGGTTCAGTCCTGATCCGGACCATTGATGAAGAAGCCATCCCCATGCTCGTCAATGGGCACAGGTTGAAGATCTACAGGAAGCCCCTTACCAAGCGAGAATTCATTGAGAATCTGAGGACAACAGTGTTGGTAGTGGAGCAGGTCTCTGCCTCCACTCCACCCACACCCTGAGTTAAAAAGAGAAAAAAAAATAAAAGAAAAAAAGAAGTATAAAATATCTTGGGTTGAAAACCTCTTGAAGGTGCCCAAGGTAGGAAGCGAGGATGAAAGCCTCCTGAAGGTGCCCCAGCTGTCTCAAAAAAAAAAGAGAAAAAAGAACAAAGGGAAAAGAAAAAAAAAAGAAAAACTATTTTTTTTAATGCATTTGCAGATTGCAGGAGGGTCACACAAGGAAAAAGTACATGACTAGGCTGCATATACCCTTCATAGTCCATTCCTCGATCACCATTATCTTTTTTCAGGCCTCAGTCTCATTAGTCCTGAATATTTCCCGTCCTACAAGAAACTTTATGCATTCTACAGGGAGATCCTATAGAAATCACAGAGAGATCAAAATCGAAGTTTAGAAATGAATCCGAGGGCTATAAATTTGTTCAGAAGGCTTGTGGGCCTCCTTTCCACCATACATCCACCTACTTCTCCATTCCATCCCTGCACACCCACATTTCCACTTGCTTTTTCTTTCCCTGCACAGACAAATACAGAAATTCTGTTTCTTTCATTCTTTAAACACAAAAAAATGATGGTAAATAAAGCAGCAACGTTCTTTACTTATTCTTACCTGATGCCTTCCAGCTGTTATTCCTTTCATTCAGAACCTTCTTCAGCTGTCTTTTTAGCCCCTGCTCAAGCATCAACCTAAAATTTCAGAAGGAGAAGTAGCTACAAGAAATCCTGCAAGATTCCTGTAGCAGTTGATCCCTTTGAAAAACAAACTCTAGAGACAGGGTTAGTGTAACCAAGATGTATGCAACATGCAAAGAGCAAAGCCTAATTGAAACATCACTAGCATAAGCCAAAGTCCGAGTATACAGAGCACCAGTAGCAGCAGCAGCAATGAGAAAATGAAGTGCCAAAGTCTAGCATGCAGAGCACAACAACGACTAATAGGTAAGTGGCTAAACCTATTCTTCGATTGCATGAATATTATTAAGGAACTGCACGAACTATTGGAATGGTCACGATTAAACGGAATCGGTGGCCAGCTAACTGGCCACCCTCATTCAGTTCAAACCACCCTCGTGGAGTTCAAATGAGCCTCGTGCAATTCAAATCATAGTTCAGATACACATTTAGCACGTGTGGCCCATCAACTCGGGGAGAAAAACTCAGAACTGGTAGTGGTGGCGGCGTATAATGAGAAGGGTGGAGGTGATGGTGGTCAGGCAACATGAAAAACCATAATGACACTGGTGTAGGACCAACAGTTCAGATGGGGATAACGTACCCATCCGGCCACCTCACCTCGTCACCGCAGATTACGCCATTAGCTTAAGTACAATGCAGTCTAAGCCTCCACCACCTTTTATTTCATTTGCATCGATGAGCTCTCGACTGCAGTACTCACCTACCACCTTTAGAATAGTGAACCAATCATTTTCTGCCAGTTTTTCAGAACCCTCCCACCTATAGGGCTCTACAGGAGCACTACTACATTCCACAGGAGTAGGAACACCGTCTATAGGAGGTTTTCTACAGGAAGGCTAGAGAGCAGCTTTGCAAAAGAAAAAAATGGAATTTTTGTCAAAATTCGAGCTTGAATTGAGGTAGGCTCGGGAACCCACTCTGCATGTGATATATCTATACAAGGTGGTGGATTAGAAATGAAGTATTGGGTTGAAAAAGGAAAGGAAAGAGAGCTTAAAAGTCTGCCTATTTTTTCCTGAATTCCATACAGTCTCTCCATTTTCTTCTTTGTGCTCAAAAATCTATTTTTTTTTTCCTTTCCCGTATTCTCCTAAAAAAGGGGATGCAACCATAGAAACCAAGCCTATGAAAAAAAACGAATTTGCAAGTCTGTCTACTCTGTGAAGAACATTGTGTTATATATTCAGAAAAAAAAGAAGAAGCAAAACTCATCTATCCCTTTGTTTCCAGTTTTGAAATTTGTTGCCTTCTTCCTCACCTAAGCATTTTCAGAGGTCACTAAACACCATGCCATGAGGTTTTATGAGAAAGGAGCCTTTGAACTCCAACAAATTGCATGAGCACCCTGAAGTGGTGGCCCTCTTCACCAAGGAAAACTGGATGTCTTTCTTTGAAAGAATTCATGGATATGATGAGGAGGTGACCGAGGAACTTTTAATGTCCTTAAGACCCCATTCGAAAACACATGCTACAATTAGTTTCATGGGTCTAACCCTAGAGCTTACACCAGATTTTATTAGCAAAATCACAGGTCTTCCACTTGGGCTCCCCTAGAGCAAAGAAGAAAAACCATTAGGACATGTTGCTAAAAAGACATTTTTTCAGCCTGATGAGAATCCTGTAGAGGATAAGAATGGGGTCAGAAGGACAAGCTTACCTCCTCCATGGAGTGAGGTTAGCTACTAGATCATGAAATATATCACTTGTGAAGGAAGGTTCATTATAGTTTATGGTTATCACTTCGGGTTATTGCATGAATTGAGATATGGGATGGGCCTACCTGCAGCGAGAAAACTCAGTCTCCCATATTTCCTCCTCCAATATTTAACAGAATGTGGCACCAAGTTAAATGCAGGGGTCCCAGATCAGCTAGCCCACCATGGGCTCATCAAATTGTTGGTAGAAGATGCCCTACACACATACACCATCCCTATAGCATGGGAAATTTTCAGGAACATGTCCAGAGAAGATGACATCAAAACTCTTACTGATGATCTTAGCCCATCTAGCAGTAAAGAGGAGGAGGAGACAGAGGAACTTGAGAAGGAAATTCATGAGGAGGAACAAGATATTCAAACAAAAGGAGAAACAGAGGAGAAACAGAAAGAAGAGGAGAAACTTGAAAAAACCACAATTGAACCTAAGGCAGAAAAGAAATCAACATCAAGAGCAGCAAAGAGAAAGAGGACAAAAGCTGAGAAAAAGAAAACCAAGACAACTTAGAAGAAGGATGCCACTGGAAAGGTAGAAGCCCAGTTGGAAAAGGAGAAAACACCACCTGAGACAGCAGAAATCAAAGCAGAAACAACAAACACAGGTAAAACTACAGAAGGTGAAGAAGAAAAACAGCAGGAGGAAGTGTCTCCTGAGACACATGCAAGAGAAGCAACAGCTGTTTTGGCTGCACTTAGCACTATAGCTAAGAAAAAAGGGAAGAGAAAAAGACAAACATCCATGTACTTCAGGGCTCGGAAGAGCACCAAGATTAAGGTGGGCAAGCCCCAGCCGCCATCAAAAGAACCCATTATTATTGAGGATGCACCTATTGTGAAAAAGGAGGAATCTCCCTCCAAAATCTCCATCATCTATGAGAGAGGGAGTCTAAAGACCTCCACCTGGAAGGAAAGGATAAAATTGATGGACTCCAAAGCAGTCATACAGGAGGTACAAACCTCTCTATAGGAGACACTGGCCAAGCTTAAAGAAATTGAAAAATTGGAAAAGAAGGCAGAAGAACAGTCCCGAGAGAAGGGTAAGGCAAAAGAGATACCTGAGCCTGACCCTCAGCCTAACTTAGGCTCCTACTACAACCTTCTGGAAGGTGGGAAGACCATCCCACAAAATTTTGCTATGCCCCTATTCTTTGAATTGGAAAAAGAAACGGTCAGAAGCCATAGATGGATGCAAATTACAAAATCCAAAGGAGTAGAAGACATTGGGCATATGGAAAATAGGTTGAGAGAGATGGGTAGAGAATTGAGCATGGTCAAACATAGGGCAAGCATCATAAGAGCCCAACTACAAGAAGAAAATGAATTATTAAAAAAGTAGTTACAGGAACTGGAACCTCAAGGGGGAGACACGTTGCCAATCTTGGAAGGGCAACAACAACAAGAAGGAACCCTAGCAGATAATGAAGCAGTAGAGAAACAACAACAACAAGAAGAACCACAAAACGATGTTGAAATTTTGATGAAACAGAAGAAAGAAAAAGAATCTTAGGCAGCGATTGAAGTGCTGAATTTGAAAAAGCAATTGCAGGAAAAGGAAGCCCAGATGGCCTGCATGACCAACTGGGCAATGGAGGCCTTGTAGTGCAGACAACTAGCTAGATCCTATGCACTATATCTCAAAGACAAATGGATCCAATTCCAGATTAAAACATTGGCCCAGAGGGGCATAATCCCATTCCAAAATTATGGTCAATTTATGCATTTATGTGATAGTAGTTCATCCGAGGATAAAGCCAAGCTAGCAGAATTTTACCTACACAACATGGCACTTTCTGACATGAATTTATGGGATCCAAATGTTACATTGGGAGACCTACATCTCATGGCTATGGCTTCTTGGTTGAACCATGAAGAAAAGAGGGCAGTGGAAGTTCAGAAAATCATGGCGAAGGAGCTAAGTGAGCCCCTGATGATAAGGGCAGAACCAGTAGAACCATTGGATCTCATTTATTCCCACCACCACCTTGTAGCCAATCCTCGAGCTACCCCTGACTATGTTGACAGGCAGGCACTTGCTATTGCTCACTTTGAAGATATGGAGAGGTTGTTTGGTGATGACTGCCTTCATGCTTGCATGAGAAGGTGGAATACATTATCACATAGCTTGAAGATCAGGGAGTATCACTCCCCAATCAGAATGAAGGAAGCCATGAGGAGAGTTCCCCTATATGAACAATCAATGCAAAACTTGAAAGCCAACTAGATTGGTCTTAAGTTCAGTCCTCCACTACTGTTAGGACTGTTGGAAGGAGTTAAGGAGGAGGAAGAACAAGAACAATGGGAGGAAGTGTATAGGAAAGCAGGTTTCCATGACAGAGAGGAAGACATCACATCAAAGGCTTGGGATTTCATGGAAGCTGTTAAAGCTATTAAAGATGAAGAACTGGATTAGTTGCTTAGAGGATGAGCAACCCATTCAGTAGGGGGGTGATGATGAGCCCCAGAAATGGGTAACTATATGGTCTCATTTTGCCTATTATTTTCATTTAATCCACCATTCTCAATAGTTTTGTGCATGCTTTTGAATATATTTCTGTCAATAGAGTGAATGGGGATGATCACTTTTCCATGAAGTCTAATGAGTGTTTATTGCATATTTTTTGGACAATTTTGGATAAGGACTAGGAATTTATGAGAAAAATGACAACCAAACTTGAGGAAACAAGGAATAGGACTTAGAGGAGGGGTGTCTCCTTCATTAATGACCCCTTCCTTGAATTCTTCGTCAACAGCTCAGACTACAAAGGCCCACATTGATGATTCACAGGGGTAGCCGAGCAAGTCAAGTAGGGCTGCGGTTATCTTCAGTTCTAGGTAGCCGAGTTCCTTAAGTTTAGGAGGACTATTGGGAGTCCCCACTTGTATAAATAAGAAGGCTTCAAGCCTCAATATTTTAGCCATTCCGTAGTATATTTTTGCACTTTTGTGCAGCCTTGTACTCAGTCATTTTCGAGCTCTTTTTGAAGACAGTTTTGTGATGTAACTGCTACTTTTTGATAAATGAAGATGAACCAAGTTTTGAACCAGCACTGATCTTTTCTAGAGGGATGAAGCTCTTGGGTTAGGGCCCAACCCAAGTTTCCCAACACCTCCTTTCTGTATTTATATGCTTTTGATTGCATTCATAAGATAATTTATGTTGTTTAGGTTAATCTTGCTTTGTTAAATTAGGTTGCTTTTGATGGTTAGAATAGTTGGTTTTGCTTCAAATTGCTTAAGTAGTTTGCTGAAGTAACAAAAAAAGGTCCAAAAAAGCCACCAGCAGGCCTTGATCTCCTTTCTCCCTCCTTGGGACCATGATTTGAGGTCAAGGCACTACTGTTGCCACCAAAAACACAGTTTTTGCTCCTCCAATGCAACTGCTAGTGTGATATTTCGAGTTGGAGAAGTTGATATTAGTTTGGATTCACATGCTTAGATCATTTCATGTTCATTTACCATGGTTTTCTCACACAAGTTTCTTTTGATAAAGTACTGTTTGGCATTTTTCTGGTTTTAGGTCAGACTTTAGGTTAAAATAGACAAAACTCTGTTTTTTGGTTCTTGCTTCGGTCAATTTTGAGGAATAAGTGTGCAATTCTCTTGTAGAATATTCTAGCTTATCATTCCCCCATAAAATAGCTTGTACCAATTCATCTCTCAAGATTTCCCCACTCATTCGCCACATCTCGCCAATCTACCCCAATTTCTGCATTTTTCCACAAAATTTCTTTCTTACCATTTGAACAAATCCAACCATATCCTTCATCCATAATCTTCTTTGATAATGTATAGACCCCTCAACACCTTCATCATACCTTCATTTCCCCTTTCCCATCATTTTTCCACCTTCAAACCTCGAAAAACGACTTTCGGCCTCCTCCTGTAGATCCTCTTGTAGAATCTCCTGTAGATCCCCTGCAGCCTCCTCTAGAATTTCTTGCGAGTGATTTTTCAAAGTTTGATCGCAATGGAAGTCTCCAGAATGGTGCTAGGGACTTCTCAGGACCCCTCCACACCTTACTCACCATTTGCAATAGCCAACTCCATCTTCCTTGGCCACCAAACCTCTGCACAGTCACAATTAGTCAAATCATAAGCATAATAATTCCACACAAAAATACTCAAAAGTACAAAAAAGATTATTTCTTCTCATTTCTCTTCAGAAGTAGCTTGAATAAATTGAATTTACCTTTTTATTATTCAATGTCACCCATTTCAGTAGTTTCCATCATTTTTCTTGCAAAAGTAGGGTTAGTGGGTAAACTAGGGTTTGCTAGGGTTTGCATTTCATTTTAGTTTTCATTCTTTTTCTGCAAGTAGAATAGCCTCTGTAGAGTTAGCTCTCTTTCATCACAGTTAAAATCTTCTTCTGAGAACTCATAAAAGTTGGCTAAAGCTCCTAGCGAACTTGCGCGAGCTGATCAAGTGATAGCCTGCAGTAAGAGCTAGTACTTGTGCATACAACACCATTGCTTCCAAGTTTGTTATGAACTACCAGGTTGATAAAAGCAAAGTCGGGAGCCGAGGAGTTGCAACATTATTGCTGCAATACTGGAGCTCACCACTAGGGTCTACCTTAACACCTTCATGAGATACAATATGACCCATATATTCCACCTCTTGTACTCCAAAGAAACATTTGGAGAATTTTGCATATAATTGTTTCTCCTCCAATAGTTTGAGCACCATTTCAACATGTTGGACATGATCCTTCCAAGACTTGATGTAGATTAGTATATCATTAAAAAATACTAACACAAATTTTCTAAGGAAGGGTTTGAAAATGGAATTCATCAAACCTTGAAATGTAGAAGGTGTATTAGTAAGGCCAAAAGGCATGGCCAAAAAATCAGAATGACCCTCATGAGTTCTAAATGTTGTTTTTGGAATGTCTTCAGTCTTCATTCTAATTTGATGATATCCTGAAAAAAGATCCAACTTGGTGAAGTAAATTGATCCATGCAATTCATTCAATAATTCATCAATGACGGAAATGGGAAACTTATCTTTAATAGTGAGCTTTTTGAGCTCCCTATAATCTGGACACATGCACCATGATCCATCTTTCTTGTGAACCAATACTACTGGAGCAGAGAAAGAAATTTGAATAGGTTGAATTATACCATCATCTAGCATTTCTGGAACCATACATTCAATTTCACTCTTTTGGACATAGGGATATATGTAATGCGTGATGTTTGGAGGAACACTTCCTGGAATCAAATTGATAGCATGATCATGATCAAGAATAGGTGGGAGGCCTTTGGGAGTCTCAAATACCTTGGAATGATTGTCCAAGACCTTTTGGAGATCTAGAGAAATGGATGATTTCAATGTGGGAACCTCTAGTGAACATAATTTTGCAATTATGCCTCGTTGTTTTTTCTTTAGAAGCTTTGTCATTCCATTAGAGTTGATTATCTTTCCCAGTTTCCCTGTGATACCCCTTAATTCAACTTCCTTTTCTTATGCAGAGAATTTCATGAAAAGTTCTTGAAAATTAAAAGCTATTGTACCCAAGGATTGTAGCCATTGGACTCCTAGTAAAACATCATCACCACCCATTGGAATGGAAAGCATTGGGCTATTCAATACATATTCTCCCATGGATAGGTTGATATTATTACACTTTCCTGAGAAATTTATGGTTCCTCCACTTGCAACAATCACTTGACACTCTGGTGCTGGATATAGGAAGAAATTCAATTCCTTGGCTATCTTACAATGAATAAAATTATGGGTACTTCCCGAATCAATCAACACTATTACATTTTTCTTCTTGATATGCCCTTCTATCTTGATAGTTTGAGGAGTGGTAATTCCAGCCAATGAATTACAAGATATGGTTGGATTCATTTCTTCTTTTTCCAAGGTTTGTTACTAGTGTATATCCTCTTCTTTTGATGTTTCTTGTTCCTTTTCTTCCTCCTCTTCTCAATTTATGTAAAATAATTTCTTCTTGGCACACTTATGACCTTTAGTGTATTTTCTATCACAACTGTAACAAAGCCATTTTTCTCTTTTTTCTTCCAATTCTTGTGGTGTCAACCTTGTAGGTTGTGGATGGCTAGTGGTAGCAACACTTCCATCTTTATGATTGTGAGTGGTAGGCTTCCTTGTTGCCATAATTTTGCCTTCCATTTTTCTTGCCAACCTGAATGCCTTCTCCAATGAATCTGTTTCCCAAAGGCAAACCTCATGTTGGATGTTATATTTTAAAGTCCCTATGAACACATCAATCCTATGCTCCTCTAGAATATCTTTTACCCTTATATTCAATTTTTGGAAGTCCTCAATGTGCTCCATCATTGAACCCTTTTGTTTGAGATTTATCAATTGGCTAAAAAAAGTGTTTCTTTTTGTATCCTCATAATGTGCTATCATTTCATCCGTAAAAATAGCCCAAGTGACAATTTGTTTATGAGAGCAAAGACATCGATACCATACAAACTGATTTGGTTCCAAATATAAAGTTGCAATGCGTACCTTTTGTGTGTTTTTCACATTATGGAGATCAAAAAATTGCTCCATCTGTAGTATCCATGTTCTGGGATCCTTGCCATCAAACTTCCTCATATCGATCTTTAGAACATGGTGGTTCTTCAATCCAATGTTAGAGTCTATGAAATCATGATTAACATTTATTTTGTTCTCATCATGAGTTTCCTTTACTACCCTTTCTCCATTAGTAAGCATTTCTTGTAGAAACTTTGTCAAATTTGTCTTCAAATCTGTCTTCAAATTTTCCATGCTTGTCTTCAAATCTGTCTTCAAATCATCCATCTTAGCTTCCACACCGTCCATCTTAGCTTCCACGTCATTCATCTTAGCGTCTACACCTTTCTTTAAACCATCCATCTTATCTTCCACGCCTTTATTTAAACCATCCATCTTAGCTTGCATGCAATACATCTTAGCTTCTACATCTTTCTTGAAACCATCCATCTTATATTTTGTTACTTTTTGTGCGAGTGACATTTGTTGCACTTGGTCTTGTAATTTTGATATATCATGTTGCATTTCTTCCTCTTCTTCATGAGTCATGCTAGATATTTCAGGTTTCTTACTAGGTGTTTGCATTTGCTTTCTTTGGGGCATCAATTACTGATAATAATGCTTCACTATGCCCTTTGAATTCCTTCAAACTAATTTTTCAAACCAAGCTTATGCAAAAATAAAAAATAAAACTACACACCCTTTTTTCACTTTGTAGGAGTGTGATATTGAATTTGATGTATATCTATAATTTTGGATCTCCAAGGTCTAAAAGTTCTTCCTACAGTAACCCTCTAAGTAATATTTCTAACTCCATAATTCTGATCAAGATTGGATTCTCCAATGAAGAGTTATGACAAATCTCCCTCGATGACCTGAGTATAGACTTGTTCAGTAGAGCGAACTAGTATAACGTGCCGCAGGTCACTGTGTCAACCTTAGGTTCTGAAAATGGTACCCAAAAATCTACAGTCCGTCCTATTTCTTCAAATTCTTACAAAAATTGAATCTGATGCTCCGAGAGAAAGTTATGACGATTTTCCCAAGGTGACCAGTTTGGAATGTAATTCGAGGGTGTGCAAAAACCCTAACTTCCTCAGATTATATCTCAGAAAATATAGCGTTACAGGATTTGAAATTCGGAGCTGAGGTTCAGAACGATTTCTTCTCAAATGGGTTTTTTTTTAGCTTCTGAAACTTTGTAGAGAAAGAGTTATAGCGAACATTCCATGATGACCTGTTTTAGATGAAATTATGGAGCTTGCAAAAACCCTAACTTCCTCAGATCATATCCTCAAAAATATAGCAAGACAAGATATGAAATTCAGACTCGAGGTTCAGCAAGATTTAGTCTTAAATGGGTTTTTTTTGCTTCTAAAACATTGCAGAAAAAATTATAGCGAAAATTCCACAATGACCTATTTGGAGTAGTGAAACCCTAGAATCCAAAGCTCTGATACCAAATGTTATGAAACTAGCTCACAAAAAGATAGAAAAGATAGATCAATGCCTTAGAATTCAGCCTCTTCGAGGGGGAAACCTCCTTTACATTACACAAATGAATAATTCTTGGATGATAAAATGACAAAACCTCCTTTCTATATATAGGAGTCTAAGGGGTCACAATATAACCAAGACAAACTAACAATAATAATATAAAAGCACAAAAATAACAATAGTGGGATTCTATGGGGCACAATAATAACAATAAAGGATACAATGACAATAGTAATGGGGGAATCACTAGTATTATAGGGACCTAACATCTAGGAATTGCATAATGGCTGCCCACACTATCTCCCAACTGTGCTTTGTACAATATTGGGAGGCAGTGCCTAGTCCTTCCCAATGGAATTACGCAATGCGTAGTCCCAGCCAACAACTTGCCCTCAATATTATGCACATTGCGCAGTTTCAGTCAGCAGTCACCCTCTCTAGATTGCGCATTGTGTATATCTAGCCAGTAGTCAGCCTCACTGGTAGTTGGGACTGCACAATGTGCAGTCCTAGACGACAGTCTCCCAGCTTCTCAAAGTCAATGTTGTGCAATCCTTCTAGGAAATCATCAATTTGTTGCTGAAATGTTTCTTGAGTTGTTTGATGTAATTAGCTAAAATTGTCTTGCCATGAGTGTCTTCTCTGTCTCCAGGTACCACAAGGTTTTGAGAAACTTCTTAACATTACAGGTATCATGGCCTCCAAGAGAAATAGATCAAAAGACATAGTAGAGAGAAGTACTGGGGACATGGTTGAACAGGGTTCTATGAGCTTTCCCGTGTACATAGACACACACTTGTTCATTGAGAAGGACATCATGATCACATGGCAAGACATCAATACTACTTTCTCAGGAATCTTCGAGGAGAATTCGGAGGATCAACAGGTCTATGTGAACATCCATAAGTCAGGATTGTACAAGGTTTCATGCAGGTTTCCCGTGTTCCCTTGTGCATATGTGTTCCACTAGATTGTCTCACACACTGATCTTGAGACAATGATACTAAGCAGTGTCAGTGGATCTAGGCTTGCTTCCTTTAGGACGGAGGACTATCAGGAGATATATCATTTTCCATTCCCAATGAGCAGCATGGATGCACCATTCTACACTCCCAATGACAGAACGAACACAAGAGATATCTTGAAGTGTTGGGTAAAGGAGCTAGCAAATTTCAGGATGACACCCAACCAAATATACAGGATGAAGACACTCAGGAAGGAACACCACCTCTTGGTCATCTTCGCATGTTGCTTGTATGGCCAAGGGAGTACAGAGACCTTCCCACAGTGTTGGGTTGCTATGTTGGATCAGCTAGTAAGTGAAGGAAAATTTTTCAATTGTTCTGACATGTTGGCCCTCAAGTTGAAAGTGCATATATCCAATGCTTAGAGTCCTCCCAAGTATCAACAAGCAAAATTCTTCATATCTGCCTACTTGTTCAATGCAATCTGCGCCCATCAACAATTTCCTTGCATGGGTTCAGCATGGACACCTTCAGAGAGTGTTGTGAACATATATTGCAAATTGCTCTCAGATTGCAACTACCAAGGAGTCATGGCTAGAATATGTGACCATTCCATCACCCCTCTGTACACGATGATATTTGAACAAGATCTGCTCTGTATGTCCTAGGAAGCATTGGAGGCATTATTGAACATTGCAGATTGGTACGCCTCACCCGAGGGAACCTTCATCAAAATTTATAGCGTGGAGAAATCTCTGCATGTGTTGTCGAGGTTTACCAAAAAAATTTTGGTCATGTAAGAGGTTGCATACCACATCTCAATAGGGTTATCATCTAGATTTCACAAGCAAAAGAAATAACCATGGCCTGCGCTTCCTGTGAAAATTGGGTTGTATGCGATCGGGAGTTTGAAAGAATCGGATGCCGAGATGGTAGATTTCAAGAAGTTTAGGTTCGACATGAGGAGTTTCAACTCGTACGACCCACATGGTTTATGCACAAACCACTGTGCGAGGGTGTACTATCCTTGGATCCATGGGCTATGTCATTGGCTAGAGGAATACCAATGGAGATATTGTTATAAATCCTCTAGGCTCAATGAACCGGTCAACATTATAGTGGAGTGGCTAGCAGCACTTAAGGTAGCAGCACCACAGGGAGAAACAACAACAGTAGCAACAAGAAGCAAACCTATGTAAGACAAAGGTAAGAGGAAGATTACCGAAAGCACAAAGATAAAGAAAAGCTAAAAGTTTAAGGAATACACACTTGTTGGAAAGTTGTCTTTGGAGATAGATGCAAAGAGGTGACAACACGACAAGAGGATAGCACAAAGAAAGAGAGAGAAGCAAAGGTTGGAAGATGCAGAGAGGATGATGTAGGAATTCCAACAAAAGCTCAAGGAGGAATAAGAGTTGCACAAAAGAGAGAAGGAAGTGCAACATGAGCTTGAATAGGAACAAGAACAATAATAGAAAGAAGTGCAAGGATCACATATAGAACAAACTACACCGATATAGGTTAAATACTCTGAACCAGAAGTAGATGAGGAACAGGGTGAGAAGCCACATGAATAGGAACTTGCTCTGCAGGAGGAACAAATAGTAGAATAGATGGACATGGAGATGGAGCAACCGAAGCAGGATTAGGATACCAAACTCATGCCAAAATCAACCAAGATCACTCCATAGGCTTCACCAGCTCTAGCAACAAAGAAAGTCCTGAGTGAACAAGGGGATACCATTCTCCTTGAGGACCATCCAAGAATAGAGGTATACAACATAGAATTTGATGAGTCACAACACAGAGTTGTAAAAGCATGTAGAGCAAGCACCTTGGATGAGCATGCACCACCTGCACACTTAGAAGAATGGGTGATTATGTCAGATGTATGGAGACATCCATCTTGCTTGGTTGATGCTACAAAGGCTTATGTCAAAGCCACGAGGTTGAGTGTTAAGTTCTTGATAGAAGAAAATGAGCACATGGCTAAGGAGTTGCAAGCAGCCAGGCAAAGAGAGGAATAATCAACAGGATATTCTAGAGTAGAGATGAAGATGGACATATTTGTTGAAGTATCATCTCCTGTGAAAGTCACGCATATACTATATGATAGGTTCATCACCGTGCAGAAGGAAATTGTCCACCTACATGGTCATCAGCAGTGCTGCACCAAGATAGTGTGAGCACTCACAGATATACATGCTGCAGTTTATCGTGTACAGACATGTAAAATGAGGTATAAGGGAGCTCCTCTTCACTTTCACAAGATGATGAAGCCACAGGTGGAGTTGGATAAAGCATGCTTCCAGAGTCAGATCTGGAACTCTTGCTGCTCATCACCAGTTTGGATGATTCGTATGCACGGTTGTAAAAGAGTTTGGATGTCATGGTGAGAAAGTATGGCACCCCATTAATTGGTATGCTCATTCAAGCTAAAGAGAAGAACGAAGTCATATTGGAGCTCAATGCATACTTTGATTAGTTGTTGTTCACGGCCACCAGCGCAAATTTGCAAGTCAGCGCAGATAACATGCGGATGTACATCGCTGGTCTGGCCTTGCTCAATACTAAGCTACGCATGTTATACGATGAGTTGGACCGAGGTTCCAAATCAGTATACCCAGAAGAAATGGAGGCTAGAGTTCATTTCCAGAAGGACACCATAAAAGAGCACAATGAAACCATTACGCACTACCAAGCATGGCATTAGTTTGTCACCAAGGATCACGGAGAGGAGGTTGATGAGTTGGTCTTTCCACAACTGTCTGAGTCTTAATGTTGTCTTGTTTTGCTAACTCAAGCCAATTTTGTCCCACATGGGTATATGTGGAAAATGTTTCATTTCCATAAACATGATGTAAAGTGAAATTCTAAGTGTTATTAGTGGAATATAAATAGTCATATATAATGTAAATAGTTATGTAATGAATTCAAAGAGTCATGAGGGTAGTCCAAGAGTCACAAAGGGGAACGTCAAGGGTCACCTCAACCTTTGTTATAAATAGAACCTCATAACACATAGAATGGTATTTTGGGAGCCAAGCTTTTGCTAGGCATCACTTAGAGAGGGCTTGGAGAGAATTGTGATGAGCCTTGGCTTCTCCACAGTGCAGAGTAAGCACATCTCTTTAGAGGAGTAGGCAATGTTGATTGTAATGTTCCACTATTGGGGCTAGTGGTTGTCATGGTTGTATGTATGGATGGAACTTTTGTGCTATATAATATAACAAAGCCAACATGTTTCATGCATATGGTGTTATTGTAGTTTGACTATTCTGGTTACTTTAGAAATGTATGTATTTTTACTTACGCATTGAAGTACGGACTATTATGTATGTGATTGTATGAATCTTATTAAAGCATGTTGTTGGTTTAACTCATCACTCTGGATTGTTGACTACTCTGCTTTCCATCTTGTGACGTCTTTTAGCTCATGTGTTCCTTTTAGGCTGCGTTCTATTACAGGCTTCTACGGGACACACTTATTTTTCCCCTCTGTGTGTTAGAACCTCCCCTTGCATCTCTCCTAACTCACTACAAGGTCACAGACTTGATTCTAACAAGGATATCTTGCTTACCACTGCGTGCTATCGCAGTCAAGGAATAACTTTACTACCCACTTCTAGGACTCCTACACCAAATGGTCTGAGGTCTATTTGGGGCTTCTTATAGAGGAGATCCCCTGACATGTTGGCAGGTCCAGCATATCAACACCAACCCCCGTGGGCAGCTCAATTGGTAAGTTCCGTGAAAATGAAGTGTTATGTACCAAGATATTTGAGGTTCAAATCCCCCCCGACCTACCCATGTCTATAGAAGGGGCATACATAGGCACCTAAAGGTTATAGTAGTAGTGGTCGAAATCAACCCTATGTTATGTGAGTAAAAAACAACCTAGCTATCAATTTATCTAGTAATAAAAAAATGTCAAAGAATCTTAGCTTGATTAATTTGGTAAACAATTTGTTTTCCTATCTACGTAGATTCAAGTCTCTAGAGATATGTTGTAACTGGCCCATTAGTGACATTTATGAAATAGTTGTATTTGGTGTAATAATGGAAAAAGACCTAATTGAAGTTACTGATTCTCCAAAAATTCTCACTCAGGTTTAAAAAAAAAAAAAAAAAGGGGGTTACCCCTTATTCCTTATTAAATACATTTTTTTATATATAATTTTTTTTTAAAACTATGGAAACCAGGTGTAATTAAAGTATGTTTAAAAAGAACACAGATCTCCCAATGGGAATGCCAAATTTGCAACCCATAATCCCCCCTAACCAACAACCCGAATTTGCACACTATAAAATAGTGTGGGGATGAGTGGTTTCCAAATTTAACACAAAGTAGTATACCACTTGTTGTATGCGGATGGACATTGGATCCTCCCATCATTTTCCGTCCTTTTGAAAATCGCTAGTGGACCCCCTTGAAATTTTTCAATGCAATCAATGTGACAACATGGCACATTATTGTTGGAAGAAATAAAAACGAGTTTCCAAATGACATGGTTGTTGATAAAATAGTTGTACACCCTTGCGAGATGAGTTGGTAGCTAAATTTCAACCGACTAGATGGATGACATGGTAGGGTGATGCTAGCATGATGCATGATTATGTGACCCTCCAAAGGTTGGGAATATAATTTCCCATTCATGTTTTGAAAAATTATAGGTTGTCATGTTCTCTAATGGGAATTGAAGTAAAATTTTAAGGGGGAAAAGTGAGATTAAACCCTTATTATTACTATTTTTGAAGAGGAGAGGACACTCGAGAAGGGAAAAAAAACCATTAAATTCATCTCATTTTAGCATCTAGGTCAACTTTACAAGTATGGGTGTTCACTATTTTACTTTGGGTAACTCTTTATCCATCTCATTTTTCTTTTCTTAATAAAAAATGAAGAATTCAAACTATGCAACTATTGGAACCTCTCACACCTCTACCCCTAAAGAAATGAGTATCATATATAGAGACAATGATGTATAAAACATTATCATTTCTGAATTTGACTTATATGACCTCTAGAATCAAGCCTTTCATTGTTTCAACAAGCTCTTTGACTTCTTTTGTGCCTAGGTATCCTCTCTTGCTAAATTCATTGTCTCTCAAACATTTCCTTTCCCTAAATTTGTTTCTTGGTGTTCTCAAAACTACATGCCCAATAGGGAAGTCAATATCTCTTGAAATAATGTTATTATCTTCCATATAGACTCGAATTCAAGTGTCAAAACGCTTAGATTAATTATATTACGTAATACTCAACCACTAAAGTAATAAAACCTAATTTCTTCCTATGGATAATTATCCATGGAGGAAAGGGTCACTTTTATCCAATATTTTCTTTGCCCTAGCGTTTCTTCCCATGAAAACACACCTCTTTACAGTGCTAGATAATTTTCCCTAATATTTCAAGACAAATCATTACTACGATTTATTCTTTGTTAAGATATGGAAATTATCAAGTGGTTGATGGGTTAGTTTTAGGTTTTATGTCAACACTTTTTCCTAAAAATACTCGTTTGATAAAGTTTGACTATATCCAATATATAACATAGTTAATAAATCTTTAGTTAGTCTAGTCCACTACTAGATGTTTTAGATCCCATGCTTATTAGTCTATTTGTTTCTCTTTTTCCAAGCTGATAAATGTAGGTTTCTCTAAATTTGTTAATAGGTTCATGTCTATTGTGCATTCTTTCATCCATGAAGAGTCAACCCCTAGGATGTTTCCAGAAATGAAGAAGCTTTTGCAAGTGAGTCTAGATACTAGAGTTGGTAATTGGTTTTTATTTCGCGTTTATAGAGGAATTGTAATCTATCAATGTGAATCTCCTCTCTATCGGCTACATGTGTTAGAGTATTTGATTTAGATTACGTAAAGAAAATATTGTATTTTGATTAGTTGCATTTTGTTTCTAAGAAGCAACATGCCACTTTCAAATTGTAAAAGACATTGTGAATGCAATGATATCTCTATAATAAGTGAGTAAATGCTGAGGAATTTAAGTTTTTTGCAAGGTAATATTGTGTTTATGACCCCATCAAAGTATTTCAAATAAAAGAGTAAGTCAAGGATCAACACCCTATGTACATATTACTAAACTTGTAGTTGAAAAATTGGTTAACAAAGATGCATGTGAATCGAAACAATATATTTCTTCACAACAAATATAAGAAAATTAATTCTCTGAACCTCCTATGATAGAGACTCCTCAGCAATAAGAAGAAACCCTTAAAAGGAAACATCAACAAACTTCTTATAAATTATCAGAAATGGAGGATGATAAAAAATTATAAAAAAGGTAGAAAATAAAAGAAGAAGAAAAAGGCATATAACTATCAACTCATAGTATTGAAGAAACTACATTAAGAAATTCTATGTTCACCTTGAAATAACATGTCATCTACAATTTTTCCAAGATCTATATATTTATATAGTCATGATGCTACATGATCATCTTCAGAGCCAACTAAATATGATTTTTTTCTTAATATTTGTGTTGGTGTCCGAGTGTGAATAACTATTCAACCCTTTTCCACATTTAATTTATCAATCTGGGTGCATATATTATTTCAAGGTAACACACAAAGTATATGCAGGTAACAGTGACACAATCCAATCACCAATCTCAAATTTAATAACTGAGTTAATCAAATAACCATTGTGATAGTAAATAAGAATGAATTGCAGAATTTTAAAAGCATTCACAACAATTGAAATAAAGTATTGTAACAACAATCGAAATAAACCAAAATAAATAAAATAACAACACATGGAAATGACATAGCACCTGATTAGAAGAGTAGGTCCAACTCTCTGACCAAGGTTGTGATGGATTCATAGCTTATAGAGAGAACAACAAATTAGCTTGCATTCAATTAATTAAACAGTCTTCTGTTACAATCTTAGTCTCTTGCACAATTAACTCGATTCACAATTGAAACCCTTCTTATACAATTGTTCAGAGAAAACCATTCTCCGAATCTGGCAGCTAATGTCTACAAATATACAATTGTTGAAATGACCAACTAGTTGCCGAGAGAGAGAGAGAGAGAGAGAGAGAGAGAACAAGAAAGGCCTGGAATGGTCTGGAATCTATTATGTTGTTACAACATTGTCGAAATGGTGTTGTAACCTTGAAGTTGCTTCTGTGATTTGGATATGCAACCTTTGACCACCGGATCTGCGGAAATGACAGAATTAGTAACTTGCATAGGTAAAATCCCCATGACTATTACTTCATTAATTAAAAATTCCAAGAAGAAAATTGGAGGGGGTTTACCTTGTGTATTTAGAGCAATTAGTGAATATTATTGATACAAAGTGTTGGGTTGTGTTATATTCTTTCCACGACTAGCCTACGTAGTTAACCGGGGGGTTAGAGGGGGGCGGAGCCCCTCCTTCGTTGCGCTGATTGTGTAGCGGGGGGGTCATAGGGGGTTTGAGGGGGGCGGGTAGCCCCCCTCTACGGGGTTTGTGGCAGTGCCCCAGGGAATTTTTTTTTGGACCCTATATTAGGTTGGGCGGACCTACCTATATTTTTGTGCATGGTTTATGCACATGGTTTTGGACGCGATGATTTTTGATCCATGGTTTTGTATGTGATGGGTTTTGGTCCCTGGTATTGGATGCTTCGACATGTATAAATGTGTATTGTGACATTGAAAGGAACAAAATGAAAAATCAATCTGGTAGTCCTAGTTTTGGGATCTAGGGGAAAATCTCTGTGTATATGCATTTTATGTGTTATGCTCTCTCATTGTTTATTTGATGTGTTTTAGAATTCGTATGCAGGTAATTTTTGTACATGGTTAAAACCTACATTGATATCATAGTTATTTTGGCTTCAAGGGGATGCCTTTGTTGCTGAGGGGTTTTGCTCGGGCCTGTGGTAGACCCTATTCAGTGGGAGATCTGTAGGATCAATTCTGGTGGTGAAAGAAGATGGCGAGCAGTGGAAAGATAGAGATCAAGAAATTTAATGGTCAGAGTTTTGAGTTATGGAAACTCAAGATGGAGGATATGTTGGTGGATAAAGATTAGTGGATCGCAGTAGATCTAAGTACTAAACCAATGGGAGTGTCTGATGAAGAATGGAAGAAGTTGGATCGGAAGGAAAGATCACAATATGATAGTGTGTCTCATATTCAATATTGTTGAATGTATCAGGGGAAGCTACAACGAAGGCTTTGTGGGACAAGTTAGGGACTTTGTACCAATATAAGTCTCTGGTGAAAAGACTATTCGTACGAAAAAATCTGTATAAGCTAAGGATGAAAGATGGAGACTTGGTGATAGAGCATCTGGAAACATTTAATACTGTGGTAAGTCAGTTATTATATGTTGATATTAAAATTTCAGATGAAGATAAGTGCATCAGTTTGTTGTGTTCTCTATCAGATTCGTTAGATAGTCTGGTTTTTGCAATAGCTAGTAATGCAACTGCCTTGCAGTTTGATGAAATAATCTCATCCTTTCTGATGGATAATATGAGACGGAAAAATATGGAGAGTGATAATGGTGATGCCTTTTTTATACGAGGATGGTCCTAGAATAGAAACAAAAATAAGTCATCAAGTGGGAGATCTAAATCTAGAGGGAGACCTAAATCTCCATAAAAACCTATAAAGGTGGTTTGCTGGAAATGTGGAAAGGAAGGGAACTACAAAAGGGACTGTAAATCTAAATCTCCTAACAAAGGAAAGGGATTTGATGATGCTCCTTATACAGAGGTGAAAACCACCTCAAATGAAGGTGGGGATGTGTACTTGGCTTCTTCAAGTACACATGTAGATCATGAGGCATGGTTGATTGACTCAAGTGCATCATTTCACTTCACTCCCCATAGAGAGTGGTTCTGCAAGTATGAGAAGTACGGGGTGATGGTTTCTTCTTAGGGGATTATAGGAAGGCTAGAATCATTGGTCGCGGAAAAGTAAAGTTGAAGTTGCAAGGTGGAAGGTTAGAACACTTCCGGGTGTTCTGCATATTCCTGCATTGGCCAGAAACCTAATTTTCGTAAGCAAGCTGGATGATACAAGTGTAAAAATATTGTTTGAGAAGGATACCCGCAAGATGGTTTGGGGAGCATTGGTATTGATGCAGGGATTTCGGATTGGAACTCCGTAGAAGCTACAAGGTAGCACTATTGTCGATGGGTGCAACAGTTCTGTGGTTCTTGAATGTGGAGCAGAAAATCTAGTGGTCTCTGGGAGAAGACCATGTTGTGGCATCAAAGGCTTGGACATATTGAAGAGAAGGGCCTTTGAATACTTCATGGTAAAGGTATGGTAGAAGGTATGAGTAATAGCTCTCTAGATTTTGATTTTTGTGAAAATTGTGTATATGGGAAGCAGAATCGGGTGAGTTTCCCCTCTGGTGGTAAGAGGGCGAAACATATATTAGGACTTGTGCACAGTGATGTGTTTGGACCTATGAAGGTTCCATCACTGGGTAAGTTTGTGTACTATGTATCATTTATATATGACTTCTCAAGGAATACATGGATATATTTCCTTAAGAATAAATCTGAAGTCATTGACAGGTTTAAAGAATTTAAGGCTCTAGTGGAAAATTAGACAGAGAAGAAGATAAAGGTGTTGAGGATAGATAACGGTGGAGAGTTTTGCAGTAAGGAATTTGAAGAATTCTGCAAGAAGTGTGGTATAGCACGACAGAAGACTAATCCATACACACCTGACCAAAATGGAGTTGCAGAAAGAATGAACAAGACATTAATGGAAAGGGCAACAAGCATGCTCAGTGGTGCCAGGTTAGGACAAGAATTCTGGCAGAGGCGGTGGAGACAGCATGTTACCTAGTCAATAGATCACCTTCATCAGCGTTGGAGGATAAGACTCCACAAGAGGTATGGACTAGCAAGAAACCCTCTCTTTCACATCTGAGGGAATTTGGATGTGATGCATATGTACATGTTCCAAAGGAGAAAAGAACCAAGTTGGATATTAAATCTGAAAAGTGCATCTTTATTGGGTATAAGGATGGTTTAAAGGGTTATAAGCTTTGGAACCCATTAACAAGGAAGGTTTTGTACAACCGAGATGTAGTGTTCAGAGAGATGAAAGATGTTATTAAACATGAAGTCCAACCAAAGGAACCTGAGAAGATAGAGTTTGAGCTTAAGGAGGAAGAATCAAACTCTACAATAGAGGAGGAATTAGAAGATGAAGAGCCACAAACTCTAGGTGTTAGAAGATTAGTTTGAGAAAGAAGGTAGCTAGAAAGGTATAGTCCATCTGCTTTCTGTTCAAATTTTTCTTTATCTATTACTAATGATGATCCCAGAAATGTGAAGGAAGTAGTAGATTCAGAGGATGGAAAACTCTCGAAAGAGGCAATGGTTGATGAAATGGCATATTTGCACAAAAATGAGGCTTGGGATCTGGTGGAGTTGCTAGCTGGAAGGAAACCCATTGGTAGTAAATGGGTGTTCAAGGAGAAGAAAAATGCAGAAGGAAAAGTGGAGAAATACAAATCTCAATTGGTAGAAAAAGGTTATTCCTAGGTGTCGGGAATTGATTTTGGTGATATTTTTTCTCCTATTGCCAAGGTAGCTTCTATTAGATTACTTTTATCTATTTTTTTTGCTTTTTATTTTGAGGTAGAACAGATGGGTGTGAAGACAACATTTCTTCACGGGGATCTGGAAGAGGAGATCTACATGAAGCAACCTGAAGGCTTTGCAGTGAAGGGTAAGAAAGAATTGGTATGCAAGTTAAAGAATTCTCTGTATGGGTTAAAACAGTCACCAAGGATGTGGTATCAGAAATTTGATACCTATATATGAGGACTTGGATTCACCAGAAGCAAAGCAGATCATTGTGTGTATTTTAAATTAATTAGTGACCGTGTTATTTATCTAGTCTTGTATGTGGATGATATGTTGCCGGTTGGAAATGATAAATAAATTATCTAGGATTTGAAGACCCAATTGTCCTCCAAATTCGACATGAAAGATCTTGGTGCCACAAACTATATTTTGGGCATGGAAATTAAAAAAGACCGGGCAAAGAGGAAGCTCTGGTTAAACTAGAGGAAGTATGTAGATACAATGCTGTAGAGTTTTAATATGCATGATAGTAAACCGATGAAGGTTCCTATTCCTGTAGGTGTGAAGTTATCTGCTGAACAGTGTCCCAAGACACAAGAAGAGGAAAAGGACATGTCCCGTGTTCCATATGCAAGTGCAGACGATAGCTTGATGTATGCAATTGTCTGTACTAGACCAAACATTGCACATGTAGTATTGATCAGGTTTATGTCAAAATCAGGAAAGGAGCACTCAACAACAGTGAAGCGGGTTTTCAAGTATTTGCGTGGCACTAGTGATTATGGTTTGTGCTACCAAGGAAGACTAGGATTGGACAAAGTTTTGGATATCCGTGGCTTTGTTGGTGCGGACTGGGCTGGAGATCTAGATCGGAGAAGATCTACAAGTGGGTATGTGTTTAACCTATTTGGAGGTGTAGTCAGTTGAATGAGTAAGAAACAATCTGTAGTGGCACTATCAACTACAGAGGCAGAATACATGGTAGCCACTCATGCAGGCAAGGAAGTAGTTTGGTTGTAGAGATTGTATTCAAGTATGGCGTTAGTATAGGGAGCTATAAGGATAGATTGTGACAACCAAAGTGCAATTTTATTGGAAAAGAACCCTGCTTACCGTTCAAAGACAAAGCACATTGATGTTTAGTATCACTTTGTGAGGGATATGATAGAAGACAAAAAGGTGTTGCTGGTAAAGGTGGACACTTTGAAGAATACTGCAGATGCATTGACAAAATCTGTGAGCACCAAGAAGTTCTCTTGGTTTAGAGAAACAATGGGCATTGCAGGGCTAGATAAACGACTAAGCTCTCCTGTGGCCCCTTGTAGAAAGAAAACAACAAGTGGGAGAATGTTGGGTTGTGTTATATTCTTTCAACGACTAGCCTATGTAGTTAACCGGGGGGTTAGAGGGGGTGCAGAGTCCCCCCTTTGTTGCACTGATTGCGCAGGGGGTAGGGGGGATGTCACAGGGGGACCCTATATTAGGTTGGGTGGACCTACCTATGGTTTTGTGCATGGTTTATGCACATGGTTTTGGACGCGATGGTTTTCGGTCCATGGTATTGGATGCTTCGGCATGTATAAATATGTATTGTAACATTGAAAGGAACATAATGAAAAATCAATCCAGTAATCCCGGTTTTAGGATCCAGGCGAAAATATCTGTTTATATGCATTTTATGTGTTATGCTCTCGCATTGTTTATTTTATGTGTTTTATAATTCGTAAGTAGGTAATTTATGTATAAGGTTAAAACCTACACAAAGGAGTGAGAGAGAGAGAGTGAAAATGGAGGGGAAAAGTATGTAGATTTGGTACCCAACATCTCCCCCCAACTGGTCTTTCTGCATGACGTCATGCAGCTCGCTGTCTCTACAGGTTTGGGTTGGACCAGCTGTTTTCGGCATGAAGCTTAGAAAGGTTGTATTGTTTGGCCATCTCTGTTCTCAGAGGTTTATATCCTTCTCTCATAAGGAAATTCCTCCACCAATCATTGCTTACATTATATGTTGGAGTGTAATAATCTATTGGAAACCAAATGAGGGGAAACTGAAACCTCAGCCCCATCCACCAAACCCCATAGGTCTGAATGCATGCAAAAAACTGTGGCACTCTTTCTAATGCTTGTGCAAAATTGAGTGCCCCAAAAGGTTCCTGGTTTCTGAAAGCTGATGACGACATCATCCATCTCCTTTGACAACTATCAAGGGCTTCGTCCTGAAAAGTGACTATCTGTCTGACATAGAGGTCAGTACACCACCTCTGTGTTGCCAACATTCGTTCTTTAGATCCCTCAATCTGTAGAAAGGTGGAGTGCTTGTTATAAATAGTCACTGACTGACCATTCTCCCTCCTTACCATCAGTGGCTTTGTAGCTTGATTTTCTTCAAAAGTATCACAAGCCTTCCTCCATTTAACTTGGTTAATAGTGTAGGAGGTGAAGGCTCTCAGGTGGACGTCCCCCATGAACGAACCAGATTGAAGGTCTCATCATCCCTCAAGAAATAACCATGCATGTAGAGTTCACACATCAAGTGCTGGCTCACGATATCATGGATCCTTATAATACGAAGGAATTGTATCGTGTCCTCAATCTCATGGCTGATCTCCTTGTAAATGCTTTCTAGGTAGAAGAAAAAGAATTGTTCATGAAGAAATAAAGCATAAATATGGGCAAGAGGTCAACAGGTCATTACCTATTGCGCTAAGGTAAACATCTTTTCTTTATCTTCCTTCAACACCTCTACCTGCTCTTCTAAGTCCTTTATCTTTTTCTGTTGTTTCTATTGCCTCTACCTTGCTCTATCTAACTGGTCTACATATTCCTTAATAATCTCAGCAGCATGTTCTCGAACCCTCTTTGTCTCCTTCTTATGTTCATTCATGGTAGATTGCCATTTTTGAATTTTAGCAGCTAGGAAGAATTCTCGAGCCTTGAGCAAATGTTCAATAGGACCAGTCTGCATGGAAGCAAAAGTTGTGGGAACATCTCCTATCTGTACAGCTACTGAGGAGACCTCAACCTTGGGATTTACAGCCTTCCATTTATGCTTCCCTATTTTCTTCTTCAGCCGAGATACCTGCTTTCTTAGCTTCCGAACTTCCATCTTTAGTCGCATGGTTTCTCCAAACTAAAGTTGATACCTTTCTTTGAGAGGTGGTCTCCTCTTCTCACACTATTCTATCCACTCCTATTTGAAAATAAATTCATTTCCTAGCCCTATAGCTAGTTTAGAAAGTGGTGGATTGTTGTTAAAGTCATCAACCAACTCCTTTACCAGGTCTTCCTTACTTGGTTTTTTGTCCTCGGGAGCACTCTCTCTTCACCTCTTCTCAATTCAAGAACATTTATCGCCTGGATAGTGCCTTCATCAACCGCCCTCTACTCCAATCCTTCTATAAAAAATTCTTTTTCAGCCTGATCTTCAGGAAGCCCTTGCTGGGAATCTACAAGTGATGAGCCAACACTGGTTGCGCCCTCCTTTGAGCCAACGAATTTCAATATCGGAGGAACAACAGTTTCTTCCATTAAACAACGAGGGGAATGGGTCCTTCTCACTCCTCTTAGCATTGTGGCCTGAAAAGGAGAGTGGGGGATGTTCTCTGCCTAGTCTATACCAGTCTTGTCTGCTACCTCTAGTTATTTTTCTCCATTGCCTTCATCTCTTAATTGGGTCAGGCCTTCTTCATGCATTTCTTCTTTTCTTGCGGTCGAAGCTAGTTCTCTTGGAGTAGCTTCAACCTCAGGGTTTGTCCCTTCCACATTTTCCTACCCTGACTAAGTTGGTGGTGGTTCTTGTGTGACACCCATACTCATTTCAACATCCATATCTATTTGAGCAAGTGATGTTGGCTCTTGTGTAACAACATCACTTGCCAACTCCTTGACCGATACTTCTTCTCCTTGTACTTCATTAATTAAATTCGATTCCTATAAAATAGTATCAATTCCATCCATTGCCTACATTTCTTCATCAATAGGTTCCACAGGTGGGGTTAGTTCTTGTGTGGCAGCCTCGACTGAGTCACCAATTGTTTCCTCTACTTCCATTTCTTCATCAATCGGTTCCACAAGTGGGGTTGGTTCTTGTGTGGCAGCCTCGACTGTATCACCAATTATTTTCTCTACTTCCATTTCTTCTGGATCTTCTTATTCTTTCCCAAATTCCTCTAGTTCTTCTTCTTCTCCTGCTATACCAACAAGGGATGCTAGTTCCTCTTCCAATTCCTCAGGTTCTTCTTCTTCTCCTATTGTACCAACAGGAGATTTTGGTTCTCCTTCCAATTCTTTGAGCTCGTCTTCTTCTTCTTCTCCTACTATACTAGCAGGAGATGTTGGTTCTCCTTCCAATTCCTCGGGCTCTTCTTCTTCTCCTTCTGTATCAATAGGAGATGTTGGTTCTTCCTCCAGTTCCTCTGGCTCTTCTTCTCTAGCAGTTATAATAGTTGCTACTTCCTCTTCCAACATTTCAAGAAATTGCACCCAGGGAACTTGGAGTTGGGTCAATGCATGCATGACCAATAGTTGAATGAGTCCATGATTTGTAAGGACTGCCAGCACTTGACGTGAGCGCCAAGCGGGCTGTGCCATAAGTTGAATATTTTTCATAAAACAGAAAGGCATGTTCAAAGAATGAACCTGTGCCCACGGGAATCGAAGATGATCTAGGATTTAGAAATGATACTTGAAAAAGGTGCTAAACCTCCCTTTGAAGTTATTTATTTCATGACAAAGATTTCTACCTCATTCCATGGATGACGCTTTCCCCAAGCTGCAAAAATAGTTCTGGAAACTCTGGCAGGGGAGCCTTCCATGAGAACCAATTCTGTCCTTGCTGTGTTAACCCATTGACTTTTGTAATGGCCTCTTCTATGACGGGAATTTCTAATCCTCTGACTCGATAGAAATTATTGTCCAAATTTAGCACGAATTCTACCGTGATCCCTTCATCGAACCCCTGCAATCTATTGAAGTAAATATCCCATCCTACATCTACAAAAACCTGCCACACATCTACATTGCTGCGGACCAAGGTTGTATCCTTGGGTTCATGACACACAATCAGTTTTCCCATCCTATAGAAACTGTAACAACACTTCAAATGCAATAAACTGTTGAGAGGAGTGACAACAACAAGTTCTTGTAGTAACAACGTGGTAAAAAAAATGAATGAAATGGAATGATGATAAATACGGTGGGTGATTTCTCAAGAAATGAAGAAAATCGTAGAAAATTATGGTAAGTACGGTGGATGAAATGGTAATTATTCCACATTAAAATAGAAAGGATAGATCAGTACGTGTTTCAAATCCCAACACATGTTAATGATTATGCAAAATAATGGTGAAGATCGTGGAGCGCACCATTGACACAAGGTTTAATGATGGCATTGGATTGATCATTAGTGTGGTTTATTATGTTGTTGTTTAATTATGACGGAACCCCCCCAGCTTATAAATAGCCTTCCATGGCATGTCAATGTCTTGTCCATGGAATATTTAATTAAATCCATAAAAGTCAAGGGAGACGTACTTGGAAACCTACCTGGAGGGAAGTGACAGCTGGCAGAGTAATGGCGGAGTAGCAGCATCCAACACTTAGAAAAATTTTGGGAGTAACAACATCGGCGGAGTAACAACATCATCGGAGTAACAACATCCGAGCAGTAACAACATCCAAGGATTAACAACATCTGACACTTAGAAAATTTTTGGGAGTAACAACATCGACGGAGTAACAACATCCAAGGACTAGCATCATCTAAGGAGTAACAACATCCAACACATAGAAAATTTTTAGGAGTAACAACATCGGCGGAGTAACAACATCCAAGGAGTAGCAACATCCGAGGAGTAATAGCATCTAACACTTAAAAAAATTTCAGGAGTAATAGTAGCAGCAAAGTAACAACACCCCAGGAGTAATAACATCCGATACTCGGAAAATTTTTAGGAGTAACAACAACAACATAGTAACAACACCCCAGGAGTAACAACATCTGATACTCAGAAAATTTTTAGGAGTAATAGCACCAGCGGAGTAACAACATCCTATACTCAGAAAATTTTTAGGAGTAACAATAGCAGCGGAGTAATAGCACCCCGGGAGTAACAACATCTAATACTCAGAAAATTTCTAGGAGTAACAACAAGCAATACTTAGAAAATTTTCAAGAGTATTAGTATTGGTGGAGTGACTGCTCCAATTACTCAAGAAATTTTCAGCTCCACAGTCATTGTGCCTTAATAGTAGCTCCTGCAAAAAGATAAACAAGTGAGTAGTAACATAACTATATATATATATATATATATATATATATATATATATATATATATATATATATATAATTTAAGGGTGTAGAGGAGGAATTTTCTGCACCAACAACCTTCAATCTAGATTTTTCAAAGAGGTGTTTGATGAAGACTTCTTTGGAGGCTGGGTGGTGGTAGAGTCTAAGTCGATGTCCATTTACAATAAAAGAAACATGGTAATCATCGATTTTTACTAATCTGACAGTTCCATTGTCAAATACCACATCAACCTCATATGGTCCCAACCATCGTGAGTGAAGCTCTCCTTTAAAATCCTTAAAATGAGAATCATATAGTATGTTAGTGTCGGTATCTTCATGCCTCCATCGGTGATCAAATTCTCTTGTTGCATTGCATGTTAGGTGTCTCACTTGATCAGCTACATTCCATTAGGGTCATGGATCATCTGATGGTATCGGTATATCATACATTTTCCCTCATGTCCTTTACCTGCTAGCCCATTTTCATACATCTGGATCATTTACAGTCAATTTTTGTCTTTAAATTTACAAAAGTCATTGTTAGGGTTTTAGGTCTCATTAGGTCTAGGGTTTCATCAATAAGGTCTTAAAAATGCTCAATAATGGTCAGCAGTCACATGAGGAGGTCAAATAAAGTTTCAACAACAATAATTTCCATAATCACATGCTTAGTGATTGATTTTTCCTCAAAACCATGTTTTGAGGAAAAACAGAGTTTTTTATCTTTTCATGTACAAATTAGATGTAGTTTCATTTGTTCCATATGTAATAACTTCAGAGGCAGCCCTGGTCACTTTTCCAAGCCTTTGCAACTTCACCACCTTCAAAGCAAAACAAAAAGTCAAATCATTCAGTCCATCAAAGGCAAAAATAAAGCAAACTACCCAAAAACATAGTTTTAAGAGCAAGTTAAAAGCAAACATTAGAAAAGTGGGTTTTTGTAAATGAAAAAATCAAAGCTATATGTATTGTAGGTTTTAACCCCGTACAAAATTACCTACATACGAATTCTAAAACACAGAAAATAAATAATGCGATAGCAGAACACATAAAACACATATAACCGAGATTTTCCCCTGGATCCCAAAACCGAGACTACTAGCTTGATTTTTCATTATGTTCCTTTCAATTTTACAATACATATTTATATATGCCGAAGCATCCAATACCACGGACCGAAAACCATCGCGTCCAATACAATGGACTGAAAACCATCGCGTCCAAAAAACATGTGTAAAAATCATGCACAAAACCATAAGTGGGTCTGCCCAACCTAACATAGGGTCCAAAACCAAAATTTTCCGAGGCGCTACCCCAGACCCCATAAAGTGGGGTTATGGGTGCCCCTCAAACCCCCTATTAACTACGTGGAAAGAATATAATATAACCCAACATTCTTCCACTTGTTGTTTTCTTTCCACAGGGGGGCACACGAGAGCTTAGTCATTTTTCCAGCCCTGAAATGCCCATTGTCTCTCTACACCAAGAGAACTTCTCAGAGCTCACAGATTTTGTCAATGCATCTGCAGTATTCTTCAAAGTGTCCACCTTTACCAGCAATACCTTTTTGTCTTCTATCATATCCCTCACAAAGTGATACTGAACATCAATGTGCTTTGTCTTTGAATGATATGTGGGGTTCTTTGCCAAGAAAATTGCACTTTGGCTGTCACAGTCTATCCTTATAGCTTCCGGTACTAACCCCATACTTGAACACAATCTCTGCAACCAAAATAATTCCTTGCTTGCATGAGTTTCTGCCATGTATTCTGCCTCTGTAGTTGACAGTGCCACTACAGATTATTTCTTACTCATCCAACTAATTTCATCTCCAAATAGTTTAAACACATACCCACTTGTAGATCTTCTCTGATCCAGATCTCCAGCCCAGTCTGCATCAACAAATCCATGAATATCCAACACTCTGTCCAATCCTGGTCTTCCTTGGTAGCACAAACCATAATCACTAGTGCCACGCAAATACCTGAAAACCCGCTTCACTGTTGTCCAGTGCTCCTTCCCTAGTTTTGACATAAACCTGCTCAATACTCCCACTACATGTGCAATGTCTGGTCTAGTACATACCATTGCATACATCAAGCTCCCAACTGCACTTGCATATGGAACACGGGACATGTCCTCTTCCTCTTCTTGTGTCTTGGGACATTGTTCAGTAGATAACCTCACACCTACAGGAATAGGAACCTTCATTGGTTTACTATCCTGCATATTAAACCTCTGCAATATTGTCTTGACATACTTCCTCTGGTTTAACCAGAGCTTCCTCTTTGCCTGATCTCTTTTAATTTCCATGCCCAAAATATAGTTTGCAACACCAAGATCTTTCATTTCAAATTTTGAGGACAATTGGGTCTTCAAATCCTGGATAACTTCTTTGTCATTTCCAACCAACAACATATCATCCACATACAAGACCATATAAATAACACGGTCACCAATTAATTTAAAATACACACAGTGATATGCTTTGCTTTTGGTGAAGCCAAGTCCCGATATAAATATATCAAATTTCTGATACCACATCCTTGGTGACTATTTTAACCCATATAGAGACTTCTTTAACTTACATACCAATTCTTTCTTACCCTTCACTACAAAGCCTTCAGGTTGCTTCATGTAGATCTCCTCTTCTAGATTCCCGTGAAGAAATGTTGTCTTCACATCCATCTATTCTACCTCAAAATAAAAAGTAGTAGCAATAGATAAAAGTAATCTAATAGAAGTTACCTTGGCAACATGAGAAAAAATATCACCAAAATCAATTCTCGGCACCTGGGAATAACCTTTTGCTACCAACTGAGCTTTGTATTTCTCCACTTTTCCTTCTGCATTTGTCTTCTTTTTTGAACACCCATTTGCTGTCAATGGGTTTCTTTGCAGCCGACACCTCCACCAGATCCCAAGCCTCCTTTTTTTGCAAAGATGCCATTTCATCAACCATGGCCCCTTTCTATAGTTTTCCATCCTCTAAATCCACTGCTTCCTTCACAGTTTTGGGATCATCATCAATAACAAACAAAGCAAAATTTGAACAGAAAGCAGATGGACTATACCTTTCTGGCTGCCTTCTTTCTCGAACTGATCTTCTCACAACTGAAGTTTGTGGCTCTTCATCCTCTGATTCCTCCTCTACTGTAGAGTTTGATTCTTCCTCCTTTAGCTCAAACTATATCTTCTTCTCAGGTTCCTTTGGTTGGACTTCATGTTCAATAACATCTTTCACCTCTCTGAACACCACATCTCGGCTATACATAACCTTCCTTGTTACTAGGTTCCAAAGCTTATAACCCTTTAAACCATCCTTATACCCAATAAAGATGCACTTTTCAGATTTACTATCCAACTTTGTTCTTTTCTCCTTTGGAACATGTACATATGCATCACATCTAAATACCCTCAGATGTGAAAGAGAGGGTTTATTACCAGTCCATACCTCTTGTGGAGTCTTATCCTCCAATGCTGATGAAGGTGACCTGTTGACCAGGTAACATGCAGTATCCATCGCCTCTGCCCAGAATTCTTGTCCTAACCCGGCACCACTAAGCATGCTTCTTGCCCTTTCCATCAACATCTTATTCATTCTTTCTGCAACTCCATTTTTCTGAGGTGTATATGGAGTATTCTTCTATTGTGCTATACCACACATCTTGCAGAATTCTTCAAATTCCTTACTGCAAAACTCTCCACCATTATCTGTCCTCAGCACCTTTATCTTCTTCTCTGTCTGGTTTTCCACTAGAGCCTTAAATTCTTTAAACCTATCAAAGACTTCATATTTCTTCTTAATGAAATATATCCATGTATTCCTTGAGAAGTCATCTATAAATGATACATAGTACACAGACTTACCCAGTGATGGAACCTTCATAGCTCCAAACACATCACTGTGCACAAGCTCTAATATATGTTTTGCCCTCTTACCATCAGATGGGAAACTCACCTGATTCTGCTTCCCATATACACAATTTTCATAGAAATCAAAATCCATAGAGCTATTAATCATACCTTCTATCATACCTTTACCATAAAGTATTCGAAGGCCCTTCTCTCCAATATGTCGAAGCCTTTGATGCCACAGCATGGTCTTTTCTCCAGAGACCACTAGATTTTCTACTCCACTTTCAGGAACCACAGAACTGTTGCACCCATCAACAACAGTGCTACCTTGCAGCTTGTACAGAGTTCCAATCCAAACTCCTCGCATCAATACCAGTGCTCCCCGAGCCATCTTGCAAGTATCCTTCTCGAATGCTATTTTTACACCTGCATCATCCAACTTACTAACAGAAATCAGATTTCTGGCTAATGCAGGAATATGCAGAACACCCGGAAGTGTTCTAACACTTCCACCTTGCAGCTTCAACTTTACTTTTCCACGACCAATGATTTTAGCCTTCCTGTCATCCCCAAGAAGACATCACCGCCATCATATTTCTCATACTCACAGAACCACTCTCTATGGGGAGTGAAGTGAAAGGATGCACCTGAGTCAATCAACCATGCCTCATGATCTACATGTGTACTTGAAGAAGACAAGTACACATCCCCACCTTCATCTGAGGTGGTTTTCACCTCTGCAGAAGGAGCCTCATCAGATCCCTTTCCTTTGTCAGGAGCTTTAGATTTACAGTCCCTTTTGAAGTGGCCTTCCTTTCCACATTTCCAGCACACCACCTTTACAGGCTTTCTTGGAGATTTAGATCTCCCTCTAGATTTAGATCTCCCACTCGATGACCTATTTTTGTTTCTATTCTAGAATTGTCCTCGTACAGACAAGGCATCACCATTTTGGCTCTCCATATTTTTCCGCCTCATCTACTCTATCAACAAGGCTGAGACTATTTCATCAAATTGCAAGGCAGTTGCATTGCTACTTATTGCAATAACCAGACTATCCCACGAATCTGGTAGAGAACACAACAAACTGATGCACTTATCTTCATCTGAAATTTTAATATCAACAGATGCTAATTGACTTACCACAGTATTAAATGCATTCAGATGCTCTGTCACCGAGTCTCCATCTTTCATCCTCAGGTTATACACCTTTTTCCATAGGAATAGTTTATTCACCAAAGACTTAGATTGGTACAAAGTCCCTAACTTGTCCCACAAAGCCTTTGTTGTAGCTTCCCCTGATACATTCAACAATACTGAATCTAAGACACACAATTGTATTGTGCTCTTGTCCTTCCAATCCAACTTCTTCCATTCTTCATTGGACACTCCCATTGGTTTAGTACCCAGATCTACCACGGTCCACGATCCACTAATCTTTATCCACCAACAGATCCTCCATCTTGAGTTTCCACAACTCAAAACTCTGACCATTAAATTTCTCGGTCTCTATCTTTCCACTGCTCGCCATCTTCTTTCACCACCAGAATCGATCTGATAGATCTCCCACTGAACTAGGTCTACCACAGGCTCGAGCGAAACCCCTCAGTGACAAATACGTCCCCTTGAAGCCAAATCTACTCTGATACAAAATGTAGGTTTTAACCCTGTACAAAAATTACCTACATACGAATTCTAAAACATAGAAAATAAATAATGCGACAGCAGAACACATAAAACACATATAACATAGATTTTCCCCTAGATCCCAAAACTGGGACTACTAGCTTGATTTTTCATTATGTTCCTTTCAATGTTATAATACATATTTATACATGTCGAAGCATCCAATACCATGGACTGAAAACTATCGCATCCAATACCATGAACCGAAAACCATCGTGTCCAAAAAACATGTGCGAAAATCGTGCACAAAACCATAGGTGGGTCCGCCCAACCTAACATAGGGTCCAAAACCAAAATTTTCCGGGGTGCTATCCCAGACCCCATAAAGTGGGGTTACGAGTGCCCCTCAAACCCCCTATTAACTACGTGGAAAGGATATAACACAAACCAACATGTATATA
Source organism: Pinus tabuliformis (assembly GCA_031772625.1). NCBI lineage: Eukaryota > Viridiplantae > Streptophyta > Pinopsida > Pinales > Pinaceae > Pinus > Pinus tabuliformis. Next base: position 985,683,906 of record CM062812.1, on the reverse strand, counting down.
AACTATTTTCATGTTTAAAAAGTTCATTTGTATCTTCAAGAGAAAGAGAGAAAGTGTATTGGTCTTCCAAGAGCAAAAGAGTCAGTTTTGTGCCAAAAATAAGAGAAAATCAGGGCATGGCACACTGGGTCGTGGGCGCAGCGCATTGAGCTATGCTCTGTAGTGCAAATTTATAACAGGCACGACACACTCAGTAGGCACGGCGCACTTGTGAGGTGGCGCGACGCACAGGGGTACAAGGCCCGAAATTACTCCCAATCTCTTCCAAACTCACAAATTTGCTAAATCCTCATTTGTTCAAGTAAGTCAACGTCCCTCCATGACCAATGAATGAATTTCTCTTGGTGTTTATGGTGATTTAATGGATAAAAATTAAAACCCTACCTCCTTGCATTTTTTATCAAAAAACAATTGCATAGGGTTTATAAAATTGGATTTCTTGCTACTAATTCCACTCCTAGCCATTTCCCACTCCCTCACTCCTTCATTCCCTCAATCATTTTCTCCCTCCCTTTACATTCTCATCTATCCATTCCCTCAACCCCATATCCATAAATTTCTAACCCTAAAACTCTAATCCCATTATCCCAAAACCATAATTACTATTCCCAAACTCTAAAAATTATCCCCTAAACCCTTCTATTCCTCAAAAACCTGTCAGCAACATTTCAAAATCCCTCATACACACTCCCTCCACAGTCCCTCACACATTCATATCCTTAGCAGCAAAAAACCTAAAGACACCATAAAATCTCTTCATACTCATCTAAGAAAACTCAAACATTGGCAAACATGGAGTCAAAATTTTCCTATGAAAGAGATGAGGAGACAGTCAGTGATTCTTCCAGAGAAATGCATGCACCATGGAGGCCTCACAAGGGTGGAAAACATAACAGGGAGGAGCCTACTTCACTTGCCGAGTTGTTGGCCTGTCCTCTTACTGTCACATGCTTTCAACACCAATCTTGTTATCAGTTCTGTGAGATGGTGGAGAGAGTCAAGTATCACCTTGAGTTGGCCAGATTGTTTGTGCTCCATCTTCATAATGGCCAAGCCACTTTGGCAGGTGTGACATTCACCTTGACACCTGAGACTATTGCTCAAGCAACCAACATTCCAAATGTAGGTGAGAAATGGTATAAGAGGAAACTAATAGACAAAGATCATTATCAGCCTTACATCAAGGCTAGGTTTCAGAGACATATCAGCAAAGTTTTTCCTTTCAAGTATCTTCAGGACACATATGCTCCCTTAATGAAACTCATAATTAGATATTTCAGCTGTGAGGGAAGATTTTCTCGTCTATATGCCTATCATATTAGATTATTGATGCACTTTACTAGGGTGAGGATGATGAACCTCCCTTATTTCATTTTCCAGAACATTAAGAATATGACCTCCTTAGTACAAAAGAAGCATCCTCAGCAGCAGTATAACAACATATATCATCTTGCACTAATCAAAATTGTGGTCTTGCATCAGCTTGGTTTACTGAACATCTCATGAGAGGATTTCATTGCACATGAGGTCTTTACAAGTCTTCAAGTACCCCCAACATTTTTTCATGAGGCGGGAGAGCCTTCACATCAGCAGGAGATTCATGAGACACAAACCACTAGTGTGCTAGTGTTTATCACATATCAAAAGGGCACTAGAAGGTTGTTTGTAGCAGCAAAACGAGTACTGTCTCCACCCAGGGTGGAAGGGGTCTCGTTTCCTCCATCAGCAGAGCAGGTACATGACAAGGGTAAGTAGACCTTGCATGATGAGGGACCTTCAGGAGGTCATGAGACAAATTTCATCCTCATTCAAGATGAGGACACTGATTTGGGCTCACAAAGCTCAAGACTTAAAGAGTTCATTCAGGAGCAGAAAGATGACATTCAACATTTGTCTCTCAACCTGGATAGAGCCAAATGGATCATTAATTATTTGGAGCAAAGGAACAAGCAGCTAGAAGATCAACAAACTATCATGGATCTCCAAAACATAAGGGCAAACCGGCAAGCTACCAAGAGGAGGAAAATCAAATTGATCACTTGAGCAAGAAATTCAAGCTGATCGTAAATCCTAGCTTTAGAGGACAAAAATGCACCTAGAGAGGATGCTGGAGAAGGCCAACAACGAGAAAAACATGTTGAGGAACATGGCATGCCACTAGTTGGCAAGAAACATGGTGTGCAAAACAAGAATCGGGAATTTGAAGGCCAAATTGAAGAAAGCCAGGAGGAAGAGAAAAGAGACAAATAGACTCCAGATCTTGGCTGAGGCTTCCTTAGCCCAACACAACATCTGATGAGGAGCACTCAGCCCAAATTTCAAGAAATTTGGAAAAAATTTTTTTGAAATTTTGGGCTAAAAAACAGGTTTTTCTACCCAATGTGTCGTGCCACCGGCGCTATGCATTCAATTGGCTAGGAATTTTGCAAAATGGTTTGCATTTTTGGATTTTTCATGGAAAAATATGAATTTCCTCACATGGCCAAGAAATTTTGACAGGTTTTTAGCTTCCAAAAAGATCAAAAACACCTCAAAAATGACCTTTCTGACCCTTTTTGGACACATAGGAAGCAGTGTTGGGAGAACTCAATTTTGGATGGGAAAATGGAGGCCAAATTCAGAAATTACACTTGTTCTGGAAAGTAGACAGGTAGAAATTTCCAACAAGACCACTTGGAGGAAATTTGGTGCATGGGAAGGCCTCCAAAATCAGCTGCAAAAAGGCACTACAAAAAGGGAAATCAGTGCGGCACATTGGAGGAAATTTGCTCATTTTGGCCAAAAAACTCTATTTTTTGCCTAGTTTCTTCACAGTTTGACTTTTCTCTTTCTAATAGTCAGACTCATGATGTAATTTAATGTGAATTGATAGATTTTTATGTAATTAGTAGATTCATCATGAAAAATTAGTTTGCAACCGAATGAATCAGATTCCTAGGTTTTATAGGCATGCTGTTCCACTGCCTACTTTTTAGTTCTTAGTTCAGATCTTGTTGAAATAGCTCTTAAACTCATGAAATCGACCCCTAAACCCTAGAATGAGTTGTTTTAGGCCTATATCTAGTCTTTTTCAGTCATTGAGAAAGGTTGGACTCTTGTGAATGCTTTGAGCATTATTGTACATTCATTTTCAGCATTTAGCAAAGGAATTGACCAGTGTTTGCAGCACTTTATGGGATTCTTGTGCCATCTTGATTTGGTATTGTGTTTCCTTCTGTAATTGTTATTTTACATGTGTTTTATGTATGCCATCATCTCTATTTTCTCATCTTAACTAAATCAAACAAGGACAAAGGTAGAATACATTGAAATTGCAGTGCTCTACCTAGGGTTTATTTAGTTATCTATGTTTTCAGCTGTTTAAAGAGGACCCCTGATGTTACAGGGAAAAGTGTCTATACAGAACTGCTTATCCCACTAAGGTGTGGTAGCTACCTTAGAAACAAACAAAGTAAAGCTACTTTCATTTTCCTTTATGAAATATAGATGAGAGAAGGACAAAGGAGACCAACCTCTGTCTTGCGCTTGGATCCTAGTTCAATTCCTCTCTCTTCTGATAGTCCTTTGCTACTTGCTTCCTTGTACGCCCAGCTTCACAGAGTACCTGTAGAATCAGAGTAGCATAACACTATACAAGAACATGGATCTATAATCATAAACAATCTAGGATCAGATGTAAATTGACCATACAAATGCATAAAACATAAATGACACAAGAGTATGGAGGAAAACTTGAATATCTTTTATTGATAATCAAGAAAGAGCCAAGGGAGTTACAACCAGTTGTTCTGACCTAGCATCATCCTCTCAGCAAGTAAGCCCTTCTTCACCTCATACAAAGCTTAGATCACCCAACACTATGATGTTGTCTCAAGAAACCAACAGCAATTCCTTACAAGATGCAAAATTCTAGCCTCTGGATCTCTGGGATGAGGGATCCATATATAGATATCTATAAGGGAGATGAGTCAGCTTGTGATTTGATTAGTGTCTTCCCTCTGATAGTTCTTGCTTCCACTTGGAGATTAATGATCTCTTACTCATCCTTGGTCGAATTCAGAGAGGCAAGTGTCACAGGAGAAGTTTCTGGAAGATTCCATGCCTCTCCACCTCGCAGATTGACACTGCCATTTGTCACTTCTCGCCCAACACACCCACAGAGTGTACTTAGGCGAGATGCAACGCACTTTGCCTATGGAGCAGGTGAAATGATCCTGTTTTGACCAATTCTGAGCAGTTTTTCATGGAGAACTTCTGGGAGAAGCTGTAATCAGTTGACCTTGTTCCTTTAGGGGTTAGAACAACACTTTTAGGGACTTAGGATCCCTTGGTTTATGGACATTTTATGCTTGGGTTTGTAGTGCCCAAAAATGTCTATAACAGTTGCCTCCTAAAGCATGAGGTCGTTAATCTTTTTGATGTCGGGTGAAATGCTTTATCATGAGGATCCGAAGTTCTTTCAAGCTGGGAGGAGACCTGTAATAAGATACAATACAATACATTATCTTCCTAATATTTTCATGACCTAGCTGAGGTGGGCATTCCCATGCTCAACTTTCTAAATTCATTTTCATGTACATAGGACAGACAATCGTCTGAGTGTAGACTGATGATTCTGGTAGAGCCATCATCCCTTTGATTGGATGATTATTTGTGCAGCAATGATGTACATTTGATGTCTTTATTTTCCTAAATATGTATTGCAGCTCGGATGGATGAAACTAGATCCGGGGTCTTCAATCTCGTTCAATCTTCACTCAAAGTACAAGTCGATCCATGTGAGAGATGTTCTGGAGTCGAACATGGAAAGACATCGCCTGATTACCAGCCAATGATGTAAGCTGTTAACAGGCGCGAGAGGAATCACCGATAATGATAATGACCCTCAAGGTACTGCAGTACAATTCACATGGTGTGAATAAAGGACTTGGCGTCGAACACCGCGCAAAATCTTTTGGTCGAAGGTCATTGATGTAAACCTATCGTCGGAAGTGAGAAACTTGCCATTGAGGCATGCAAGCTTCAAAGTACTGAACGGGGTGTTCCTAGATCGACTTCTTGGATAATGAGCTAATGTCGAAAAGAAGCAATCCGTCATAGGAGGGCCTTAATGAATCCCACATCAGTGACATGGAATGGAGCAAATCATTTTAATGGAGGTGAAAATGATCTGGTGATATAAGGTTCAGGGTGGCGGTCATGAAAGAATGGAGCGTAAATGTATTGTAGCGGGTGAGACACAAGTGAATTCTCTGAATGACTTCTCTTGAACATATCGGCGACACTGATGTGATGGATTGGTAACATTAAACCCAAATGTGGATGGTTTTATGGGACCATGGTGATGTGACCGGTGAATGAAACAACCCAACCCGACTTTGATGCGGAGTGAAAGTGTCATGTTCAAGAGCGACTTGCTACCCACAAAGTTTCTTCAAGTTTTCTTCCCAATTTTTCCCCAGTCATTGCTAACTAGTACCTCTTTATTTTTGTCAAGCTTGAGGAGGATAACATATGCTTGTTCTATAATTTTCCCTTCGGGCAAACCCATCGCTATGTTTTAACTAGCCTAGCGATAGTGAAACTTGTTCTTGTCTGTTATGGACAAGTTTGTCGCTATTAGGTTTTAACGAGTTTAACGACAAAGATAACTCAGTCCTTTTCAATTTTAGAGAGTCTAAAAAGGGACGTAAAGGAAACTCCAAAATTCCTTTTTCGTCATCTAATCCCTTAAGTCCGAAAAAGTATAAAACAATATAGAAGGGATGAATTTTCGATACTTTTAACAAGCCGGACAAAACAAGCACTCGATCGTTTTGTGTAATAATCCCTCAGGTCCAAAAAGATTAAAATCTAGAGGAGGGATAGCACTTCCGGTCCCTTTAACGAGCTAGAGAGGCCAATGGCTCGGCAATCTTTTCATATTTTACGAGTCAGTTGAAAAGAGCTTAAAGGAGACTCGTTTAAAGGGTTAGAGGACCTACAAATTTAAAAAAAAAATAGTCGCTCTTCGCTTGCACGCCAAAAGGTTTGCATGCCCCCAGGTATGAAATAAAGATTCAAGGTCACCTTTCATTCTTCCGACAAAACATTTGTTTTATCAGGAAAGGTCTACCTCTTTCAGGTTACCAAAGATTGTTCTATTCACACAACAAACAAAACATTTCTTCGGCGATGTCTACCGAAATAGACAAAGGCGAGACAATCCACTCACATAACTTTGACGAGGGAATCTTATTCCATTGTAACTCCCTTTTCCAATCATGGACAGGAGTACAGACTAGTCATATATCTCTCGCGGAAACCTACCCTATACCCGAAGTTTTCCTACCGAAGCAGACGAGGGTGCATGCCCCCTGGGTTTCAGTCATGTCCCCCGAATCACTCGTGCTCATTAGGTGGACGGACTGGAGATTGATGAGACATTCCTTGTGTGAAAAGACCATTTAGGGATGGTATATGACTATTTTCTATGCGTGATCCAGGAAATGAAAGCTGGTCTACGAGCTTGACCACTCTTCCTTCGTGCGGAAAGCACATTACTCTAAAGAGTGATGAGACAATGGCTCCCATGCAATAAATATAGTCTCGTCCAAGGAGTATATTATAATCCAGGGGTCCTTGGACTACCATTACTTTCATATGAAGGATTTTCCCTCTCAATGTTATGGGCATATTGGAAAGGATACCTAACAGTCGACTGGTTCCTTTGTCATAGCCTGTTAGATTTCTCATCTCAGGCAAAAGCGATGGCGAACCAAGCGCTTTCCAAGAAGTCGAGGAAAGGATACTCACAGAAGCCCCTTCATCTATGATGGTACCAGCCATAACCATTCTATATATTTGAGCAATGATTCGGAATGGTACACTAGCCAGTAAACAGGGTCTGCCTAGTTGATTCCAGTTAAAGGCAACAACTAGGTTGCTTGGAGGTGGGACCGAATAGACGACCGGGTACGACTTTGATGAACTTCCTTCCTGCGGTAAAGGAATGGGTAAATTGCCCCCATGTTCATCGGAGTCTGTGCTTACGAAAAGAATTTGGACGGTGTCATCCTTGTTCTCTTCGGTGACTGTATCATCTGAAGATGGAAACTCTGAAGGCAAGATCGGGTCAACTGCCGCCTCGACCTTTTGACTTTCGTCTGGTATGGGTTCAGATGGTTTGTCTTTAATGATAGATGCTTGGGCTGACCACCTGGGCGGGTCAGCCAGATTTTCAACTAGTGACAGACTTGGCAAGAGTTTTTTATATCCAGGAGGAAGTCGTAACGGTGAAACCGGAAGATCGTCCAAAACTGTTTTAGCCTTGTCTAAGAAGGGACAACGATGGACGGCATGATTGCCTTCGCACAGTTTACAAGGAAATCTACATTTTCCTTTTTGTCTTGGGGCTTCACTTTCACTAGTCGACGGTGTGCTTTCAACATGATCATCGGAGGTTGACGACACCGGGTTGTGCAAACGAGGAGACTAGTTCCTTAAGATCCGATGGATGCAGGGACAATCTCTATGGTAGTGGTCTCCTTTGCAAATGACACATGGCGATTTAGGCCTTGATGGTGTAGTGTGTGGATTTTCGCTAGACGACGCTTGGTTGCCCCCTTTCGCTTTTGGCTCCTTTTTCTTCTTCTCTTTCTTCTTCTTTTCCTTCTTCTTCTCAGATACTTGATTTTTGGCTTTACCAGCCCCATCAAGCGAAGAGAAAGGAGGAGAGGAAGAATTGGAGGAAGTAGAAGGTTGGTGGGTAACTCTGGAATCATCTAGTTGCTGACTCGATTGTTCAGGAATTGCGGTGTTCTGAACGACAGAGGTTGAGAAGAGCCATATGGGCAAGCCGATTGTCAGTCTTGGAAGCGACAATGTGGCCATATGGGGTGCATCAACATCTCCCCAAGAGGAGAAGTGACTAGGATTTCCTCCAAGGGGAATTCCTTGGTTGGTGGATTCCATTTTCTCAACCTAATATCAACGTAGGAAAGGGTGATGATTATTCCGTTTAAAATAAATTTTAGATTCTTTGACACAACTTGTTTTTTCAATTTTTAAGAGTCGAGAAAAAACAGAAGATGACTCTAGTCGCCTTCAATTTTTAATGAGCCTGAAGTGACAAGTGCTCAGATGGACCTTTTCTGCTAAGGAGTCTAAAAAGGAATGAAAGGGACTACTCTGGAAATATAGGTAGAGGGATTACCAAACCAATTGCAAAACTGCAGAATACTTTTTACGGTATGGCAGTCAATCTTCCCGAATGTTGTTTTCAGTGCATTGCGATCGATAGGGTGGCAGACACGGCTTCCTATGGATAAAGTATTAATCCTATTGTGGTATCCCAAAATATACTCGATGGTACGTGGGAGCACAAGTCCGTACTGGCACTTATCATTTCAAAGTGGAGGAATCACCCAACCATCAGTGAGAACAACAGTTACCAGGCTTTACGACGCCGGAATACGTCTCTAGCCTAGACTTCTAGATGTTGTGCGTTACGTTCCAAAGCATTGTTAGATTCATTAAATTTATTTTATAGTTGATCTTGCTTAAGAAATTTGCCTTTCAGGTTCACCGCATGATGTAGTTGTACAATTCCTAAAATGCAATCTAAGATGATAAACAGTCTTTTATTTTCTTTGTGCAATGAAAATCCTAGCTACTAAGGAAAGAGAGACAGTATTCTTTCACAAAGAGAAAAGAGCACACACTATATGCACTATCCTAAATCAAACCAATCAAACAGTCAAAATGCAAATTCACATGCATGTATTTGTTTTCAGATTTCTTAATATGTGAATGATAAAAATAAAGCTAATGCGTAAATCTGAATTACTTTTCAAGTGACAATTACTAACAAGTTTCTTTTGAAAATAAAAAATGAAGACAATCACAACACTTTACGATTTGGAAATGAATACTTGCTTTCGACACTAGAAAAACTATAAATTCAGATCAAATACAATAGTAACAGGGTAATCAACTATCAAGAGCAATCACTCTCTTCTACGACTGAAAACGACAATTACGACACTTTCAAATCGAGAAACGACAGTACAACTACTTTACTTTTTTGCAAAGGAGAACTGAAAATTACTCAACAAATACACAAAAACATTTACAGTTCTTTGCACAATGGAGGCGGAATAACAGCAAGGAAAAGGGGTTTCAAACAGAGATATACTGACTACAGGTAGCAAAATTCATGAATATAACTGAAAAGAATGAACATAGAAACCAAAACTGAGGAACAATGCCTAGTCTGATCAGCGCACCTGTAACACAGTGAACTTGAAATGCAGTGCACCTACTACACTCGGGAATTGCGCTAAATTTCAGATTCACAAAACAGAGCCTGCGCTGGGCTAGAGACGAGACTTTGCTTGGGTTCTGGGTCACAATTTGTAGTTCAGTTCAGGGGTTTTGGCTGAGAAAATGGTAATCAGTAAATCAACAATCAGGGGTAGATCTAAGGAGTTTACTAGAGCTACCACAAGGGCAATCAGAGAGTTTGTAAATCAGTTGTTTAATTCATAAACAAAACCCAGAGATTAACTGAAGCGGAATTTATCTACTTTTCATTCGCATAGAAAATGCAGTTCGAAAGCTACCTGGCTCGACTTCAAGCTCCTTCTGTAAGTTTATAAAATAAACAACAAGGAAGATAAACAAACAACCTAGTCGCTCCCCAGCGGAGTCGCCATTTTCTTACAGGGAAAAGTGTCTATACAGAACTGCTTATCCCACTAAGGTGTGGTAGCTACGTTAGAAACAAACAAAGTAAATCTTCTTTCATTTTTCCTTTATGAAATATAGATGAGAGAAGGACAAAGGAGACCAACCTCTGTCTTGCGCTTGGCTCCTAGTTCGATTCCTCTCTCCTCTGATAGTCCTTTGCTACTTGCTTCCTTGTACGCCCAGCCTCACAGAGTACCTGTAGAATCAGAGTAGCATAACACTATACAAGAACATGGATCTATAATCATAAACAATCTAGGATCAAATGTAAATTGACCATACAAATGCATAAAACATAAATGACACAAGAGTATGGAGGAAAACTTGAATAGCTTTTATTGATAATCAAGAAAGAGCCAAGGGAGTTACAACCAGTTGTTCTGACCCAGCATCATCCTCTTAGCAGGTAAGCCCTTCTTCACCTCATACAAAGCTTAGATCACCCAACACTATGATGTTGTCTCAAGAAACCAACAGCAATTTCTTACAAGATGCAAAATTCCAGCCTCTGAATCTCTGGGATGAGGGATCCATATATAGATATCTGTAAGGGAGATGAGTCAGCTTGTGATTTGATTAGTGGCTTCCCTCTGATAGTTCTTTCTTCCACTTGGAGATTGATGATCTCTTACTCATCCTTGGTCGAATTCAGAGAGGCAAGTGTCATAGGAGAAGTTTCTGGAAGATTCCATGCCTCTCCACCTCGCGGATTGACATTGCCATTTGTCACTTCTCGCCCATCACACCCCATAGAAGGGATTTTTGAAATGCAACGCACCCACAGAGCGTACTTAGGTGAGATGCAACGCACTTTGCCTATGGAGCAGGTGAAATGATCCTGTTTTGACCAATTCTGAGCAGTTTTTCATGGAGAACTTCTGGGAGAAGCTGTAATCAGTTGACCTTGTTCCTTTAGGGGTTAGAACAACACTTTTAGGGACTTAGGAGCCCTTGGTTTATGGACATTTTATGCTTGGGGTTGTAGTGCCCAAAAATGTCTATAACACCTGAGACTTTCATGCCCTCTCCAACTCCTCACCAGTCTAAAATCTCTCCATCTCACTCAATTTAAAGTGCTAAACAATTTTCCTACCTTGCCCCATAGAGATCTCTGCAAAACTGTGTCCATTCCCTGGACCCAAATCTTCTTTTCACAATTGAGCTAGCAAACCCATCTTAAATTCAATCAAACACCTCTGTACACATACCTAGCCTAAAATCAGTCATTACATCAGTCATCTCAAGCTTTATTGGCCATCTTTTCCTGAGCTTGATAAGGAGAGAGCCCTCTCTCAACTTGGTAGGGCTAGCTACCAGGTTAACCATGGTTTGATGTTACCCTAGATCCTGCCTTTCATAGCTTGAGGTAGATTTAGGTACATAACATAGTAATGCCCAATCCCCTCTATGAAATGCCTTATTTTTAATAAATTTATCATGCCATTTTCCCCTCTGCTGTTGTATGGTAGCAGTCCTCTAGATATCTATTAAACAAATTTCATCAAGCTCATTTAGTTCTTCCAATCGGTGTTTCTAGGCTTATGAGAGGTCCAATCCTACTTCTAGTGCTGTTATGAGCGTACTGATTTCAAATTCCACCGAGAACAATGGGGATTTGCATAGACAAGTTCAAATGGCGAAAATCCTATTGTTTCCCACCATGTTGTTTTGTATGCCCAAAGAGCTGCAGGAAGTCTTTTAGCCCAATCCCAGCGATGATTTTCCATGGTCTTGGTGAGGATGTTTTCAAATACTTTGTTTGTGCTCTCCACTTGACCATTCACCTGAGGATTATATGGGGTTGTTATCCTATGCTTGATCCCATATTTTTCCATAAGCTTTGCTATCATGTGTGATGTGATCCATGCTCCTCCATCTGAAACTATCTCTCTCGAAGCACCATATCTAGAAAAAATTTCTTCAATTAAAAAGTCTGAGATAGCCTTCTCTGTTGCTTTCACTATAGCCTTGGCTTCCACCCACTTCGTTACATAATCTGTGTAGAATAAAATGTGGACTTTATAATGTGAAGGTGGTTTAAATGGACCTATGAAATCAATAGCCCATATTTCTAAAGGCTCAAGAACTACTTGTGGCTGTAATGGCTTTTCATTTGAGCGACCAGGCTGACCCATCTGTTGGCAGCTACCACATCTTTGAACATAGTTTCATGCATTGGTGAAGATAGAGGGCCAATAATATCCCATCTGTAACACCTTGTGGCCAGTTCGTTTATCTGCAAAATGCAGCCACAAGGGCCATCATGAGCAGCTCTCAAAATCTCATAGATGTCACTTTCTGCTACACAACGACGGACCTGGTGATCACCCCCTATATAAAAGAGATATCCTTCTATCCATGAGTAGCAGGAACTATGATGAATGATGCTTTGTTGTTCCCTGTATGACAAATGTTGCGGTACTTTTCCTAGAACCAAATAGTTAGAAATGTCTGCATACCAGGGGGTATTAGTAGAAATTGCAAATAAATGTTCATCTGGAAAGCTATCTTCTACAGGTTCTCCTTCATTATCAACACTTAATCTAGACATTAAATCAGCAACTACATTATCTTTGCATGGTTTATCTATAATGGTGATATCAAAATCTTGAAGTAGTAGCAACCACCTTGTTATATGCCCAGGATTTAAAGGTTTATTCATCAAATACCTGATTGTTGCATGATCAGTGTGTACAAATGTAGGATACCCAGTAATATAATGTCAAAATTTATTAATAGCATAGATAACAGCCAAAAACTCCTTCCCCGTCATCGTATAGTTTAGCTCAACACATGTTAGATTCTTGCTAACATAATAGACCGCATATGGCTTCTTATCTTCTTGTTGTCCCAACACCACCCCTACAGTTGTTTAAGAGGTATCTATGTGGATATGAAACAGAAGTTCCCAGTTGGGACCACATAAGATTGGAGCTTGGCAGATTAGTTCTTCGATTTTCTCAAAGGCTACTCCACAATCATCTATCCATAAAAATTCTGCATCTTTAGTTAACAGCTGAAAAAGTGGGAATGCTATCTTGGAAAAAAATTCTATAGAATTCCTATAGTAACTAGCGCTTGAATGAAACTACATACCTAAGTTGGTGTCTTTGGTACAGGAAAATTCATAAATACTTTTACCTTGGCAGAGTCAACTTGTATTCCAGCAGCTGAAAGAAAATGTCCCAGCACTACTCCCTCTTCTTTCATCATATGACATTTTGTTGTACTCAGAGAAACATGCATTTGCTTACACCTTTTAAGAACTTTCTCCAAGTTTTCCAATCCTTCTTCAAATGGCCCTCCATATGGCGTGAAGTCATCCATATAAATTTCAACACTATCATCGAGTAAGTTAGAAAAAATACCTAGTATTGTGCTTTGAAAGGTAGCAGGCGCATTACAAAGACCAAACTGAAGGACTTGATAAGCGAATGTTGCCCAAGGGCATGTAAAAGTGGTTTTGTCCTAATCCTTAAGAGCTATTTGGATTGGTTATACCTGCTAAACCCATCCAGGAAAGAGAAAAACTTCTTTACGGCCAGGGTATTAAGGACTTGATCGATAAATGGTAGAGGTAAATGATCTTTCAAGGTTGCTTTATTCAGCTCCCTATGGTCTACACAAATCCACCATTTATCATTCTTTTTAGGAACGATGACCAATGGGGATACCCACTAACTATCTGAGATTGGGTAAATAAATGCTACATCCAATAACTTCTAGAGCTCCTCTTTGACAATGTTCTTTAAGGCAGGGTTCATCCTTCTTTGAGGTTGTCTCACTGGTCGACAGTATTCTTTAATATAAATATGATGAGTACAAAAATCGACAGGGATACCTTACATATTGGTATAATCCTAGGTGAAAGTTTCTTTCTGTTCCCTAAGGATCTTTAAGAGCTGCCCAATCTGGGCCGATGAAAGATTGGGGTTGATATTAAGTGTCTTTCCAAGCTCGATCTCCACTGGTATGCTGTCAGAAAATGTTGTTATAGGAATATCTTCATTTTTGGTTTCTGATCCGATAGTTTCTTGTGTTTCACAACTCTTGATAGATTCCAAAAACTATCAAGTTGTATCTAGAACAGCATGAGTTTTGCTAATAGAAGTGTTGATAGTATCATCCTCTGTCTCATTCTTAAAGCAGAGGGATTGCCCCATGGTAAGCACTGGCTGGAGTTCCTGATATTCAGTTTCGATCCCATCCAAAGACAAAGAGTTCTCTTTTGGATTTTTCTGTGAACTTGGTCCTACAAGGGGATAGAGAATAAGATTTTTCATATTTTCCCCATTAGAAATTATCATGTTTCATGACTGACACCCAATATAGGCATCAGCGGTTTGTTGTGGCCAGCAACAACCCCCCTCATTCAATCTAGTATCAGCTATGATGCTAGATTGAATGGGGACCCTTAGTTAATGTTTTTGAAAAAACAAAGGTTTCTTTCGAAATCGCAAGCATAAGCGTAGGAAAGGTTTCTGAGACAACTTAAGCCTAGACCTGTGTTCATAAAAGCAAATCCTAAGATTGCTTCACAAAAATCAAAGAAATGCATTCGTTTCCCCTCTAAAAACCAATATGCACACCGCCTCGGTATTAATGAACAACATCGCATCGCAATACACTAGCATCCATAAAGAAAAGCTTGTAAGTCCGCCGATCTGCGATGTTGCGATCGCGCGATCGCATATCGCAGAAATGAGGTTGGGCATGTTGGCAAATATTTGAATCATTGCGATCTGCGATATGGTGATCTGCGATGCTGTGATCACTAACCTTTGCGATCGCACGACATGCGAGGATGCGTTGGCAAGTCATAAAAGCACCTTAGTACGACTCCTTCGCGCACGCCTCCCAAAGAAAATCCACTTACTATAACCTGACTTGGAAATTATGCGCTTTTAATGTTAGTAATGAATTAGTTGTCAGTTATTAAGTGGCATAAAGACGCGTGCCTTAATGCAGATTTGTTTCACGTAAGGTGGCGTATCTAATCTATCTCTTGCATTTAAAACTCTCCCATCACCTTTCTGATCAATCTTTCCATTTCGCTCGTAACCTGTAGGAGCAAAGTGCGAAGGCAAAACTGAACAGAAACGCTAAGCGAGATGGGGAAGAAGAACAAAGCTCAGAGCTCAGAGACAAGAGAAAAGACCAAAGAGATGGCGCCCCTCTACACAGATACTGCATGCAATAAAGATGCAGGCATCTCAACTTGGGAAGGCATGTATAGGATATTGGAGGAAGAAAATCCGAGAATAATCAAGGTAACTGCTGCTGTCGCGGGTGCATCACGTTCTTCAGAGGCATCCCTGGAAGATCTAGCATGTTCTTTCCTCCATAGAATAGCAGCGAGGCCAAAGATCCTGCCATACACAGACATGATCAAATGGATACTAGATGATGCGGAGTTGCACCATAGACAGTTCAAAGTCCAGGGACATGGGCCCATGGGATCGTTTGCAGCTCAAGACCTGAAGCTCATGTATCATCTACCTGAGCCGCAAGCGACCTACAACGTAGAGTTTGTTGGGAAGTTCGCAGCAGAAAATCCGGACCTATCAGACACAACTAAGGAGTGGTCAAGAAGAGATGAGCCATTAAAGAAAGATAAGAACGGTATGTATAGCACTCGTTCTCTTACTTCTCCATATTGCTTTGCTGCAGCCATGCTCTGTAGAATATTCTGTAAGCCAGATATCAATAAATTTTCACCTGAATGGCTACCGCTGATTGATGCCGCGACTAGCTCTGAGATAGTTGATTGGGCCAAAATCCTTTCTGACACTCTGTACACGGCGGTCCTCCACTACCGTTCTAAGAGATCCTACTCCCAAAGGGTCTATCTGCCTTTTTATTTATCTGCCTATATAATGGATTCTGTCTTTCTTGTGTCGAAATTCCCTACTATGGGTTGGCAATGGACTACCCAGGACCCATTGCCTATTCACGTCTATCATAAAATCTTATGGGATTCCCAGTTCGCCCCCCATTTTTACCAGATTTGTCATGGGCTTATGTTGCCCATACATAAGATAATATACGATAAAGACCCCCCAAGGTGCTCTCCCGAGGCACAAATTGATATCACCCCCATCGCAAGATGGTTTGGAGAAGAGTGGTTTACATACATCCGAGTTTTTGGAAGCACAGCACCTCCGCATATCCTACCCTTGTACATCCCAGATAAGTTGTTGGCCCGAGAGATCGCATATCAGACTTGTTCTGAAGGTGGTTTAACTAAGGACCTAAAGAACAAAATGAAGGCCATTTGGCCTCAATTCCCAGTCACATGTGGGGCCTTCTCTTTATTCGATGTAGGACACGCTTTTGGCGAGGTGGAGAACGTGACATGTCTCCAACTATTTAAATTCTCACCAAGGCCATTTGATCCAAATAAGGTGGCCCAGGAATTCACAACTAACGTCAGGATAAGTGTGTTCTCTGGGCAAAAAGATCTGTTTGACGATCTCTTTCAGGGCAAGAACTCGCTCGAAGAAGTTTTGTAGGAAGCTCAGTCGAGGCTGTCCCCAGACGACCTCCGGAAATTCAGGTTATATAGAGAAAGAAGGCTGGCTAATGTTCCACTGGAAACACTGCGAATAGCTACCAGAGAATCGACTCCGAGCATCAGCCTCAGTGAACACTCCAGCGCCTCCAAATCTGATTCCAGCGCCGTAAAAGAAATATCTCCAGATCCTGAAGAGTCTGTCCACAAAGAAGAGAGGAACGAAGAAATAATCAAGGACACGGCTCAGTCAAGCTCGATGGCTCAGCAGCAAGTTGCCGCCTCGCCACCAAAAGAAGTTCCCCCTCCCGTCACCGAAGCACCTCTTGTTACAGCAGAACTAGATAAAGAATGGGAGACCTTCAATGAACTAATTAATCTTGAAGGTCAAGTCCTGAAAACACCTGTGAATAACACACAGGTGGTGCAAGAGGTCTTCTCAACCATAGTCAGTAGTACCGCAGAAATGGAGCATCTTCCTATCGCTCCATCCTCAGAACTTCTACTTAGCGTAGAAGAGATCCCTCCACTGGACGTATTCTACAGCCCACAGCACAGGGCAGTTGTAAGGAGACAAAGAAAGAAAAGAAAGCTTGAAGATGCACTATCTCAAAATGTTGAACACCTAGATGTCTTGTCGAAAGACCCGAATAACAATCCAACTGCCAATCTCACGAAATTGTCTCATATTGCAGGAGCATATGCTTCTGTGACTATCGACACGGCTTCTGAAGTTCAGCAACTCCTAAAAGAGTGCGAAAGTCAAATACAACTGCTGCAACAACAGTTGCAACAAGCCAATGAGAACGCTGAAGCCTCCAAGCAGCTTGAAGAGTTACAAGAAGGCTTTCGCCAGATGCAGGTGAGCCACCAAAGAAGTATTGAAGAAAGAGAAAAACAGCTACAGACGGTGCAAGAAATGCACAAGGATGAACCCAAGCTGACGGAGTTTATTTCGGAGTCCATCGGCTTGAACGACCAATTGTCACAGCAACAGGAAGATATGGTCCGCAGAATATCACAGTGGAGGCATTTTTGTGAGCTGAGCGACAAGATCACCAGCCAGGTGGTGGAATTGCGGAATGACTATGACCAGGCCAACAAGAGAGTAACAGAATATCTGGCTTGGCAAAATGACGAGGAAGGGAAAAGAGCAGGGGCACCCAAGATTAATGAGAATCATAAGGAACTGCTCTTCAATAAGTGGGACGAACAAATCACACAGGCGGAACAGGCAGCAGAGTCAGCGGCGACACAGGCGAGCATACTTATCGACTGTGTAAATGAAAATTTACATAGGGCCAATTTGATTTCAGAGTCCACTCCGGGGTACTTACCAAGCGCGTTACAGTTGGAGGCAGAATGGAAGCAGAAGGCACAGGCAAACGGGAAGACAATTCAGGCATTGGCTAGACTAAACTGGGAAAGTTATTGGACTTACTTAGTTAAGCCCCACAGCCAATGCATGACCGTAAGATGCATCATGAACGCGGCCGAGAAAGTAGCGCCAGCTCTTATGGATGCCGTTTTCGCAGCCCAGTTAAGCACAAAAGTTGGCCAACCGACTCTTCTCAAGCCCATGCTTGAAAACTGCAATTTCAGAGACCAAATTAAGAAGTAATTTCATTTAGAAAGTTGTTTTTTCTTGCTTTTGTTTTACTGAATTAGAAAAAGGGCGGTCATTTGAGAACCGTGTCCTAAATTTTGTAATAATACTATTATTAGGATTAGATAGTAGTATTTCAACCCTTCTCATTGCATTGGAGAAGGGTCCAAAAATTTGTCAAAAACTTGTCCTCAGAACATGCACTTCTGCACCCTCAGAGGAGGTTTTGATGAATGGAAGGATCGTGATTTATTTATGTTTGCATTTTTATGTCTGCTACTGATGTTGCACTTCTGTACTCTTGGTAGATGTTAGAAGCAAGTAGAGATAGATCGTTATTGCTTGAAGTCTGTGAGTAAGAATTAGTCATAAATGGTACTTTTATCTCTTGATTAATTTCTGCTTGTATTCCCAGAGCGATATACAGCTGATATTGTTTGCATGTTAATGTATGAACACATGGGTTATCATTTGGCACTTCTGTACGGTGGACTTATCGATTTATGCTTGATATGCGAATGATTTGATTATGCGATATGCTATTCACAACTGTTTTGTTTAACTTCTTAGGCAGAACAGTTCATCTTAAACGGTTTATATTCTTATAATGGCTGAATAATCTTTATTACCAGTTATTGTATGAAATCTTTTTAGATTGCATAATGGAAGAAATATATATCCCGGGTTAGTGTAGATCTTGTGTGTTATTTCCATTAAATTATAGTAGCTTAGATTCAAGTTTGCAAGTCAGATTTACATTAGTTGTAGAATGTCTTTAGAACTAACATAAACAAACTTTACACACACACACACATCCCACGCATCGGGAAGTTGGTCCCGTTATCCCCAGTCGGACCCGCTACTTCAAACGGGCAAGGAGCCGCCAACCAGGTTCCGGACCGGGTGGGTATCCCCCTTGTTGTTGACCCAACTTCGGGGCCCTCAACATTTCTGGCGCTAGAAGGAGGGCCTGAGAATATTGTCTGTTGGAATGTTTTTAAACTAGAAATCCTGGAAAAGGATGCCTGCTCACAGAATTCCCATTTGGAGTTTCATCCATGTTCCTACCTCTTCCAACACTCCACCAGATGTGGTAAGACTATTATCTCAGGTAAAATTCAATGGTGAGAATAATTCTTCTGCATTTCATCACGCCCTGCATTTCATTCAAAGAGTTTTGAGTGCTGATATTCAAAAAATTGACGAAGGCGTTTTATGCAGGATTTTCACTCTTACATTCATAGCAGAAGCTAGAAGATGGTGCAGAAACCTCCCAGTGGCATCAGTCCACAGTTGGGACCAATTCGTTAGAGCTATCATCTTGGAATTTGATTGCTATGAATACGACCAGGTATACGATGAAATCGACCATCTGCGGAAACAAGACGAACCCGTAAGGGATTTCAATATACGATTTCATCTTAAATGTCTACAATATGATCTTGAGGATGAACTCACAGATGAAGAATCTTCGGATTATGATGAGTGTTTCCTACCTCCTGTACCTGATCAGACAAAATTTAGCCTAGGAGTTTTTCATGCTCTAACATCAGAAAACGCAGGCGAAAGTACTGAAAGGGAAGGTGCCCTGACACCAGAAGTTGACTTTAATATAAAGTCAGACAACATCATTTCAAATCAACAACTCCTGGTGCCAAGGTTAGATCCACCTACTGTTTCTCTTTCGAAAAGAATCGACGCAAAAAGGTATGATCTAAAGCCCGATGCTTATTGTGAATCTGATGAACGATATTTATTTGATGTTTTTAAATACATTGTTCCAGATCCACATTTTTCTCTTTACCCCGATGTTTTTAGTAATGACGATCTTCTCCCTCATAGTATCAAGTCTATTCCAACAGAGGGTTATTCAAACGAGACATCACTGGGTTTCCGAAATAAAGAGACCACTATATCACAGTCTACCATTCATATCAAACAAGAGCTGCCTCATCTCCCTTGTCTAAAAACACATAATGAAAAAGAGGAACCTAGGGAAAATTGTAAAGTCTTTCGTGATAATTGCTTTGATAATTGTGATGATATTGAATTGTTGCAAGTAACTCAACTAGGGTCAGATTATAAGAAACATCTTAGATCAGAAACTGTTCCGTCTAACCCTCATCTCAAAGCAAAATCTCATTTGAATAATTTTACTATCCGAGACGATGCTCCTATCTACGATTCATATCCAGAGGAGATCTCCATCCCTGATCGCAATCATGATTTAATTCCTGATTCATAGAACCCGGCCAGTTCTTGTGAAAAACAGAGAGTTTCAAGTAACTCCCAGACGTGCGACACCACTGTATATATAGATACCCAATCATTTCTTTTTCGCTCACTTTCCTTTTGTACAAAATCAGACTTATTTTTAAATTTTCAAAACTTTGATAGATTAGATTCTGGCGATTTATATATAAAAACTCTCATTTCAAACGGAATCGCTAAAAACTCAAAGTTAACAATCAACGGGTTACAAGCCATCGAGATTAAACAACCTATTTCACAATTCGGCTTGTTATCCTTTCTATTGAAAGATCACCAATTTACAAAAGAAATTCATCCCAATTTTTGTGATCCAATAGGTACTCAGTTGGAAAAAACCTATCATGAGAAGATGAAATCAGACAAGATTCCAACTAAGTTTATGAGTTCCTATTCCCTAGCCAACAATTTCTATCCAAGGGGAATTCAATTCTTTTTACTAATGCTTGAGAGACCCATACGGCTAGGAATAATAATGAATCGTTGGTTCCATTGGAAATATCATTTTTCTTAGTTATTTCCTATTTATAATTAGAGTAGGAGTAGCGGTAATTTAGATAGGATATTAGTTTTGCTTTCAATAATGATAGGCAAAGTCAGTTGTATTCTCTACATGACCCTAGATAATAATTGCCTATCCCAAATAAAGTTTGTTCTGGCTAAACAATATTTGACCTTTACTCAAGAAACCTTGTCTCTGGTAAAGATTTTGGAATTTCAGCTCTTGTGAGCAGCTAATCTTGTGGGAATCTGGTCCTTATTGTTAATAGATCTTTAACCCAGAGATGATGTTGAAGTTCAAACCCAGAAAATTTTAAAGAAAGCTATCTCAGTGAGGAATTCGTTTTAGATCAGCACAATAAAAGGTATCAATATTAGAATAAAGATTCTCTGTGAAAACAACCATTATCAAAAGTAGCCCTATCATTGTCGTCCAGAACTTTCTTAAGGAAAGAGAATTTGACTTACTCCCTGCTAAAGGAAAATGCAACATTCAGAGGAATGACCTAGAGAGATGCCATATCTCAAAGAATAAGAGGTCTCATCACGAGCCGACTTATCATAATCACAGATATTATAACTTGCTGACTTTGCCAAAACTGTCTACCAAAACAGGGCAACGACTCAAGATTGTTGCGATCAAAAGACAAGGGGTCTCATCACGAGCCAGCTTGTTCAGCAAAAGTATAAATCAAGTGAATGACTGTGTCATAATTTGGCCACCAAACCAAGACATTGTTCTTTAGAGAATAAAAAAGAAAAAAAGAATCAAGAAAGGGATAATTCTTCTGAAAAAGTTGCGAAAACCTGAAGCAGGATAAAGGATCATTCCTGGATAATAGGTAACCCTGTCGAGGCTATGGACGCCTGCTGGCAGCAGTGGCTCTACCTACGACAAAGGGGCATTCTTAAAAAAGGGTTGATACATAGAGGACACTTTATTTTGTGTTTTACAAGACCAAGTAATAACTGATCTAAACTCAAAGACAACCTGGGAATGCAAGTAATTGGAATAGAATGGGGCTAAAACAAAACATCATTGACGCTTTGAAGTATTGTTTGTTTCTATCTTTTTATAATGAAGTTCGGATTTCCTGAGAAAATTTTTGAAGAGCCTGAAAATGTCAATAGAAAAAGAGCAGAGATAACTGGTTCTCCCAAGTGAATCGCCAATTGTTGTGGCCAGCAACAACCCCCCTCGTTCAATCTAGTATCAGCTACGATGCTAGATTGAATGGGGACCCTTAGTTAATGTTTTTGAAAAAACAAAGGTTTCTTTCGAAATCGCAAGCATAAGCGTAGGAAAGGTTTCTGAGACAACTTAAGCCTAGACCTGTGTTCATAAAAGCAAATCCTAAGATTGCTTCACAAAAATCAAAGAAATGCCTTCGTTTCCCCTCTAAAAACCAATATGCACACCGCCTCGGTATTAATGAACAACATCGCATCGCAATACACTAGCATCCATAAAGAAAAGCTTGTAAGTCCGCCGATCTGCGATGTTGCGATCGCGCGATCGCATATCGCAGAAATGAGGCTGGGCACGTTGGCAAATATTTGAATCATTGCGATCTGCGATATTGCGATCTGCGATATGGCGATCTGCGATGCTGCGATCACTAACCTTTGCGATCGCGCGACATGCGAGGATGCGTTGGCAAGTCATAAAAGCACCTTAGTACGACTCCTTCGCGCACGCCTCCCAAAGAAAATCCACTTACTATAACCTGACTTGGAAATTATGCGCTTTTAATGTTAGTAATGAATTAGTTGTCAGTTATTAAGTGGCATAAAGACGCGTGCCTTAATGCAGATTTGTTTCACGTAAGGTGGTGTATCTAATCTATCTCTTGCATTTAAAACTCTCCCATCACCTTTCTGATCAATCTTTCCATTTCGCTCGTAACCTGCAGGAGCAAAGTGCGAAGGCAAAACCGAACAGAAACGCTAAGCGAGATGGGGAAGAAGAACAAAGCTCAGAGCTCAGAGACAAGAGAAAAGACCAAAGAGATGGCGCCCCTCTACACAGATACTGCATGCAATAAAGATGCAGGCATCTCAACTTGGGAAGGCATGTATAGGATATTGGAGGAAGAAAATCCGAGAATAATCAAGGTAACTGTTGCTGTCGCGGGTGCATCACGTTCTTCAGAGGCATCCCTGGAAGATCTAGCATGTTCTTTCCTCCATAGAATAGCAGCGAGGCCAAAGATCCTGCCATACACAGACATGATCAAATGGATACTAGATGATGCAGAGTTGCACCATAGACAGTTCAAAGTCCAGGGACATGGGCCCGTGGGATCGTTTGCAGCTCAAGACCTGAAGCTCATGTATCATCTACCTGAGCCGCAAGCGACCTACAACGCAGAGTTTGTTGGGAAGTTCGCAGCAGAAAATCCGGACCTATCAGACACAACTAAGGAGTGGTCAAGAAGAGATGAGCCATTAAAGAAAGATAAGAACGGTATGTATAGCACTGGTTCTCTTACTTCTCCATATTGCTTTGCTGCAGCCATGCTCTGTAGAATATTCGGTAAGCCAGATATCAATAAATTTTCACCTGAATGGCTACCGCTGATTGATGCCGCGACTAGCTCTGAGATAGTTGATTGGGCCAAAATCCTTTCTGACACTCTGTACATGGCGGTCCTCCACTACCGTTCTAAGAGATCCTACTCCCAAAGGGTCTATCCGCCTTTTTATTTATCTGCCTATATAATGGATTCTGTCTGTCTTGTGTCGAAATTCCCTACTATGGGTTGACAATGGACTACCCAGGACCCATTGCCTATTCACGTCTATCATAAAATCTTATGGGATTCCCAGTTTGCCCCCCATTTTTACCAGATTTGTCATGGGCTTATGTTGCCCATACATAAGATAATATACGATAAAGACCCCCCAAGGTGCTCTCCCGAGGCACAAATTGATATCACCCCCATCGCAAGATGGTTTGGAGAAGAGTGGTTTACATACATCCGAGTTTTTGGAAGCACAGCACCTCCGCATGTCCTACCCTTGTACATCCCAGATAAGTTGTTGGCCCGAGAGATCGCATATCAGACTTGTTCTGAAGGCGGTTTAACTAAGGACCTAAAGAACAAAAAGAAGGCCATTTGGCCTCAATTCCCAGTCACATGTGGGGCCTTCTCTTTATTCGATGTAGGACACGCTTTTGGCGAGGTGGAGAACATGACGTGTCTCCAACTATTTAAATTCTCACCAAGGCCATTTGATCCAAATAAGGTGGCCCAGGAATTCACAACTAACGTCAGGATAAGTGTGTTCTCTGGGCAAAAAGATCTGTTTGACGATCTCTTTCAGGGCAAGAACTCGCTCGAAGAAGTTTTGCAGGAAGCTCAGTCGAGGCTGTCCCCGGACGACCTCCAGAAATTCAGGTTATATAGAGAAAGAAGGTTGGCTAATGTTCCACTGGAAACACTGCGAATAGCTACCAGAGAACCGACTCCGAGCATCAGCCTCAGTGAACACTCCAGTGCCTCCAAATCTGATTCCAGCGCCGTAAAAGAAATATCTCCAGATCCTGAAGAGTCTGTCCACAAAGAAGAGAGGAACGAAGAAATAATCAAGGACACGGCTCAGTCAAGCTCGATGGCTCAGCAGCAAGTTGCCGCCTCGCCACCAAAAGAAGTTCCCCCTCCCGTCACCGAAGCACCTCTTGTTACAGCAGAACTAGATAAAGAATGGGAGACCTTCAATGAACTAATTAATCTTGAAGGTCAAGTCCTGAAAACACCTGTGAATAACACACAGGTGGTGCAAGAGGTCTTCTCAACCATAGTCAGTAGTACCGCAGAAATGGAGCATCTTCCTATCGCTCCATCCTCAGAACTTCTACTTAGCGTAGAAGAGATCCCTCCACTGGACGTATTCTACAGCCCACAGCACAGGGCAGTTGTAAGGAGACAAAGAAAGAAAAGAAAGCTTGAAGATGCACTATCTCAAAATGCTGAACACCTAGATGTCTTGTGGAAAGACCCGAATAACAATCCAACTGCCAATCTCACGAAATTGTCTCAGATTGCAGGAGCATATGCTTCTGCGACTATCGATAAGGCTTCTGAAGTTCAGCAACTCCTAAAAGAGCGCGAAAGTCAAATAGAACTGCTGCAACAACAGTTGCAACAAGCCAATGAGAACGCTGAAGCCTCCAAGCAGCTTGAAGAGTTACAAGAAGGCTTTCGCCAGATGCAGGTGAGCCACCAAAGAAGTATTGAAGAAAGAGAAAAACAGCTGCAGACGGTGCAAGAAATGCACAAGGATGAACCCAAGCTGACGGAGTTTATTTCGGAGTCCATCGGCTTGAACGACCAACTGTCACAGCAACATGAAGATATGGTCCGCAGAATATCACAGTGGAGGCATTTTTGTGAGCTGAGCGACAAGATCACCAGCCAGGTGGTGGAATTGCGGAATGACTATGACCAGGCCAACAAGAGAGTAACAGAATATCTGGCTTGGCAAAATGACGAGGAAGGGAAAAGAGCAGGGGCACCCAAGATTAATGAGAATCATAAGGAACTGCTCTTCAATAAGTGGGACGAACAAATCACACAGGCGGAACAGGCAGCAGAGTCAGCGGCGACACAGGCGAGCATACTTATCGACTGTGTAAATGAAAATTTACACAGGGCCAATTTGATTTCAGAGTCCACCCCGGGGTACTTACCAAGCGCGTTACAGTTGGAGGCAGAATGGAAGCAGAAGGCACAGGCAAACGGGAAGACAATTCAGGCATTGGCTAGACTAAACTGGGAAAGTTATTGGACTTACTTAGTTAAGCCCCACAGCCAATGCATGATCGTAAGATGCATCATGAACGCGGCCGAGAAAGTAGCGCCAGCTCTTATGGATGCCGTTTTCGCAGCCCAGTTAAGCACAGAAGTCGGCCAACCGACTCTTCTCAAGCCCATGCTTGAAAACTGCAATTTCAGAGACCAAATTAAGAAGTAATTTCATTTAGAAAGTTGTTTTTTCTTGCTTTTGTTTTACTGAATTAGAAAAAGGGCGGTCATTTGAGAACCGTGTCCTAAATTTTGTAATAATACTATTATTAGGATTAGATAGTAGTATTTCAACCCTTCTCATTGCATTGGAGAAGGGTCCAGAAATTTGTCAAAAACTTGTCCTCAGAACATGCACTTATGCACCCTCAGAGGAGGTTTTGATGAATGGAAGGATCGTGATTTATTTATGTTTGCATTTTTATGTCTACTACTGATGTTGCACTTCTTTACTCTTGGTAGATGTTAGAAGCAAGTAGAGATAGATCGTTATTGCTTGAAGTCTGTGAGTAAGAATTAGTCATAAATGGTACTTTTATCTCTTGATTAATTTCTGCTTGTATTCCCAGAGCGATATACAGCTGATATTGTTTGCATGTTAATGTATGAACACATGGGTTATCATTTGGCACTTCTGTATGGTGGACTTATCGATTTATGCTTGATATGCGAATGATTTGATTATGCGATATGCTATTCACAACTGTTTTGTTTAACTTCTTAGGCAGAACAGTTCATCTTAAACGGTTTATATTCTTATAATGGCTGAATAATCTTTATTACCAGTTGTTGTATGAAATCTTTTTAGATTGCATAATGGAAGAAATATATATCCCGGGTTAGTGTAGATCTTGTGTGTTATTTCCATTAAATTATAGTAGCTTAGATTCAAGTTTGCAAGTCAGATTTACATTAGTTGTAGAATGTCTTTAGAACTAACATAAATAAACTTTACACACACACACACATCCCACGCATCGGGAAGCTGGTCCCGTTATCCCCAGTCGGACCCGCTACTTCAAACGGGCAAGGAGCCGCCAACCAGGTTCCGGACCGGGTGGGTATCCCCCTTGTTTTTGACCCGACTTCGGGGCACTCAACACGGTTGCAAGCCAAGAGAAAAACCATTGTAATTAAGTAGACATAGGGGGTCATGTAGCTTTAGAGAAGTAGTTTCCTAAGTCTCAAGCTAATGCAATATTTAGGCCTTTAAGTGTGACTTAATTAGATAATGGAGGAAGTTGTAAAAGATCTCAAATAAATGAGAACTGAGTGATGAATAAATGATAAGAGTCAAAAGTCAAATAGGACTCATAAACAGATGCATGATTCGAGGGACGAGAGAGAGACTTTAGGAATTAATGGAAGTAGAAGTGGACAAAACATTTAGGAGTTAGTACAGAGGATTTAGGAGTCAGTTTAGGATTTACCATAGAACTAGTTCAATAGAACCAATGCTGGATATATGTAAGCCTACGGGCAAAGTCAAAAGGAGGAGGCCACTAACATTGAAGAATAGGCCCATGAGAGACAGAGAGTCTCGACATGTATAAATTGTTCATATTTATATAAAGAAAAGTCTATTCCAGACTGTGTGAATGCGTGAAATTATCTTGAATGATTGAATTACATATAAATGTTGAATTCGTAGGTTCTGTAACTATGATTGCAGGTAGAATTCTGGTGAAGAACACGTAGAGAGAGGAGATTGATTCAAAAGAATCGTAATGGACCATCGAGTCTAATTGAAGCAGCAGAGAGAAGCTCTGGAGAGACAGTGAAGCTAAGAGTTTGAAGACTTAAGCTCAGATTAGAGTGGTGCAGTAGAAACAGTGAAGGATCAAAACCTTTAGAAGAACTGAACCACAAAGAGGAAATCAAAGAAAAGGCTTAAAAAAACAAGAAAAGTGAAGAGCGAAGGAATGGAGTGGTAATGCTCAGTAGCCATTAGATTTGAAAGACTAAAGGTCAAGATTAAGTCGCATCGACAGAAACCATTGCAACAAGAACTGGAATGAACCTTTGGAATAGAGTGATTACGATCGCGCGATTAATCGTCAACCGTCGGATCGTGATCCCGATCGACAGTCACGATTAAATCAGCTATCGCATTTCAAGAATCCACGTATGGAAATAGGCTTTCAATAATACAAAGGACCGATGGATGAACGAGCCCGACATTACGTAGAACTATGGTACACAAAATTTGAAGTCCACCATATATGGTTAGGGAGAAAGTTTAACATGTCTCCTTTGTATTATGTTAAAGAACTGTGGCAAGTCTTTTAAGGTTTAAGTGGTGTTTAATGATTCCAATAGTAACATATCAGAATTGGAGGGGTGATGAACACATATTTAATGTGGCTTGTGGAAGTCTCAATAGCCGATAGCGATTGCGATGAGGTTTAACCTCGGGGACTGTGAAGAATCTGTAATAAAGCGGAGAAAGGTATGTTATGTGTATAAGTTCCTTTGTAAATCAGTTATAAATGGATTTAGTGTTGATATGTTATAATGTGTGGTAATATATATGCAACCAAGGTTATGAGGAGTGATTATGTATATGCAGGTAAAGGGATATGTAAAAGTGCATTGCTGAAGGGTTTTTAATTCCGATAGAAGGATTCTAATGGAAGACTTTAATAATGTCATAAACAAAGGATTGAGGCCTATTTAAAAGACCCAGATAGAGAGGTATAGGTGGGCTGATTGGTTCCGATACAAAGGAACTGTATAAGAGGGTCTTAACCATTTTATGTACGAAGATTTGACTCCATTGTAGAGTTAAATACTTGGGATAGTTGTGTTTATGCATATTGATGCAGACTGTGGGTATGTGCGGGTTTTTATTCTACACCAGGAGGTCAATGGGATAGTGACAATAATCCACCAAGATCATTATGTCTTCCAGTTTCCCTACAAGTCTAATTGTAGATCTGTCAACTAGCTCTAAGACTATAGGGGTAGGCTTAAGGTCGTGCAATCCCAGTGTAAGCATGGTTTAAGAAGTAATTACATTAATTGCAACACCCAAATCTACTAGTACATTTGGAATATCTACTCCATTAATTTGGACTATTAGAATAGGGTTCCCAAGATCCCCATGTTTTATAGGCATAACATTTCCCAGCATAATGTCAAATAATATCCCCATAACATGAATTGTATGTGGATATTTTGTTTTCTTCCCAGGTCTCTTAGAACAATATTCTCTAATGGATTTAGCATAAATAGGTACAACTTTCATGGCCTGAAGCAGGGGGATTTTCACAAACATATTCTGCATTTCTCCTAAACAATCAAATTCTAGTTGAGGGACCCATTTACTCAGGACTAATCATTCTGAATAAGGCGGATTAGTTTGACAGGCCTGAGTAATAGTCAAATGAGAAGGAGAATGTTCCACAGATGGTTGGGTTGCCTCATCCCTGATTGCTTGAGATTCTGGATTCTCATCGTCAAGATGTTCAACAATAACGGGTGATGTAGGAGCATTTACTACCCGACCAAATCACAAATTTATCAGTGATAGAAATGCTATATGAAGGAAGGTTGAGAGTGTCTTCTTGTTGAGCACCCTTATTGTTTAGATTTGGGTTTGGATTAATAGGAAGTTGAGGTTGGAGAGGAGGATTATTGGAGGAAATGTTAGAGGGCATCTATAACTGCTGATGCTCTGTAGGTTGAGGAAATTAAGCAGCAGGGGGGACAGGGCTATGCCAGCTTTAAGACCATGAATAACTTGAGTTAGGTTGAGGACACTGTGGTTTCCAAGGTGGGTACTGATAATATTGAGGCCAAAAACGAACTGATTGAGGATTCATATTATAATATTGAAAAGGATCCTGAGATGTACCTGGATTTAAGCCTGATGATTATGGCTGCCATGGTTTCTTAGACCCCATCAAACATAGTTGATCTAGTTCTTCATTCATCCCTTGAAATACTTCCTTTAGTGCTGGAAGAGATGGACATGCACCGATGGAGTGACTCTGTTCACAAATATCACATATCTCTATAGTGTCTAGTGGACACTCCTTCAATGGATGTTTCTTTCTACACCGAGGGTAGAAAATAGCCATAGTTCTTTCAAACTTCATATGTTTCTGCTTTGTCTGCAATGTGCCCATTTGGGAGGAAAATGTTCTTAGGATATCAGTTTTCAAACTATCCACCAGGTTCCCAATTTCTTTTTTGTGATTCCCCCACTCAATGCTTTGAAAATTTGGATTCCTTGTTTATTCCTTGCAGCTCCCCTTAAACATTGAATACAGAGTTCACAGATGGTGTCAAAATGTTCTTTAGATATATCCCCTTTACCAATGATGTTTAACAACTCCAAAGATTATTCCCTCAGGGCCCGAAGAAAAAAAAAATTCAGGATATCCTTATCTAGGTCATTGTGGCCAGACCTCTAGAGGGTGTACTTAAAATGCTCTACACAGTCCTCCATATTTTCATCCTCCTTCTGCATGAATTTAAACATTTCTTCCTTAATGTTCTGGGATTTACAGTAATCCTGATATTTTTCCAGGAAATCCTTCTTCATGTCATCCCAGGTAGAGATGGATTTTCCTCCTAGACCCATAAACCATTGCAATGTTGTCCCTTTTAATGTAGCGGGAATTTTTTTTTAGCTTTTGAGCATCATTGAAATATTCATATCCTTTGCAAACGATATCAAAATCGAATAGGAAAGTGTTTGGATCTTCCATGGAAGTTTGGCAGTGCGCTCAATGGAATAAGCTTCATTGGTGCATCACCCGTGATATCCCCAATTGGGAATTCAATTGAAGATATTGCAGGTGCCATAAATACCTTCTGATACTCGCTTCGAACTTCAACAGGTTCTTGTTGTGTAATAAATGATGGTTGTGGAAGTTTAACAACATTCCCCTGATCGCGAGGTGAAGAGAATCCTCTAAGGTCTTCTTTAGTCCTTGGATGGATTTATTCTTCTGACACTCTGCTGGCCACTCCCTCCCTGTTTGATACTAGAGGAGGTGTTTCTGATTCCTCTAATGCCTTGCTTCTTGCTTCTCCTGTAGCTGTTGAAAAAGATACTTCCACCCCTGGAGGCCGTATAGGTTGTTCCACAGGATGCCCTTCAAATTTTATGTGAACATTCACCCTAGCAGCAGCTCACGAAGAGGCTCTTGATGCAGCTTTTGCGATAATCTCCTAGATATAGGTATTCCTCCCCAAATCCTTCCTTCCTTTCCTTTGGGGCCCTCCTCTTCCCCTTTTATTTGAACCCTTGTTCATACATTTATTGGAAAGAAAACATTAAAAATTTCACGGCTCAAGACCTAGAGTAGGGCGAAAAAATCTTTCCCTCTCGAGGACAAGAGGATGATTCAAAAATAATGAATTAGCAAAAAGAAAACTAAAGCTTAGGACCTAGAGTAGGGTGAGAAAACTCTTTCCCTCCCTAGGATGAGAGAGTGGGCCCTATATAAAAAATAAAAAATAAAACGAGAAAGAAAAACCAAAGAAAACTAGCTAGGGCTCAGGATCTAAAGTAGGGTAACAATTCCCTCCTTGAAACAAGAGATTGGGTTCTAAGAAATCAACAAAATAGAAATCGATCGAAAAGAAAAGAAAATAGAACACTATGCTCAGGACTTAGAGCAGGGTAGCAAATTCCCTCCCTAAGACAAGAGATTGATTCGTAGATTAATGTGGATCGTGTTCTTGCACCTTGTTAGCCTCCCTGACAATGACGCCAAAATGTTGGTGTCTGAGTGTGAATAACTATTCAATCCTTTTCCACATTTAATTCATCAATCCAAGTGTGTATATTATTTCAAGGTAACATGCAAATTATATGGAGGTAACAATGACACAATCCAATCACCAATCTCAGATTTAATAACTGAGTTAATTAAAGAACCACTATGACAATAAATAAGAATGAATTGCAGAATTATAAAAGCATTCACAACAATCGAAATAAGCCAACATAAATAAAATAACAACACACATAAATGATGCAACACTTGATCAAAAGAGTGGGCCCAACTCTCTGACGAGGGTTGTGATGGATTCACAGCTTATAGAGAGAACAACAAAATAGCTTGCATTCAATTAATTAAACAGTCTTCTATTACAATATTAGTCTCTTTCACGGCTAACCCAATTCACAGCATTGAAACCCTTCTTATACAATTGTTCAAAGAAAACCGTTCTTTGAATCTAGAAACTAATGTCTACAAATATACAATTGTTGAAATGGCCAACTAGTTGCCGAGAGAGAGAGAACAAGAAAGGTCTGGAATGGCCTGGAATCTGTTATGTTGTTACAGTGTTGCCGAAATGGTGTTGTAACCTCAGAGTTGCTTCTGTGATTTGCATATGCGACCTTTGACCACTGGATTTGTGGAAATGACAGAATTAGTAACTCACGTAGGTAAAATCCCCATGACTATTACTTCATTAATTAAACATTCCAAGAAGACAATTGAAGGGGGTTTACCTTGTGCATTTAGAGCGATTAGTGAATATTATTGATACAAAGGAGTGAGAGAGAGAGTGAAAATGGAGGGAAAAAGTATGCAGATTTGGTACCCAACAATTTGGAAATTTAAAATAATAATATGAAAATAAAGTAAAATTTGTATTCTTAGCCTTGGAAGTATGGGTCCTCTCAATTAAAATTATTGTCAACATTGGATTATGAAAAAGGATAGCTGAACACAACTATTTTAGAGCCCACACCCCAAATTGTAAAAACAACTAGTGACTACAAAGCCATGAAGTTATTCATTAGTTTAGATAAAATTCATTCAATTAAAAAATGGAGTTACATAAGAAAATAGGGGACATAGTCTTTAGAGACTTAATTAAATCAACATTAAGCACATCTAAAGTACAAAATATTCTAACAAAGATGGACTCTCAGTTGAGGTAGGAAAGGATACAAAACAAAACTAAGTATATGAGGATTTAAGAATTGGAGCAATGGGTAGTAACACGACAGTAAACCCAAATGAGGCAAAGTCCATCGAAGCCCTGGTAAAATCGAAGGATATCTATATCCTTGCTTTAAAAAATGACTTAAAGTGCTTAATCTGGAACATATGAAAACTCTAGAATGATTGGCCATTCAAAAGGAACAGATGAATCGTTGACCCAAATGCTTAATTTAAATAAACAATTGAAAAAATGTGAGAAGAAAATTGAATTATTGAAAAAATAAAGGGTAGAACATGTTTTTCAAGCCACTACATTAATTCCAACAACTCCATCAACTTCAAGAGTTTCAATAGTGTCAATATCTTCAACAGATCCATCTAAAGATTTAGCTAAAACTCTATTAGATTTGAGTCTAAGGGAAGTAGAAGTGGAGAATCTATAAATAATTATTACTATGAAGGATGATGAAATCCACATTTTGAAAGAGAAAATTTGTGCCATCAAATCCTACCGAGATCATAGAGAAAAATTACAACAATAATTAGATCAACTACAAAATAGTTTAGTAAGTAATACCTTTTTTATAGGAGCAAGACACATTTTTTGGGATCAAATTATGTTTGGAATTACAAAATTATGGAATTATTTTTCATTAATTGGAGATAAATTTGGATTATCCTATCAGACTAAGAAATCCATTCAACAAGTTTGGAATAGACTGGGTGATAAGCCTCAAATGGCCAATAAAATTATAAGGTTTCTCAATTCTAAAACTTGGCACGAATTGGGTAAATTAGGAGTTACAAATAGGACATCATTAATTATGGATACAAATGTAATGCTCCCTCCCACCCCCTTGGACTAAACTTAGTTGAATGGGAGGTGTTACTTTTAACTAACTCAACCTCCAAGGTCTCATTATGGATATGGGCTTACAAAATTTATCCTTTCCCCAAAGTTTGTGGAATTAAATTTACAGTACCACCACATTCAAATTGTCAAGATCTTTACAATGATATAAACTTTATCTCAATATGACCTATGGATTGGAATTTATGCCCATTTGAAGTCTGGGCCTTGTAACCCTCACCACATTATCAAGGATTCACCATGTGTCACTCACGTGGAACTTCTACATCATGTGGAGTCCATTGTGGCACTTCCATGTCACAACACCTTAGCACCACCATGATAATTCTAAAGAGTGACACCCATTCAATCCTCTGCAGTGTTCCATGTAGTTTCATGTTAAATTATAGGGACAATTTCATCTCACGGCTTCTGTATATTCCACAGCTAATGGTAGAAGCACACTACAAAATACCTCCATGGACTCTAATCCCATGGTGACATGAATCCTAGCCACGTGTGCTACCTCGTCAACATCACATAGCACTCCATGCCAGGTGGCACTACAAGCCACCTCCATGTGTCATTTATGCCATGTCAACATTGGCCTCCACATTACTCGCCTCTATAACATTTCCTTTATGTTATCTTTCCATGTGGCATCCTTTAGTGGTGCCACTTGTCATCCAAAGACTGACCACTTGGCCATCCAATGGGGCCCTAAATTCTTGTAATGTGTCACATTTAGATTTTGATGTCAAAAAAATTACCATGTCACAAGTACATGTCATCAACATCCCTCGTGGCTTCTGCCACCTTGGTTCAAGTTCTAGTCACTAGTGGTTCGTGGATCTCCATGAAAATAATCAATAGCAATAATGCACTCATGATATGTGCGAAACCTTGTATTTCCTCCATGGTGCAACAAAAAATATTAGCAGAAGGTGACATGCATTTCCCTTTCCCACGCCCTTTGTCGACTATGATCACTTCACCCTAAAGCCTCGCTGCACTTTTATGTGATGCAAAATGAATACCCATGGAAAATAATGGGAACCCTCTCATTCCATGCTACATTCAACTCACAACTTGGTCATTAAACACCAAGTTCATGTCCCATGGGGACACATCTCCATTCCCCCAGACATTAATATCATTGTCTTGTGGTGACATTTCTCAGCCTGTGCAGGCTCAAACTCTATTGCATAGTTGTTAGGACTTAATCCTCCCAAGTGAAAGCCTGTCGTCCAACATATATCCATGATGAATTTATGGCACTGCTAGTGCAACATTGAATTTAGGGAGTGAGCTCCCTAAGTGAAGGATGAACATGTGATATCAGTTCTCGTAGAGATGTGGGCATATGGTCAACACACATAATATATGAGAAGAAAGCCCCATGGGATATGAGGTGTGATAAAGGAAGAGAACATCAGAGATTATTCATTCAATTGAAAAACAAACAGATTGTGGGGGTAGACAAGCAAGAGATAGCTTGTTAGAAAAATAATGAAGAGCATGAATTGGTAGCAAATGTAAATTTTCCATGAAGAGCTAATTGGTGAAAGCATGTGTTTTTCTTGAGGGAAATGGTATTCCTTATGTTTCTTGAGGCATGTGAGTGTACCTATGAATTTATTTTCCAAAGATATTTTAGTGGAATTGTGATACTTAGGTGCTAGTCGGGGATAATAAACCAATTAGCACTTTCTCAAAGAGTTGATAAACACCTAGTGCTAGCCTTGGGGTGGAAAAACCACTCAGGATACTAGTTGGGGTTGATAAAATACTTGAGAGGAAGAGACACCCAAGAATTTTTTGAATGGTCTAATAAACCCCTAAGTGGCTAACCTTGAGGCTAATAAACCACTTAGGTATTTTCTTAGTAAGATGCAAAATCTCATAAAAGTGGGCTCTTTACTCCAGAAATAACTAATCCAGCTAATAAACCTCCCTTATGAATTTATATTCCTTCTCCTAGAACTAAAATAAAACTCTCTGAGCCTTTAATGAACCCTTGTGGTTGATGTTCTATTGAACAAAGATTCGTTGTGGTGTTACCACTAGAATATGTTGAGAAATCACAAAAGAAATTGAATTTGTTTCTTACCATCTATTGATTGGTTGTTGGTGAGAGAAATCCAGAGAAATCACCTCCTCATACTTTGAATTTGGCTTGGGGATGGTCAGTTGCAAGAAATATTGCAGTGTAGCTAGCCTATAGTTGGGTGAAGAGTTGAAGTCCCTCCCTCAGTTTCCAGTCATTAAGCCAAATATATAAGTGAATCTACTTGTACTTATGTTGTTTTATGAATGTTAAATGTTATTGTTATGAGTTATAATAAATCACATTGCATATGGATGAATGGTTTTATTCTTGGCTTCTTATGATGAGTTACATGTGTAATTGCTTTCATGGTTTGGAAGGGAATTGCATATCCCCTCTTATTATTCATAAACTCTTGAATGCATGATCATTTACCTACCATGAATGGTTAAACTTTTGAAATCAATTGGTTGTCATTGTCTGTGAGTTCTACTATTGATATGTATGAAAATTATGGATGCCTGATATGTATAGATTGGTGGAAATTTGCGTTCAATGTGCATGTATCATAATTTATTTCCTTGTTGTAGCTATGTTAATGCTTGAGATGTCATTGGGGGAATGAAAGAATTATCCATGTTATGTTAATGGTGCAGAGCATCACTTGTCATCTAGAAAGGCTTCATAAACCATAGGAGTCCTTGTGCATTCTCTATTGATATGCATAACTCTTCTCCATGTCATGAGATACTTTCAATTTCTGCCGAATGGAAGTCACTAATTGGTCCACTTCTTTTACCATATCAGGTCTAACATGCACCCTGTTCATTGGATCTCTAGAGTTGATAGTTGTATTGCACTTTCTGCATTACAAAGCCTCAAATGGACTCACTTTTAATGATTCTTGGTACCCATTGTTATATAAAAATTCTACCAAAGGAAAAAAAATCTTCCCACGTCTTTGGTTAATGCGTGGCATACATTCTCAACATGTATTCCAACACTTTATTAACTCTTTCAGTTTGTCCATCTGTTTGACGATGGTATGTTGTGTTGAAGGCTAACTCCATCCCAAAAACAAAAATTATGCCCTCCAAAACTTAGAGGTCAACTAAGCATCCCTATATCATATTATCGTCTTGGTAACATCGTGTAATATCACTATTTATTATATAAAAATATGATCAATATCACTTGCCTTATTAGTGGATCTAATAGCTATGAAATGAGATTCCTTTCTCAACTTATCTACCGCAACCATTATGGCTTCACATTGCCTAGATGTTCTTGGAATTCTAGTAATGAAGTCCATTGAAATGAATTCCCACTTCCACTTAGGAATGGGGATTATTTGTAGCAATCCTACTGGATTTCAACATTCCACCTTTACTTGCTAGCACTCCAGGGATTTGACAATTTATTCTATCACCTCCTTCTCCATGCTTGAACAATAAATATTTTTCATGGCTATTATCATTTTTTAATAACCAAGATGTCCATAATATGGTATTTTATGAAATTCATCCAAGTTGAGCTCATTCAAGTCTCTTATATAAGGCATGAGCCATCTGCCTTTAAATTTCAGCAACCCATCATCTGTAAGTGAGTAATTTTTGCTCAATATTCCTTCTGGATTTTGCTACAAGTGTTCCTTGATTTGTTGGTAGTGCTCATCCCATTGTATTGCTTTCTTAATATTTTATTTAATGTTGAATTCACGAGTGCTAGAAACATCTACTTGAGCCACTTATAGCCTTCTACAAAGTACACCCACCACTTTGTTTCCCTTTCCTTTAATGTAATTGATTTCAAAATAAAATTCGCTAATCAAGGCTAGCCATATGGTTTGTCTTGCATTTAGAATGGGCTAATCAAATGTTCACATTATAGTGTTTTTGGTTGTTGTTGACATTTATTGGAATTAATGTCAACCCTATGATGTGTTGACATGTGTTGGCTTGTGTGCAGATGAGTGTGTTGCATGTGATGATGATGTCAACATTATGTTGGACTAGGTCATGCACTTATGCCAACCCCATTATGATGTAGATTATTGGTCTTATGGTTTTCATGGAGTTGTTGGCATGTGGCTTGTGATGGTCTTGTTGGTTGGAATTGAAGTCAACATGTTATGACCTAGAGAAGGAACTAGGAGTTGAGTAGACATGGCTATAGGACATGTTATGGTGATCTGTTAATGTTGCTAGAGGTAGATGTTGCTGCTACTGGTGTTGGAGATGTTTCTCAGGTGATCCATGTTGTTGAGTTGGTACACTTTTTGATTTGGCATACTAGGCCTTCATGTTTAGAGTTGTAGGAATATTTGGGTTCATGATGATGTTCGAGAGGTGCTACAAACTTATGCATATGTGCTGCAACTTATGCAGGTGTCAAAGGAGAGTAGAGGACTTGTTGGCATTCATGTCAACACTTGTTTTTTATCTTCTAGGTCAACTTGGTAGTGGCACTTGCTAGAGATGTTTGGCCCTCTTATAGAGGTGTCACATGACTTGGTAGACGTTTGGAGGCATGTACAAGAGCTCATGAAGATGAATAACCAGTTGGTAGAGGTTATGAGTTGAAGGCTCTTTTCTTTTTCCTATACTTTTCCCTTGTCGCATGGAAGTAGGCATGTGTGTGCGGCTAGGAGGCTTCAACCAAAATTCTCCAGGCTTGTGCATGCGACTGAAGTTGAGATATGGCCTTATTGTGTGTGTGACCGAGCTCCTTCCTAAAAATTTCTCTGGATTCCTCATACACATTAGTTGTAATTTGAAAAGGAAGTTCCTAGAAGCTTTTAAACTAATTGGAAAATGTTTGGAATTCCTTTAATGCATAGGTAGTGATTATTATGGATGGATTTTCTCAACTTTGTTCACCTTTGATCCCAATCCAAAAGTGGATTTCGCCCAACATATTATATATACTCCATTTTAAATTTGTGAGATGGTTGGTTCAATGTGATAGTGAGTGAGAAAAGGTTGCAAAGAGGAAGAATTCTTCAAACCTAGTCCGAGCAGAGATATATAGTGCATGTGTGCAAATGGAAGTGAATACAACACATTTCTGAAGCAAAGCATCATTTTTCATATCATATTCATGCCTGCTATAGTACAGTTTGTTTGGAGAATATGGAGAAGAGTTTAAGCTATTGGATTGTCATGTTATTTCATATTTGATGCATGGATTTGAGCCACTATTTTTGGTGGAGTTGAGAGCATGTTTTTGCTTGTGTTTTATTTTATTTATTGATGGTATCTTGTTGTTTGATTTTGGATTGTAGAGTCGAGTCTAGTTGAGAAGAGCGTCAAGATCTAGTGTAAAAATATATGAAATGAGGTCCACATAGAATTTGTGTAGGAGTGACCTGATGAGAGTGGAGCAGTGATTCTATAGCATCAAAAAAGGAATATTTTCTCCATCCAATCAATGTTGGATAGTCCAATTGGTGTTGAACGAGGATTGTTGGTTGTGGTGGATTCCTGTGGATGGGTGTCTGTAAAGTCATGTGAGAAGAGTGTTTCTAGATGATAACTGGGAGCAAGTCTCCTAGATTATGCATGTAAGCTAATTGTATATGAGATTGAGTCTCCTAGCTGATGTGTGTCAACAAATCTATGTAAAAGACCAATTGCTTGACATAATAGAGATTCAAAGAATCGAAACAAAAACAAGGGTGGTTTTTTTCTCGGAGGGGTTTCCCACCATATACATTATGTTCTCATGTGTGATTGATGTATTGTGCCTCGATATGTTGTTTATTGTTGCTCTTATGGTTGTTTGATTTAGATGCTTACATGGTTTATGCTTATGTGATGATATAATGTGCTTCTAGTTAATATATGCATCATTCAGTAGAAAAGTTTAAATTGGCGAAAATTGATAATAAGACAAAATACTAATTCACTCCCCCCCCCACCTTTCAATAGTGCTCAAGGTTTCCAACGTCAAGCAGATGCCTCAACCCTCTATGATATGACATCAATAAATTTTCTTCCAATGAGGTAATGCCTCCACATTTTTAACGCATGCACTATAGTTGGTAATTCCATATAATGGGTTACATAATTGCGCACATGCTCATTCAAATTTATCGACTCATAACATAACACTTGTCCTTATTGCATGAGGACTCCATTGAACCCTTCCTAACATGCATCCATGCACACTACATAATATTTGTCTAGGTTTTTTACCCTTAATATTGATGCACGCGTGAGAAAAAAATTCAAATGTTGAAATATGTTCACACATTCTAGTACCCCTTGGAATTTAGCTCCTTTTCTTTGCAACATTTTGATTGGATGCCTAATATTTGATAACTTTCAGATGAATCTTTGATAATAACCAACCTATTGTCGTTGCGATAAACACCCTCCAAAACTTTGGTTACACTTGAGTTTTGGAGACTACTGAGGATCTTGAGATCTATTGTTCTATGGTAACTTTGTGGTCATCTAATGTTTTGTAAAAATTTAAGCCTTATTCTAAGTGTCAAAGTCACTTTCTCACACATGTTATGTTTGCGATGAATTCACAAACACACATATTTCTATGCAATAATAGATAGGCATTGCAAAACTCTTGAAGATAAGGCATGCACAATCACTGGTGATAGTGACTACACAATCCATAAGCACAGTGTGCTATGCAACACATGTCGACATTCAGTGTGCACTCTCCATTGACAGACTCCCTCACTTTGATTGCAATTGTACGTTCATTTTGGTGAGTTTTCTTAACTGTCATTTTGGCACACCTTTGATTTTTCAAATGTCCCTTTCATGTTCGTAACTATCATTTTTTCTTGCATTCAATTTGATAAATTTCATGTTCATGTTATCTTTTCTCTAGCATGTGTCGCTTCCACTTTCTTTGAGCCTTTGCAAGTTTCATTTTCACTTTTCCCTTACTTTCATGAGTGTCATATTTTGACATGGGAAGTGTCACACATTGTGAAAGAAGTGTTCTAGTCTATTTCAAGACAAATATTTGGTGTCAATCAGTCCTATTTATCATATATACATGTGCTAGATCCATTCTCAAATTATTATGCATTTTCATATTAGTGTCATCACTTTCATCACAAAGTGTATCTTAAGTGTCTCATCTTGTTGAAGGGAGTCAATTGTAATTCTTGAAGGGCAGTTCGGATGAACTCTTGATCTGAAAATGGGGCACTTAGGCTTCTTGTCTAACTTACAAGAACCTCTCCCACTTCCAAAGCTTAAATATTCCCAAGTCTTTATGATTAACTAATGCAGAATTAAATATGTACTTGACAATATAGGTGTATGCCTATGTCTAGTTTAGAAGTATTTATGTGCTTTAAGTTAATGTGCTTCAGCTGATATATGAATACATATAATAGTAAATAATGTAGCAGTAAAACAAACACATAAGACAACAATTTAATTACGATTTACCCCAAAACGATTGGGCTACATCTCCATGAGCTCTAGTCAACTCAACTAGGCTCTCTAGGATTATGGCAAAGTCCTTTTTACAAGCTCTTGGCTCAACTCCACTGTTTTACATAGAAACAATGGGTTTAGACACCATTTTATCCCTGGCTCTTGAAGCTCTCAGCTTTCTGGCCCTTAGCTCTGGCTCTGGCTCTTGGCTCTGGCTCTAGCTCTGGCTCTTCGTCTCTGGCTTTGGCTCTAGCTCTTTAGCTCTGGCTTCTTCGGCTTTGGCTTTGGCTTTTTGAAACCTTCAGCTCTCTGGATTTTCACTTAACCTCCAAGTGACCCCAAAGACTACCTCAGATGCTCTACACAGTAGTTTTTCACTCCCTCTCTGCTCTCTTCCCTCAGCTTGCTATCAATTGAGCTCTCTACCTCCTTTGAGGTATTGTTCCGTCTTTTTGGCTACCCTAGTTGTTTCTCTGCGTTTCATTATCCCTCTGCGGCTCTGCAGCTTCTCTAATCCTTGTCGGTTAGACTGGCCATCTGGCTCTTCAGCTCCGTGGCTTCAAAATTTTCCTATAAAAACGCTTGCTGTAGTGTGGCATGATGATTAGGAGCGGTTGCAGAGGTTTTGGGGCCGTTTCATAGGCAAAAACCTGAAAACTGAGAAAAATCCATTACATAGAGATTTCTGGAAAAATACACTATCGGGCGGGACTTTCGGACTTGAAATCCCATTCAATCGCCCCTAATCCCTATCAGGTCCACCATTAGGCAGTATATTGCATCCCATTAGTGTATTGGGAAAAATCCCAAATACACGGGAAAATGATGAAAACCCCATCAAAGGCCCTTCTATCAGACTTCAAATATTATCTCATCCACCCTAATATCACATCGGGTCTACCTTGGATCACTTTCACAGCTCCACCGTTGATCTAGGTGATCTCCAATCCAACAGTCATCATGCAATTTCAGGTGGCTTAAGGATACAAAGGTTACCCTCCTGAAAATTCGGTTTTCCTCTCTCCTCTGCCAGCCACGTGTCAATCAATCTGTGGGATCGAGCGGAGCCAACCCAAAACTTCTTTTCGCCTAAGGCCTACCCATAATTCTGCCTTTACGGAACTCAAATAATATAGGTCCACCTCTAAAATTCCTTTTGGGTCCATTTTTATCACTTCCCTTTGTATTTCGGTTTTTACACCGAAAAGAGGCGATACACAGAAATGCCCCTTTATGGTGGAACTCAAATGTTATCACCCCGGGTTTATAAAACCCATTGGGTTCGGCTTGTAAGCACCCCTTTATATCACTGCAACGCAATGTTGTGATGCGATATATCGCATTGGCCCGGGGGTTCATCCTTTGCCTCATGGCATCGCCGACACCGATCCGCCAATATCGGCAATCACAATATCGCATTGGCCCGGGGTCCTTACCTTAGGTTATGTGCATGTGCCTACCTCCAACCCGATATGTCGGGGATCGACAATTGGGGGTTTCTCCCTTTCCTGCTTAATTCCACCTCTTTGACTCTTCTTCAATGCGATTTCCCTTTATAAGGGTTTTTTTCCATTTTTACGGGATTTTGCCTCTTTTTCCAAAGAACAAAGGCATCTTCTTTCTTCGATAACTTCTGCATCCTAAGTCCACCTTTTCCCCATTCAAGTTGCAGTAGATTTAGAATGAAAATATCTCTGTAATGGGGCTATGTCCAGGAACTTCCTTGGAATTTCATTTTCCTCTATGAGGAACACTTAGACTTAGGAGTCTATCCAAAATCCATTTTGGATCACGCCTTCCCACTAAAAGAACTTTTGGTCTCCAAAATACTGATATACTGATCTGAAGATTAAATGAGAGTAACAACACCCTCTTCTTTCAGCCTCCACACACTTGCCTTGCATAGTGCCTCTGAACCAAAGTCTCTGACCACTTCCCTTCTTGGATGGGTTGGCCTTCCTAGGAAGAACTGTCTTCCTCCTTGCCTTCCTGCAGAACTTCTGCTGAAATGGGCACAAAAAGTGGTTTGAAATTCTTTGCCTTGATCATTGAACAAAGGTGGCTCAAACAAATGTGAAGTACATCTGCTCCACAAAACTTTCATTTCATTTATACCTGTTTGAAAAGCTGTCAACAATAACTGTTAACAACAACAGAAATACAGACAACAATTGGATGGCCTAAACTCATGCTTCAACAAAAGAAACATATTTCACCTCTCGTGAACACCTCCATGTCTTACATCTACATACAAATGATGGACTAGATAACAAGCCCACAAAACATGCCTTTAAAGGACCCTTCAAGTCAAGCATGTAGAAAAAGACCATTAGGACTCTTTTTCAAAAGATGAAACACTTCATCATTATCTCCATTTGGAGACCATATCAACTTTTCTCAAGTCAATATCACATGCATGTTACAACAAAGCAGTCAACCCTTCAAGTTAATTACACATACATGTTCAAATACAAGGAAATCATCAACATCCCTGTGTTCATGATTATCAAGCTTATGCATGCATTTCATCCTTCAACTTTCCCTGAAGCACACTATACTTTCAAATCTGAAATGAAATATAATGTTGCAGCAACAAAGTGAGTCTCGTACTCAACTTCTCCATTCACCTTCTTGGTAAAATCCTTTGTTTGCACATCAACTTCTACATGTGAATCATCCTGAGACACACCAGTCATGGAATCTTCCTTTCCATTTCTGCCATCTTCTCTTTCCACTTTCTTCAACTTTTGTGGAAGCATTGTTGGATTCAGAGTCCAACACTTTTCAACAAGATGCCCTTGCTTATGGCAGTAATTGCACTGCATGTGCATCCTCTTTACAACATACTTTGCCTTGTCCAATGGACCTTTGGCTTCTTGCTTCCTTTCCTTCAAAAGTTTCTTGTATGTGGCCATTCTCTTCGAACATCTAGAAACATTATGGTTATCCAAACCACAAAAGGAACAAGCAATTCTTTTCCCATCTCTATGTGGAAATTTATCATGCTTTGCAAAATCAAAAGGAAGATGATTAGAACCAGATTTATACCTTTCTCTTTCAACTTTATTACCTTCATGAGGAGGTGAATCAAATGAAGAAGTGGCTCCCTTTGGAACAACATCAATCTCTTCAAGGCTGTTAGAGTCTCCCCAACTCTCTGGTTCAAGTGTGTGCTTCTGAACACCTGCATCCTGCAAATGATGTTTCAAGCTATTGCATTCCTCCTAAATACAATCTTCACACTCTACAATGCAACTCCTTTTTGGAGCTGTTTTAATGGCCTTCATGGCAGCATTGGAACTTTATCCATAAGCTTGTCCATAGCCAAGACCCAAATACTTAGGCCTTTCCTCAACCATTATTGGTTCAATAATACCTTGTGCATGCTTACCCAAGACATTTCCTTCATAGCCCATCTTGGACATTATCTTGGAACCTATGCCTCTGGTATGTTTTTCAAAAGAACCAATATAAGCATTCTTAGAGGAAATTGAAGACAAACTGGAATTATTTACCTCTTATTCAAGCTGATACTTGACCAAGGCTTCTTGTGCAACAAAGATTTGTTCCTCCAACTCATGCATCCTTTACAGGTTCATATTTGCAATATGAAGTTGCCTCTCCATTTCCTGCAATTTGTCATAAAGCAACTGCTTCTCTTCCTCCGTGGAATTCAACTGCTCTCTAAGTATGTTGCTCTTCCTTTCATCCACGCAAATTTCTCTCACCATATCCATCATGGTGGTCAAATATTCCTTCATGTCCTCATCAAAGAGTCTTGTGAAGAAAGAAGAATTTGAGGAGTCAATTGTAGGAGTTGTCATTATACCAATGAACAAAAGAACTTCTAACAAGATTAATAAAGAGCTTATCCAGCAACCTTTTGCAGCAAACCTCTTGTGCTTCAAGGATTGCTTTGAGGTCCTTTGGGATAAGAAGAATGCCTTCAACCCTTCTTCCTTCTTGTCCTTCTTGGATTGAGCTATCAATAGATTTCCCTTAACCTCTACAAACTCAAAAAATAGT
This sequence comes from Pinus tabuliformis, assembly GCA_031772625.1. Classification (NCBI taxonomy): domain Eukaryota; kingdom Viridiplantae; phylum Streptophyta; class Pinopsida; order Pinales; family Pinaceae; genus Pinus; species Pinus tabuliformis. Next base: position 985,639,232 of record CM062812.1, on the reverse strand, counting down.
CAGTCTGCAACAAACATACAATCAATCAGACAATTAATCCTTGACTGCCCAAACACCTTCTGGACAAGCAATATTTTCTTTGTCAATCAATCATTCTGATATAACCTTCTTTGAAGGTGTGGTTAATCAATCTCAAGCTCTGATACCACTTGATCTGAAAATGGGGCACTTAGGCTTCTTGTCTAACTTACAAGAACCTCTCCCACTTCCAAAGCTTAAATATTCCCAAGTCTTTATGATTAACTAATGCGGAACTAAATATGTGCTTGACAATATAGGTGTATGCTTATGTCTAGTTTAGAATTGTTTATGTGCTTTAAGTTAATGTGCTTCAGCTGATATATAAATACATATATCAGTAAATAATGCAGCACTAAAACAAACACATAAGACAACAATTTAATTAGGAGTTCACCCAAAACTCTTGGGCTACATCTCCGTGAGCTCTAATCAACTCAACTAGGCTCTCTAGGATTATGTCAAAGTCCTTTTTACAAGCTCTTGGTTCAACTCCACTGTTTTACACAAAAACAATGGGTTTAGACACCATTTTATCCTGGGCTCTTGAAGCTCTCGGCCTTCTAGCCCTCGGCTCTGGCTCTGGCTCTGGATCTTGGCTCTAGCTTTGGCTCTTCGGCTCTGGCTCTTCGATTCTAGCTTCTTTGGCTCTAGCTTTGGATTTCTACAACCTTCAACTCTCTGGCTTTTAACTTGACCTCCAAGTGACCCCAAAGACTCCCTTAGCTACTCTATGCAGTAGCTTTTCACTCCCTCTCTGCTCTCTACCCGTAGCTTGTTCTCAATCAAGATCTTTGCCTCCTTTGAGGTACTTTTCTAGATTTTTGGCTACCCCAGTTGTTTCTCTGTGTTTCATTATCCCTCTGTGGCTCTACGGCTTCTCTGCTACCTATCAGTTATACTGGCCATATGGCTCTACAACTCCGTGGCTTCAAAATGCATCATTTCCTATAAAAATGCCTACTGCAGTGTGGCATGATGATCAGGAGCGGTTACAGAGGTTTTGGGGCCATTTCATAGGCAAAAACCCGAAAACTAAGAAAAATCCATTACACAAAGATTTCTAGAAAAATACATTATCGAGCGGGACTTTCGGACTTGAAATCCCATTCAATCACCCCTAAATCCATATCAGGTCTGCCATTAGGCAGTATATCGCATCACATTAGTGTATTGGGCAAAATCCCAAATACACGGGAAAATGATGAAAAACCCGTCAAGGGCCCTTCTATTGGACTTCAAATATTATCGCATCTGCACTAATATTGCATCAGGTCTGCCTTGGGTCGCTTTCACTACTCCACCGTCGATCTGGGTGATCTCCAATCCAATGGTCATCATGCGATTTTTGGTGGCTTAACGATACAGAGGTTACCCGCCCGAAAAGGTGGTTTTCCTCTCTCCTCCTCCAGCCACATGTCAACCAGTCTGTGGGATCGGGCAGAGCCAGCCCAAAACCACTTTCCTCCTAAGGCCCACTCAAAATTCCACCTTTACGGAACTCAAATAATATAGGGCCACCTCTAAAATTCCTTTCTAGTCCATTTTTATCGCTTCCCTTTGTATTTTGGTTTTTACACCGAAAAGCGTCGATACACAAAAATGCCCCTTTATGGTGAAACTCAAATGTTATCAGCCTAGGTTTATAAAACCCATTGGTTCCAGCTTGTAAGCACCCCTTTATATCACTGCGACACGATGTTGTGATGCAATATATTGCAATTACAAGTCACATTGGTTCGGGGGTCCGTCCTTTGCCTCGTGGCATCGCCGACGCCAATCCATCGATATCGGCGATCAAAATATCGCATCGGCCCAAGGTCCTTGCCTTAGGTTATGTGCATGTGCCTATCTCCGACCCGATATGTCGGGGATCGAAAATCAGGGGTTTCTCCCCTTTCTGCTTAAGTCCACCTCTTTGACCCTTCTCTGATGTGATTTCCCTTTATAAGGGTTTTTTTTTGCCATTTTAGGGGATTTTGCGTCTTTTTCCAAATAACAAAGGCATCTTCTTTCTACAGTAACTTCTGCATACTAAGTCCATTTTTTCCCATTCAAGTTGCAGTAGATTCAGAATGAAAATATTTCTGTAATGAGGCTATGTCTAAGAACTTCCTTGGACTTTCATTTTCCTCTGTGAGGAACAATTAGACTTAGGAGTCTATCCAAAATCCATTTTGCATCAACTCTCCTACACTACTATGTTGTATTCATAATAAATACATTCATTAGACATATTCCCTAAGTCTTGAGAACTGTCGCACAAGTGTCATCATTGTCATTGAAATGTGTACCCAAAGTGTCGCACTTGAAGGAGAGTGTTGTTTTCCTGTCACATTAAGGGGATAATGTTGTTTCTGAGTGTTGAGTTTTCTATGTTGTTTCGTTGATTATTTTAAGTGTTTGGTCATGTTCAAGTCTTACATTTTTTCATATCTTCTTCACTGATCCCACACTTATTCAAATTATGGAAGAATCCTTTGCTCAATCAACTTGACCTCACTAAGCCTCCTTGAATTGTGCATTGTGCAGTAACAAGCCTCAAGTTGATCCCTTGCCTCCTAGAACTGTGAAATGTGTAATTATGCCTCCAATGATTGCACATTGTGCAGTCGTAGTACTCAATGATTTCCTCGCTTCCCTAAGAAAATGCACAATCCTGCCTCCCAGCTATTCCCTTGCTCCATATTGCACAGTCTCAATCATCAAGCTTGAGGTCATCTCCCTTGAAAACTAAGCATTGCGTAGTCTCAAGGGTCAATATTGCCTCACTTAGCTCCTAAACTACATCCCAGGCCTCTAGAAATGCACATTGCATAGTCTCAAGTTTCATTCCATCACTCTTAACCCTTGGAACTACACACTGCGCAATCCTAGAGTCTTCCTCTCAATCCAACACCCAATTCCATCTCAATCAACGTTTTCATGAATTAAGTTAGACTAGGAGATTTCTGGACTGATGTCCTCTTATCATAAGTGGAATTTACTTGCAGGTATTATATCTTGACATGAAAGGATGATGCTCGAAGATGAGGAGAAGGAGATTATGCCAAACGACACTTGTGAAGTTGAATCCATGAAGAGGTCATCAAGCAAGAATATGAAGGAACACCAATTTATGACAGAAGACCAAAGATCAGGACCGCATGAATACTCCATACCATTCAATGCCTTGGAGGGTGAAGATGAATAACAAAGACTATATTTCATGAAGATGAAGTACTAAACAAACCTCTCATGAATATTGAAGGAAAATAAACAACAGAAACGACTTGACATTTCAACTTCATCATGAAATCCATATTATTATTGTCAAGTTGTGATTTGTACCAGTTACATCATAATGTCATGTGCATCCATGTGTCTTTCCACATCATTTGTGGATGTAATGATGTTATTATCAAAAGGAAAGGATAAAATGTAATTTGTGGACTTCTAAGAGTCATATGTGGAATATGAATAGTCACATGGTCATATATGGACAAAAGAGTCTTTAGGAAAATTTCAAAAGTTGTATAGAATTCAAAAGGTCACATTAGAAGTCTAAGACTCATGAGGGAAGCTGAAGAGTCATGGGAATATAAAAGGTGATTCCTCTTGTTATAAATACACCCTCATTAGTCAAGAAAAGGGAGTTTGTAGGCTTAACCTTTGGAGAGCTAGCCTTGGCTTCTCTAGTTTAGCATAGGAGAGAATATTATTCTTTGGAGAAGTAAGAAGTGACTAAATTCTCCGCTATTGGAGCCAACATCTTGTTGTTGTAACTGTGTACTCGGCTATTTCACCTAATAATCAAAATCTCGATGAGACAACAGATTTTCATGCATGTATCGTGAATATAGTAAGACTATTCTTTATATGTTTCTGGTATATGTTTTGTTCACATGTACTAAGGAAATTGAACTATTTTGGTGGCTTTGGTAGTTATCTTATTAAATGTGCATTGTATTTTCTTTAATAATCGTCGTGCCTGTGTGAAATACCTCACTAGATAATTAACAAATATTTTAATTCTCTTGTGCATCTCTCTTAGGTTAGTATTATTACTTCCTTCCAAAGCCTCACTTCCCTCTCTCCCCTTGTGAAAGTCTCCTTTTACACGTTGCAAGGTGTTCCATAGTGCCAAGTTTTTGTTGATTTCAAAGGTTAGTGCATACTCTCTTATGTTATTCATTGCAGACGAGGAAAACCTTTAAGATATGGTGGCTAGGCTGATACTGCAGATGCGGCTCCCACTCCAAATGGTGTGAGGTATAATTGGGACTTCGCATCAGGGATATCCCCTTGGTTGATGGATTTCCAACACCCTCAATAATTTGCGATAGAAGAACGGTGAGATGACAAGATGTGCATATTGAGTATGTTTTGAATATCTTTTTTTAAAATGCTCATTCCCAAATCATAGTCATGTGGTGTTTCGCTAATAAATATGATGGTAAAATTTTAATCCCCTATGAGTCTCTTTATAACTTGTCTCAATTAAAATTTGATGGCGATGGTGAAATATCCATAGCTAAGCACATCTCTAATTTTCTCTATTTTTGTGAATTTTATAAAATCTATTATGATAATGTTTCTCTTATACTTTTGTCCTTACCCTTGAAGTTCAAGTTAACTGATGGTGTCATACCTTACCATCTTCTTCAATTCATTCTCTTGAACACCTTATCACAGAGATTCATTTAGCATTTGATAAGTATGATTACAAATATGTTCTTAAAAGGATTAGTTAACTAAGAATGAACCCTAGTGAGTCTATTGAGGATTTTGTTAATCAATTCCTTCACCTTTGCTATGAATTTCCTAAAGGGATTCGTTTAAATTTTGAGTGATTGGTTCATATATCTTTACATGGTGAGCCTAAACCCTTTGATGTTTCTACTACCCCAACTTTTGTAAATCATGAGACACCCCTAATTCAAAGGAGGAATCTATTATTCCTTTTTTCCCTTGTCCTCCTTTTTTGGTTCCGATGTGGGTGCCTCCTTGCGATGATGTCAAAGTTGGGAAATCTGAAAATCAAGTGGTTGATCCATCTCTTCAACCTTCATCCATTTCTCACAATCCAAATCTGATGGAGGAAACCTTGGAATGGTTTATGGAGCCTAAGGTGAAGAATAATACCTCTATTGCACAAGAATATACTAACACTCATAAGTTGAATCCTAAATCTGATTTGGATAACTTTCATCCTCTATCAACTCTTTCTCATGATCCCTTGTCCCTTGGTCTACCTAATTAATCTATTCTAAATCCAAGTAGTGAACAGGTGAAAGGTATTCACATTTCCAAGGCAAGAAGTTGAATATTCTTTCAATATTTCTTCTCTTTTTCAAATTCCTCCATGTGAAGATGGTGTTTCCTCATCCTTGGCTGATATTGAATCTAGTAGTCATTTAAATGAAATCAATTTTCCTAATAAATCTGAAGTCTTGGGAAGCCATTATTCTAATGAACATGACTTCGTTGATGTATATGATGATGGAAGCCCAAGTGCACTAACTAATCTTTTGGTTTCTCAAGAAGATTTTGTTTCAAAAGATTTAGATATTAAATTTGGTTTGCTCAAAGAAGATTCTCTTGTGAACATTACTTACTCTTCACCTCCCTATCCCTTGTGCTCTACTACTTGTAATGCATCAACTTGTGATGGAGATACTCCATGCCCTTCAAGTTCATCATATGATGATTTGAATCTTGAAATGAAACGGGATAGTGAGATTACCCATGATAAAGAAGAAATCAATGAAATCATAGAGAATTCATCCCATCCCTCTTCTTATCTTGTTTTGCATGAGGACAACTCTTCAAATCAGTTTTCTCATGAGATTTCTTTGATTCATACATCTCTAGATTTGTGATCAGGAGAATATTATGACTTGATTAATCTGTTTGTTGAGGTTGAAAATTTTGATCATACTAGTGATGTAGATGGCTACCATCCAGATAATATTAATCTTGCTAAATTAACTGGTAGTATCTATCCACATGTAATTTTTGATCTGACTTAGTTCTCAAAATGTAGTTTCTCATCTTTACAAAGTTTCAAAACTTGTTAGGGAGTTGAGGCACTTCAACTTTCATTGATGGTTATGTCAAGTTCTCGCAATCATGGTGAGATTACCGAACCATGTTAGATTTGTATTTTCTCATAGAATTCTTTCATTCCTATTATTTCACTCGATGCGAACTCGTCCTTAATAGATTTTGGGATTTCTTGTTACAATTTTTCTAAATCTCGAGATTGATTTTTTGATCAATTAAAGAATACTAATATAGTGAATTCATCTTCATCTAAATCTCTTGTATCTAACTTGGATTTGGAATGTATTCCTTTCATGAATTGACATAATTGTGAAGATGATCAATGTAAATATTATATTTCGCCAAAGAATTTATATCTATTGAATGTTGTGGTGAACAATAAGCTCCTAATCTTCATTGTGAATGTTACACAACCAATCATTTTTGTTATGGCCTAGTCAATCCTTCTGAGAAAAACTCGAGTCTTGAATCATTCAATGGATCAAAACCCCCATGTTGATATGGATTCCAGATTTACAAGGCCAACAATTGCTTTTGATTCCGCAAGCTTTCATATTACTGATCTAGTGTGGAATTGGACACAAAGGGAACCAATCAACAATCAAGAGTCTTGTATGTTGAGCTATCAATATAATAATAACATTGGTTCTAACAACTATCATTTCAATAACCATTTTCCCACTAGTAATATATCTGATGATGGTTGTTTTACATCATTTTTATCTTTATTAGGATCTTCCATTCTGACTCAACCTTGTATTGAATGTTGTTTTCACCTGTCAACTCAATCGAGTAGAGAAGGGAAAGGAGAAAAACTTTAAATGAGCATAATAAATTTAGTTATCTTTCAAATCCCTCAAACAAGGAACCAAGCTCTTTTGCTCTTAATAAGTTAGGATCCCTCCTCCACCATCAAAATAAATAAGTTCCTTTACACATTTCATTAGTAACTAAATAAAGAGCTAAAAAAATAAAGGCTTCCTGTGTAGGGAGGTCAAGCAAGCAACTTCACCGAGGTATTCTTCAAGCTCACTAGCATTGAAGAAATGTTTGTGGTTCCTTGAGGTGACTTTGTCAGGGTAGTGACCAAGCTCATCGGCAATAGAGAATTACCAGGGAATGTGCTTAAAATCATAGTATACTCACTATCCTTCTCCCTTATTGAAACAGTTGAGGTATGACTAGTCTTATGTTGATGTGTTTAAAGTTGAGAAAGGAATAGAAGGGACTATATATTTAACCAAGATAAGTGGAAAAGTTGGGGAAATCCACATGGTGAGTCAATGCTTCCTGGAAGATTGATACCTTTCACTTAAAGATGAAACTTGAGCAGAAAAGTTGGAGTTATACTAGTGTGTCACCAAGTGTTGTTGCTGCGACAAACACCCTCTAAAATTTTGGCTACACTTGAATTTTGGAGCCTACAAAGGATCTAGGTATTTGTCATTCTATAATCACTTTATGGTCTTCTAATGTTTTTTAAAATGTTAACCCTTCTTCTAAGTGTCAAATTCACTTTCTCACACATGTTCTATTTGCGATGAATTCACAAACACACATCTTTCTATGAAAAATTAGATAGGCATTGCACAACTCCTTAAGATAAGGCTTGCATAATCACTGGTGATAGTGACTGCGCAATCCATAAGCATAGTGTACTACAAAATTTATGTCAACAATCAGTGCGCACTCTCCATTGGCAATCTCCCTCACTTTGTTTGCAATTTTACTTTAATTTTAATGATTTTTCTCAATAGTCGCTCTAACACACCTTTGTTTTCTCAAGTATCACTTTCACATTCGAAACTATCATTTTTTCTTGCATTCGCTTTAATAAATGTCATTTTCATGTTATATTCACTCTGGCATGTATCACTTCCACTTTCTTTGAGCCTTTGCAAACGTCATTTTCACTTTTCTCTTACTTTCGTGAGTGTCATATTTTGGCATGGGAAGTGCTGCACATTGTGAAGCAATGTTCTGGTCTATTTCAAGAGGAAAATTTGGCATCAATGGGTCCTACTTATCATATAGATATGTGCTATATCTATTCCCAAAGTTTTATGTAATCTTGTACTAGTGTTATCATTGTCATTGCAAAGTGTATCTTAAGTGTCGCATCTAGTCGAAGGGAGTCAATTTTACATTATTGAAGGTCCGTTTTGAGGCATTCTCCTATACTATTGTGTTATATTCATCATAAACACATGCATTAGACATATTCCCTAAGTATTGAGCACTATCACAAAAGTGTCATCATTGTCATCGCAAAGTGTACCCTAAGTGTCACACTTGGAGGAGACTATTGTTTCATCATCGCATTAAGGCGATAATTTTGCTTCTAAGTGCTAAGCGTTATATGTTACTTATTTTATTGTTTTTAGTTTTTGATCATGTTCAAGTCTTACCTTGGTTTCATATCTACTTCACTGATCCCACACTTAGTCAAATTCTAGAAGAATCCTCTACCTGATCAGCTTGACCTCACTCAACCTCCTTAAACTACGAATTGCGCAGTAACAACCCTCAAGTTGATCCATTTCATCTGGAAACTACGACAATGCACAATTTCTTCCTCAAATGACTGCACATTAGACAGTCATAGTGCTCAACGATTGCCTCCCTTCCCACGGAAACTATGCAATCTTACCTCCAAAAAAGTGTCTTGTCATGAATTACACAGTATCATTCATCAAGTTTCCTCGTTTAGTACTTGAACTTCGTAACTACGAAATCCATTGACCACTCTCCCTCTATAAATACACATTGCACAGTCTCAATGCTCAATATTTCCTCACTAATCTCCTTAACTATGCAACCATATTTTCCAACCTTCCAGAACTACACATTGCATAGTCTCAAGCTTCATTCCATCACTCCTGACCCCTCGAACTGCATACTATACAATCCTTGAGTCTTCCTCTTAGTCTAACACCCAGTTTTAGCTTAATCAACATTTTCATGAAGCAATTTAGACCAGGATATTTCCAGACTGATGTCATCTTTTCATGAGTGGACTTCACTTGCAGGTACTATATCATGACATGACAGGATGATTCCCAGAGAGGAGGAGAAGGAGACTATGTCAAAATACACTTGTGAATATGAAACCATGAAGAGGTCATCAAGCGAGAATATGAAGGAACACTAGTTTACAATAGGATACAAAAGATTAGGACCACATGAAGACTCCATACCATTCATCCCACTGGAGGGTGAAAATTAAGAACAAAACAAATCTTTCATGAAGATGAATTACTAGACATAACTCTCATGAAGATTGAAGGCAAAGCAGAGAGAGAAACAACTTGGCATTGCCACTTCATCATGAAGTCAATATTATCATTTTCAAGTTGTGATTTGTACCAGTGCCATCATAATGTCATGTGTTTCCATGTGTCTTTCCACATAATTGTTGATGTAATGATTTAATTATCAAAAGGAAAGGAAAAAATGTAATGTGTGGAAGTCCAAGAGTCATATGTGGAATATGGAAATTCACATAGTCATATATTGACAAAAGATTCTTTAGGAAAATTCCAAAAGTCATATAAAAGTCCAAAGGTTGCATTATAAGTCTAAGAGTCATGAGGGAATCTCAAGAGTCATAGGGATATGAAAGGTCATTCATCTTGTTATAAATACACCCTCATTACTCAAGCAAAGGGATTTTTGAGGCTTAGACTTTGGAGAGCTATCCTTGGCTTCTCTAGCTTAGCATTGGAGAGAATATCATTCTTTGGAGAAGCAAGAAGTGACTTAATGTTCCACTATTAGAGCTAGTGGCTTAGTGTTGTAACCATCTACTTAGATCTTTCACCTAATAATAATAAGCTTGATGAACCAACACATTTTCATGCTTGTATCATGAATATAGCAAGACTATTCTTTATATGTTTGTGGTATGTGTTTTGTTCACATGTACTAAGGAAATTAAACTATTCCAGTGGATTTGGTACTTATCTTGTTGAATGTGTGTTTTATTTTCTTTAATGATCATTGTGTCTATATGAACTACTTCACTGGATAACTAAAAAATATTTCATTTTCTTGTGTGTCTCTCTTAGATTAGTACTATTACTTCCTTTTAGAGAGTCACTCATATCTCTTCCCTCGTGAAAGTATCCTTTTACATATTGCAATTGGTGTTTCACAATGTCAAGTTTCTTTCTAATTTTAAAGTTTATTTGCATACTCTCTTATGTTATTCATTGTAGTTGAGGCAAACCTTTAAGATATGGTGTTCAGGTCGATACTCCAAATGGGGCTCCCACTCCAACTGGTTTGAGGTCTAATTGGGACTTCGCATCAGGGAGACCCCCTTGGTTGACATATTTCCAACACTATCAACATATCCAAACCCATGAAGGTTCTAATTTCTATCACGTTCTAAGTAGTATGATAATGTGTAATGGCTTTGAACTTGTGATTGGAAAATTTCATATTTGCTGATTTTAGCATAGATCTTGTGCTTTATCAGCACTTGAAATACTGCTACTAAATGATTTTAATGCTCCTCGTTTATTTTTTAACAAACCAATATGTCATTAAAAAAACTAGCACAAAATTGTCTAAATATGGAGTCAAAACATTGTTCATCAAACACATAAAGGTTGTTGGGGAATTTGTTAGCCTAAACGGAACAAGTAAAAATTCATAGTGCCCACATCTTGTTCTAAATTTCATTTTGTGAATGTATTCATCCTTGATGCATACCTAATGGTATCCATATATGAAATTGATCTTTGAGAAGACCACAACTCCTCTCAGCTGGTCAAATAGATCATCTATCCTTGGTAAAGTATATTTGTTCTTGATTGTGGCTTTATTGGAGAAGGTTGTAATCAATACACAACCTCAATGTGTCATAATTCTTCTTCAAAAATATTATAGGCACTCCCTAGGGTGATATCCTAAGTATGATATATCGGATTTCAGAGATCTGTGGTTTGTGCTATTTGAATTTTTTATCGGAGAACCCACAGTAATAGAGTTTTTACACCAACGTTTCGAATCCCAAATGGGATCCATCATCAGGGAAAGAGAAAGATGATAAAAGAAGAGCCAGATGGAGGAAATAAATACTCATGAGGGATGAAAATTAAAGGTAGAGCACAGGTCGGCCAGAAAGATTTAAAATGAAACCTAATTTTAATTTTAATTTTGATTATAATTTTAATAAATTAATCTTATTTCTTAAATATTTTTGAAACAAAATTTTTTAACCTGAAATCTAAATTAATATAATTATCTAAAAACTAATATATATAATAAGAGAAGCACATCCTTTATAATGAAACCTAATTTTAATTTTAATTTTGATTATAATTTTAATAAATTAATCTTATTTATTAAATATTTTTGAAACAATTTTTTTTTTTTTTTTTTTTTAGACTAAGAGAAGCGCATCCTTTATAATGAAACCTAATTTTAATTTTGATTTTGATAATGATTTTAATAAATTAATCTTATTTATTAATTATTTTTGAAACAAAAATTTTTAACTAAAATCTACATTAATATAATAATCTAAAAACTAATATATATGATAATAATAATATCAAAAAACTTTAAATAACCTAAAATTTATATTGATGTTAAAATCTAAAAACTAGAATATGTATTAATATCATAAACCCTAATAAATAACATTAATATTTATATAACCTAATGACTATATAACCTCCTATTTATGAAACATGATAACTATATACCTAAATATTTATCTCACCTAAAGTCTATACAACTTAATATATATATCAATAAAGCCTAAAACCTATATCCATATCTCAAAAAACAATATATATATTAAATGACTATATAACTTAATGACTAAATATGACTATAAAACTTAGTATTAATATATAACTTAATATTAATATAAGACTATATAACTAATATTAATATATATGACTATATAACTAATATTAATATATATGAGACTATATACCTTAATGACTATATAACTTAATATTTTAATAAAACTTGATAACTTTATAACTTAATATTTAAATAACCTAAAGTCTATATAGTTTAATATATGTAATAATATCAATAAAAACCTAATATCTATATCACTTATCTAAATAAATTGATATTAATATAACCTAAAACCTATATTAATTCATTATTAAAATCTAGACAATTTTAGAACATACATTAATGCCTAAATTATATTAAAAACCAATGTTGAAGATATATTAATAATTAGGGCTTTAATATAATCTTAATACCTAGGGACAAAATTAATATTAAAATCAACACAAAGCTAATATCTATAATAATATTATTTATTTTTATTTTTATATGTAAACTTATATTAATATCAATAATAATAACTATCTTACCTGTTAGACAACTCACCTGGGGCCGGGCTGATGTTTCTTGATTTCACTGATCAGGGGAAGCCAGCTTCCGCTAATCTCCAAACCGCTGTCTCTGTTCAGATTACAAGGATGCTTCAAGATTTCGAGGGCTTCTCTGATTTTCCGTTTCTGGTGCTGCTCTTCTCTTGCGATAATTGATGCGTTTTCTAAGCAGATGTGGTGTTTAGTCTTCGAGGAGTGCTCTGCCAAGGCTGAGGTACGAGATCTTCCATTCCTGATGTCAGCGCCATGTTCTTTCAGTCTTGTCTGGAGGGAGCGACCAGTTTCACCTATGTAGCTTTTTCCACACGAACAGTCTATTTTATAGACTCCTTTAAGCTGCTGTTTGTCAATATCATCCTTAACAGATTTTAACCTTTGTCTGATGGTACCAGGAGCTGAGAATTGTGTTAGAATGTTTTTCTTTCTTAGGATCTTTGCCATTTTATCTGTGACCCCATGGATATAAGGTAGAAAAACCTTACCACCATGAGGTTGATCCTCCTCTTTAGGTTTGGGAGAGGACAACCTCCTTTCAGCTTTCTTTATGGCTTTTTTAATCTCATGATCCTTGTAGCCTATATTTCTGAAAGTTGAAACTAAATGCCTCTTCTCTTCATTTATATGTTCTGAGTCAGAAATTCGGAGGGCTCTAATGGCAAGAGTGTTCAGAACGCCAAGCTTTTGGGCTGGGTGATGGTGGGAATCCGCATGAAGGTAGCTTTCTGTGTGAGTTGATTTCCTGAAAACCTTATGGCCCAGCGAGCCATCCTTTTTTCTGATGATAAGAATGTCCAAGAAAGGGATGCTCATATTTTCTTCAAGCTCCATAGTGAATTTTATGTCAGGGGAAATGGAGTTGAGGTGATTGAAAAACTTGTCAAGCTCTGATTTACCATGGGTCCATTTTATATTGGTGTCATCAACAAAACGCTTCCACCATGCTGGTTTTAAGGGATAAGATTCCAAGGCCTTCTTCTCAAAATATTCCATGTATAAGTTGGCCACAATTGGCGAGAGGGGTGATCCCATTGCTACACCAGATGTCTGTTCATAAAATGTTCCTTGGAATGTGAATACTGTTGACCTCAAGCAGACTTCAGCCATCTTTGCGGTTTCTGGATCAGTGACACTTCTTATGACCTGAATGGCTTCATCAAGAGGAATCTTTGTGAATAGGGAAACCACGTCAAAGCTCACAAGGATGTCATCCTTTTCCATTCTTTCATTTTTAATAAGATTCACAAAGTCGTGCGAGTCTTTAATGAAGGAGTCAGTATTTCCAACCAGGGGCTTCAGAATCTTGGCGACATGCTTAGCCAGCTCATAGGTTGGGGAGCCAATGGTATTAACTATCGGTCTCAGGGGGACCCCCTCCTTATGGATCTTGGGTAATCCATAGATTCTAGGAATGGTTTCACAAGAGGGGGTTAATTTCTTCTTCAATTTTTCATCAAGGTTGGAATCTGAGATAATCTTTTTTACATCCTTCATAATCTTGGCCATGGGATTACTGTTCAGCTTCTTATAACTGCCACAATTTAGGTGATCATTCATTTTCTTAACATAGTCTTCTTTATCAAGGATAACCGCTGCTCCTCCTTTATCTGCTTTAAGAACAACTATCTTGTCATTATTTCGTAAGGAACTGAAAGCCTTTTGCTCTTCTTTACTCAAGTTACTTTTGGGAGCCTTGGCTTTTCTCATGATAAGAGAAAACTCTTGCCTTAATGCTTCTTTGTCCTCAAGAGGGAGGTTGCTAATCCCATCTTCGATGCAACATCCTTTATCCAACATCTCTTTCAATTTTAGTGTCATCTGTACAATTCTAGTGTACTCATTTGGTATGGAGCTTTGGATGCTAGAGATGATCTTGATTGTAATTCAATGGAGAAATCAATTTCCATCCTTGGCGACAGGCTTGGGATATATTTATGGAATAAATCATCGAATTTTTTATTATTTGGTTCTCTTTGAATCTATCCTTATCATCCTCAGTTTCACTAGTAAATTGAACAACAATATTTGACACCCCTTCCTATTGCACCTCATTAGTTACAACACAATTATTTTTCGAACAATAACATGATTCCTCTTTTGTTGCAACATCATCTTTTATCCTTCCTCATTGACACACTCTGTCAACTTTATGCAAAAGTCAACCTTGGTTCAATGGGCCACTATCTAGTCCATCCCAACCAATACATCATATGATCCCAATGGTAATAGGTTTATATTTGCATTCATGGGCATGTTGTCCATCACGACTGGACATGATTTCACCACATGCTCAACTCATTTCTTAGTCCCCATGGCCAATTAGACCAACCATGACCTGTTGTGGGTTGTGCTCTGCAACACACACTTTTCTGCAACTTACGAACTTAAGTGAAATTGGAGCCAAGGTCAATATGAAGTGAAACAAACTAGTTATTGATTGTAACTTCCATTTTGATCACTAAGTCTTGCTGATTGGCTTGCCTATTATTCAATGTTTCATAAATGTGCAATATGATTTGAGCCACATCATTTATTTTATTTTCTTCCTGCACATTGTACAATCTTGGATGGTTCATCTATAGCTAAGGATAGTCCCTCTATAAGTGGTCTTACCTACATTTCCAACAATCTATGGGATTTCTCCTAAACCCATATGTTTCCTCTCTTATAGAGTTAAAGAATTGGTCTTGATTAGTAGTAGTGGGTTTCTTCTAAAATTCACCTCTTGCAAAAGTGGTGAATCTCACACTTTCACCTTGCCAATATCTTGCAGTTTTCTATCCTTTTCCTTTATAGCTAGGCTTTCCTTTTTCTTTCCAATCAACCTTTGTACTTAGAATTGTGCTTGGATTGCTCATAGTAGTACTTTAGTTTCCTAATAACATCCTCTAGATTTTGTGGCTCACCAAACCCTATTCTATCCCTGAATGGTTGTGGCAACCCACCAAGATACCTTTGAATGTTCACCTTCTCATCCTTCATGTAAGGTACACACCTCAACAACTCTAATAATCTAGTTATATGTTCATCAACTATTAGTTGCCTTAGCTTGTGATCATAAAATTCCTTGGTCTTTGTGTCACAATACCTCTCAAACATGTACTTCTCTTAGAAATATCTCTCAAATATCCCCTAGTACAGCTCCTCCTCTTCAATGCTCTTAACATTATGTTGTAGTGCCTACAGCCACCCTCCAAAATTTTGCTTATTATTTGATTTTGGAGCTTTCTTTCCTATCCACATGAGCTAATATTCCACTAATTCAGGTATTAATGCTTTTAATGAGACTTATATCTTTCATTTGTGCTTGTGATTTCTTATTTTCACACTTAATTCATTTTTCTATCTCAAGATGATCTCCTGACTTGGTTTCATAGCAGTTCTGGGCTTGCCTCCAAAAACTGCGCAATCCTTGAGCGCAAGTAACCTTGATGATGGGAATTGCATACTTCAGACTAGAATTCATCCTTGAGCTCAAAAAATGCAAAGTCATGAAAGGCAGCCTAACACTGAGCCTAGAAACTATGCAATCCCTCACTGATCTCAAAAACTGTGCAGTGCACTGAGCTGGAAAGTTGCCCAGTTCCCCAGAATTGCACAATATTTTCCGGAAACGTGCATGGAAAGTTTCCCTAGAAAATAAAGAAAAGTAAAAGGAAAAAATCATCCCTAGGAAGTAGGGATCCATCATTAATTTCCCTAAGGTGGCAAAATTCTATTTTTAGAAGTTTCCGCCAAGTGTCGCCTTTCCTTGTTTTTAGCCATGCGCATCATAAATCCTCATTTTCTCAATATAGTTAATAGACGCATCTAGAGCTCATTTGTGCATTCAATCTTGGAACTCTAGCATTACCGAGGAGATCAAGGAACCTTCGGTGGATTTTCCCTTACTTTTCAAGGTGAGTTTTGCTTTTATCGTCTTTTTCTGCCTTTTTTATTGCTTTTTTTTCGTTTTGCTTATGTGAGTGTTGTTACACTTATTTCTCTTCATGGTTGCTAGCGCTTCAACTCATTTTAGCTTGTAGGAGTGTTTTTATAAGTTGTTGTTTTCCTTTCACAAGTGTCGCATCATTTTTCCTGTTTTTTCATCAATGGTCACTGTTGCGGTAACTCTCCTCACATACTTGATTTTACTTTTGTTTGATCAATTTTTGCACTTAATCCACTTTGATTCATTCACACTTACTCATTGTTTCACTCAAGCTCGCATCATCATTCACTTGTTCTCATTTTCCACAGTTCTGCCAAGCAGATCATCACTTTCCTTAGCCATATCTTGTCTTGCCCAGCTACATACTATGCAATATTAAGGCTCTAGCCACAAGCTTGGCCTCTAGAACTGAGGAGTGCATAGTATAAGTTGGCCCCAACTACGCACTATGTAGTTCCAAGGGCTAGCCTGTCACCTTGACCACTGAGACTGCATAATGCATAGTGTCTTCTAGTCTCTGCCCAGGTTCAAGTCTCAGGCTTCATCCTGCTAGGACTATGCAATGCGTAGTCCCCACAGTCAGCCAATCTCCCTTGTTGATAAAAATTGCACAATCCTTCTCTCTAGTTCCTTGGTTTGCTATTTGATCATGCTTTCCAGGTAGAGTTTTTCAATTTGATGTTTACTTGCCATGAGTGTCTTTTTTGTCCCATAGGTACCAAACTTGTGAAGTACTTTATCCCAGCAGTCATTGTTACCATGGCACCAAAGGTAGCTACTTCAAAAAAGACCATTGAAAGTACTACTAGGAAGGAAATTGAGAAAACACTAGTAAACTTGCCAATATATGCAAACACTCAATTGTGTATAGAAAATGAGTCAACATTAACATGGAAGCAAGTTAACGAAGCTCTTTCGACAAAGAGCCTTGAGGAAGATCTAGAGGACCACTCTAGAAGTAACACCAGAAGAAAGCAACAATCTCGTACAAGATAAGGGAAAGAGAAAGGTTTTTGATAGTCCAAGGGGAGAACAAAGCTACAATATGAAAGAGGATCCAATCCTTATGAAATCATGTTTAGCAAAAGAAGTTAAGAGGAAGTAGAGGATACAGAGAGAAGAGTGGAGGAAGAGAGAAAAGTAGAACTTGCAGGAAGCATAACTGTTATTGAAGCAAGCAGACCAAGAATTGAAGGAAGAATGTGAGTTGAGGAGGAAAGAACAAGAAGAGAAGAAACAAAAATAAGAAAAAAGGAAAGGTTCCATAGTAGAAGAAACAACACCAATATAGGTTGAAGAGAAAGAACAGAACCAACCAACAACAGAGGAGGAGGGTGAATAGATGCAGGATTGGGATCTTGCTAAATAGATTGAGGAATTAATTGAAGTTGTAGATATGGAGTTAGAATTGGAGCCACAAAATGAGGATTTTGACATGATGCCAAGTGCACTACAGGTCACTGTTCAGTCTCCATCACCTCCAACAACAGAGTTAGCTCCTAGAAAAGAAGGGGATGTTGTTCCTCTTGATGATGATCTGATAATGGACTTGTAAAATATGTCCTTTAATGAATTCCAGAAGAGAATTGTACAAGCATAGAGAAAGCATTTTTCAGATGATCATGCATGATTTTCATTCACTAGAAAGAAGGTGATAGTGGCAGACACCACCAAGAAACAAAATTCCATTTTCAAAGCCAACTTGGCCTTTGCAGGTGCAGTAATATCAAACACTCAGTATTTTATGACTAAGAATAAGAAATTGTCACAGTACTTATAAGATGCCTGACAAGAGATGCAAAATCTCTGTGCAACAACACAGAAATAAGAGAAGTGATACTCGATGAAGTATTGACACTTGGAGAGTGTTGTAGTGTATACAACCACACTCAAAAATTTTTCCTTAGCTTCATTTTGGAGCCACCCTACAAACCTTTCACAACACCTTGTCTTGCTTCGTCAAGTACACAATCTTCAGTGTTTTTCCTGCTCAAAGGCAGTCTATCGATCAGAACTTGATGCATTCCCCTCACAGGTCATTCATCCGGACTTGGTCTAGCTACAAGTTGAGTAGCTCCCCCAAGAAATTGCACATTTCTGGAGAGCAACCAGCCTTCCCTCTAGAAATTTCACAATCCTATCTGGCAACCTACTAGGCTCCAGAATTGCACAATTCTACTAGCTAACCCTCACAGTGAAAATTGCTCAATTTTTCCCAACAGGGCTTCTCAACCCAAAATTTGCACAAATCTAGGTAGCAGTGAGCTGCTCTACCCAGAAATTGTGCAAATCTCCTGGGAAGCTAGCCTAGCTCCCAGGCAAAAATGTGCATTTCCTTCAATCAGTTGAGTAGCTTCATGTTGGGTCCCTATAATACTAGTGATTACCCCATTACTATTGTAATTGTACCCCTTATTAATATTGTTGTGCCCCTATTATCCCCATATTGTTATTATTGTGCCCCATAGAATCCCTCTATTGTTATTTTTGTGGCTTTATATTATTATTGTTAGGTCGGTTGGGTTATATTGTGACTCCTTAGACTCCTATATATAGAAAGAAGGTTTTGTCATTTGAATCATCCAAGAATTGTTCATTTATGTAATGTAAAGGAGGTTGCCCCCTCGAAGAGGCTAAATTTTAAGCCGTTGATCTATCTTTTCTATTTTTTTCTTGAGCTAGTTTCATAACATTTGGTATCAGAGCTTTGGATTCTAGGGTTTCGCTGCTCCAAACAGGTCATCGTGGCATTTTCGCTATAATTTTTTTTCTGCGATGTTTCAGAAGCTAAAAAAAAATGATTTGAGAAGACATCGCGCTGAAGCTCGGGTCCAAATTTCAGAGTTTTTCGCACTATATTTGCGGACATATGATCTGAGAAAGTTGGTCTTTTTACACTCTTGAATTACATTCGAAACAGGTGACCAGGGGAAAATCGTCATAACTTTCTCTCTGAGCATCAGATTGAAATTTCGTAAGAATGTATAGAAAGAGGACGGACTGTAGTTTCTTGTATATATTTTGCAGAGCGAAAGGACGAAACAGTGACTCATGGCACGTCATACAAGTTTGCTATACTGAACTAGTCTATAATCAGGTCACTATGGGAGATTTCGTATAACTCCTCCTTGGAGAATCCAATTTGGATCAGACCGGTGGCATTGGAAAGAGGACAAAGGGCTACTACAAGTCACAATTTTAGAACTGGATGATTTGAATGTACAAAGATACATCAGAGGCAATATCGAGCTCCTACAAAGTGAAAAAAGGTCTGTAGATTCTTTTAAATTTTTTCTTAAGATTGTTTTGAAATTTGTTTTGAAGGAATTCAAAGGGCATATTAGAGCATTATTATCGGTAACTGATGCCCCAAGGAAAGAAAATGAAAACACCTAGTAAGGAACCTGAAAGCTCTAGCATGACTCATGAAGAAGAGGAAGAAATGCAACATGATATATCAAAATTACAAGACCAAGTGCAACAACTGTCCCTTGCACAAAAAGGAACAAAATCTAAGATGGATGGTTTAAAGAAAGATGTAGAAGCTAAGATGGATGGTTTAAAGAAAGGTTTAGAAGCTAAGATGGACTATTTAAAGAAAGGCGTAGAAGCTAAGATGATTGACGTGGAAGCTAAGATGGATGATTTGAAGATAGATTTGAAGACAAACATGGAAGATTTGAAGACAGGCATGGAAGATTTGAAGACAGATTTAACAAAGTTTCTACAAGAAATGCTTACTAATGGTGAAAGGGTAGTAAAGGAAATTCATGATGAGAACAAAAGAAATGTTAATCATGATTTCATAGACTCTAATGTTGGATCGAAGACCCACCATATTCCAAAAATCGATATGAGGAAGTTTGATGGCAAGGATCCCGCAACATGGATATTACAGATGGAGCAATTTTTCGATCTCAATAATGTGTAAAACACACAAAAGGTACGTATTGCAACTTTATATTTGGAACCAAATCAGTTTGTATGGTATCAATGGCTTTGCTCTCGTAAACAATTTATCACATGGGCAATTTTTACGGAAGAATTGATAGCATATTATGAGGATACAAAAAGCAACACTTTCTTTAGCCAATTGATAAGTCTCAAACAAAAGGGTTCAATAATGGAGCACATTGAGGAGTTCCAAAAATTGAACATAAGGGTAAAAAATATTCCAGAGGAGCATAGGATTGATGTGTTCATAGGGTCTTTAAAGGATAATATCCAACATGATGTTCGTCTTTGGGAACCTGATTCATTAGAGAAGGCATTCAGGTTAGCAAGAAAAATGGAAAGCAAAATTATGGCAACCAGGAAGCATACCACTCACAACTATAAATACGGAAGTGTTGTTGCCCCTAGTCTTCCACAACCTATAAGGTTGACACCACAACAATTGGAAGAAAAAAGAGAAAAAGCGCTTTGTTACAGTTGTGATAGCAAATACACTAAAGGTCATAAGTGTGCTGAGAAGAAATTATTCTACATAGATTGTGAAGGGGAAGAAGAAAAGGAGCAAGAAGGGTCAAAAGAAGAGGATATACTCCGAGAAAAAAAGCCTAGATAAAGAAGAAATGAATCTGACCATATCTTGTAATGCATTGGTGGGAATTACCACTCCTCAAACCATCAAGATAGAAGGACAAATCAAGAAGAAAAAGGTAATAATGTTGATTGATTCAGGAAGTACCCACAATTTTATTCATTGTAAGGTAGCAAAAGAATTGAATTGCTTCTTATATCCAACACCAATGTGTCAAGTGATGGTTGCAAATGGAGGAACAATAAATTGCTCTGGAAAGTGCCATAATATCAAGCTATCCATGGGAGAATATGTATTGACTAGCCCAATGCTTTCCATTCCAATGGGAGGTGTTGATGTTGTACTAGGAGTCCAATGGCTACAACCCTTGGGTACAATAGCTTTTAATTTTCAAGAACTTTTCATCAAATTTTCTACGGAAGGAAAGGAAGTTGAATTAAGGGGTATTGCAGGGAAACCAGGAAAGATAATCAGCTCTAATGGTATGACAAAGCTTCTAAAAAGGAACAAAGAGGTGTAATTGCACAATTATGTTCGCTAGATGTTTCCACATTGGAATCATCTATTTCTCTAGATCTCAAAAAAGTCCTGGACAATCATTCCAAGGTATTTGAGACTCCCAAAGGTCTCCCACCTATGTGTGATCATGATCATGCTACTCATCTGATTCCAGGAAGTGTTCCTCCAAACATTAGGCCGTACAGATATCCCTATTCCCAAAAGGGTGAAATTGAATGTATGATTGCAGAAATGCTAGAGGCTGGTATAATTCAACTGAGTCAAACTTCTTTCTCTGCTCCAGTAGTATTGGTGCACAAGAAGGATGGATCATGGCGCATGTGTTCGGATTATAGGGAGCTCAACAAGCTCACTATTAAAGATAAGTTTCCCATTCCTGTCATTGATGAATTACTAGATGAATTGCATGGATCAATTTACTTCACCAATTTGGATCTTCGTTCAAGATATCATCAAATCAGAATGAAGATTGAAGACATTCCGAAAACAACATCTAGAACTCATGAGGGTCATTATGAATTTTTGGTCATGACTTTTGGCCTTACCAATGCACCTTCAACATTTCAAGGTTTGATGAATTCAATTTTCAAACCATTCCTTAGAAAATTTGTGTTAGTATTTTTTGATGATATACTAATCTACAGCAAGTCTTGGAAGGATCATGTTGAACATGTTGACAGGGTGCTACAACTATTGGAGGAAAAACAGTTATATGAAAAAAGATCCAAATGTTTCTTTGGAGTCCAAGAGGTGGAATATCTAGGTCATATTGTATCTCATGAAGGGGTTAAGGTAGACCCTAGCAAAATTAAAGCCATTAAGGAATGGAAAATCCCCACATCCATAAAGCATCTGCGAGGATTTCTCAGGTTGACAGGGTATTATCACAAGTTTGTTAAGAATTGTGGGAGAACAGTAGCACCTCTAACAACATTATTGAAGAAAGATGCATTTTCATGGACTCCAGAAGCAACAAAGGCCTTCGAACATCTTAAAGAGGCAATGTGCCAAGCATCGGTCTTAGCTACACCATACTTCACAAAAACCTTTATTGTGGAATGTGATGCTTCAGGAAATGGAATTGGTGTTGTTCTAATGCAATATGAAAGACCCATTGCTTTTGAAAGTCGTCCAATCAAGGGAAAGTTTTTACACAAAGCTATTTATGAGAAGGAAATGTTGGCAATACTCCATGCACTTAAGAAATGGTGACCCTACCTAATGGGAAGACACTTCAAGGTAAAAACGGATCATGATAGCCTTAAATACTTTTTAGAACAAAGATTATCCTCTGAAGAGCAACAAAAGTGGGTAACAAAGATGTTGGGTTATGACTTTGAAATCATCTACAAAAAAGGGAAGCAAAATGTGGTGGCAGATGCACTCTCAAGAAAGGATGAGGATGTGGAAGCATTGTTGTGTGCCATTTCTATTATCCAACTAGATTGGATAAACGAAGCAAGGGAGGAAATGATGAAGAAGTGTGGGCACTTATTCGAAAGTTACAACAAGATTCCAGTACGTCTGATACATTTAGCTGGTAAAATGATTCGTTATGGTACAAAGATCGGTTATACCTTTGTAAGAATTCCCAGCTAAAACAAAAGATTCTTATGGAATTGCACACTTCTCCCTTAGGAGGGCACTCAGGATTTTTAAAAACTTACCACGGGGTTAAGAAGGAATTTTTTTGGGATGGCCTTAAATCAAATATTCAAAATTTTGTGGCGGAATGTTTGGTTTGCCAACAAAATAAAGTTGAAACAATTAAGACGTCGGGTCTATTACAACCTTTATCCATTCCAAGTCAACGTTGGGAGGAGGTTTCAATGGATTTTATCACAGGTTTACCCAAGTTTGAGGGAAAGAGTGTCATCATGGTGGTAGTTGACAGACTTACCAAGGATGCACACTTTTGTGCATTATCACATCCATTTAAAGCCAATACAGTTTCTACTGCATTTATGGAAAAAATTCAAAAGCTACATGGAAACCCAAAGATTATTGTAAGTGACAGAGATCCCATTTTCACTAGAAATTTTTGGACAGAATTATTTTCTTGTCTTGGTACTCAATTAGCTCATATCTCATCTTATCATCCTCAATCTGATGGGCAAACTGAGATAGTAAGCAAATGTTTGGAAGGATATCTTCATTGCTTTGTATCTAATAAACAGACACAATGGGTCAAATGGTTGCCTCTAGCTGAATGGTGGTATAACACTTCCTTCCATACAGCAACAAAAATGGCCCCATTTATGGCACTTTATGGGTATCAGCCACCATCCATCACATCATATTTAAGATAAAATTCTAAGGTTCAGGCAGTGGAACATCACATCGAACATCAAAAACAAGTCCTCCAACTCTTAAAGGATAACCTCGTGTTGGCACAGAATAGAATGAAACAACAGGCAGATCAACATCGCAGCGAAAGAAGTTTTGATGTAGGTGATTGGGTATTCCTACGGCTACAACCATATAAGCAAATGTCCCTCAAGCAAGCTAAGAAGGATAATAAATTATCACCAAAGTATTATGGTCCATACAAGGTGTTGCAAAAGATTGGTACTATGGCATACAAATTGGAGCTTCCTGCAACTTCTCGATTTCACCCAATTTTCCATGTTTCATGTTTAAAGAAGGTTATAGGCGACAAGCTCCCAGTTCAAACAATATTGCTAGAACTTGACGAGGAAGGAAAAATCATATTGGAACCAGAAGCAGTCACAGAAACAAGAACTTGACAACTATGAAATCGATCAATTTTGGAGTATCTTATCAAGTGGAAGAACTTATCCACTGAAGATTCCACATGGGGGGATGAGAATTTTATACAGAAGTATCCAAAACTACTCAAGCATTGAGGACAACACTTTTTTGAAGGAGAGGGGCATGTTGGGTCCCTATAATACTAGTGATTACCCCATTACTATTGTAATTGTACCCCTTTTTAATATTTTTGTGCCCCTATTATCCCCATATTGTTATTACTGTGCCCCATAGAATCCCTCTATTGTTATTTTTGTGGCTTTATATTATTATTGTTAGGTCGGCTGGGTTATATTGTGACTCCTTAGACTCCTATATATAGAAAGGAGGTTTTGTCATTTGAATCATCCAAGAATTGTTCATTTATGTAATGTAAAGGAGGTTTCCCCCTCGAAGAGGCTGAATTTTAAGGCGTTGATCTATCTCTTCTATTTTTTTCTTGAGCTGGTTCCATAACACTTCATACATGAGTAGTTGGGTTGACCAATTCCACCCGGGACCAAGGAAACTTGACATGCATGCATGGCTTGATTTTTCCCGGAATAGAAAAAGGAAACATGAAAAAGACATCCCATGTTTTAGGGAACTATTTTTAGCAACTGGAGGTTACATGCAAAGTTCATTTAGGAACTTTCCTCCAAGTGTCTCTTTTTCCTAGATTTGTGGCATGCGCGTCATCAGCTCAAAACTTATTTATTCAATGCATCAGAGCTCATTCTTTCACATTGATCTTGGAGCTCTGACATCCCACAACACATCCAGGACTCTTCAACACATCCAACTTAGCTATTCATGGGTAAGTGGCCTCAACTTGTCCTAGAACATTTTTAGTTTTCATTGTTATCTCACTGCTGTCACATGCATGAAACTGTTTTGCACGAATAGTCACCGATTCGACGACTCACTTCACTCACATGCATGTTGATCTGTCTACTAAATCTTTCATTCATGTTTTCATGCACTATCAATCACTTATCCTTTCACTTAGTTTTGCCATGCATCCACTTTCATATTTGATTTCAGTTGCCTGTTGACAAGTCTGGCCACCCTTGGCTCGGACTCTGCTTTCACTGAGACAACATTGCGCAAAATAGGGAGGGAAGGCTCTGTCTTCCTCTCCAAAAATGCACATTTCTACCCAGGCACTATCTTCTAGGACTTTTTGTGCATTTCTAAGGGACAATGACTGCTGGCCCAAAGAATTGTGCAATGCAATCCCTAAGCCTGCAATCTCTCTAAGTTGGAATTGCGCATTGCATAATCCTAGTAGCCAACAGCTAGTCTAGATTGCGCATTGCGCAAATATAGTAGCCAATCTTGCCTCCCAGACAACCCATATTTCCTTTTGTGCAATTCTAGTAGCTAGTGACCCAACCTCCCAGAAGAAATTGCGTAATCTTTCTTATCAGTTCCCTAGGTATGTATATGTCATTCCCCAAATTTTCTTTGGTTTTCGCTGAAAGATTTCTTTCCATGCATGTTGCTTTGTCTCCAGACATTTTAGGTGTTCATCCACCTCCTAACAATACAAGATTAATGGCCTCCAAGAGAGAAATATCAAAGGACACTGGCAGAAATGCAGCTGGAGGAGCAGTTGAGCAAGTGTCCTCTAGTCTACCGATCTATAGAGATACCAAATTGTTTCTAGACAAGGACATAAAACTGAAGTGGCAAGAGGTTAATGAAGCATTTGCAGGCACTTTTGAGGAAGACCTCGAAGACTGTCATGTGTACATGAAAATTCACAAGTCTGTCTTGTACCGGATTTCATGCAGATACCCCGCGTTCCCATGCGCGAACATGATACACTAGATCATCTCTCACACTGATCCAGAGACGATGACCTTTAGCAGTGTCAGTGGGATGAATCTTGCAACCTTCTATGAACAAGACTATGATGAGATGTATCAAATGTAAAAACCTGTGACTATCATGAAGACTCCCTTCAGCTTACCCAATAGTAGTGCTAACTCCAGAGACATTCTAAAGAACTGGGTAAAGGAGCCAGCTTGATTCAGGTTGACACCAAACCAGATCTAAAAGATGAAGATACTATGGAAGGCGTATCAATACTTGGTCATATTTTCATGTCAACTGTATGGCCAAGAAAGCACAAAAACCTTCCAACAGAGTTGGTTGATTGTGCTGGAACAACTAGCCAGAGAAGGAAAACCATGTAATTGGTCCAGCATGTTGGCTCATTAGCTTAAGGAACAAGTAATGAAGGCTCAACATTCACTCGAAGGTATGCATGCATAGATTTACATGTTCGCCTACATCTTAGCTGCAATCTGTGCACAACAAGAGTTCCTAGGCTTGGAGTGGGCATGGTCACTGACGAAGACTAATATGAAGACATATTTCAAGTTGTTGTCTCAATGCAGCTTCAAAGGAGTAATCACACGGCTTTCCAATCATTTTGTCACTCCATTTTACAATATGATATTCGAACAAGATCCACCCTGCATGTCGAAGGAAGAAATGGAGGCACTGTTAGACATTGCTGATTGGTATGTGTTGAGCCTTGAAAATGTCATTCATTTCCATTACACTTTCACTATTATGTCCATTATATCACCTCTATTTCATCTCCATTTCACTACTATGTCACCACATTCATCCCACTTTCATTATCATTGGGCCACATTTATGTTTTTCCAATCTTTATTAATTCTAAGTCTTTTAAGTGAATTTGTGGTTAAAAATTAGAAAATAATGTGCATATGCTTATACCTAACAAATGGTTTGAGGTTGTTGACATGTGTAGGTTGAAAGGAGACTTCTAGAAAACCCTTATGTGGCACTCTAAGGCCAAATTCGAATTTGGTTGGAAAGAATCATGGGATCATGAGGATATGTGTCACATCTCCTAATTGTATTGTAACTCTAAGAAGACATGTGTCTTACCAGTTCCTATTTTGATTAGGACTCTAGAGGTAGAGGGAGAGATTCATGGATTCTCATTAATGAGATGGCTCTCATCTTTTTGTATAAATAGGAGATCTCTCTCCTTCATTTGTTAGTCTTTTTAGTCCCTAGTTCTTAAGTTTGTAGTTCTTCCTTGATGGCTTTTGAAAGCCTTGGAGAACTTTGTTGTACTTTGTACTTTTGAAGAAATTGAATAAAGCTTTGATGTTCTCAACATGGAAGGAGATGTGAAGTAGATGTCATGAAGCATATTAGAATGTAAGGTAGAGTAGATTTCATTTTGTAAATATTGCTTTGTAGAATGTAAGGTAGAGTAGATTTCATTTTGTAAATATTGCTTTGTAGAATGTAAGGTAGATTAGATTTTTTATTCATGCAATTTTAATTCATGCAAGTGTGTTTAATTTTGCTTTGATTTCATAGGTGGTAGAGGGCCCTGCCTTGTATAGTTGTCATTTAATTTTGCATTTTATTTTTCTCATGTATATTAGCTGTACATAACAAAGTTGTTTTGATTACTGTTGTTTTACATTTTTCTCATGTATATTAGCCGTACATAAATTGCTTTCAAGTTGATTGTAGATTAGTGATGCACATAGCCTTTTAATGACTAATGAATGACATGATAGAATCATCTTGTCCTTTTGCTGAAGCAGCAAGGATACTGGGTCTCATAGTCACTAGCTCATTGTTTGGTTATTGCATTTTATTTTGATTGAACTAATGACATGATAGAATCATCTTGTCCTTTTGCTGAAGCAGCAAGGATACTGGGTCTCATAGTCATTAGCTCATTGTTTGGTTATTGCATTTTATTTTGATTGAACTAGTTGTATATTTACACTTTTGTTTAAATACTAACTCCATCAATAACATGTTTTAAGTTCTTTTGAAGTGCTAAGTTTTGGAAATTACCGTTAGGGACATAGGCCTTGTCTTGAAATCTTTATCCATACTTGTCCTTTAAAAGTATTCTTAAGACCTTAGAATAGGATTTCCATTTGCATTAAACACTTTAGAAAACCAATAAGAACAAAACCCCAAAAACAACATAAACTATAAAACAACGAAGTAAGAGAAAGGTTAACTAAGCACATATAGTGCACCACACTTCATCAGTTTACGATACCCGGATTGATAATTTATGTAGAGCAATTTAAGACGTTAAATTGACTAAACATTTTGGCGCCGTTGCCAGGGAAGTGTAATTAGGAGACCTTATTTCTTACATCTAAAAAAAAAATTAACAATTCTTAAGTATGCTCTCCTCCTGCACTTTGTGTGATCTGGAGGATCAGAAAAATGATTGTTATGTAAAAAAAAAAGTTAATAATTCTTGAGTATGCTCTCCTCTTGCACTTTGTGTGATCTAGAGGATCAGAAAAAGAATTGTTATGTAAAAAAAAAAAAAAAAATGAGACAAAATAAACTTAAACATTTCAATTGATTCAATAAAAAAAAATGAAAAAAATGAAAAAATGAAACTCAACTGCTTTAATAGGTTCAAATTGTCTAAACTTGTCTGGTTATGGTTTGTAGTGGTCTTCAAAACACTGTATCCTGTTCTAATAAGGTTTTGCAACTTAGCTGCGGAAACTACCCTGATTCCGCAGCTAGCTGTGAATTCCGCAGTTGTTTCAAGGTTTAGCAGGTTACAAGCATCCAATGAAAAAACCGACCACATGGGCATCTCCAGAATTGTCCCAACATGGATCCTATCCTAGTGAGCTAGCTCAGATCTATGAAAAATCAGCCTAAGACCTCAGTCAAAGTCTTGTTTTTAACATGTTTTTCTTGAAGTATTTGCTGCCTGAAATTGAAATCATTAATCCTTTTTATAAAATTTTACAATTTCAGAGAAGAAGAAAAAAAGAGAAAAGCAATCTATGGCTATCTCCATTCCTAGTTTTCACTGTGGCTTCAATAAAAAATATGCCTCCCTATTCAAGCTTTGACCTATTGATTCCTGTAGGAGGCATTCATCATTTAGTGGCAGATTTCTGAGTTGATTTCACCTTTGGATAGCTACATTATCGATTAGAAACAGAGGGTTGAATTCTTGAAGGTAGCTTATGGTGATCCATTAAATTATTAAGGGCAGAGTAGTCATTTTTCTCCAAGGGCGAGAGCACGTAAGCTTATTACATTTGTTGACAAAAGGACAAATTTGTTAGCTGAATTTTATCTTATTTCAGGGGTCAAATCCTCTTACTGTTGGAGCCAATTTCCTCTGCCATTATATCCATCAGATTACAGGTCTACTTCATGGGATGAGTTCAGCATTCACCATAATTATTTGGAGATTGATCTAAGTTAGAATGAATCAATAAGCTCAATTGCTGCCACTTAGATTTCTGCCACCTACAAAACCTGTGATATAAACAACCTGAGCTGTAAGTTCAACAAAATTCTTAAGTCGTTGTTTTAAAAATGCAAGGTATCATTATTAAAAACAATCACTACAGCAATTGTTTGGAAACGTTTCAGATAACAAACCTGTGACTATCAGTCGCCCCAATTCTTCAACTCTGTCCCTCTGTCTAAAGATCACAAGCCTAACAGGGTTGATGAACAGGAGCGTATTGAGCAAGCCGGGGGCAATGTTATGTGGGCTGGAACATGGAGAGTAGGAGGTGTTCTTGCTGTATCTCGGGAATCTGGCAATCGGTTATTGAAACAATATGTTGTGGCTGAACCTGAGATTCAGGAAGCAATAATTGATGATAATTCTTGTAATTGTTGAACCTGTGTAACACACCTGCAGAACAGTAGATCAAACAAGAAAAACGAATGCAACAATAAAAACATCAACTCAGAAAGAATGCAGAACAAAGAATTGTTAACTCACGAAAAATGCGTAAACAGCAGAAAAAACATCAAACTTCAAACATTCGATTTGCCCAACCAGAGACGAATTTTAAAAAACTAAAACATGGGTTTTTTTGCCATATGGGTCAGTTAGATAACCCAGAAACCGTTTGAAGAAATTTGTGGCGGTCTGGGATAAATATTCGGTTCTTTGGAGCCTCTTTTTTGCCGCCGCGTGAAAAAAAAACTGGATTTGAATTGATTAACTGATAGTTTGAATGCGTTATTCAATTCCGCGTGCGTGAGGAAATGAATTCTAATTGGGAATCAACTACATGCTGGCATCTAAAACCCGATTACACGCCTTCCATATTATTAAACTCAAACCTGTTTAGAGACGTATTCCAATTGAACACGACTCTCTGTCATTAAATCTCATGAAGTCGCTGCCACCCATCTGTACATGTTTCGTTACTGCCGGTTAAATGTTGGGAGAAAATGGAATAGGGAAGACAATGTTTATACGCATGCATTTGTATCTTCTTGTGAACTTGTTTACTACTCTCGCATGCATTTGTATCTTCTTGTGAATTCATCTTGGCTGCTCATCCTCTGTTTCCGTTTACAGTTCTTGAACACTCCCGTATCCATCTTCCATTTTCAGCCATTTTTCTTCCATCAACCTTACAACATAACCGTCTTACCTCTGTTAAACCTTCAGACGCAGTTGAATTCCAGATTGAATTTTAAACAGAGTAAAGGATGGGTCGGTTACTAAGGGCAGAACCGGAAGGGCTTAAGTCTATGAAAGGGCCAAATAGTTATGATCATGGTTATAGGCTGTTCATCAACTATAAATTCATCAATAAAACTGTTTTGCTCCATTCACAGAGTTCCTACATGCATACAATGAAAAAAAAATTTCGAAATTGATGATCGACTGTTTTAGCCACTTTCCGCAACTAGCCCAACTTTCCGCAGCTGTTTTGTTAAACTCTAGGTTGCAGGTGTCATCAAGCAAAACAAGTCACATGGGTAGCTGGGGGAATGTTGGTACATGGATGGTGTCCTATTCATTCGATCAAATTTGATGAAAAAGACCCCAGTCAAAGGGAAGTCAAATTGTGTGTTATCACTAAGTCGCCACATTGAGTCGCTGCATGTCAAGAAAAAAATAATAATTTTGAATCAATGAAATGAACAAGTTATTTTCTCACTTTTCTGAAGGTATTGATTAATTTTGGACTGATGATGAAAGATGAATGGCTAACTTTGTATTCAAGATTTTTAGCTACAGAACTGTGCACATTCCGCAGCTAAAGTCCAATTCCGCAGCCAGAAAAACCTCATTGTTCAAATCAGCCTATCTTTCTCATACAAAATCAGATTTTGATGATTTAACTAGCATTGGAAAGATCTCAACAAGATCTATACAATGAGAAATCTATCATTAGAGTTTGAAATGGAAAATAATGAAATAAATTGCTGGAAAGAAGCAACATTCAACTTGGGCACCAATTTCAAAGCAGGTATAAATTCTTTTGATTTTTCCTTTGAGAACTTGTTTCATTAATACAAATTCTTAGTTTTATGTGTAAATAGCATAACTAGAGAGATTGATCACCTCTCTCCTTTGATAATCTTACATTCCATTGCAGAAGAAGTTTTAGTTTTTTTTGCAGGTTCCAGGAGGAAGGACAAATGACTACAAGAGAATGGTGTCTCTCTAAGAGACCAATTTGTTTCATAAGAGGATGATCAACAACAAAGAGGAAATATGTTGATGCAAAATCAGATCCAAACACTTTCAGATACTATTGTCTCCATCATATCCATCCATCACATCCATACCTCATCTCATTTTCCTCCATATTTTCCATTTTCATTCACATACACTTTCCATCTCTTTTTGTCCATTCATAACCCACAAATAAAAGTAAGAGGCTCATTCACATGCTTATTGCCATTGTCAGTTCTGTTCTCCATTGCCATCTTCCATTTTCATCTTCCATTTCCTGTCATTTTCATTCCACAAATAAGCCCTGCTTCAATGCAAATTATTGAGTCCATAGTCCTTTGAGTCTAAGTTCTTTGTAAAAACACCTTGAGGCTTGCATGCCTTAATGGCAAGTCCTCATGCTGACAAACAATGGGAATACATTAATGTCCCTTGTTCGTTAGATCTTCTAGGTGACTCGACATCAGCAAATTCATTCGTACCTAGCAAGATGTGTTTGGGCATCTTGACTCTCATTGTCATCAATGGTGAGATTTCTCGTGTTGACTAGTGGCATCCATTAATGGCCACTAAGCCAACAATTTCCTACTATGTTCGACATCATAACATCTTTTCACATAGTAGGAATTGTGCCAATGAGTTTTGAAGACATGAAGACTATTATTTTCAGCATTTTGGAGCAGATTCAACAAGTTTTAGTAGAAGCAATAAAAAGTCATCTTATCTCTCTATCCATGACTCCTCTTGTTCAGCCACTTGAAGAAGAATATGATCAGAATTTTTCAGCCACCACACATACAACTCATCCATTCCAAAGGGTAAGTGAAGGTACGTCATTTTCTAACTTTTGACCATAGAATTCCATAAAAAGCTAGAATGATAATTGTTGGAAAAACATTTCTCTTCCTCATTTCATAAAATTGCCAATACCATCAATTGGGGGGGGAATACATTCATATTCATATCTTGCCATGTCCATATCATATTCAGGAGCTCACATACTTCCAACATATATTAATCATTACATTGCTATTATGAGCATACAATGGCTTTTGAAAAAATGCTTAAAGGATAAATTGGATACAAACAAAATCATGGTTGTCACACAAGAACCAACCATCATGCAATCCAATAAAGATATACTTTGCAACAATAATCAAAATATCATTATGCAAAGTTCAAAGATCAAAGTAGAAGGCAACAACAAAGAAAAAAAATGGTTGTAACACAAGAACCAACCATGTTGCAATTCAAGTAAAACACTTTGCAGAAATATGAAGTTATCAAATGATATCATGCAAAGTTAAGCCAAAGCTCAAGGATCAAAAGAGTTAATGTAATATATATTGCATGAGGACATGCAATAGCTTCAATTGGGGGGTATGTTGAGCCTTGAAAATGTCATTCATTTCCATTACACTTTCACTATTATGTCCATTATATCACCTCTATTTCATCTCCATTTCACTACTATGTCACCACATTCATCCCACTTTCATTATCATTGGGCCACATTTATGTTTTTCCAATCTTTATTAATTCTAAGTCTTTTAAGTGAATTTGTGGTTAAAAATTAGAAAATAATGTGCATATGCTTATACCTAACAAATGGGTTGAGGTTGTTGACGTGTGTAGGTTGAAAGGAGACTTCTAGAAAACCCTTATGTGGCACTCTAAGGCCAAATTCGAATTTGGTTGGAAAGAATCATGGGATCATGAGGATATGTGTCACATCTCCTAATTGTATTGTAACTCTAAGAAGACATGTGTCTTACCAGTTCCTATTTTGATTAGGACTCTAGAGGTAGAGGGAGAGATTCATGGATTCTCATTAATGAGATGGCTCTCATCTTTTTGTATAAATAGGAGATCTCTCTCCTTCATTTGTTAGTCTTTTTAGTCCCTAGTTCTTAAGTTTGTAGTTCTTCCTTGATGGCTTTTGAAAGCCTTGGAGAACTTTGTTGTACTTTGTACTTTTGAAGAAATTGAATAAAGCTTTGATGTTCTCAACATGGAAGGAGATGTGAAGTAGATGTCATGAAGCATATTAGAATGTAAGGTAGAGTAGATTTCATTTTGTAAATATTGCTTTGTAGAATGTAAGGTAGAGTAGATTTCATTTTGTAAATATTGCTTTGTAGAATGTAAGGTAGATTAGATTTTTCATTCATGCAATTTTAATTCATGCAAGTGTGTTTAATTTTTCTTTGATTTCATAGGTGGTAGAGGGTCCCTGCCTTGTATAGTTGTCATTTAATTTTGCATTTTATTTTTCTCATGTATATTAGCTGTACATAACAAAGTTGTTCTTATTACTGTTGTTTTACATTTTTCTCATGTATATTAGCTGTACATAAATTGCTTTCAAGTTGATTGTAGATTAGTGATGCACATAGCCTTTTAATGACTAATGAATGACATGATAGAATCATCTTGTCCTTTTGCTGAAGCAGCAAGGATATTGGGTCTCATAGTCACTAGCTCATTGTTTGGTTATTGCTTTTTATTTTGATTGAACTAATGACATGATAGAATCATCTTGTCCTTTTGCTGAAGCAGCAAGGATACTGGGTCTCATAGTCATTAGCTCATTGTTTGGTTATTGCATTTTATTTTGATTGAACTAGTTGTATATTTACACTTTTGTTTAAATACTAACTCCATCAATAACATGTTTTAAGTTCTTTTGAAGTGCTAAGTTTTGGAAATTACCATTAGAGACATAGGCCTTGTCTTGAAATCTTTATCCATACTTGTCCTTTAAAAGTATTCTTAAGACCTTAGAATAGGATTTCCATTTGCATTAAACACTTTAGAAAACCAACAAGAACAAAACCCCAAAAACAACATAAACTATAAAACAACGAAGTAAGAGAAAGGTTAACTAAGCACATATAGTGCACCACACTTCATCAGTTTATGATACCCGGATTGATAATTTATGTAGAGCAATTTAAGACGTTAAATTGACTAGACAGTATGCCTCACCATCCAATACCTTCATCTGAATGTTCAACACGGAGAAGCCTTTGCATGTTCTACCGAAGTTTTCCTTGGCAATACTTTTCATGCAGGAAGTAGCTTATAAAATCTCGGCAGGATTGACAACAAGACTGCACTAGAAGAAGAATCCACCTTAGCCCCCTCTTCCATTGTGGATTGGGTTAAATGAGATCTGGAGTATCAAGCAAGTGGATGTCGAAGCGGAACAAATGAAGAAGTACCCATTCAACCTCTGAATTTACAATCCATATGACCCACATAGTATTGTGAAGGATCACTACATGAGAGTTCAGTTCAACTGGATCCATGGGGCATTTCATTGGGTCGAGGAGGGCCCATGGAGATATTGCTACAGTTTCTTTAGACCCAATGAATAGGTCAGCTTCGCTCTGGAGTGGTTAGCGAATCAACATGAAGCAACATCACGAAGAGCACCAGCAGCAGCATTAGTAACAGAGATAAGCATACCGGTTCATGACAAGGGTAAGAGGAAGATTGTGGATCACATGGAGGAGGATCAAAGATGCAAGTTCCGAGTAGATCCATTAGTAGAGAAAGCATCTATGGCTATAGAGGAAAAGAGGCACCAGCAAGACATGCGAATCACGCAAAGGCAGAGGGAAAAGAGAAGAATGGAAGAAGCAGAGGAGTTGTATGAACTGAAAGAGCAACTCTGGAAGGAACAAGAGTTGCACAAATAGGAGAGGGAAGCGCAGTAACAGCAGATACAGTAGGGGGCACAACATGTGCAAATAGATGAAAAAAATTCTCGTACAGGTAGTGGAATTATCAGATCAGTTGGCATCATGCAGATAGGGTGAACCATCACAGGAGAAAGACTTCACTCATGAGATAGAATAATTGCTCAAATAGTTGGATGCAGACATGGAGCAAAAAGAGTTGGAATAGGACACTGACCTCATGCCTCATCACCAAGAGGTCGACATACCCACTTCACCACATCCAGATGATGAGCAAGTCTCAAGTGACCAAGGATGCACTAATATCCTTGGTGATTAGCGAGAAGGAGAGATACACAACATCGCATTTGACGAATCTCAACATAGAGTTATGCAGTCTCGCAGAGTGTCAACTCCAGAGGCTCATACATCTCCTGCGTAATTTGAGGAATGAGTGATCGTGACTAATGTTTGCAAACATCCAGCAGCCTTGGCCAATGCAACCAGAGTGTATGACGAAGCCACTAGCTCAAGTGTTTGCTTTCTGATAGATGAGAATGAGTGAATGGTGAAGGAACTACAAATGTCCAAGCAAGGAGGAGACTTGGTGACAGCATCCACCCAAGCTGAACTAAAGAAGGAAATACTAGATGAAGTATTGTCCCTTGACGCAGTTATGTGAGCGTTGTACTCCAAGTTTGGTATAGTGCATAAGGAAGTCATCCATCTCAATGGATGGCAGCAACGATGTGATAGAAGAGCACGTATCTTGACGAAATTGCATGCTATTTTTGATGACATGCAAACATGGACAATGAAAGACAAGGGAGCCCCACTTCACTTGCCCAAGATGAGGAGGGCCAATGCGCTCGAGCTGAAGGCACATATCCGGAGTCAGATCTAGAACTATGAAGATCCCCCGCAGCTCATCACTAGCATACAAGCTTCCCATGCACGAGTATTCACGAGTATGGATGTTGTGGTGCACACACATGCGATCCCACCTATTGGGACTCTCACCTAGGAGAAGACAAAGAAACAGGTCCAACTAGAGCTTGACTCATACTTTGACAAGTTGATGTGCATTGCCACCAGCCCAGACTTGCCCATCAGTGTAGACATCATGCACAAGTGTGTTTCTAGTCCGACCGCATTGAATACAACGATGCACATGCTTTCAGATGAGTTGGACAGAGGAGCACAAGCAATGTACCCGTATGCTATGGAGGCAAGAGTCCGGTTTCAAACAGATGTCACTGCGGAGCACACGGACACCACCAAGGACTACCGATCTTGGCATCAATATGTTACTATTGATCATCATGAGGATGTTGAGGAGTTGGACTTCCAAGGTTTTCTAAGTTAGAGTGATGTCTAGCTTAACTTTCTCAATCTGTTTTGTTTCACATGGGTACATGTGCATTATAATGTAAAGTCATGTCAAGTGTAATTCAAGTTGTGATAGTTGGATGTAACAGTCATAGAGTAGATGAAGAGTCACGAGGGTAGTTGAACTATCACAAAGGGGGATGTTAAGGGCTGCCCCACCTTTTGTTATAAATAGTCCCTCATAACTCATTGTAAATGATTTTGGTCAGCCAAGCTTCTGATAAGACTATCTTGGAGATATCTTGGACAGTACTGTAACGAGCCTTGGCTTCTCCACTACGCAGTGCTAGTACATCTCTTTGGAGGAGCAGGCGGATGTGGCTGTAACATTCCACTATTGGAACTCGTGGTTGGACATGGATGTATTGTATGACTGGAACTTAAACTTCTTTATATAATAATAGCCAGCACGTTTCATGCATATGTTGTATTGTATTCTATGCTATATGGTTTACTGTAAATGTTATATGTATTGGTTTGCTTACACATGCATGTATAGACTATTTTTTATAAGTATGTATGAATCTTTATGAAATATATTGTTTTTTTAACCATCACTTGGTATTGCTCGCTAACTTTCCTTCCATGTTGTGATGTATCTTTGCTCATGTTTTCCCTTCCACGCCGAGTACTATTATAGGTTTCCAAGGGGCGCACTTACCTCAACCTCCATGTGTTAAAACCTCTCATGCACATTCCTTGAATCACTGCAGCTGTCACACCCTTGATACCAACAAAGTTATCTTACTTGCCTCTATGCAAAATCACGGTCAAGGAATTACCATACGACCCACTGTTGGGAGTCCTACACCAAATGGTATGAGGTCTAATTAGAACTTCTTACCAGGGAGATCCCCTAACATGTTGGCGGGTCCAACACCGTCAACATTTCTGGCACTAGAAGGAGGGCCAAATGACTAGCTATGCCATCTCATCCGGATTTGAACCTTTGCATGTCTTTAATGGATTCTTTCACTCTTCTCCCTCCGCGATGTTTTTCGAATCATGAATATGTCACCATCACGTGGGAGTTTTTTGATCACTTGTCCACTTACACATATGATGGTGAAGGCGAAGTGGCCTGGCCTAAGTACTTATATGGCTTTCATTCCATGCCATGAGGAAGATGGGTGTTCTAACAAACAAGCCAGCTTGTTGCTTGCATACACACTTCACGAATCTCCACTTCAATGGTTGTTTAGCCTACCAGCTGACAGCATGCACTCACTTGAGCACTTCTATGATCTCGTTGAAGACACTTTCTATCATTTTGATCCAGGCCATCTTGACCAAAAACTACTACAACAATGGAAGGCTCTGCATGAGTTTATTATTGATTTTTGGCAGCGTTTCCGTGACTTGCAGTTTCAAGCTCCGAGGAGCCAGATGGAATTTTTCTATCTTTAAGAACGATTCAAGTATTTCCTTAAGAAATCTGCTTGTCCCAAGAAGAATTTTGAAATCAAGCCTCACTCAACATTCTTTAGTAAGGGAGCTGCGCAATCTCAGACAGATGTGGTCACTGTCATGACTGACTGTTTGCCATCCCTTCATCAAACAACACCACCACTGCAGAGTGGTGTTGAGGATCATGCTCACACACCTGTCCATATTTCACATCCTCCCAACATCACTTCACTTAATTTTCGCATTGATTTGGTTGTGAGTCCTTCGAGTTCTCATATGCATTTTGTTCCACAACGTCCATGTTTGCACTCGGTTGTTCCTACGAATGATACTATCTTGTGTTCTTCCATTCTGGACTCTTCACTTGTTGTGAACGAGGAACAATCGAATGATGGAGTTGGTGTTTCACAACCAACATGCGTTGTCATTCATGAATAGTATGAGTGGGAGTTTTAACATCAACACTCGGTGAAGGATGACTCCCTTCCGTCTGAGCCTCCTCCGTTCTTTCCTGACACTTTTAGTGAACCTGTCATCCATGATTTTGCATGTGTATCTCCATCCTTAGATGCACCCATTGTTGATCACTCACAGGACACACCGGATGTTGGTACATCATTCAACAATGGAGAGGATAAGTTATTCATTGAAAATCCACTTGATCTTTCATCTACCTTTTCCGGAAACACAAAGGATGAGTTTTTTCTCTTTTAATCTACCCTTTTGTTTGATTCATCTGATCATGAGGATTCCAATAAGCTCATTGATTTTTATGATCATGGTGGTCATGATCCATTTACTTCCATCTTTGATCACGATCATGACTCTATCGCAGTTTATCTTTCAAAGCCACCAGTTTATGATGATCTATCTGATGGTGAAGTTGAAACACCTAAGACTGTCAAGGCACTTCATCCCCAACTGATGGTTATGTCAGGCCCTCACTCTCTTGGGGTTAGTCTCACTTCTGATCAGGAAATTTTTCAATCACCTGAGGCTCCTCATCACTCATATGTATGCATTGAAGATCCATCTCACACACAGATCATACTTCCCCCACTCGAACTACACAATCATATCGCTCATGCATTAGAGGAATCTGACATTGCAAGCACACTTGCACGATGCAAGTTGTGTTTGTTTATTTCATTTTCTTGCATGTCATAGTCAAGAGTGTTCTTATGCTTGAAAGTTGCACACAGTGTCGCACAACTTCATGATAACTCCACGAACTACTCGTCATGCACTCATACTCACTTATGTCCTATGGGCACTTTGAAACATGAAGTGGGGTTGTCTTCATTGTTATATCTTTCTTGCTTGTTGGTTCACACAACTGGGTTTCTCACAAACCAAACCTTCACCAACATGGGTCAACCAACGTGTTGGTGGCTGAATTGGAAATATCATTTCACGTGATCACGCTCATGCATCATTAGCTTAGGAGTATGAGTAGTGTTTGCTTTCAGTCACTTTGTTTGCATGCTTGTTTACTTACTTGTTTTGTTTGTTTATTTGTTTGTTTTCTTGTTTTCTTACCAGCTTTGCTTTCTCTTTTGCTTCTGCTCTTTATTTGTTTTGTTGTTTGTTAGTTTTTTATTTTGTTTGTAAGTTAGATTCACATGAAACCGTGTATGACTCTTGAAACGAGCTGGGTAAAGTACAAGAGGGCTTGTATCACTACTTGGTTATCTATCATCTTGCCTCTGTATGAAGAGCTTGTTACTTTCATTCCATAATAAATCAAAGGAAAATACATATTGTCTAAAGAAAACCTTGGTGAAAACACAATGCTTGCGTGCTAACTAGTGTCACCTACTCTAGTCAGTTTTTTTTAAGTTAACCCTTGTCAGCTTAGTGAAGTAGAGTAAGTTGAGGGGGAAAACCTTAACAGGCATGTAAGAGTTATAATAAAATACTTCTCATAAACTTAATATGGATCACAAAAGCATTAATTCAACAATTCAACAACTACTTCTCTGCTGGAATAACCTCTTCTGATCTCAATAAGTTGAGATCCCTCTTCTACCTATAAAATGAATAAGTGATATGCACAGTTGAAAAAAATGAAAAATGAAAAAAAATCAAAATGAAAAATGAATAAGGTGGTAGAAAAGAAAGGCTTCCTGCACAGAGAGGTGATGCAAGTAACTCTGCCGGGGTACTAACCAGGCTCGCTGGCAGCGGAGCCATGCTTGTGTTCCTATGTGACTCCGCCGGTGTATTTTCCAGGCCTGCTGGTAGCAGAGCAACAATAGAGATGAAACTAAGACTTTGATAACTATACTGATTGTGCACCAATATACCCCCCAACCTTATCACTATGTTGCATTGGCTTGTAATGTATGTCAATCGACCAAGAGCTTGGTCGATCCTACATCTTACAATCAAGCTAGTGTGAAACCAAGAGGAGCTACGAACTGAACAATACTTCTAGAGGTGTTAAACATGCTTTTCATGAACAAGATCCATTTCGAGAGCTGGATTCTACTAGTGTGTCTCCAAGTGTTGTAGCAGATACAACCACCCTCCAAAATTTTTCCTTAGCTTCATTTTGGAGCCTCCCTATAAACCTTTCACAGCACCTTGTCTTGCTTCATCAAGTACACAAGCTTCAGTGTTTTTCCTGCGCAAAGGCAGCCTATCAATCACAACTTGATGCATTCCCCTCATAGGCTATTCATCCAGACTTGGTCCAGCTGCAAGCTGAGCAACTCCCCCAAGAAATTGTGCATTTCTAGAGGGTTCTAGAGAGAAACCACCCTTCCCTCTAGAAATTGCACAATCCTGTCTGGCAACCTACTGGACTCCAGAATCTCGAAATTCTACCAGCCAACCCTCACAGTGAAAATTGCACAATTTTCCCAAGCAGGGTTGCTCAACCTAGAATGTGAAAATCTGGGTAGCAATCAGCTACTCTACCCAAAAATTGCACAAATCTTGTGGGCAGCTAGCCCAACTCCCAGCCAGAAATGCGCATTTCCTTCAAGCAGTTGATCAGCTTCATGCATGAGCAGTTCGTTTTACCAGTTCCACCCAGGACCAAGGAAACTTGACTTGCATGCATGGCTTGATTTTTCCCAGAATAACAAAGGGCAACATGGAAAAGGAATCCCATGTTTCAGGGAGCTATTTTTAGCAGCTGGGGGTTAAATGCAAAGTTTGTTTAGGAACTTTCCTTCAAGTGTATCTTTTTCCTAGATTTGTGGCATGCACGTCATCAACTCAAAACTTATTTATTCAACGCATCAGAGCTCATTCTTCCACATCGAACTTAGAGCTCTGACATCCCACAACACATCCATCTCAGCTATTCATGGGTCAATGGCCTCCTCTTGTCTTTTTCAACATTTCTATCACTTTTTATGTTTTTGCTTGTGTGAGTACTATTTTCTTGATTTATTTGAATGCTTGTGGTTGTTTACATGTATACTAGCTTGTCCTAGCACTATTTCAATTTTCATTTCTATCTCACTCCTATCACATGCATGAAACTATTTTGCACGAACAATCAATAATTCGCTGACTCGCTTCACTCACATGTATGTTTATCTGTCTATTGAATCTTTCATTCATGTTTTCATGCTCTGTTAATCACTTCTACTTTCACTTAGTGTCGCCATGCATCCACTTTCATATTTTCTTTCAGTTGCCTATAAGGGAGTCTAGCCACCCTTGGCCTGAAATCTACTTTCACTGAGACATCATTGTGCAATCTAGGTAGGGAAGGCTCTTTCTTCCTCTCCAGAAATGTGCATTTCTACCCAGGCACTATCCTCCAAGACTATTTTTTTCATTTCTAAGGGACAGTGACTGCTGGCCTAGAAAATTGTGCAATGCAGTCCCTAAGCCTGCAGTCACTCCCGGTTGGAATTGCACATTGCGCAATCCTAAAAACCATCAGCCAATTTGGATTGTGCAAATCCAACAGCCAGTCTTGCCTCCTAGATAGCCCAGACTTCCTTTTTCACCGTTCTGGTAGCCATTCACCCAGCCTCCTAGAAGAAATTGCACAATCTTGACTATCAGTTCCCCAGGTATGCGCTATGGCATTCCCCAAATTTGATTTGGCTTTCGCTGAAAAATTTCTTGCCATTCCTCCGAAGTACCAATTTGTATGAACCACATTCGATTATGAAGGATCACTGCATGAGAGTTTAGTTCAACTGGATCCACGGGGAATTTCATTGGGCCGAGGAGGACCCATGGAGATATTTCTACAATTTCTCCAAACCCAATGAATAGGTCGGCTTCGCTCTAGAGTGGTTAGTGAAGCAACATGAAGCGACATCATTGAGAGAACCAGCAGTATCAGTAGCAGTAGAGGTAAGCATACCAGTGCATGACAAGGATAAGAGGAAGTTTGTCGATCACATGGAGGAGGAGAAAAGTTGCAAGTTCTGAGCAGATCCATTAGTAGAGCAAGCAGCTATGGCTATAGAGGCAAAGAGGCACCAGTGCAACATGCGAATAGCACAAAGGAAGAGGGAAAAAAGAAGAATGGAAGAAGCAAAGATGGAGTTGCATGAACTAAAAGAGAAACTTCGGAAGGAACAAGAGCTACACAAACAGGAGAGGGAAGCATAGTAGCAATAGATACAACAGGGGGAGAAACATGTGCAAACAAATGAAATAGTGCCTGTAAAGGTAGTGGACTTATTAGATCAGCTGGCATCAGGTAGACTGGGTGAACCATCATAGGAGCAAGACATTGTTCATGAGATAGAACAAGCACTCCAACAGTTGGATGCAAAGATGGAGCAGCAAGAGTTGGAACAGGACACTGACCGCATGCC
Source organism: Pinus tabuliformis (assembly GCA_031772625.1). Taxonomy (NCBI): domain Eukaryota; kingdom Viridiplantae; phylum Streptophyta; class Pinopsida; order Pinales; family Pinaceae; genus Pinus; species Pinus tabuliformis. The sequence continues at coordinate 985,596,290 of CM062812.1, read as the reverse complement.
TCATCAACAAGAGGTCAACTTACCTGCTTCACCGCATCCAGATGATGAGAAATTCTCAAGTGACCAAGGAGGCACTGAGATCCTTGGTGATCAATCGGAAGGAGATATGCACAACATCTCATTCGATGAATCTCAACATAGAGTTTTACAGTCTCACAGAGTGTCAACTCCAGAGGATCATACATCTCCTGTGCAAGTTGAGGAACGAGTGATCATGACTGATGTGTGCAAATATCCAACAACCTTGGCTGATGCAACAAAAGTGTATATTAAATCCACTAACTCAAGTGTTCACTTTATGATAGGTGAGAATGAGTGAATGGCAAAGGAGCTACATACATCCAAGCAAGGAGGAAACTTGGTGACAATGTCCACCCGAGCTGAACTGAAGAAGGCAATACTAGGTGAAGTATTGTCCCATGACACAATTATGCAAGTGTTGTACTCCAAGTTTGGTACCGTGCATAAGGCAGTCATCCATCTCAATGGATGGAAGTAGGAATGTGCTAGAAGAGAACATATCTTGATGAACTTGCATGTTCTTGTTGATGAGATGCAAACATGGACGATGAAATACAAGGGAGCCCCACTTCACTTTCCCAAGATGATGAAGGCCAATGCGATCGAGCTGAAGGCACATATCTGGATTCAGATCCGGAACTATGAAGAGATCCTACAGCTTATCACTAGCATATAGGCTTCCCATGCACGATTATTCAAGAGTATGGATGTTATGGTGCATACACATGCGATCCCATCTATTGGGACTCTTACCTAGGCGAAGAGAAAGAAATGGGTCTGACTAGAGCTTGACTCATACTTTGACAAGTTGATGCACATTGCCACCAGCCCAGACTTGCCCATCAGTGCAAACATCATACACAAGTGTGTTGGTGGTCCAGCTGCATTGAAGACAATGATGCGCATGCTTTCAAATGAGTTGCACAGAGGAGCACGAGCACTGTACCTGGATGCTATGGAGGCAAGAGTCAGGTTTAATATAGATGTCACCGCAGAGCATGTTATCACTCCTATGGATCTCCAAGGCTGAGGAAGAGTCCATCTGAGGTAACCACAGACCAACCTTTTGACTTGGTATCTAGCCATACCAAGCTGGAGAGGGCTCTCTCCACAAAATCACAGCCAATAGAGCTGGATGAATTAGGGTTTCAGGCTAGTTATGATGTGCATAAGGGTTTGATTGTTTGAAATTGGGTTGCTAGACGAGGATTAGGTCAAAGAGACTAGGTCAAGGAAAATAAGGGTATGATTGCAGACATCTGATGGAGCAAGGTAGTGTTGTTGTAAAAACACAACCCCCCCATTTTTGACTTGTTCACTTCAAATAATGGGGACCCTTTCTATTAAAATTTTGGCTAAGCACCTTTTTGGATTTTTATTTAGTTGATTGCCCTACGCTTTTGTTAATTTTTCGTTTTCCTTGGATTCTTGTTTTGATTGCTTTGTTAGAATCGATTTTTTATAAGCTTCCCATTGACGCTTGTTTCGCCTCATTTGGTCAACTGGTTTGAAAATGGCACTCCTTTGAAGTCTCATCATTTATCTAGACTGGGTTAAAAATGCATAAAATGTACAATATTGCATTTTGTAAATAAAATTAGTTCAATAAGGCATTCATTTTAAATATTAACCCGTAGCGAGTTTTTACTAACATTTTTCATTTTTAGTTATGTGGCCAAATCATTAAGTATCGAGATTTAAGAAATTTACTCCAATTTCTAAATCAATTATTAATCTCGAAAACCCAAAATTTTCGAAGTGGCTGTAATTATTTTTATTTTTACTTTTATTAAAAGTGGCTGTAGTTTATAAAATAACCCTCCTAAAATAAAATCAAAATCAAAATCGATTGTTAATATTAAATCTCAGATTAATTAAATTAATTATTATTTAAAATATAATTGATTTAATTAAACTAAAATTTAATATATAAAAAAAATATATATCGCATCGGGAGTTTCATATGTGGCAAGTTTAAAAACCCCCGATACACACCATACCCTCCGATGCGATATCGAGTGGGAAGTTTTTTTCGCAACACATATTACAAACCCTCGATATCCCCTCTCCTTCCCGATGGCCGATATGCGATGGTTTCATAAGGCATGGGGGCATTAACTTAGTTTAAAAGACTCATAGGTAGGTTAAAATACTTATGTTTTGTTTTAAAGCTTCAACACTCATACGTATGAGTGGAAAATATAAAGGTAGTTATAATTTTAATTTTATAATAATTTATAATATTTAATGTTTTATTTATATTAATTAATTAATATAAAATTTAATTAATTAAATTAAATAAAATTTAAATATTATTTAGATTAATATTAAATAGGTTATAAATAGTTAATTATGATAATTATTTAGATTAACATTAATTAATAATAGTTTAATAAATAATTAGTTTAGTTTAATTTAACAATTAAATTAGAATTTATTATTAGATAATTAGAATTCTAATTTAGGATTAAAATTTTAATTGAAATTTTCTTTTTAGCCCAGCAACAGAATTTGCAGATTTACATCAGATTTGATCCATCAACTTTGGAGGCTCATAGATTGGGTTATACTTGGCCAAATGAGGCCCAGGACGGCTCATTGGAAAGAGAAAATCAAGGAGAACATTTTTTAAGAGGTTTCACTAACAGATTTAATCATTTATTGGATAAAAAATCAAACAGAAGATCAAGCTCCGAATTTTGAAAACAAAATCAATTTTCTAAGTTATTTTCTTCATTTTCATTTGTCCAAAACCTCTTCTAATTGCAGATTCATTGGTTAATCATATCTCTGGCCAATTAAACCATCCCAGGCATCAAGAGAAAGTTTATATTTTATTTTCAAGTATTTATTTAAATAGAATTTGATTGGATTTGATTTAAATTGCCAACAATGCCATGTTGATTTTATTGTTGCATTTTAATTTATTTTGATTTCTTTTTGCAGGAAAACAGTGGAAGAAATATGGAGAAAAAGATCTCGATCAATGAGGATGCTCCAACAATTGAAGATCCGAATTTTGAGCAAGTAAAATTGGATTTAGCAGATTTCTCTTCAACAAACTCTTCTCTCAAGAATTTCTTCACAAATAGTATAAGTAATAGATTGCAAAATGGAATAAGGGGCTGCTCTCCTCTGCAATTCTAGACTTCTAAAAGCACTACTGTAATAGGAATTTAGAGTTGTAACAGAGAGGAGAGAAAATCTCATATCTGGGGATTATTGAGGATTTTTCCTTTGTATCTTGAATTATGTATGAGGGGCAGAGTTTTCATTATTGTGGCTTTAGCTTTGAAGGCAGAAGTTCAAGCAATGTAAAGGACTGTTGGAGACCATGATCAGAGAAATGGATGCAATAAATTGGTATTTTTAATACTACTGTTTCAAATATCAGTTTCATTTTTATGGTAACAGGAATGTCTCATTTTATTCATGTTTGTGCACTATTGTCAATATGGATAATTTGTCTCAATCTTGTTATTAGGTATCTCTGTTCTTATGAATTAAAATCTGATTTCTGAGTAACTATTTACTCAGAAATCTGTCTTATAAAACTGATTTATTGAATGGTAATGTGTTGTGAACTATTTCCACATATCATTATTCAATTATTGGATTTACTGATTTGACAATTAATATCATTTTTATGAACTACTTCTTGAATGTTGTTGGTTTATTATTTCAGTTAAGAGGTCTCAATGGGATGTGTTTTGGTAACTATAATATTAGTTAATTGAACTACTTCATTAACTTGATATTCATTATAAACAAGACATATTTAAATCTCAATACTTTAATTATCTTGCTCTTAGTTGGGTTAGATCTATATCTGCCAAATTAAGATAGGATTTAGATTAGTTTCTTTTGCTTGCATCATAGAATAAGCTTGCATTTAGAGTAAATTCTACATTCTTTTAAGTCCTCTCCTCAAAGAGGCAAAACTTTAGTTGTGGCTTGGCTGAACCCAAATCAGCTTAAGGGTCATTCTCTTGCCTGATCAGCAAGAAGAAGTGATCTGATATCCCTGTCTATTGGTATTAAAGATACATCGTAAACCAATAGCAATAGGGAGAAGGTAACTGGACCTAGTTAAACCAGTCGGAGCCACCACACCAAACGGAAAAGGAGCTGCTTTAAGGTCTGGACCGAGTGGTTATCCCCCAATGTTGTTGCAGTGATTTTTGAGGCATCAACATTTTTGGCGCTAGAAGGAGGGCCGAGACTTTTTGTCTATAGGAGTCTTTTCAATTTTAACATTTTGTTTAAATCACGATGGCTCCTCTTAAGCTTCCAATTTAGAGTTGCATCCATGGACGTGCATCTTCCAATACCCCACCTGAAGTGGTAAGACTCTTGTCTCAGGTAAAGTTCAATGGTACGAAAAATTCTTCTGCTTTTAACCATGTCTTTCAATTTATTCAAAATGTTTCAAATTATGATTTTCAAGGAATTGATGAAGGAATTTTATGCAGAATTTTTACTCTCACATTTGCGGCAAAAGCCAGAAACTGGTGCAAAACTCTTCCAGTTGCCTCAATCCATAGCTAGGATCAATTTGTTACAATTTTCATTTGTAAATTTGACGGCTACGATTATGAACAGGTATGTGAAGAAATTGAATATCTACGAAGGTTTAAAAATGAGTCTGTTAATGATTTTCATATTCGATTTCACTTGAATTGTTTAAAATTTAAGGACGAAGATAAACCTACGGAAGAAGAATCATTAGATTGGTTTAAATATATTTGTTCTCTTGCAACCATTCCCAATCCATATGAAATTGATTCAAGCTTTGTTCCATCCCCTTCCAATATAAATGAGAATCACAATTTGGATGTGCAAATAAATTGTGATGAAGTGGTTTCACAAAGCTTAGAAGATATTTCTAATCAAATGCAAGAAGACAACAGCAGCAATTTTGGAGAAAAATCCGCCTTGAAATCTGAAAGCGACTTTGAAGTAAATTTGGAAAATCAAATCGCAAATTAGCAAGTACAACCAGCAATCAAAATGCAAACTGCTGTACAAATTTCTGAATTTCTCCATGATGAGCAAATGCCAAAATCAGAGAAGCAAAGCAGCGTTCTTCAAGAAAGCATATGCACGCAAAGGAATGATTTGCAATCTGAAATTTACAATGAGCATACTGCACAAGAGCTCTCAAACAGAGACAGTTTTAAATGCATTGTTTTAGGTTCACATTTTTCCCTTTATCCTAATATTTTTAATGATAGTAATTTTTCCCCTCTTGTTATCAATGATATTTCAAAAATTAAAGAGGATGATTTAAATGAATTACCATTAAATTTTTATTAAGATAAAGAAACAATAATTGATCATTCTTTTGCCACTAATGAACATGAGATTTTTGTTCCTCCTTGTTTTGGTATATTGGATGAAATCGAAGGGAATTCCAGACAATCTTGTGAGGTCATTTATGATGATTACTCTAACATTGAGAATCTTGATTTCTATTCTTCTCAAGAGAATCCTCATGATAAAATTCAAATAACATCTGAGGATGAGGAATGCTTCAATTTAGGAATTATCCCAATCAATCCTAGTTTTAGAGCAGCTAATTATCTTCATGATTTCACCATTCAAGAAAACATTCCAATTTATGATTCATATGAGGATCAAACTCCCATTCATATTCATAATCATAATTCATTTTTTATTTCACAAGTTGGAATTCGAAATTACCCAAATTTCATAATTCTAGCCAATCCTTGTGAAAGAGAAATTATTTCAAAACAATCCCAATTGTGCTGTAACATTAATTGTACAAATAGTGATTTTATTCTAGTTTTTCTTTCACAGTTATTTTGTTTAAATTTAGATTTATTTTCTGATTTTATTTTGCAAAATTTTCACACTTTTCGCTGGCATATTGAACACCTTACTATCAAACACTTAATTGATGCATTGCCCGATTGGGAAATTGAAGTTTTATATTATAATCATGAGCATCAAAAGATATCAATATTTCAATTTCAATCAATGTTAATGTTTCATCAAGAGCTTCTATTTTTTCAAAGGCAATGTCAAAAAGAGGATGTATTTTTGCAATCTAGCCAGCAATTCAATTCAATTAATAATTTTCCATTTCATTTGAAAGATTTCCATCCATTTTTCATTAATTCATTTGAAAAATATTTGGAAATTTTTCTCTCAAAGGAAATTGTTAATAGCTTAACATTTGTACATAACACTAAAAAAAAATTTCAGGCCTTTGAATTTGAAAACTCATATCCACAATTCAGCCTGTTATCTCCTCTTTTGAATGTTTCCCAATCATTAATGGAAATCCATCCAGTTTTTTATGATCCAATTGGTAGTCAATTGGAAAGGAAATTTCAAGAGAAAGAGATTTTAATTAAAGTACATTCTGATTTCATATTTATTTTCCTTAGTTTATTTAGATTTGTATTTTTATTACTAACATTTGAACTGTACATAAACGCAGTAATTAAAATGAGAAAATGGCTACACTGGAAATATGACTATACCTAGTCATTTTCATGCATATGGTTAGAATAGGAGTAGAATTAATTTAGTTAGCTTGTTTTATGTAGTTAATTTATTTGCAATAGTTCTGTAGATTAAAAAATAAAACAAAGCAATCAGCCTTCTCATACATATTCAGTGGAAACATTTTTCCTTATCAGAAAATTTTAATTCTTGCTTTCCTTTTTGAAATTTCTTATAGCGATATCTCTACTCTGCCTATTTTGAATAATGTCTTGATTAAATTCAACTAAAGTCGCACTTGGTATCGATTGCCTCAAAGCCATTTTTCTTCATTTCGGGATTTCCTTCTAAGATTTTCTTTTGAAATTTATATGGTAAGGATTTGAGGATAAAAAAGCTTCATGACCCCATTATCCTATGAAATGTATCACTGTCTATGATAAGCTTAATTCTAATTCCATCATTATTAGTCAGTCCAACCTTTCACGATAATCATATGAAGTTCATATTATCTTCCTCGGAATTTGCTAAAAACTGACCTTAAGGATGTCCATTTTGCCAAGGGCACACATTCAAATCTGTTTTGATATTTTTCCACAATTAGTGGCTTAATCTCATTCTAATCTTTAGTTGATTATTTGATGTTGTAATACGCATCATATTCATTTACTAAAAGTATTATTGAACAGTCGCTATAACAATACAGACTCTTCTCAAGTTTTTAAGAATAAGCAGAGATAATAAATTGTTGTTTCAATTCAAAAGGGGAGCCTATTTTTATATTTATTTCTGGTAAATTTTATATTTCCTGAACATGAATAATTGATTTCATTCAGGCTGATTGCACACTTAGATTTAGAATAAATAATGAGATGATTTTAATCAAAGGAAGAATTTGAAGATTCATAAGGTAAAATTTGCAGACAATTTTGCTTCCAGGTATGCATTTGCAAGTTCGTTCTCATCTCTTGTTAGTTCCTCTTTTCCTTAGTTTATTTTTTATTTGTGTTCTGTTTTATTTACAGGTTTTCATTCGTTTTCGAAACTTGAAGTAAGCAGCAAACCCATTTCAAATTGCAACAGGTTCAGGGAAATTTTATTTTTGATTCATTAGAATTTGAACATTCTTTAGCTTTGCTTTCATTCGTTAGAAAACCCAATTGAAATTTCAAGGAATATCATAAGACCATTCGCATCATAATATTTTATCGGAAGTAGTTCTTAGTATTTCTTTTGATAACAAATTGTTCATCAAAGACCTCCGTTGTATTATCTTACTCATATGCCATATTGCATTTTGCATATCGGAGCTTTCCAAGGGAAGTATACTTCCATGAACATGAATCGCCGATCTCCGATAATCGACTTTACCGATATTGCGATAAACACATAATTCCGGACCCGATATGAAATTCAAATCAAATTCATAAAATATCGCGTCCGCTCTTCATCATATATCGTGTTACAACGGGTACCCAAAGTTTGTCGATTGCCGATTAGCTACGTCATCCATCGCATCGCTGATATTGCAATCGTTTCATCACATTTTTATGCTCACATCACTTCTCTAAATCTACGATGTGCGTTTTGCGATATGGGAAGCACGAGGCAATTAATTCTCCGATCTCCGATATAATATTTCTTTAATGATGCGATCCCTTCATTTCATTGCACATGTTCTTATCGGCAATTTGCCATTGCAATCTCCGATGCGATAGCTTCCAATGCATGCCTTTGAGCCATTAACATTTAATCGATATATGGCATAGCAACAAAAGTGAAGTCTTGCAAATTAAAATTCAAGCATGGTGAAGAGACATTTGATGCAAATCATCCGATACAACGATGTGTTATTTTAAAAGCAAGCTTGGGTAATAATTATGGTAAGAAAGCAGTTAATGACAAATTTGCAGTACATTTAAATCATTTTGATATATTTTAGTTTCAAATATATAAGTCCATAATTAAAAATGGAATTCAAGACCTCTCTATTTTCATATTTAAATTTTATCATCTTGGATTTGGTCTTGATTTTGTATATGAAACTAATAATATTTTGAGAAACAGTCATTACTGCACATTCTCATTCTTATTTCTGATGCATTCCTTTTAATTTCAATTCCCCTAAACACTAAGCATTCTATTTTTACATTTTACTGCTTGATTTAGTTTAAATAAAATAAATAATGATTTTGGGTTATAGGATTTTGGTTAGTGGGACTTCTTCATGTTTTTAATGATAATTAAAATAAGAAGTCAGCTAGTTTGGAGAAATTGATACCTTTCGAGTAAGATCAAAAACAATTATCCAATGGTAAGATTCATTTACCCACTTTCATTAATTTCCATTTCGGCAATTTACTCTCAGTTTTGTTTTACTGATATATAAATCTATTTTGCAGTTCTCCATTTGAAGTTTTCAATCCTCCGCCAGATCATATTTTCGAAGTCCATACTTTTCTCCAAGTTTTATTTCAATAAGCAGCGATAATCTTCATCGAAACAGCTACACCAGGAAGTTTCTGAACCTTTAGTTTGTTTCTTTAAGCATTCATTTTTAGAAAATGATTAAGATGATGCTTGGAAACAAGAAGATTCATATCAGACAGAAAGTATTCATTGTGGCTGAATTTTACAATCACTGTTATCTAAAAGCCTAAAGCATTCACAACTCTGCAAGGTATGTTTTTCTAAATCTCAACATAAGAAGGAATGATTACATGCTTATTTTCTTTTTCTTCATATTGTTGGAGACATTGGTATAAACATTCTTGTTTGAGTTTATCTTGCGAAACTTGGATTTTCCTTTCCATTTTTAGAGATTTCTTTGTTTTTATTTTTGTTCGTTGATTTCTTTTCTCATTTTAGCATAAGAATTCTTTTCCTTTGGATTTCAGTTTTGATTTTGGTGACTTTGCCATTATTTATATGGAAAGCCTATTTGTTACCTAACAATGGTCAAGATACGTGGAGAAAAATTGTTAATAGTCACCTATTAGCTTTTTCTTAAATCTCTTAGTAAAGTTTGATTTTCTTATTATAAAGGTAGACATACTTAAGGAAGAAATTACCAATTTAGAGAAGTTGGCAAAGTATCATAAAATCTGAAAATTTCTTTTTCATCAAATTGTAATCATTTTGAGATTTCAAAATTTCATTAGGATCTTTCAAAGTTCTATTATCAGTCAAGAAAAGTTATTTATAACCAAGTAAAGACACTTTACATCAAAGCACCTTTAACTCTGAAATTGTCATTCTTAACTCTTAAAGAGTCAATGATTCTCCTTGTCCCAAAAAGTCTTATTTTTATAGAGTATAATCCAGAAATATATTTAAACTTAAAAGATAAGAGGTCTCATCATGAGCCTGCTTACCATGATCATAGGGGGAAAATAGGCTAACATTACCAACACTGCTAAACAAACCAGGGTAATGGCTTATGATTGCAAACAATTATAAGACAAGGGGTCTCATCACGAGCCAGCTTGTTCAGTCCGATTATAGCCAGTGAATGGCATTGTCAACTATCTGGCCACCAAACCGGGACAATGGCTTTTAAGATTTATAAAAAAATAAAATAAAATAAAATAAACATATATAAATGGATTTATCTCTAGATCAATAATTCTTAAACAGATGGGATTCTGAATCATTTATGATTAAAAGGTAACCCTGTCGAAACTATAGATGTTTGCTGGCAACAGTGGCTCTACCTATGACAAAGGAGTATATTTTAAAAGCTAAGTTGTAAAGTGACCCCTGCTTTATCTCTACAACTAATTAAGGACTGATATAGAGTTTTGAAATATTTTAATTTATGAGAAATTTTGAGGAAAATTACAGTTAGATGATTCTTGTTTTTATTAAGATTAATGAACCTAGTCAAGCATTCCAAAAAATAATTCTCTCTTCTTTAATTATTTTTTACTTTAATTTTAGGAAAATCTCATTCATATCAAAGAGAGATAACTGGTTCTTCTCCCGTGTGTCGCCATTGTTGTGGTAAAAACACAACCCCCCCATTTTTGACTTGTTCACTTCAAATAATGGGGACCCTTTCTATTAAAATTTTGGCTCAGCACCTTTTTGGATTTTTATTTAGTTGATTTCCCTACGCTTTTGTTAATTTTTCGTTTTCCTTGGATTCTTGTTTTGATTTCTTTGTTAGAATCGATTTTTTATAAGCTTCCCATTGACGCTTGTTTTGCCTCATTTGGTCAACTGGTTTGAAAATGGCACTCCTTTGAAGTCTCATCATTTATCTAGACTGGGTTAAAAATACATAAAATGTACAATATTGCATTTTGTAAATAAAATTAGTTCAATAAGGCATTCATTTTAAATATTAACCCGTAGCGAGTTTTTACTAACATTTTTCATTTTTAGTTATGTGGCCAAATCATTAAGTATCGAGATTTAAGAAATTTTCTCCAATTTCTAAATCAATTATTAATCTCGAAAACCCAAAATTTTCGAAGTGGCTGTAGTTATTTTTATTTTTACTTTTATTAAGAGTGGCTGTAGTTTATAAAATAACCCTCCTAAAATAAAATCAAAATCAAAATCGATTGTTAATATTAAATCTCAGATTAATTAAATTAATTATTATTTAAAATATAATTGATTTAATTAAACTAAAATTTAATATATAAAAAAAATATATATCGCATCGGGAGTTTCATATGTGGCAAGTTTAAAAACCCCCGATACACACCATACCCTCCGATGCGATATCGCGTGAGAAGTTTTGTTCGCAACACATATTACAAACCCTCGATATCCCCTCTCCCCTTCCCGATGGCCGATATGCGATGGTTTCATAAGGCATGGGGGCATTAACTTAGTTTAAAAGACTCATAGGTAGGTTAAAATACTTATGTTTTGTTTTAAAGCTTCAACACTCATACGTATGAGTGGAAAATATAAAGTTAGTTATAATTTTAATTTTATAATAATTTATAATATTTAATGTTTTATTTATATTAATTAATTAATATAAAATTTAATTAATTAAATTAAATAAAATTTAAATATTATTTAGATTAATATTAAATAGGTTATAAATAGTTAATTATGATAATTATTTAGATTAACATTAATTAATAATAGTTTAATAAATAATTAGTTTAGTTTAATTTAACAATTAAATTAGAATTTATTATTAGATAATTAGAATTCTAATTTAGGATTAAAATTTTAATTGAAATTTTCTTTTTAGCCCAGCAACAGAATTTGCAGATTTACATCAGATTTGATCCATCAACTTTGGAGGCTCATAGATTGGGTTATACTTGGCCAAATGAGGCCCAGAATGGCTCATTGGAAAGAGAAAATCAAGGAGAACATTTTTTAAGAGGTTTCACTAACAGATTTAATCATTTATTGGGTAAAAAATCAAGCAGAAGATCAAGCTCCGAATTTTGAAAACAAAATCAATTTTCTGAGTTATTTTCTTCATTTTCATTTGTCCAAAACCTCTTCTAATTGCAGATTCATTGGTTAATCATATCTCTGGCCAATTAAACCATCCCAGGCATCAAGAGAAAGTTTATATTTTATTTTCAAGTATTTATTTAAATAGAATTTGATTGGATTTGATTTAAATTGCCAACAATGCCATGTTGATTTTATTGTTGCATTTTAATTTATTTTGATTTCTTTTTGCAGGAAAACAGTGGAAGAAATATGGAGAAAAAGATCTGGATCAATGAGGATGCTCCAGCAATTGAAGATCAGAATTTTGAGCAAGTAAAATTGGATTTAGCAGATTTCTCTTCAACAAACTCTTCTCTCAAGAATTTCTTCACAAATAGTATAAGTAATAGATTGCAGAATGGAATAAGGGGCTGCTCTCCTCTGCAATTCTAGACTTCTAAAAGCACTACTGTAATAGGAATTTAGAGTTGTAGGAGAGAGGAGAGAAAATCTCAGATCTGGGGATTATTGAGGATTTTTCCTTTGTATCTTGAATTATGTATGAGGGGCAGAGTTTTCATTATTGTGGCTTTAGCTTTGAAGGTAGACGTTCAAGCAATGTAAAGGACTGTTGGAGACCATGATCAGAGAAATGGATGCAATAAATTGGTATTTTTACTACTATTGTTTCAAATATCAGTTTCATTTTTATGGTAACAGGAATGTCTCATTTTATTCATGTTTGTGCACTATTGTCAATATGGGTAATTTGTCTCAATCTTGTTATTAGGTATCTCTGTTCTTATGAATTAAAATCTGATTTCTGAGTAACTATTTACTCAGAAATCTGTCTTATAAAACTGATTTATTGAATGGTAATGTGTTGTGAACTATTTCCACATATCATTATTCAATTATTGTATTTACTGATTTGACAATTAATATCATTTTTATGAACTACTTCTTGAATGTTGTTGGTTTATTATTTCAGTTAAGAGGTCTCAATGGGATGTGTTTTGGTAACTATAATATTAGTTAATTGAACTACTTCATTAACTTGATATTCATTATAAACAAGACATATTTAAATCTCAATACTTTAATTATCTTGCTCTTAGTTGGGTTAGATCTATATCTGCCTAATTAAGATAGGATTTAGATTAGTTTCTTTTGCTTGCATCATAGAATAAGCTTGCATTTAGAGTAAATTCTACATTCTTTTAAGTCCTCTCCTCAAAGAGGCAAAACTTTAGTTGTGGCTTGGCTGAACCCAAATCAGCTTAAGGGTCATTCTCTTGCCTGATAAGCAAGAAGGAGTGATCTGATATCCCTGTCTATTGGTATGTAAAGATACATCGTAAACCAATAGCAATAGGGAGAAGGTAACTGGACCTAGTTAAACCAGTCGGAGCCACCACACCAAACGGAAAAGGAGCTGCTTTAAGGTCCAGACCGGGTGGTTATCCCCCAATGTTGTTGCAGCAATTTTTGAGGCATCAACAGGTAGGTAGAAAATCAAACACTTTAAGGTTCTTGAGTGAGATGGATCAGACTAGTGAGGTGCTAGAAAGAGCAAGACAAGCATGCATTCTCTAAACTGAAGAAAATGGACAAATTATGAAGATTTCCCCAAAACAGAGCATGTAAGATGTATTATGCTCATCAGCTTGAAAATAAACATATCATAGAAGTGAAATGAAACATGAGAGTACAAAACATTCAAACATATGAAACATAAGAAGAAAATATGTGAAAATGCCATACCCCAGGTATTCCATCAAAATAGTTGCAACTCATTCATTAAATTTCTGCCAAATACTAATTACACTAATGTCTCTGATCAATGCTACAACATCCAACTGCATCCAACCTTTGAAAAGACTGAAGAATACAAGATATAGGCCTCAAAAAAACTCCTCCCAGCCTCAAGGGTCAAACCCATGAGAGAAAGAGCATTTCCACCAAAATCTGAACTGATAGCTAGACTATAGGGTGGTTAAAGTGACTCATCCCTAATTACATTGAAACTGATTCATTACACCTCATTGAGTCCATTTACATAATGTATTTAACCTAGGTAATAGTAAAAACACCATAATTACATTTATATCATCAATTGCATAAGTAAAAACTTGATTTCCCAAGATGAAAATTAAATTTACAGAAAAAACTGTGAAAATTCAGAAAACTATCAAACGCGCCATCTTTGTGTCGAACACACCATCCATCTTGCAGCAAAGTTTGGAATGCCTTCCTGGTGTCAAAATTGATCCCAGGATAGCTAATTTGAAAGCATGTCCTATCTGGTTTCCAAATATACCTTTAGATCTTAGAATGGACTTGATTTGGTCCTTCAAAAGTTGATTCGTCCAAGACTACTCAACGCGCAATGCCAAGGTGAAAAAGGAGGCAGAACATTGATTTTTTGTGTGGTTTTTCACCTTTTCACCTGCCAGTTTTGAAAACTAGGCCTAGAAAATTTTGTTTCCTGCATTTTTTCATCATTGTTCATCCACTGGTGGTCTTCATTTGGTCAAAAATTTCCTCAAACAAAAGCGTAGTGCGCCAGTGCATTCTAGCTGTCACAAAACTGTCTATGATTACTGAAAAACAAAAAAACTTCAAAAATACCCCAAAACTTTTCAAAATTGGTGAGATATTTTCTGATAATACGGTTTATGCATGGATTGAGGCTTCAACAAGGATATCAAGTCTTCCTTCCTCTTCTTGCTTGTTTAGGGCTTCAATCTTTGCATTACCTCTTCTAAGATTTCCCCTTGCAATCTTGTTCCTCATGGAATAATGTTTTGCCATCTTTCTCTGAATCTCATTTTCTTTTTTGGCCTTGTCCAAGAGCTTCTCCAAATGTTGGTTTACCTTTTCAAGCCAATGCTCCTAGTTCTCATTAATCATGGTGGCAAACTTTTCATTGCATGTGAGCCAATTTGTAAGCTCACCCTCCTTTTGTCTCTCTAGTTCTAGAGCTCTTTTCAATCCTCTAGTCCTAGGTATGATTTTTGTTTCTTGTTTTTATTCAGGTTCACCATACTTTCCATAGGCCTCATAAAGCAATGCCTTGGCTTTCATTTCTTCTCTTTTTTCCTTGATGAGATGAATCACCATGACATCATGCTTTGCTTGAAGTTGCTAGTTTTCTTGCTCATAATATGAAATAATAAATTTAGACCTCTCTAAGTTGGTCTAGAAATCCCTGATGTATGCAAATTTTTCCTTGATGACTATGCTAATGTTCTCATTGTCATTATGCTCATCTAAGTCAACAAGGTCAACATCTTGTTTTGTCTCATGGAGGTCCTCCTCCTCATGCTTGATCTTTGCCTTTGTCATTTTTTCTTTGCCTTTGTGTACCTACTTTGTGGGTGAAGAAGGTAGGGCTCCTCCCACAATATATGGGGTAAACACCTGCCTATGACCTCTCTGATAAGTATGTGCCAATATATCCAAATCAGCCCTCTTAGGCTTGATGACCTCGACCTGCTTAGTTTGCTTAGGCTCACTAATCTCAGCTCTACTAGGTGACTCAATGTGCTCATGAAATGGTGATGGTGGAGGTGATGGTGAAGGAGACTAATCTGATGATGATGTATGAACTGTGGGCTGAGATGGAGGAATGGATGTGGAAGGATGAGATGATTAAGGCACATCTTGAACATGCTGAATAGATGGATCAGTGAATATGTCATTAGATATGAAAATACTCCATGAAATGTTCAATTGTTTGATTTGATGGAGGACAATGATTTTGATGAGGGAGTGGTGAAAAATAATTTTCATTTGATGCTCAGATTCCTTTTTTTGGAAAATATATGCCATCCAATGCTTCGGAAGAGAAAATAAGGTATGTTGAGCATCTTTACCCTTGTGAAGTGCATGAGTAGCCGAATATGATAGGTATAAAGTCTAGAGAACCTACCTTCACAAGTATCTCATGATGATTTTCATCATGGGAACATATTTCTCCAGGAGGTAAGAGAAAGGAAAAAGCCTCTTTCTTTCATTCTTGTATCTAGGTTTGATATATGGCTCATAGTAATGCTCTTCCAAGTTTGTTTTCTTACACCATTTTTCCCCAACATCTAGGATTCCAGTGGCAGCTGATATGATGGTAGTGGACACAGTGAAAGTGACACCAGCAAGGGTTACCTGGTTGTCATGGAGATTGAAGATGAATAGTCTGCTCAATGTACGATAATGTTGGACCTTTTGTACTTTTTCACAAAATTTAAAACATCCTAGATGCTTAAAACATGTCACAACCATGGGAGATGCCATGAGTTCCTTGTCATTTCTTGGCTCAAGTCTAAGGATTCTCCCTCCTTTTTTTGGCTTCCTCTCCTTTCCTTCTTCCTCCTCACTGGAACTCTTGTTTTCTTCTTATGACATGGTGTCTTGATTTTTAGAACCCTAGGGAGATGAAATAATAGTGGAATATCAGTATAGGGAGTTAGGAATGGTGTGAGGAAATTTAGAAAGATGAGGGAAGGGGTTTTTGGTTTAAGGGAAGTGACAGGGAGTGGGAATGTGATGGGATTTTGGATATGGAATTTTATTAGAGGTTAGGGGTTTTGGGAGCCTAGGCAAATAGAACACCTAGGTCTTAGGGTTTTGGGAATAAAGGGCTAAAGGAAGGAATGAGATGATATGGGGGTTGGGAAAGGGTTTAATAGTGATATGGGAAGGGAATAAAAGTACTAGGGAGTAAAATTGGAGGCATAGGAATGAAACTAGGGTTTGCAGGTTTTGAAAACTCCAAATTTCACAAATGAATTTATGACTTGTGAAATGTAAGGAGGGTATATTTTAATGCTACTTACTTTCTGGAGGATGAAGGCAACCAATGTTGAAGTTTTTGGAGGGATGGCACTTTGTTTAGAGGCTGGTGAGAAGTTTGGTCAAACGTGTAGCGCACAACATAGGCGCACAACGTAACACTGAAACACGCCCTCCACTTGACAAATGCGCAGCGCAACACTGAAATGTGCCCTCCACAACACAAATGCACAGCGTAATCTCTATTTTGCCAATTTCACCTTTCAGACTTGAAAATTTCTCCTTTGTTGAGGTTGCTCAACAATGACAAGTAAATGATGTGTGAATTAATGCCTTGAGGGTTTAAATACTTGGTGGAATTTGATTTTGTTGATTTCAAACCCATTTTGCTAATGTTTCAAATCACTTTTCAAACATTGCACTAATACCCTGTACCTTGTCCTTTTTTCTTTGCTGATTGAACAATTGCTGGAGTAGACAATTTTTGATTTGAAATTTATTATCTAGTTGGCATGGTAGAACTGAGTTGGCAGCTTGAGAAAAAGTTTTATTACATATAATTGGCATAAAATTATAAAATTACAATTAAAAATATTACTTTTGAACTCAAAATTACATGATGAAATAAGAATTTCTCTTTACAAATCATCTTCACATGGTGAAGAGAGGTTACTGATCATTTTGACACTTGCTAGCTTTAGGCAATGGAGTGGAATTTTATTGAACCATGAAAACCCTAATGACCTAATGAAAACCTTGACTAGATTGACCTTTGATGACATGATTGATGTGATGGCATGATGTCATTAACTTTATTGATAATGGATACTCGGCAAGGTATGGGAGTCTGCCAGCAAGTAATCAAATTTGAGGGAGAGTGATGATTTTTTATTTTAGTACTACCATCAATGAGTGAATTTTGGAATGCAACCTAGTGGAATGAAAAAATTTCTGAATGAGAACCTAATATTAAATAAAAAGAGGATTTTTTATCACTAATGGAAGGATGCAAATATTGACACTGACAGAGCACACAAACACCATCAAGGACTACTGATCTTGGAATCAGTATGTTAATGTTGATCTATGTGAGGATGTCGAGGATTTGGACTTCCATGGTTGTCTAAATTAGAGTGATGTTTAGCTTAGCTTGCTCAAGCCATTTTGTTTCACATGGGTACATGTGCATTGTAATGTAAAGTCATGTCAAGTGTAAATCAAGTTGTGATATTTGGATGTAGCAGCCATAGAGTAGATGAAGAATCATGAGGGTAGTTGAACTGTCACAAAGGGGAATGTCAAGGGTCACCCCACCCTTTTTTATAAATATTCCCTCATAACTCATTTTAAAGGCTTTTGGTTAGCCAAGATTATGATAAGACTATCTCGGAGAGAGCTTGGATAGTATTGTAATGAGCCTTGGCTTCTCCACTACGCAAAGCTAGTACATCTCTATGGAGGAGCAGGCAGATGTGGCTACAATGTTTCACTATTGGAACTAGTGGTTGGAAATGGATGTATTGTATGAATGGAACTTACACTTCTTTATATAATAAGTGTCGGCACATTTCATGCATATGTTGTATTGTATTCTATGCTATATGGTTTACTCTAAATGATTTATGTATTGGTTTGCTTACGCATACATGTATAGACTATTTTGTATAAGTATGTATGAATTTTTCTGAAATGTGTTGTTGGTTTAACCATCACTTTGTATTTCTCACTAACTTGCCTTCCATGTTGTAATGTATCTTTTCTTGTGTGTTCCCTTCCAGGCTGAGTACTATTACAAGTTTCCAATGGTTGCAATCACCTCAACCCGAATGTGTTAGAGCCTCTCATGCACCTTCCTTGAATCACTGCAGCTGTCACACCCTTGCTACCAATAGAGTTATCTTACTTGCCTCTATGCAAAATTACGATCAAGGCATTACCATACGACCCACTGCTGGGACTCCTACACCAAACGGTCTGAGGTCTAATTGGGACTTCTTACCAAGGAGATCCCCTGACATGTTGGCAGGTCCAACACCATCAACAAAGAGATCATGCAAGACCTCTTTGAGTAGCTCATAACCATACATAAGGCAATTGTTCACTTTCATAGTTTGCAGCAGTATAGAAGAGACTTTGTCGAAAGGAATGTACAAGCTTCCATTATCACCGTGTAGGAATGGACAATGGAATACAAAGGGGCACTGCTTAACTTACCAAAGAAAATGAAGCCACAGGTAGATCTGGAGAAAGCAAGAGTTCAAATATTGATTCAGAACAATAAGCATCTTGCATCATTCATTGGAAGTATTCAAGACTATCATGTATGGTTATATGACAATTTGGATTTCGTGGTGAAAACTGTAAGTTTTAACCCTGTATAGAAATTACCTACATACGAATTATAAAACAAAGAAAATAAACAATGTGAAAGCATAACACATAAAACACATATACATAGAGATTTTCCCCTGGATCCCAAAACCAGGACTATCAACTTGATTTTTCATTATATTCCTTTCAATGTTACAATATATATTTATACATGCCGAAGCATCCAATACCATGGACTGAAAAACAATCGCGTCCAAAACCATGGATTGAAAACCATAGGTAGGTTCTCCCAACCTAATATAGGGTCCCAAAAAAATTTCCCGGGGCGCTGCCCCAGACCCCGTAGAGGGGGATTATCCGCCCCCCTCAAACCCCCCAGACAGGGGGGACTACCACCCCCCCCCACTGTGCAATAAGCACAATGAAGGGGGGGTTCTGCCCCCCCTAACCCCTGGTTCACTACGTAGGTTAGTCGTGGAAAGAATATAACACAACCCAACAAAAACATGAAAGATCCCATCAGTTGGCTCACTCACTGAAGCCAAACAAATACACCAGGTCAGGAAGGAGATTGAAGAGTACTTGAAGCAGCTAAGACAAATTGCCACCAAGGAGGTTTTGGAGATGAGCAGACAGAACATGAAAAATTACATCAATGGTCCTATCCAAATTAGAACAATGTTGATCTTTCTCGAGAGGTATGTTAAAATTACATCCAAGTCATTGTACCTGAATTCTATGGAGGCTAGAGTTCACTTGCAGTGATACACCATCATGCAGTTTGGGGATGTCATCGCACAGTACCAAGCTTGGCACCAATATGTGATTGAGAAGCATCAAGTGGAAGTTGTTGAGCTAGAGTTTTCCCAAACTCAAGAATCATAATGTTTTGTCTTTTTAGGCTATTAAGTTGTCTCTACCCTATTTTGTCTTATATGGGTACTAGTGTAAACTGTAATATTATTTGTAATTATGTTGTAAGTGAAATTCCAAGTGTCAATATTGGAATATGAAGAGTCATGATGTAATGTTTTGAGTCATTCTGTAAAGAAGTTGAAGATTCATGAGGGTAGTCCAAAGGTCACAAAGAGGAGTTGAAGAGTCACCCCCTCTTGTTATAAATAGAACCTCATAACTCATGTAAAGGGGATTTTGGGAGCCAAGATTTTGGCCAGCCTTAGGCTTAGAAGGAACTTGGGAGTATTTTGAAGAGCCTTGGCTTCTCTGTAGCATAGAGTGAGTATAATTCTTTGGAGGAGCAGGTGTTCTTGACTTTAATGTTCCACTATTGGGGCTAGTGGTCTGTTAATGGTGTATGTATGAATGGAACTTTCACTTATAATAATAAAATTAGAGCCAACATGCTTTCATGCATATGTTGTGAATATAGTAGGACTATTCCTGTCGTATTTGCAATGTATTCTATTTAACTTACTCTTATGCTTATGAACTATTTCATTTGCATTTATACGAATCTTGTTGAATGCATGTTGTTGTATTAATTCATCACTTTAACTTGTCTACTATTCTGAATATTAGATTTTGATTTCATTACACTCGTGTATTCCTTTCAAGATGGATACTATTACAAGCTTCCAAGGGATACACTTCCTTTCCCCTTCGTGTGTTGGAAACTTCATGCATTGCAGTCGAATTTCCACAAGGTCGCACACTTGCTCTCACCCATAGTTACTGTACTTCAATCTGTGTGTTTTCGTATTCAAGGCATAAAATTACCTCCCACTATTGGGACTCCTACTCCAAATGGTGTGAGGTCTAGTTGGGACTTCATATTGGGGAGATCCCCTGAATTTTGGTGGGTCCAGCACCATCAAAATTTGTGGCTCTAGAAGGAGGCCAGATGAAACATTGACCCCTTGAATTTTGTTTTGAAATTCTGCACTCATTTAATGAATTCTCCCCAAATCATAACCCCGACATGTTTTTCTAGACATACAAGTACGAAAATGCCGATGATAATTATTGATGACTTGTCAAATTTGAAATTCAATGCAAGGGTGAAACCACCTTTTCTAGCACACCACACATTTTCTTGATTTTTGCATGAAGCACAACATCCACTGTGATGATGTTGGCTATAGGTTGTTCATTCTCACGTTTGAAGGGCGTGTACAAGAATGGTGTAACACATTTCCTAATGACTCCACACACTCTTTCAAACAAATTTTCATAGAGCTGTGTCGTGCTTTTGATATCTCTAATCGTAGAAGTCTATGCAAGAAAATTGTAAATTTGCAAAAAGAACCTAATGAATTTGTTCAGGATTTTCATGATCATTTATTCATTTCTACTTTGAATTTCCAAAAGATGGTGTTGATTAGTCTTTCTTGGTAGACAGGTTTCTATATCTTGTTCACATTTCAAAAAATCCACAGGCTTGAATCTTTCGAACCTCTCCCAACATATCGTGGTATTATAGCTTCTAAATCTGTGATGGAGGAAGTTGTTGTACCAAGTGATCCTCTATCCCCTTCCCATCAAACTTCTCTAGTTCCACACGTTGAGTTTGGAGAACTTTGGAATTCATCTGTTGGTCTACCACCATCTTCTCCCACCCCACATACTCAAAATTTTAGTGCAGGTTTGGACTGTGAGTCTGATGGTTGTGATGAAGTGGTATCTCTTCATCCTCCATCCTTTGGTCCCTATGATCCTCTGGATTGTGATGTGTTGTGTTCACCTATTTTGAATCCCTCTTCTGATGTTCATGAGGATCAAGTTATGGATGGATTTGGGGTTGAGTAGCCAAATTGCGACATCATTTATGATGATCAATTGTGGGAGCCCAAAAATGAATAAGAATTTGTGATGAAGGATGATTTTCTTCCTTCTGCACCTCTCCCTCATCATCCTAAAATTTTCCATGATTCTGTCATTCCTATTGAATCTTGTGAAAATTCAGTTTCTACTGATGTTACTACTTCCAATGATTCTCACAACACGTGGAATGTCATCTTTTCATCTAAATGCGGAGAGGATAAATATTTTATGCTTGATCCTTCCAATCTCTCATCTTATCTCTCTAAAAATTTAGAGGGTGAAATTTCTCATTTTCCATCTTCCCCTCTTTATGATTCATCGGATCATGAGGATGCCTCGATTTGTGATCTTGAACTTTCTGATCGTTGTTGTCGTGACCTTTTCATTGATTCGTTTGGTCAATATCCTGATTCTTATGCTCTTGAACATTCTAAGCCACCAATCTTTGGTGATCCATATTCTAAGGTGTGGCAACTTCCCCAAGCTATCGAGGCACTTCAACCTGAGATAATGGTTATGTGGATATAGAGATTTTTTATATACTTCTTGCTCATCTGAGGATCCTTATTATAGATGGAATCATACCATGAAAAGAAAAAGAGATTCTTTAGGGAATGAATTTTCGGATCGAGTGAAAGCTCTAAGCCATGGATCTCCCACTGAAAATGTCAGGTCCTCATAGTCTTGAGTTCAATTCCACTTCTGATAAAAAATGTGTTGAATATTTCTAGGCTCCTCATCACTATGTCGCGCACATTGAAAATAAATCTATTTTACAATTTTCGCATCCTCCATCCATATCACTTGATCCTATCACTCAGTCATTGGAGGATTCGTCCATGGCAAGCACGATCACAAAATGAAAATTTTCTGCAGTTTGAAAGTTTGTTCTTGCATGTCTTCAGGTTGCAGTGTGTCTACACACCACCATGTACTCACAAAATGTCTCCCATGCACATTTCTTTCTTTCTTTGCTGCACAGTATTTCAAACTTCGAACATTTTGGTTTGCATTGCACTACCTTCTTTTATGCTTGTATATATTTCTTGACATGCATTCCCTCACGTACATAGGTCAGCCAACGCACTGGTGGCTGCATTGGAAGTATCATTTTGCATGAGTATGGCCTATTAACTATTAGGTTAGGAGTAGGAGTATTTTTTTTCTTGTATTTTTTGTTTCTTTGATTTTATTTATTTTAATTTCCACTCCATATTTTCTTCCTTTTATTTTATTTACAATCATAGGATAGTTTCCACATGAGATCGTTTTTGGCTTCTTAGAAAAAATCGATGAAATCCAAGAGGAAGTTGTACTGCTATCAACACTTGGTTATTTTTCATTCCCTCTCTTTATGTGAATCTTGCATTTCTTTTAGTCAATGATACTCGGATGGAAAATATGTTCCTTTCGGAGAAAATTACAGTGAAATCATGATGCTTGCACTTTTAACTAGTACCACCTACTCTAATTGATCTTCTATTTTTCGGTTAATCCTTGTCAACTAAGTTGATTAGAGTAAGGAGAGAATGAAAACCTTAGCAAGTATGTTAGAGGTGTATACAAATATCCTTCTCTGAAGGGACAACCTCTTCTGCTCTCAATAAGTTGGGACCCCTCTTTTACCCCCATGAAATAAATAAGTGCCTATGCATAGTTATTTGAACAAATAAAAATGAAATAAAGGGTGAAATAACCGAAATACTTTCTGCCTAGAGAGGTGAAGCATGCAACTTTGTTGGGGTACTATGAAGGCTCATTGGCAGCAGAGCAATGTTTTTGTTTCTAAAGTGACTCCATCGGGGTACTGTCCAAGCCTACTGGTAGTGGAGCAACACAAGAGATGAAAACTAAGACTTTGACATTCTTTTTTTACTTCTGCATTTATATACTGCTCATCCCCAATCGAAACAACTTAGTTTGACTTGGCTTGGTATGTGTGTTGTCGATAAAGAGAATGGTAGGAACTATATCTTTAACACAAGCTAAGTGAAGAAGTTGAGACAATCAATGAACCAAACAATATTTTCGAAGGATTTAGACTTGTTTTTCATGAGAAAAGATCCATACAGAGAGGTGGATTTCTACCAATGTGTCACCAGTTTTGTAGCGGCTACAACCACCCTCCAAAATTTCTCCTATGATTTGATTTTGGAGCCTTATTTTCTACCCTAGGAACTAATCTTGCATTGATTTAGGTATTCATGCTTTGAATGAGACATATCTTTTTCATTTTTTATTTTTCTTGTTTGTTTTCATACTTACTTAATATTTCTAAGTCACAAGTTGATCTCCTGACTTGGTTTCACAGTAGTTTCGGGATTGCCTCTGAAAACCACACAATCCTTCAAAGAAAGCAACCTTGATGATGGGAATTTCGTAGTTCAGACTGGCAGTCAGCCTTAAGCTCATAAAATTCACAATCATGAAAGGAATCCAAACACTGAGCCCACAAACTTAATAAAATCTCACTGAGCTCTGAAATTGTGTAGTGCACTGCACTGAAAAGTTGCCCAGATCCCCAAAATTGCATAATCTTTCCCAACAATGTGCATGGAAAGTTTCCCTGGTAAAGAAATAAAACTAAAGGGAAAAAAACATCCCTAGGAAGTAGGGATCCATTATTAATTTCCTAAAGGTAGCACATTTTTAATTTTATAAGTTTCCACCAAGTGTCATGTTTCCTTGATTTTAGGTATGCGTGTCATAAACCCTGATATTCTCAAATCTAGTTAATCAACACATCTAGAGCTCATTTAAGCATTCGATCTTGGAGATCTAGAATTGTTGAGGAGATCAAGGAAGCTTCAGTGGTGTTGTCGTCACTTTTTTGGGTGAGTTTTTCTTTTATCATCATTTTCCACTTTTTATGTCACTTTTTGTCATTTCACTTGTGTGAGTGTTGTTACACTAATTTCTCTTCATGGTTACAGGTTTAGCTTGTAGAAGTGTTATTCTAAGTTTTCGTTTTCCTTTCACAAGTTTTGTATCAGTTTTCTTGTTTTTGCATCGACAGTCATTGTTGCAGTGACTCTCCTCACATACTTGATTTTCCTTCTGTTTGATTAGTTTATGCACTTGATCCACTTTGATTCATTCACACTTAGTCAGTTTTTCACTCAATCTCACATCATCACTCACTTCTGCTCATTTTTTACACTTCCACTAGGCAGATCAACACTCTCATTTTCCACATCTTGTCTTGCATAGCTGGGCACTACGCAATCCTAAGGATCAAGCCAGAAGCTTGGCCTTTGGAATTACACAGTGCACAATACAAGTTGGCCCCAACTACACATTGCACAATTCCAAGGGTTAGCCTGTCATTTTGGCCACTAATATTGCACAATGCACAGTCTCTCACAGTCTCTTCCTAGGTTCAGATTGTGCATTGTGCAGTATCAAGCCTTAGGCTTTATACTAGGTTGTTGGGAATCCATAATGCATAGTTCCCACAGTCATCCAGTCTCCCTTGTTGATAAAAATTGTGCAATCCTTCTCTCGAGTTGCCTGGTTTCTTGCTTGATCATGCTTTGAAGGTAGATTTTTTGAAGCTAATGTTTTATTTCCATGAGTTTCCCTTTTTCCCACATGTACCACACTTGTGAAACTCTTTCTCCCAACAGTCATTTTTACCATGGCACCAAAGAGAGTTGCTTCAAAAGATACACTGAAAGAATTACTAGGGAGGCAGTTGAGAAAACACCAGTAGACTTGCTAGCATATGCATACACAACTATTTATAGAAAATAAGTCAACACTTACATGGTAGAAATTTAATGAAGCTCTTTCAGCAAAGAGCCTTGAGGCAGATCTAGAGGACAACTCTGGAAGCAACACCAACAAAAAGCAGCAATCCCGTACAATATAAGGGAAAGAGAAAGGTTGTTAATATTCCAGGGGGGGAAGATGCAAGATGAAAGTGGATCCAATCATTATGAAAGTAGCTTTAGCAGGAGAAGCGAAGAGGAAGCAGAGAATATAGAGAGAAAAATGGAGGAAGAGAGAAAAGCAGAGCTTGCAAGAAAAGGAACTGAGACTGAAGCAAGAAGAAAAAAAACTTAAGGAAGAATGAGAGATGAGGAGGAAAAAACAAGAAGAGAAGCAGAATCAAGAAGAAGAAAGGAATGGCACCATAACAGAAGAAATAGTGTCAATACAGGTTGAAGAGAAAGAATAGAAACAACCAGTAGTGGAGGAGGAGGGTGAATAGATGCAGGATCGAGAGATTTCTTTGTAGATTGAGGACTTAATTGAAGTTTCAAATATGAAGTTGGAGTTGGAGCCATAGAATGAAGATGTTGACTTGATTCTGAGTGCACCATAGGTCATTGTTCAGTCTCCATCACCTTGAGTAGTAGTAGTAGTAGTAGAAGGAGATGTTGTTCCTCTTGATGATGATATCGTAATGGAGTTGTACAATTTGTCTTATGATGAATTCTAGAAGACAATTTTACAAGCACGAAGAAAGAATTCTCTGGATGATCATGTATCACCTGCATTCACTAGGAAGAGAGTGATAGTGGCAGATACCAGCAAGAATCCAAATGTCATTGTCAAAGCCAACTTGGCCTTTATAGGTGCAGAAAGATCAAGCACTCAATATTTGATAGCCAAGAATAAGCAATTGGCACAAAACTTATAGGTTTCCCGACAAGATATAGAACAACTTCGTGTAGCAGCACAAAACGTATTCTCTGCACAGGTATACTTGGAGGAAATGAGAGCAACGATACTCGGTGAAGTATTGACACTTGGAGAGACCATGCATGACCTCTATGAGGAGCCCATAACCATACATAAGGTAGTTGTTCACTTCCATGGTTCGCAGCAGCAGAGAAAAGACTTTATAAAAAGGAATGCACAAGCTTCCATTTTCTTCGTGTAGGAATGGACAATGCAATACAAAGGGGAACCTCTTAACTTGCCAAAGAAAATGAATCCACATGCAGAGCTAGAGAAAGAAAGAGATCGAATACGGATTCAGAACAACAAGCACATCACCTCGTTCATTGTAATTATTTAAGCCTCATATGTAAGGTTATACGACAATTTGGATTTCATGGTGAAAACACACAAGATCCCATCAGTTGTCTCACCTGCGAAAGCAAAATTTAGACACCAGGTCACGCAGGAGATTGAAGAGTACTTGGAGCAGCTGAGACCGAGTGCCACCAAGGAGGATTTGGAGATGAGCAGAGTAAACATGAAAAATTACATTGATGGTCCTGTCTATATTAGAACAATGTTTCTCTTTCTCGAGAGGGGTGTTAAAATAGGCTCCATGTCATTGTACCTAGATGATATGGAGGCTAGAGTCCGCTTCCAGCTAGACACCATCACACAATTTGGGGATGTAATCACACAGTACCAAGCTTGGAACCAATATGTGACCGAGAAAAATGAACTAGAAGTTGGTGAGCTAAAGTTTCCCCAAACTCAAGCATCAGAGTGTTTTGTCTTGTTAGGCTGCAAGTTGTCTCTACTTGATTTTGCCTTATATGAGTACAAGTATAAATTGTAATATTATTTGTAATTATGTTGTAAGTGAAATTCCAAGTGTCAATATTATAAAATGAAGAGTCATGCTGTAATTTAATGAGCGATTCTATAAATAAGTTGAAGAGTCATGAGGGTAGTACTCTAAAGGTCACAAAGGGGAGTTGAAGATTCACCCCTTCTTTTTATAAATAGAACCTCATAACTCATGTAAAGGGGCTTTTGGGAGCCAAGATTTTGGCTAGCTTAGGCTTAGAAGGAGCTTGGGAGTATTGTGAAGAGCCTTGGCTTATCCATAGCGTAGAGCGAGTATACTTCTTTGGAGGGGTAGGTGTTCTTGACTTTAAAGTTCCATTATTGGGGCTAGTGCTCTATTAATGGTGTATGTATGAATGGAACATTCACTTATAATAATAAAATTAGATCCAACACACTTTCGTACATATGTTGTGAATATAGTACGACTATTCTTGTTGTATTTTCAATGTATGTTATTTAGCTTACACTTATGCTTATGAAATATTTCATTTGAATTTGTATGAATCTTATTGAATGTGTGTTTTTGTATTAATTCATCACTTTAACTTGTGGACTATTCCACATATTAGCTTGTGATGTCATTACGCTCATGTTTTCCTTTCAAGCTGTGTACTATTACAAGATTCCAAGGGATACACTTCCTTTCCCCTTCGTGTGTTGGAACCTTCATGCATCACACTTGACTTTTCGTAGAGTCACACACTTTCTCTCACCCAAAGTTATTGTACTTCACTCTACGCGTTTTCGCAATCAAGGCATAACATTACCACCCACTGTTGGGACTCCTACTCCAAAGGTGTGAGATCTAGTTGGGACCTCATATCGGGGAGATCCCTTGAATGTCGGTGGGTCCAACACTGTCAACAAATTCTTTAGGTCATCCCACTAGACAACAGCCTTGGCTCTTAGGCTAAAAGTGGCTACTCTCACCTTCTTATTTTCATGGTAATCATGAACCTTGAAAAAATTATTCATTCCAAGTAGCCATATCTATGCTTCAACCTTTGTCACCTCTCCAATTAATGTACAAGGTCTTGCCTTATTAAATCCTTTTGGCATGAAATATTTTACTTTCCTTTTTTCCTATCAATGTCTCTTAGTTGTAGCACTAGACAATTTCTCATGACTTCCTGATCTCCTCTCTAGGGTATTGACTGGAATTTCACCTCTCACTATATCTTCTTCTCCATTTCTATTCCTTTTCTTGGATCTTCAGCCTTCAACACCATTGGTCTTCAATTCATGCCTTCCAAGCCCTGATGGACTTTTACAATATTTATCTCTTCCTAGGTGGCTAGCACATAGATCATGTTGCCTCTTCCTTTGCAAGTCTGGCAGACTTTGCAATATGACGGAACTTACTTTTGCTTTCTTCTCCTAAGAAATAAAAATTCTTTCATTGTCATCCCTGTAACTTCTTAGCTCATCTCTTATGCTTATAAGGGTGTCCATCCAATTAGGAGATCCTTCCTCTATCCTCTTTCCAAATGAATCTTCCTCCTAACAATGTTATAATTTGTCAACACCATGCTACTTCATCCTATTTTTCATCCCCAAAGTCTTCCTATGTGTTGTCATACACATATTACTGTTAATCATTCCACAATACAAATAAAACATTCTCATTATCACCTTGGAAAATATCCCATAAGCATAAGGCAGTGAGGCAATCTGAAACACCACATTTCAGGTTAGTATAACCATTACAAAATAAATAGCCACATGAAAATCAATAATTGCATACAACATGCAATATATGATAAAATGGTACAAGCAGATCATAACAAACAATCATCATAATTAATACACTATGAAAAAATTATATGTTTCATCCTTCTAGACCTCTTCATCCCAAATGATAAACACTACACACTCTATTTCCATACCATAATAGAGCTCCAAATCTTCCTCCAAAGTTCAAGTGTAGAACCTTCACTTTTCATTTCATTAGTCTTGAGCCCATCCAGTCCAAGTGTTGAACCTGGATACTCTGATACCACTCTATAGCACTCCCTCCCACACCCTTGGACTAAACCCAACTGAATGGAAGGTGAGACTATTAACTAACTCAAAATTTAAGGTCTCATTATGAATATGGGGTTAAAAAATTATCCTTTTCCAAAGTTAGTGGATTTAACTTTGGATAGTATCATCACACTCAACTCATCGAGATATTTTTGACAATATAAAATTTATCTCAATCTAAACTCTGGATTAGAATTTATTCTCATTTGAATTCTAGGATTTGTAAACCTTTTCACATCAGCAAGGATTCACCATGTGGCACTCACATGGCACTTCTACCTCATGTAGATTCCATCATGGCACTGCCACATCACAATTACTTAGTGCCACCGCGTCAATTCTTAATAATGACACCCATTCAATCCTTCATGGCATGCCCTATATTTTCATGTTAAATTATGGGGATAATTCTGTCTTGCAACTTCTTTCTAGTTTTCTCCCAGTGGTTGCAATGCATTACCTAATACCTTCGTGGACCCAAGCCCCATGGTGACATGGCTTCCAGTATCTTGTGCAACCTTGTTAGCACTGCATATCACTCCAAGCCAAGTGGCACTACAAACCACCTATGCATGTCATTTATGCCACATCAACATTGGCCTCCACGTCACCTGCCTCTAGAGCATCTTGTTAATGATAGGGTGACATCATCCTATTATGTGGCATTTTTTAGTGGTGCCACGTTTCATCCAAAAAATTACCACTTGGCCATCCAATATGGCAATATCTGCCTACCACATATCACACTAACATAATGTCATGTTAGCAAAATTACCATGTCACAGTTACATATCATCAGTGTCCCTTATGGCTTCTGCCACCTCGACTGAAGTCCCAGGCCCCACTATTTCCTGGATCCTATGCACACACTCACTTTCCTGTTCAATGGAAAGGAAGACGATCTATTATGCAAATTTTCAATAGCACTGATTCCCTCACGAGAGGGGTGAACCCTTGTCTTTTATTCGTGGCACGACAAAAGTTATTGGCAACAGGTGACATGCATTTCCCCATCCCACGTCATTTGTTGGCTACACCCACTTCACCCTGAAGCCTAATTGAAATTTTCCTTAGTGTAACATGAATATCTACAGCAATGTTTTCAATATTACAACAACCCTCTTTTATTTTGTACCTAAAGAAAGAAAAAAGACCTAAACAAAATTTTTAAAATTAAAGAAAAACATCAAAAAAATAGTTTTAGAGGTCAAAGGTCGAAATCATAAAAGTATTTTTAAATGAAAGAGTACTTGACTTCCCAACCTTCTAACCTCCCGACTAGTAGGTCAGGCTAATTCCCTAATATCCTTAAATATTTTTGCCCAACTATCTAACATATGATGAACACCTGACTTTTGTAGTCAGGGTTGAGAAGAAATAGAACTTCAACAAATAAAAGAACTCCTAACTACCTTACCATCCTATTGCCTGACTCCCCAAATAAGATAATATTTATTTTCCTCTATTTGCATGCATTTCATTTTATTGTGATTGAAATGAATTGATTTGAAATTTTTGCTATTTCACACTTAATGGATTCATTTTGATACCAATAATAAATTTCTCCATTCTATCTCGATTTACAAAAAAAGAGAGTTGGACTACTCAATAAAATGTTAATGAATGAATTAATTCACAATATCCTCGAGTTTTTAATCAAAAATCATAACTCCATAGAGCATTTCTCTTGCATGTTGTTTCACTCTTTTAGACCTAGTTTGGAGAAACTTGAATTGAAGAAATACGATATTAGTTGCAGAAATTCTGTGTAAGCATTTTGAAACTTCAAAACATTCCTAGTTCAATTTCAAATTTTGATTGCGAAAAAACTTACATATTTTCTGTTCTTTGTTCGTAGGCCACAAAATGGGTAAAAAATGAAAATCACCAGCAGCAAAACAACAAGTGGAGTAGATAAAGGAGAAGCTTAAAAAAATAGAGAATCAACAACGAGAGGAGGCCAAACTCAACCCATTCCTCATCTCTAACTCTACTTACAAGACCCAGAAATTAGGTATGATGAGATGGGAAGATATTTTGTATTTCTTTGAAGATAGAGGATGGTTAAAGAATGTAAGGTCTTCCCAAACAAAGAATAATCAGTTTGAAGGTATTAGAAGAAAAAAGAAAAGAAAACATTAGAGATTGTATCTGAATTCAATTCGAAAGATAAAGGAGATGTAAAAGAGAAAGCCCAAGAATATTCCCAGGCCTTAGGAGACTTTGTAAATTATAACCAATATCATCTAAATGAGATTGTAACCTCATATGGAAGCAGTCTACACAAAATTAAAATGTTAAAGAAATAATTGGAGAAGAATGAATTATTTAATGTAGAAAATTGGAAAAAGTACTCTGTAACTCCAATTCAAGGTTTTGTAATTAGAGAGAGAAAATCTAAAAAAATGTTTTCAGGTGAAATTGAAAGAATTAAATTTAAAACATGAGCAACATATTCAATAATTAAAGAAAATGCATGAAAATAAAACTCACATTTTAAAGGAAGAGGTTGAAAGTAACATTGAGGTCATGACTACTTCTTTAAAAGATAAAATTGATTCTCTTAAGAGCCAACTCAATTAGAATTAGGAAGCCACACCGAGTCTAGAATTTTTTAAAGAGAAACCATTGCAAATTAGTCTAATTTTAAGGAAAAATCAATCAATGTTTTACAAATAGATGAATAAAATCTCAAGATTTTATCGAGAAATTACAGATTTAAATGAAAGGATTGATTGTTTAATAGAAGAAAACAAATACATTAAAAATAATTTTTTGTCTATTCTTAACTGGGAGAGGGAATTTCAATCTGATGAAATTCCAAAAATTTTAAAAACAGAAAAAATATTAATGGTTGCATATTTGAATCATGACTACTTCTTTAAAAGATAAAATTGATTCTTTTAAGAGCTAACTCAATTAGAATTAGGAAGCCACACCGAGTCTAGAATTTCTTAAAGAGAAACCATTGCAAATTAGTCTAATTTTAAGGAAAAATCAATCAATGTTTTATATAGATGGATAAAATCTCAAGATTTTATCGAGAAATTACAGATTTAAATGAAAGGATTGATTGTTTAATAGAAGAAGAAAAATACATTAAAAATATTTTTTTGTCTATTCTTAACTGGGAGAGGGAATTTCAATCTGATGAAATTCCAAAAATTTTAAAAACAGAAAAAAGATTAATTCTTGCATATTTGAACTATAGAGAAGATGAGACTAGAGAAATTAGAGAATGGACCTATTGATGGTGTTGGACCTGCCAACATGTCTGGGGATCTCCCTGGTAAGAACTCCCAACTAGACCTCAGACCGTTTGGTGTAGGAGTCCTAGCAGTGGGTCGTATGGTATCGCCTTGACCATGGTTTCGCACAAAGGAAAGTAAGATGTCCATGTTAGTAGAAAGGGTGTGACATGTGCAACAAGCCAAGGAAGGTGTATGAACGGTTCTATCACACAGAGAGTGAGGTGAGTGTGCCCCTTGGACACCTATGAAAGCCCGTGGTTAAGAAGGGAACACACGAGAAAGGATGCATCAAAAAATGGAAGGCAAGTAAGTTGACAATCCAAAGTGATGGTTAAACCAAAAACACATTTTAGTAAGATTTATACATACATATACAAAAAGATTATATACACACATGCATCAACAAACATATACATATATCATTTACAGTAAACAAGATAGTTGAAATACAATACGGCATATGCATGAAACATGATGGATCTATTATTTTAAGAAGTCAAAGTTCCAATCATACAGTACAACCATGACCAACCACTAGTCCCAAGAGAAGAGCATTACAGTT
Source organism: Pinus tabuliformis (assembly GCA_031772625.1). Classification (NCBI taxonomy): domain Eukaryota; kingdom Viridiplantae; phylum Streptophyta; class Pinopsida; order Pinales; family Pinaceae; genus Pinus; species Pinus tabuliformis. The sequence goes on along the minus strand of CM062812.1, from coordinate 985,563,104 downwards.
ACTGTTGCCTTCTCCTCCAAAGAGATGTACTAGCTCTACACTATGGAGAAGCCAAGGCTCGTTACAATACTCTCCAAGCTTTCTCTAAGATACTCCTATCAGAATCTTGGATGACCAAATGCCTATACAATGAGTTATGAGGGACTATATATAGCAAAGGGTGGGTTGACCCTTGAAATTCACCTTTGTTACTATTCACCCACCCTCATGACTCTTCAACTACTCTATGACTGTTACATTCAACTATCGACACTTGAACTTCCACTTGAAAAGATGTTACATACAATTTTCACATGTACCCATGTGAGACAAAATAGGCTTGAGCAAGACATGCAAGACATCACTAACACTCAGATAGTTATGGTAAGACCAACTCTTTGACATAATTGTGATGATCGATGATTTCAAATTGATGCCAAGCTTTGTTGTCCCTGATGGTGTCCATGCGCTCAATGGTGGCATCTTTCTGAAAGCGAACTCTTGCCTCCGTTTCATTTGGGTACACTATTATGGCTCCTATATCCAACTCGTTTGATAATATGAGCATCATTGTCTTGAGTGAAGCTGGACCAACAACATACTAATGCATAGTGTTTGTGTTGGTGTCTGAATGTGTGTTGGTGACCATCCACATCAAATTGTCAAAATACATGTTCAACGCCATTCAAACTTCCTTCTTGTCTTTGCCTCGGTTAGTGGGCCAAATGGGTGGGACCACATGCATGTGCACAATGACATCCATGCTCCTGAATACCCTTGCATGCGATTGATAACAATGCTCACCCTATCTTCTCCATGTCGGCTGCTAAATGTATCTATAGTCTATATGGACGCAGTTTCATCAGTCTATGGATGTTGCGCCTCCTACTGTACATGTTCTTGCTGCAACTCCTTATCTCATCTATGCAGCTCCTGTTCTTCCTTGAGTCATTGCTTCAACACCTGCAACTCCTTCTCTGTTTCTCTCTCTACCTTCGCACGATCCTCTTGTCACATCGTCACCTCATAGCCTCAAACTCCAAAGCTACTTTCATCATAAGTGGATTTGCTTGAGATTGCAACTTTGTTTCGCCTCTATGGTGTCAACACTCTTCCTCTTGAATTTATCGCATGCATGTGTGTTACCTTCTGCTACTACTAATGGTGTTGCTCAATGTGACACCACTACAATTTAGTCTTGATATCATTTCCCATGAACAATTTGATGTGGCAAGTTCATAGACACTTGATCGATTGCATCCCAAGTTTCGCTCTCAACGGTCTCTTTGACCCTGCTCCCCTAGAAGCCAATGTACCTATGCTGCTGAGAGGTGGAAAAACACCCGTGATACTTAGAGACATAGCCATAATCATGGCAAGAAATCTTTCAGTTGAAAACCAAAAAAAACTGAAGGACTGACATGCAACATACTTGTGTGATTGTCTGTGAAGATTACGTAATTTTCACCAGGGTGCGAGGAGATTGACTACCAAAACTGCACAAGGCATAGTCTGGGCTATCGGGAGGCTGAATGACTACCGGAATTACACAATGCACAATTTTTCTTGGCATGATGAGGACTGAAACTACGCAATGCGTAATTTTAGTGAGCAGTGACATGCAAACCAGCAAACTGCATTGCGCAGTTTATGGGGCCAGCAAGGCACTGCCTCCAGGAATTGCATAATGCAAGCCTGGATGTTAGTGTTGGGTGAGACTTGTGCATTTTCTAGAGGGAAGGTAGAGCCTTCACTTCCATCAATGCGCAATGCTAGCCGGAAAAGGCAAGGTCCAGGCAAAGGTAGCCCAGACCCACAGACGGGCGACCAAAAACATGATAATTCTGAATGCATGGTGATATTGAGTGTAAACAAGAGTGAATGATCATGCATGCAAACAATAAGTATAGGATTCAGAAAACGAGAAAGCATGCATGCGTGTGAAGCGAGTCACTGCAACAGCGATTGTCGGTGCAAAATAGTGTCATGCATGCAAAAACAGTGAGATGCAAATGAAAACTAAAAATGTTCTTCTACAAGCTAACATACATTAAAACGACAACAAGCTCTCATTAAAATCAAGAAGACAACACTCACACAAAGCGAAACACAAAAAGCGACAGAAACATAGTGCAAGACATGAAAAGCATAATTACCCTAAAATAGCTAAGTTGAAAGTGCCAAAGACTCCTCGATGTGATGTGGGATGCTAGAGCTGTAATATCAATGTGAAGAATGAGCTCTGCAGCATCCAGTTCATAAGTTTTGATAAGATCTAGGTTATGACACTCATGCCACAAATCTAGGAAAAAGAGACACTTGGCAAGAGGTTTCTAAAATGATATTTGCATGTAACCTCCAACTTCTAAAAATACATCCCTAGATCTAGGGATGCCTTTTGCATTTGTCGTTTTCTCTTTCGAGAAGAGAAACCTATGCATGAAAATTAGTTTTCTCGGTCCCGGAGGGAACTGGTCAACTTGAAGGCACATGCAACAATATTCTTGATTGAGAGAGAGATTTGTGCAGTTTTTGAGAGGAACTAGGTTGGCTGTCCCAGAGGGATTACACAATTTTTACGAGGAGCAGGTGACTACTTCCCAGAATTGTGCAATTTCTGGGCTGAGCTTCCATGCTAGCTAGATTACGCAGTTTTTCCAAGGAAGCCCATCTAACTGCTTTATGCAATTTTGGAGCTCAACAGTCTGCCCAATTGATTTTCGCAATTTCTAGATTGAGCTGCAGTGCTAGGCCAAATTGCGCAATTTTCCCAAGGAATATTGTCTAACTGCATTGCGGAATTTCTGAGCCTAGTAGGCTGGCCAGTAGATTTGTGCAATTTCTGGAGGGAAGGTTGGTTCCCCTCCAAAATTGTGCAATTTTTTGAGGGAGTTGCTCATCCAGCAACTAGCCCAAGTACAGAGTGGTAGCCTATGAGGGAAGTGAAGAAAACTAACCTGCACAAACTGGGAAGCTGCTGAAAAGCCAAAGAAGCATATGTACTTGACAGTGCAAGACATGCTGCTAGGATGGTTGGTAGGGAGGCTACAAAACGAAGCCGAGGAAAGATTTTGGAGGGTGGTTGTAGTCACTACAACACTTGGTGACACACTAGTGGAACTCCAGCTCTCTAAATGGACCTTGTTCTTGAAAATCAAGTATAACAACTCCAGAAGTATTGTTCAGTTCTCTATTCATCTTGGTTTCCACACTTTATTGACAGTGAGATGTAGCATCTTCCAAGCTCTTGGTTGGTCGACATGCATTCTAATCCAAGCCAACACAGTTGTTTCAATTAGGATGAGGGGTATATTGGTGCACAAGCCATATGATCGTCAGATTTTTAGTTTCATCTCTGGTTTTGCTCCGCTCAGACAGAAGGGAGTCATCCTTCGCCAAGGATTGATGCTTAAGCTCCGAGTCATACTCCTCATGAATGACAACACAAGTTGGTTGTTCAACAAAAAATCCATGAATGACTTGATCCTCATTCACAACAGGTGTAGAGTCTGGAACGGAAGAACACAAGACAGTGCAATCTGGAGGATCATCAAAATATGAAGATGGAGTTGAGGTATGAAATACATGTGACAACCCATGGCGTTCAAAACCAAGTCTGTGTGAAAATTGAGAGAAGTGATGTTGGGGGGATGTGATAGTTCAACGGATGTGTGTGCATGTTCTCCCACATAACTCTGTAGTGGTGGAGTTGTTTGATGAGGGGACGGCGAACAGTCATTTGTGACAATGACTGTGTCTTTATGTGATTGTGCAGCTCCATCACTGAAGTATGTTGAGCGGGGTTTGAGCTTGAACTTCTTCCTGGATTGATAGATTTGATAAGGTAATATTCAAATATGTCCATGAGATACTGAATTTCATCTGACTTTTTGGGGCTTCAAACATGAATAAGTGGAAGCGCTTTGAAAAATCCATAGGTGATTCGTGTAGGGCCTTCTGTTGTTTTAACAATTTTTTATCAAGTACTTCAAGATCAAAATGGTAGAAAACATATTCAATTAGATCACTGAACTGCTTGAATGAGTGCACGGAGTTATGAGGTAGTGTGTCACACCATTGCAATGGGTGGTAGCAAAGTGTGTGTGTGAGCATCGAACAAACTTCTATTTCATTAAAATCTTCCATGCCCTCCATGAGCGCATCGAATTCATTTAAGTTCTCAAGCTGGGCCACTTCTCCTTCACCATCATACATGATTTATGACAAGTGATCCCATAACTCCCTCTCGATGTGAAATATATGCCCATTGGACAAACATTTTGGAGAGCTAACAATAAAAAACTCCATGATAGATGTGCGGAGACTCAAAACAGAGGATGAGGACTCAGTTTGTCATCTGGCCCTCCTTCTAGCACCAAAATGTTGATGGTATTGGACCCACTAACATGTCAAGGGATCTCCCCAGTAAGAAGTCCCAACTAGACCTCAGACCGTTTGGTGTAGGAGTCCCAACAGTGGGTCATATGATATTGCCTTGACCATGGTTTCACACAAAGGCAAGTAAGATGTACATGTTGGTAGCAAGGGTGTGACATGCGCAGAAAGCTAATGAAGGTGTATGAATGGTTCTATCACACCGAGAGTGAGGTGTGCACACCCATTAGACACCTGTGAAATCACATGGTTAAGAAGGGAACACACGAGAAAGAATGCGTCACAAACTGGAAGACAAGTAAGCTGAAAATCCAAAGTGATGGTTAAACCAACAACACATTTGAGAAAGATTCATACATACATATACAGAAAGAGTCTATACACACATGTGTAAGCAAATAGATACATATATCATTTAGAGTAAAAAGGATAGTTGAAATACAATGCGACATATGCATGAAATGTGTTGGCTCTGTTATATTAAGAAGTGAAAGTTCCAATCAAATAGTACAACCATGATCGGCCACTAGTCTTGATAGTGGAATTCTATTGTCACTACCACTTGCTCCTCCAAAGAGATGTATTAGCTCTACACTATGGAGAAGCAAAGGCTTTCTCTAAGATTCTCCTATCAGAAGCTTGGCTAACCAAAATCCTATACAGTGAGTTATGAGCGACTATATATAACAAAGGGTGGGGTGACCCTTGACATTCCCCTTTGTGACTGTTCACCTACCCTCATGACTCTTCAACTACTCTATGACTGTTACATTCAACTATCGACACTTGAACTTCAACTTGAAAAGATGTTACATACAATCTTCACATGTACCCATGTGAGACAAAATAGACTTGAGCAAGACATCACTAACACTCAAACAATTGTGGTAAGACCAACTCTTTGACATCCTTGCGATGATCGATAGTGGCGAACTGATGCCAAGCTTGATCATCTATGATGGTGTCCGTTTGCTCAATGGTGGCATCCTGTTGAAATTGAACTCTTGCCTTTGTTGCATCCAGGTACACTATTATAGCTCCTCTATCCAACTCGTCTGATAATATGCATATCACTGTCTTGAGTGTAGCTGGACCAACAACATACTCATGCATAGTGTCTATCTTGATCTCCATGTGTGTGACAGTGACCATGCGCATCAACTTGTCAAAATACATGTTCATCTCCAGTCAAACTTGCTTCTTGTGAGCACCTTTGTGAGTGTCCCAAATGGGTGGGACCGCATGCATGCACACAATGACATCCATGCTCCTGAATACCCTTGCATGTGATCAACAGCACTGCTCACCCTGTCTTCTCCATGTCAGCTACTGAATGGATCTATAGTTTGTATGGGCACAATTTCATCAGTCTATGGATGTTACGCCTCCTACTGTACCTGTTCTTGCTGCAACCCCTTATCTCATTTGTGCAGATCATGTTCTTCCTTGAGTTGTTGCTTCAGCACCTGCAAATCCTTCTTTTTTTATCTCTCTGCCTTTGTGTGATCCTCTTTTCGCGTCATCACCTCATAGCCTCAAACTCCAAAGCTGATTTCATCATAAGTGGATCTTCTTGAGCTTGCAACTTTGTTCCACCTCTCCACTGTCGACGACCTTCCTCTTGCATTTGTCACATGCAGGTGTGCTACCTTCTGCTGCTGTTGATGGTGCTGCTTGATGTGACGTTGTTGCCATTTCATTTTGATATCCTTTCCCATGAACAACTTGATGTCTTCATATATAGGCAAGTTCATAGAAACTTGATCGACTACATCCCAGTTGTGCTCTCAACGGTGTCTTTGACCTTGCTCTCCTAGAAGACAATGTACCTGTGCTGCTGAGAGGCAAATGAACACCTATGATACCTGGAGACATAGTAACACTCATGGAAAGAAATTTTTTAGTTGAAAACCAAAACAAACTGAAGGAATGACATGCAACATACCTGTGTGACTGCCTATGAAGATTGCATAATTTTCACTGGGAAGTTGGGAGACTGACTGCCAAAACTATGCAAGGCATAGTCTAGGCTATTGGGAGGCTGACTGACTACTGGAACTGTGCAATGCATAGTCCAATCTAGCATGTTGAGGACTGAAACAGCGCAATGCGCAATTTCTATCAACAGTGACATGCAAACCAACAAACTGCATTACACAGTTTCTGGGGCCAGCAAGGCACTGCCTCCCAGAATTGTGCAATGCAAGCCTAGAGGTTAGTGTTGGGCCAGACTTGTGTAGTTTCTGGAGGGAAGGCAGAGCCTTCACTTCCAAAAATGTGCAATGCTAGTTGGGCAAGGAAAGGTCCAGGCCAAGGCAACCCGAACCTGTCGATGGGCGACTGAAAACATGAGAATTTTGAATGCATGGTGATACTAAGTGTAAACAAGAGTGAATGATCATGCATGCAAACAATAAGTGCAGGATTCAGAAAACGGGAAAGCATGCATGTTTGTGAAGCGAGTTGTCGCAACAGCAATCGTTAGTGCAAAATAGTGTCATGCATTTGACAACAGTGAGATGCAAAAAAAACTAAAAAAATTCTTCTGCAAGCTAACATACATTAAAATGATAGCAAGCGCTCATTGAAATCAAGTAGACAACACTCACACAAAGTGAAACATAAAAAGCGACAGAAACGCAGCACAAGACATGAAAAGAAGACTTACCCTGAAACAGTTAAGCTAAAAGTGCTGAAGACTCCTGGATGTGATGTGGGATGCCAGAGATATAATATTGATGTGAGGAATGAGCTCTGCAGCATCCAATTCATAAGTTTTGATAAGATCTAGGTTATGACACACATGCCACAAATCTAGGAAAAAGCAACACTTGGCAAGAGGTTTCAAATGATCTTTACATGTAACCTCTAGTAGCTAAAGATAGATCCCTAGATCTAGGGATTCCTTTTGCATGCTACCTTTTGCTATTTCGGGAAGAGAAACCCATGCATGAAAATCAATTTGCTTGGTCCTGGAGGGAACTGGTCAACCTAAAGGAACATGCAACAACTTGCTTGACTGAGAGAGATATTTGCATCGTTTCTGAGCAGAATTGGGCTGGCTATCCCAAAGGGATTCTGCAATTTTTGGGAGGAGCAGGTGACTACTGCTCAGACTTGTGCAATTTCTGGGCTAAGCTGCAGTGCTAGCCAGATTGCGCAGTTTTTCCAAGGAAGCCTGTCTGACTAGTCTGCGCAATTTTGGAGCTCAGCAGTCTGCCCAACTGATTTTCGCAATTTCTAGGCTGAGCTGCAATGAGATGCTAGATTGCACAATTTTCCAAGGAAGATTGTCTGACTGCGTTGTGCAATTTCTGAGCCCAGCAGGCTGGCCAGCATATTTGCGCAATTTCTGGAAGGAAGGCTGGTTCCCCTCCATAATTGCGTAATTTTCTGAGGGAGCTGCATAGCCAACAACTATCCCAAGTCTGGAGTGGCAACCGGTGAGGGGAGTGAAGAAAACTAACATGCGCAGACTGGAAAGCTGTTGAAAAACCAATGAAGCCTATGTACTTGATAATGCAAGACATCCTACTAGGATGGTTGGTAGGGAGGCTCCAAAACAAAGCTAAGGAAAAATTTTGGAGGTGGCTGTAGCCGCTACAATAGGAGCAAAAGTTGCCAACGAAAATGCTTGACAATCTAGGAGAAAGGGATTGATTTTATAGAAGAGTTTGACCTTCCAAGGTCAAAGCCACTAAAGGAAATTGTTGCAAGGGAGTTAAACCAACAAACTGAGGACCTGGTTGTCAGGGATTAGATAGAAATTAAAAGGACAAGGGTTTGGACATAACAAACTTTACATAAATTTCTACAACTTGATTTTGATCAAATTAAGCTCATTGCTAAATTTGAAAGAAAATATCATAAAAGGAAGAAGAAAGTCCAAAGTTTGATTTCCAACTATCAAATAAGCATAAATTAGTTTCCTTATATTCACTTCTTAGTTGTTTCTCAGGTGTATTCACAATGGGTGAAACATATCGAGGTTTATGAACCCAATCTATTGCTCAACCTAAACTATGATGATTCTGGAGACGGGGAGAAGTTACCTACTTCTCATGGAGATTTCAATTGAACAGTAATAGCATTTGTATTTTTATAAGTAGATATTTTTTTTTCGGAAATCTTTTGATTTTCTTGTTTTAGGACTTATTTTGTCTTTTGAAACATACATTTTTTTTCAAGTATTTATAAAACCTCTTACGTTGGTGTAAGGGGTCGAGAAATTGTGAAATATCAAGGCTTGTATTTTTTAATCAATTTTGAAGTAGCAGCATTTTTTAAGGCCAATTTTAGTTTTGATGTGTGATTAGCTATGAGATTTATGTCTAGGCATCTATTTAATAACTTAATGGATGCTTCTGGTATTACTCTTCAACTTGTGTTGTTTAATTCTGAATGAATATTCGAGTTTTTTGTTAAACCTTTCTTATGACATGTTTCGGTCTACATCCATTTATCAACAAAGGTTTATGAATTGTTGATTTTTCATTACTTCTTGATTATTAAAATCTGATATTCAAAAGATAGGATTTTATCTGCTCTCGTTTTCAAGATAAATGCTCTCTTTTATTTCTTCTAGTTAATTCAGATAGGGGGGAGATTAAAATTTAATCTTTTTGTTCATTTTTCTATACCCACCCTACACTCTTTTTGGTAGGCCGAAGGCCAAAGGCTCTAGCCTTGGAAGGCTAAAACCAGAAGTTTAAACTAAAAAAATAAAGAAGCAGGGTGGGGTCGAAAAGGCCCCATCAGGCGGGGTCACACACACACACACACACACACACACACACACACACACATACACACATATATATATATATATATATATATACATATATATATATATATATATATATATATATGCATATATATATATGTATATGTATATATATATATATATACATATATATGTATATATATGCATATATATATGTATATGTATATATATATATATATACATATATATGTATATATATATATATATATATATATATATATATATATATATATATATATACATATATATGTATACATATGTATATAAATGTACATATATATATATATATATATGTATGTACATATATGAAACCAAACCAAGTAAAAATTATGAAACCAAACACTGAACCAACTCATCCAATCATTGAATCAACTATAACATCAAAAAACCAATCAATGAATCTCAACCATCTATTGCAACCAAATCAAACCAATCATAACTAAATCATACCAATGCACAACCATTCATAAATATACCAAGTCAAACATGTTCACCACAGAAACCAATTCTTGTCACTGCAAACCTTGATTAGATATATTTCAAAAACTATACGCTGCTTATATGTATCACACCCACATATGTATGCACTTCCTCTGTAAAAGACCAGCATACAATTCTCAAATCATTGAATACTGATATTTCTGTCAAACTGAATCACTGGGTCAGTCACTAAATACTGAATCACAACAGATACAACAATACTAACTTACTAAAAACCCAATCATAATGCAACACCATCACTGATCAATATACCAAGTCTTACTCAACCCAATCAACATCGTCAAACACATATTTTCATCAAGAGATATCACTGACATACAACAATGAACATGAAAGAACTTATCAACAAGACATACTGCAGAACCCTATCATATGTACTCCACTTCCAAAAAACACACTGACGTATGTATGTTCTTACCATTCACAACACCTGTGTATAGATATGCACAAACTAAAAGTTCTTCACAGAATATATATATGACTACCGAGAAGTTGATATGCATATGTACGTGACTAACCTAAGAAAAAATTGTGTGCAAATGTGAAAAATTTCACTGTAAACATAATCTTCACACTCTTCAACCCTTACTATCAGAATTAAATACTTTTAGCATAATTCATTCATATCACAACATCATTACAACCACAGATATATCATTGTTATACATTTTCAATAAGTACATCAAACAAGCACATATGTCACCATACTTCATATCTTTCAGATCTAAGTCTTCTCCTTGCTCCTTGGTGCACACTTGTTTCAGATCAAATAATTCATAAACAATCCATCACTTTCACACTTAAAACTTTGATCTCCATCTCCTTATATAGCATTAGCCTTAGCCAATACCTTAGGCCAATCCCTTATTAATTCATTTCATATTCTTTGACGAGATAAAATAACCATTGTCACACCTCATTACTATGGGCCAATACCATGGTAAAGACCCCCTAGTATTCACGTTACCATGTTGTGGATTATGTACATGAATTTTCTTCATAATACTCATGTATGTACATGACCCTTCTACATAGTATCTGTGTATGTTTTCCCAAACTTCATCTTCAACATCCATCTTCCCCGATCTTTCAAGTCTTTGTTCATCATTTCTATAACATCTGTTTTAGCTTGTATAATCATCCCGCTGACATTTTTATCAAGTAGGTTTCCATCAAGGACAACACATAAGCCATAATGCAAACAATATCCCCCTTTGGAATTGATGGCAACCACTTTAGTGTTTGTTCACCATATGACCATCTGTAAACACCTAAAAAAATACCTGCAAATACCAAGCCTTCCTCCAAGAATTCTTCTCTCAAACACCAAGCTTCTCTCCCCCTTTGACATCAAGGGAAAAAGGCTTACCAATGCTAAATTAAGAACCTCTTTGTAGATACTACATACTAACCATTCTCCCCCTAAGCATGTACTGAAGATATTCAAATGCCTCAACCAAAAATGACATTTCCTAACACCAATGACTCATGATTACATCAAATACCCAAAACTTTGGGTTTACATTTTTTACTCATTAGTACATCAATTTCCCAAGATAATGGGATTACATACAAAACATTATTTGATCCCAATAGCCCATACATGACTGAATATTACAATGATTACATCATGGATCTTCATATGACCTTTACATCAAGGGACAAATATGACATTTATAACCAAAAACAAGAACCTTTCTCATGAGGTAGCAAGACCATGATAGTCATCAGCAACCATCATACACCATATAGGAACCTCCAACATGAACATTTGATCGCAGCAACATATATAGAAACATTAACATTCTCATCATCAATATGTAAGATACAACAATGTAGCTCTAATATCATCAACCTTTGACCAGATATGCAATGCTTCCAAGCATCACCAAGTAACTATAATAGAAGCATAGGATAGTGCAATAAATTCATGTCAGCAACTCATCCCCTTGACCTCATATCATCAAGGTCAACATGCTCTTTCTATTTGTAGGAAGAGCCAAAATCCATGAATATGAAAGACATATTAATCTCATAAGAAATTTATCTTTCAATGCCTCAACAACGTATGTTAGAACCAAGAATATCACATAGAACTATGCAACAACATCATAACAACTTTTCACATGTAGCTCAAGGAATATATAAACATTATCCATAACTATATGCAACCTATGCATCATTGAAGACATAATGACAAAATATAAGTGAATCGTAAACTCATCATCATCGACTAATGTTAATCATGACCATAGCATGCACATTGTCTTCATCAAGTGTATCACGTAGGATCAACTTCATTAAGTGCAACTTAAGCAACATATGTGTCTTAACCTATAACAACAACAACAACTATACATCACCAATGATATGCAATAAGAAATGCTTAATAAACCATAATTCAAACAATGCACTATTAGAAGCATAGAAAATTCTCCCCATGAACCTGTGCCAACTATTCACTGTCAAATCTGATTATATCCACTTCATCAATCAACAAATTCATCAAAGAACCAAAGAAAAAATGACACATTGCAACATTATTATTTCTAAGTAATATCTTAGCATAATCATTAGAATGTAACCATCAATGTCAGAACTAGAAATCCAAGTAATAACTGATTGAATCATATTAGAAACTCCCCCTAGTTTTGTCCCATTATTTCTTCATATCAAATAAACATATGTGACTATCTAGATAAAAAATCACATGTATATGCGACTATCCTTCATAATATTCATGTATAGAAAGTAAAATGATGAACTTTTCAAAACAACAGCCCCCCCTGAACATACCATACCTACTCCTATCTAATGTTACTTCATTAATACAATGTTAGAAATATAAGCATCACCAAATGAATAATAAGCCAAACTAGAGAACTATCACCAAGATACTCATGCATAGCTCCCCTTAAGATCATATACTACTGATATTGATAATCATCACTTGCTCTTCATCACTTCTGTAGTCACTATTATAAGTATGCTTTAAACAAAATAGACTGCAATGGGAACTATCTTCTTCTATTCTGAATCTAAAGAAGAGGAACTATACCTCTTATTTTTACCTCAATTATTCTATGCTAACACATATAATTTGTCTAGAGTCATGTATCCTCTTTCTATAACCTTTCTAGTTTCTTTATCTATAACTTTGCATTCAGTTGATGTAAATATAATTAACCTTTGTTACCCATTTTTCCTACACTTGGAATATTCTACTTTAGTGCTTGAACTAATAATGCATCAACTACTTTTTCATATTTCTCAAGGTTGATTCTACCTTTTCCCATAACTTTTGTTGGAGCATTATTTCCAAGAATCACCTTACCATCTTTATTTTTCTTTAGAAACTCAAACTTGTCCTTATCTTCAGTCATGTGATGAGAGCATCCACTATCTATGTACCATTCTTATTCATCTTCAAATGAGCATAGAGCAAGACCACATCTAGTTTTTTCTATTTTTTTTGCTTATTATGAGAGGTGCTAGTGGATACATCCTTCTCAGGTATTTTGGAAACAATATTCTTATAGAATTGCTTGCCATGTTGTATGTGGAGGCCCATTTACTTGTTCTTGCATTATTTTTCTACATGCCCAAACTTGTTACAAGTATAACATATTATATATATGGAAAATGGAGAAAAGAAATTATAATATTTATGTCTTATATTCCTCCTATTACAATCAATAGCTTTGTGACCAAATATGTTACAAGCATAGTAATATCCCTTAAATAAACTTGAGTACCTGGGAGTTGAACACCTTCTGAGAAGTGGATATTTGCTTGAGATCAAAACTATCTACTTCTGTAATTGGTTGCAACATGTCCATAATTATGAAATATAAAGCATTCAACATTATTGATCAGATGATCAAATTGATTGATGTTTATGTTATTAGGTGAAAATGATTTCCTTTGAAAGTTAATCTTTCTTGGATGTTGATCTAGTTGACTTCTTATCTCTTTAACAATAATTTTAGATTTTGTATTGCTATCCTTCAAGATCCTTGCACAAGCCTATGAACTAGATTCTCCTTTTACAGTTTCATGAAAACCAAGACTAGATTTAATGGAGGGATACCTTTGACTACTAAGAATGTTATCTAAAATCTTAGTATTACCTTGAAATCTCAAGTGTTTATCATTTTCTTCTAATTTACCTTTTAAAATGTTTACCTTGACCTCTATTCTTTAGTATTGTTCTTCCTTTTCCAAATATTGCTTCCTCATTCCTTCTTCAACCCTTCTTCCTTCTTCCAATTTTTCCTTTAATTTGATAATTTATTCCTTCAAACCATTCTATTGTTCTTCAAATACTTGAAGAAGCTCTTCATTTCAGTTGTTTTGCTCTTCAAGGTCTTCTCTTTGTTAGGTAAAATTGACTCAAGGTTTGAGTCAAGGTTGACCTGGTTAAATAGTAGTGGTTTTGGGCACATGGTATAGTGTACCCATGGTATTATGGTATGTGGTATTGCATGTAATGGATCATATAAAAGGTTGGGAATACTTCATTTAATGGAGGCCTGAAGATGAGTGGTGAAGGCTCACTTCGCCAATTGGCCAAGGTTTTGGCCAATGCTAATGAGATCTCGTTGGGTTGGGTTTTTCCATGGATTTGGGGTTTTCCTAGATAGATATTATGTGTATAATATTTATGTGTATTCTTGCTGGTTATTTTATTATTCCTCTTTGTAAATCTCGGTAAATCTCAGTAATAATTTATCTCTCGGTCATAAATTTCTTAACGACCAGTATCAGAGCTAAGTTGGCTTTAGAAGGATGTTTTTTTTTGCCAAGGGTTTGTATTGGCCTGGTAGATAGAGAGATAACTAATTTTTACTTGCAGATCCGGATCAAAATCCATAGATTGTGAAGAAAAGTTGCACACTATTGGGTCATGAGAGATTCAGTGGATGAGGAGGATATGTGCACGTGGATTAATTAATTGATGAACCATGTACTTGAAAAGAATGCTTAGATAACTAGCAATTACAGTGGTTGGTGACCCATGTAACTCAGTAGATGGATTCTTTTTATATGGACATTGATGTCATAAGTACAAATAAAGCAACATGGATAAACAAAAAATATTAAAATGGAGTGAAATTTTTAATTTGCATGTAAATGGGCATACTGTTGTAAGACCTGGTAAGGCATGCGTACCCCCAGGTAATTACCGGTAAAGTCTGGGTTAGACCTAGGTAATAAGGGGATGTTGGGTTAACAAATACAAGGTAAAAACTTTGAAGGGGGTAAGAGCTAGAGTGAGCGGGATTGTCTCACTTAGCAGGTTTTGGCTGGATTTAGTCAAGGAACCCCAGGTTAAGTTTAAGGTGGGAATTCTTAGGTAAAGTTGAATCGGGGTTTGAGTCAAGGTTGAAGTGGTTAAATAGTAGTGGTTTTGGGCACATGGTATAGTGTACCCATGGTATTATGGTCCGTGGTATTTCATGTAATGGAGCCTATAAAAGGCTGGGAATACTTCATTGTAATGTAGGCCTAAAGGTGAGTGGTGAAGGCTCACTTGGCTGGATTGGCCAAGGTTTTGGCCAATGCTAATGAGATCTCATTGGGTTGGGTTTTTCCCTGGATTTGGGTTTTCTTGGATAAATATTATGTGTATAATATTTATGTCAATTGTTATTGGTTATTTTATTATTCCTATCTATAAATCTTGGTAAATCTGAGTAATAATTTATCTCTTTGCCGTAAATTTTTTAACACTCTCAGAGAGACGATCTCAGCTTCAAGTCCTTCACAATATTCTTTAGATTCTACTGTAGAACATATCGGTTTAACATGATCCCTATCATTACATGCCTAAAACTTATCCTTAATATTGTTAATCATTTTTAAAGAAAAATCAAGTTTTCTTGTAAGATTAAGAACTTCTCTAAAATGTCTTCTTTTGAATTAGTAACTCCATATGATACAACAAAGGTTCTTTATCATCAAGCTCATCCTTTGACACATCTTTAGAAATAAGATTACCTTATGGTTCTCTTGATGAAAAATCTTCCTTTGATTTACCTTCATGAATGACCTACATATATCCCATACAATCTTTGTAGTTTCATAGTGCATAACCTCTCCTAATGTTGAATCAGGTATGTTACCAATGATTTCATTTAATGCAACATTATTATTTTATTATTCTTCACTCTATGGAGGAGTTTTTGTGCAACCATTTTATACTAAATTCCAGACATCAGATCCTAGATTTATTAATTGAGACTTCATCTTTTCTTTCCATTATTTATAGTTATCATCACTTAGCATAAACATACCTTTATTTCCCATGGTTTCTGACTTGCCTTGTTCTTCTTCTACAACTTTCTCTTGACCCATGAATGAAAATATTATTATATCCTCAGACGCATCACTGTCATTGTTCTCCTAAATTGATTTCTTCCTTTGAGATGCCTTATTCTTTTTCTTCTTTCCCAACATTCCTGATCCACTTCAAATAGTCAACACATAAGAAACATATCAGCACAAATGAACACCAAGATTTTAGGTGGAAACCCAATGTGGGACAAAACCACTGTCATCGTCATACCTTTATTATTTCTTATTATATAAAGAAAATATTCTTACAATCTTGTATTGGCACATATGCTTACCAGTACGAAGGACCCCACTTGTAGAAGGCTAAAACCTTCTCTCATTCTTCAACACCCACTAGAAGGAAGTTCCAACTCCCTGATCTCATTTACTGACTCCTAATAGGAGGGAGCACCTACCCCCTACAGAAATTCAACAACTACTACGGGAAGGAAGATTTGACTCTCTCATGGAAGGCTCCCCAACACCTCTTATGGACCATGTTTCATAATATTTCATACTAGATCCACCTGACACAAACGTCAAACCTGTAGGCCACCTTTCATCATATTTTCAGACTAGACCCACTTCCACTATTAAGCTCAAACCAAGTAAAAATTCTGAAACCAAACACTAAACCAAATCATCCAATCATTGAACCAACTATAACATCAACAAACCAATCATTGAATGTCAACATCTATTGCAACCAAATCATACCAATGCACAACCATTCATATAATATACCAAGTCATTTTTTTTCATCACAAAAACCAATTCTTGTCACTACAAGCCTTGATTTGATATATTTCAAAAACTATACGCTACTTCTATATAGAACACCCACGTATGTACACGCTTCCTCTGTAGAAGACCTACGTATAGATCTCAAATCACTAACTACTGGAACTTTTGTCAAACTGAATCACAGGGTTAGTCACTAAATACTGAATCACAACATGTACATCAATACTAACTTATTGAAAACTCAATCATAATGCAACACCATCACTAATCAGTATACCAAGTCTTATTCAACCCAATCAACACTGTCAAACACAAATTATCATGAAGAGACATCATTGACAGACATCAACAAATATAACATAACTGATCAACAAGACATACTGCAGAACCCTAGCATATGTATGCAACTTCCACAAAACATATCGTCGTATGTACATGCTTACCATTCACAACACCTGTGTACAAATCTACACAAACTTAAAACACTTCGCAAAATATACACACGAATACCCAGAAGTTGACCCGCATATGTACGTTACTAACTTGAGATGAAACTGTGTATAAATCTGAAAAAAAATTGTTGTAAACCTAATCTTCACACTCTGCAACCCTTACTGTTAGAATTACATACTTTTAGAATAATTCATTCAGATCACAACATCATTACAACCACAGATCTATCATTGTTAGAAATTTTAAATAAGTACATCAAACAAGCACATATGTCACCATACTTCAGATCTAAGTATTCTCCTTGCTCCTTGGTGCACACCTATTTCAGATCAAATCATTCAAAAACAATCCATCACTTGCACACTTAACACTTTGATCTCCATATTCTTATATAGCATTAGCCTTAGCCAATACTTTAGGCCAATCCCTTATTAATGTCTTTGGTATTCTTTGACAGGATCAAGTAATCATTTTCACACTTCATTACTATGGGCCAACACCATGGTAAATACCCCTGGTACTCAAGTTACCATGGTGCATATTCTATACATGACTTTTCTTCATAATACCTACATATGTATACAACCCTTCTTCATAGTTTCCGCGTATTCTTTCCCAAACTTCATATTCAACATCCAGTTGCCTTTGATCTGTCAAGTCTATGTTCATCATTTATGTAGCATATGTTCCAACTTGCATAATCAGCCTGTTGAATTTTTTATCATGTAGGTTTCCATCAAGGATAACACATGAGCCATAATTCCAACACTCTTATGCAGCAGTCCTCACTCAAAAGAATTATGAAGATATAGGAATTCTTATTCCTTTCATGAGTTCTAGATTTTAAGGTGCTGAACTAAACTATCAAAAAATAGATAAGAAAGCTTATGTTGTCTATAAATCAATGAAACACTTTAAACCATTCTTATTGAAGTCCCATACTAAATTGATAGTTCCCCATCCTGCAGTTAGAAATTTGTTGGTTCAGAAAGACTTAGGAGAAAAAAGAAAAAATTGGATGACTACATTGTAGGAGTATGATTTGGAAATTAAACCATGTAAAGTCATAAGAGGACAAGGTCTATGTAAATTATCAGCTGAAGTAGAAGGATATCACCTAAAGGAAGATCAAAGTTCCAATTCTAAAGTGGGATGGTACAATTAATTTGAAATGAATCAAGAACAAATACAGTACGTACTTGTACCGAAGAATACATGATATGCATATATAAAAAATTTATTAATTGATGGTACCTCTTTGGACCATTTATAAATTAAACAAAAAAGAGCCTTACATTTGAAATGTTCTAAGTATTAGTTAATTCATGGCATTATTTTTAGAAAAACTTATGATGGTGTTTTACTGAGATTCCTTGAGAAATATGATGCATAAAAAGTTTTAATGGAATTACATGACAGACCTTCTCGTGGGAATTGTGGAGGAGAACCCATTGCACATAAAGTCTTGCGACAAGCCTATTACTGCCCCACTCTATTCAATGTTCTTATTCATACACAAGGAAATGTAAATAATGACAAATAATTGTTGGGTGTGGAGCATGATTATCTTCTTGATTGTTCAGAGGTTTTTTGTTTCAGCCACATTGGATCCTTATTCCTAACGGGGAGACACCTCCCATATGATCATCGGTCGAGGGGTCTAGAGGGGTGTTCATTAGGTGGGTGATCTGACAGTATAAGTTATGTTAATTTAGGGTTTTTTCCCTAGAATGAAACCCTCAGTTTATATGAGGGAATTGTATTGCGACTGTGTATTATTATTCTGAGCGAGAAAGAGAGAGGATATTGTGTGATATCGAAAAGGAAATTACATTGGATTTGTTTTAGGTTGTATCTCTTAATTTCACTAGATAATATAAAAGAAAGGATTAGATGTTTCTTCATGGATGTAGCCCAAATTGGGTGAACCATGTATCTTTGTGTCTCTCTTGTTTTATGTGTTTATGTGTTTGTGTTTCCGCAATATTTAATGTTTTTCATTGCTCCGCTAATTAATTTCTCACAAATCG
Organism: Pinus tabuliformis; assembly: GCA_031772625.1. Classification (NCBI taxonomy): domain Eukaryota; kingdom Viridiplantae; phylum Streptophyta; class Pinopsida; order Pinales; family Pinaceae; genus Pinus; species Pinus tabuliformis. The sequence goes on along the minus strand of CM062812.1, from coordinate 985,543,883 downwards.
TATCAAAGTCGAAGGTGTATTTGGATGATAAACTCGCAGGAGAGAAGGGTTCCTAGTTCGAGTGGGAGCAATGGTGAATGATGGTAGGTTTAGGTAGAGAAATTTAATGGAAAAAACTACTAGATGTGGAAGATGTAAATGGAAGATTATGTGTATCATAAATCTCTATACCTACCAGTGAGTGTAAAATTAAAGAAGCCGACAATTGTGACAAATTAAGAATTGGATCTTCTCGACATAAAGGCACTAATAATACGATTGTATCTGTCAAGGTCAGTAGCATTGAAAATTTCAAAGGAAACGATAGCAAAAGGTTTAATGACGACATTGGCCAAACTATATGAAAAACCCTCGGCCTCAAAAAAGGTATTCCTTATGAAGCTTCTATTTAATATGAATATTTTAGAAGGCGGATCTGTTGTTGATCATTTAAATGAATTTAACATAGTTACCAGGTACTTAAGTTCTATAGGGGTAATATTTGATGATGAAGTTAGGGATCTATTATTTATGTGCTCATTTCCAAAAATTTGGAATGGCTTAGTTATGGCTATGAGTAACTCTAACTTTGGATCTAGTACTTTAAAGTTTGATGATGTTGTTGGTGCTATCCTTAGTGAGAAAATGTGAAGGAAAAGCTCAGGTGAGACATCAGGTAATTCTTTGACTATAGAGACTAGGGGAAGAAAAATGGGAAGAAGAAAGAGGCAAGGACATCACAGTAAGTCAAGGAAAGGTAGATCCAAGTCTAGATCACGGATAGCGTGGTGGAAATGTGAGATGAAAGGACACCTCAAGAAATATTGTAAGTCTCGAAAGCAAAAAGAAGGAGATGGGCATCAAGAGAACAATCAAGAAGTCAATGTAACAAGTGATGTGCTGCAAGATGCTCTGGTTCTTTCATTAGAAAATATTATTGATGCTTGAGTAGTAGATTCAGGGGCTCCATTCCATGCCACACCTGATATGAAACATTTTCATGACTAGGTTCAAAGATATTTTGGACATGTTTGTCTGGATGATGATAAATCTTGTAAAATAATTAGAATGGGTAAAGAAACAAAATGGAACCAATGGCTATTAAAGGAGGTAAGGCATGTTCTAGATCTAGAAAAAAAAAAAAACCAAAAACAAAAAACAAAAAACAAAAACAAAAACAAAAAAAAACAAAAACAAAAAAACAAACAAAAAACAAACAAACAAATAAACAAAAAAACAAACAAACAAACAAAAACAAAAAACAAAAAAACAAAACAAAACAAAACAAAAAACAACAACAATAACAACAACACAAACAAACAAACAAACAAACAAACAAACAAAAAATAAACAAACAAACATCACAAAACAAACAAACAAACAAAAACAAAAAACAAAATAAAAAAACAAAACAAAACAAAACAAAAAAAAAAAAAAAAAAAAAAAAAAAAACAAAAAACAAAACAAAACAAAAACAAAACAAAACAAAAAACAAAACCAAAAAAACAAAACAAAACAAAACAAAAAAAAAAAAAAAAAAAAAAAAACAAAAACAAAAACAAAAATAGACTAATTTCAATAGGGTAGTTGGGATGTGAAGGTTGTGTAACTACATTTACAGACAAAACCTAAAAGGTTACAAAAGAAGCCATGGTAATAGAAAGAGAAGAAAAGGTTGGTACATTGTATTTATGCAATGAAATTTTTTATTATGTTAATTATTTAACCTCCATAGGAGAAGATATGGCAATTCGACATCATAGGCTAGGGCACATGAGAGAAAAGGGGATGCATATTCTTCACTCAATAAATTTGTTTCTAGGTTTGAAGCATGTTGATTTGGATTTCTGTGAAAATTATGTTTATGGAAAACAGAAGAAAGTCATATTTATTAGAGTTGGAAAGGAAAATAAGAGCGAAAAATTAGAGCTTGTGCATACCAATGTGTGGGGATTTTCTCAAGTATCATCTCTCAGTGGTTGTCATATTATGTTACTTTTATTGATGATGCAACTAGGAAAATTTGTATTTATTGTCTTCGTAATAAATGTAATGTATTTGATACTTTCAAGAAATGGAAATATTTGGTTGAGAATGAGATAGGAAAGAAGTTGAAGTGTCTTAGATCAAACAATGGAGGTGAATACTACAACAAAGAGTTCGATAAATATTTTTTAGAGCATGGAATTCATAAAGAGAAGACAATTCCAGGAACATCACATGAAAATGGTGTGTCAAAAAGGATGAATAGGATAATCATGGAGTGTGCAATGTGCATGAGATTGCATGTAGGATTTCCCTTATAATTTTAGGCAGATGTTGTAGATACTTTTGTTTATCTAATAAATAGAGAGCCTTCAAGTTCCTTGGATGGTGGTATTCTAGAGGAGAAATGGACAAGTAAAAGGGTAAACTACTTATTTTTTAAGACTTTCAGTTGTGAAGCCTTTATCCACATTAATAAAGAAAATAGGACAAAGCTTGAGGCAAAATCAAAGAAATGTACTTTTATTGGATATGGTGTTAATGATTTTGGTTATTGCTTATATGATTATTAAAATCATAAAATCATTAGGTGAAAAGATGTCATACTCAAATAAAATATCTTGTATAAGGATCCAATGCAGGGAAAGAAACAAGAAAAGAAAAAAAAAATATGCAGTGCTTGATGAGATCACAGAAAAAGTAAAAGTGCCTGCAAATCATAATTATCAATGACCATAAAAACAAAAACATGCACCTCAAACATCTAAAAGTGGTGTTAGAAGATCTACTAGGATAAGTAGACCTCATGAATGATACTCTCCTTCATTATATTATGTATTGTTGATTATTTATAGTGAATCGGAAAGACATGAAGAAGCAATGCAGGTAGAAACTAGGAAGAAGTGGGAGCAATCCATGGAAGAAGAGATGGACTCCCTGATTCATAACCAAACTTTGCACTTAGTAAAGTTTCCTGCAGATAAAATGACATTGCAAAATAAATGGGTTTACAAGTTGAAGGAAGAAGATGGAAGTAAAAAAAGGTATAAGGCTATACTTGTGTTGAAGGGTTTTACCCAAAAGAAAGGTATAGACTTTGATGAAATTTTTTCTCCTGTTATTAAAATGACTTCAATCAAAACTATTTCAAGTCTAGTGGTAGTGGAATATTTGCATCTTGAGCAGTTAGATGTATAGACAACCTTTCTCCATGGGGATTTGGAAGAAGAAATATATATACAGTAGCCACAAGGGTAAGAGGTCAAAGGGAGGGAGAAATTAGTGTTAAAATTGAAGAAGAGATTTTATGGCTTAAAATAGGCTCCAAGGTAGTGGTATCTAAAATTTGACAGGTTTATGTTTGAGCAAATTTATACTAGATGTCACTCTAACCATTGTGTTTATATTAAAATGAAAAATAATGGAAACTATATTATATTGATATTGTATTTTTGATGGTGTTGGAAATCCATTAACCAAGGGGGTCTCCCTGATGTGAAGTCCCAGTTAGACCTCACTCCATTTGGAGTAGGAGCCCCATCTAGAGTATCAGTCCAACTGCCATGTATTGTTGTAGATTTTCCTTGGCTACAAAGTTAAGCACAAGAGAGTAATGCACAGGTATCTTTGGATCAGAAAGTGAGTATTCCTTGTGAAATGTTCAATTGTGGAAAGTATCAAGGTCCTTCTGCTGAAAGGGGGGAGAAAAGTGGGCCCTTTAAAGACAAGTAATAGTACTAATCTAGAAAAGGCACACGAGAAAATACATAAGAATGAATTGTTGATCAACCAATGAAATAGTTCACAAGGAAGCAATGATTGTTAAATAAAATACAACATACCTTTAATAAGTACCAAAGCCAGCAAAATATTTCAATTTCCTTAGTATAGACGTGAAATAGAATACATTGCAAACATTAAAATAATAGTCTTACAATATTCACGACATATGCATGAAAGTGTGTCGACTCAACGAGCTTCTGAATTAAGTAAAATTTTTAGGATACATCAAGATAATGAACACCAATAGCCCCAATAGTGGAGCATTAGAGTGGTCACTTGCTCCTCAAAAATAACGATCTTTCTCTCCAATGTCTGGTAGGAGGCACCAAGGTGAAAAGTCCTTTACATGTACAATGAGGGTGTATATATAACAAATGGGGGGATCGTTACCCTCCCATGTGACTCTTGGGCTACCTTCATAATTGTTTGACTTATCTATGACCTTTTGACTCCCACATGACTTCTCACATTACATGGATGACTCTTGGAATTCCACTTTACATTACATTTTCCAATATAGAATTTACATAATCAACAAATGATGTGGCACATGATGACTCATGACATGACATGACATTGATGACATGGATTGAATGATGGCATGGCAATGTCAAGCCACTCTTTGTTGTTGATTTTCCTTCAATAAGAGATGTGTAATGCTTCATCTTCATGAGAGATGTGCTTTGTTCTTCATATCCACCCTCCAAAGGGTTGTGAGTCAAATGGAGCGTTCATGCGGTCCTGATCTTTGGTATTCTATTGTACTCTGGTGTTCCTTTTTATTTTTGTTTGATGATCATCTTATCCCTTCAGCTTCATATGTGTCTTCTCGCATGGTCCCCTTCTCCTTTTCCACCATCATCATCTTTTCATGATAAGATAGAGTACCTACAACTGAAAACCATACATGACAAGCTGACATTAGTCTTAAAACCCCTAACCTAACATATTTCATGAACTCACTTGTTAGGGTTGGAACTAGTGACTAGTTGAGTGACTAGATAGGGGATTGTGCATTTCCAGAGGCCAAGGTATGGGACTGATGCTTGAGACTGCGCAATGCATAGTTCAATATGGTCAGGTTCAAGATATTGTATAGTTGAGGGGCATAAGAGAACAAGGCTCAGGATTGAGGCTTTAATATGCCCACTTCTTAGTTCTAGAAGGAAAAAGGTGAAGGAATTATTTAGTTGAGGGAATCAAGGACTCAATCTGGAGGCTTGAACCTTAATACTATGGAATGTGTAGTTCTAGAGGCCTGGGAAGACATATTGCACAATTGAAAAACTCAAGGACTCAATATGGAGGCTTGAGCCTTTATTTTTACCATTTTTCAGCTCTAGGAGGCAGGGAGGGTAGGTTATTGTACAATTTCATAGTTCAAGAGCTCATGGTTGAGGCCAAAGCTTTGAGACTACATAATGCACAGTACTAACTAGGCAAGAGAGGGAAATTGCACAATTTTGGAGGTCAGAGGCTGCATTTAAGCATTGTGATTACATAATGTGTAATCCTCAAAGGAATAGAATGTGCATTGTGCAGTACCAAGGGACACAGATTTCATTAGAGGGTTGAGACTATGCAATTCTTAGTTCAGATTGGGTAGAATGAGGTTGATTGGCTTGGTCGGGAAGTTTTTCAAGTTGGACTAAGTGCTGGATCAATGAGATGAATATGATAAAAAGGGAGACTTTGAACATGATCACACACTTATATCACTTGATGATATGATAAGGAAGGCCTAGAATGTATGAACAACATGCATTCCTCAATGCAACAACTTTGCGACAACTCCTACCAAGTGCAACACTAAAGATATACTTTGCAATGAAAGTGGTGACACTTGTGCGACAATGATTGAAATTTTTGGAAATGAATGCAAAACATATATACATGATAGGAACAACTCATTATCACAAATATTTCCCCTTGATACAATCCAAAACTTAGGTTCATGTGATAAGCAACACTCCCCATGCCCAAAAATGACACATGCCATATGGATAGAAAAGAGCAAATGAAACTTGTAATATGCGAACAACTGTGAAAGCAACACATTCCAGAGAAAATTTAACATGAAAACAACATTAACTAAACTAAAATCAAACAAAAGTGACAGTCAAAAGCATGAAAACAACACTCGTGAAAGTGAAGATGCGCAAAAGAAATAGTTTGAAAAACACACCAAAATAGAAGTACCAACACACCCAAAAGTGAGATATTGTCAATGAACATGCACACTAACTGTGAGCATGTGTTGAGAATAGCACAAACATTGTCTTGACAAACTACGCTAGGCATGTTCAATCTTGAGCGAAAGAATGCACTCATGAATTCATTATGGATTGAGCATGTGTAAGCATGTGACTTCGACATTTGAAATCCAAGAAGGGAGCTTGAAATATTAATAAAGAATTACCATCCAAGAAGTGACTATAGAAACGTTGATCGCAAGATCCACAGTAGGCTCCAAAATTCGAGTATAGAAAAAATTTGGAGGGTTTTTATCGTAGCAACAACATGTATGTAGATGGCATGCTCATTGCAGGGTCTAACATGTAGGAAATAAATATGCTCAAAAGAAAATTGACAAATTCATTTGTAATGAAGGATTTGGGTGCTGCAAAACAAATCCTTGGTATGAGAACAACTGGAGCTAGGAAAAATCACAAATTAACCTTGTCTCAAAGTGAGTACATAGAAAAGGTGTTGGAAATATTTAATATGTAGAATGCAAAACTAGTTAGTACACATTTGGCTAGCCATTTCAAAATAAGGAGATGTATACCAATACCCAGGAAGTGACAAACTATATGTGTAAAGTTCCATATGCATCTACAGTTGGAAGCTTAATGTATGCAATGGTCTGCACGAGGCCTAATATTTCATATGCAGTCAGAGTTTTAATTAGGTATATGAAAAGTCTAGGAAAATAGCATTGGATGGTAGTGAAGTGGATTCTCAGGTATTTGAGAGGTACCACAAATCAATAATTATGCTTTAGAGGTTCAAAAATTTCTCTACATGGATATGTTGATGCAGATATGACAGGTGATAAATATAACAAGAGGAGAGCCATGGGGTATGTATTTAGTATTGGTGGAACAACTATCAGTTGGGTTTCCAAATTTCAAAACATTGTTGCACTTTCAACAATGGAAGTAAAGTATGTTGCCGCTATAGAGGCTAGTAAAGAAATGATTTGGCTACAAAGATTTGTGGATGAATTGGACAAAAAGTAGGATATGGGTAGGTCATACAATGACGGTTAGAGTGCCATTCATCTTGCAAATAAATCAACATTTCATTCCAAGACTAAACATATACATCTCAAGTACCACTTTATACAGTCAGTGTTGGAAGATAGACAACTGAAGCTGGAAAAGATACACACTAGCTAGAAACCTACAAATATGTTAACACAAGTTGTAACTAGGGAGAAACTTAGATTCTGCCCAGTTTCAATTGGTCTTCAAGTATGATGGTGACTATGAGAAACAACCAGGTCAAAGTGGAGTCATTTTCCAACAAGTGAAGCAATGATGGAGTTTATATAATTGGTCTACTAGTGGGAGATTGTTAGGTGTAGAGCTTAATTATCTTCTTGATTGTTCAGAGGTTTTTTGTTTCAACCAAATTGGATCCATGTTCCTAACGGGGGCAGCAATACCTCCCATATGATCATCGTTAGGGGTATTTAGGGGGTCGATGACAATTTTTATGTGCCCCCCACCCCCCCGGCAGGGGTTCGAAGGCAGTGCCCCTTAAGCTAAAAATAGATGAAATTTTGCCTTGTAAAATATTGTAATTTCGTAGTCAATATCAGTCATTGATTAGGAAAATGATCTGACAGTAGAAGTTATGTTAATTTAGAGTTTTTCCCCTTGAAGGAAACCCTGAGTTTATATGAGGAAATTGTATTGCAGCTGTGTATTATTATTCTGAGCGAGAAAGATAGAGGAGACTATGGGAGATCGAAGAGGAAATTACAACAGATGTGGTGTAGGTTGTATCTCTTCATTTTACTGCATAATATAAAAGGAAGGGTTGTTTCTTTCTTCATGGACATAGCCAAAATTAGGTGAACCATGTATATCTGTTTCTCTCTTTTTTTATGTGTTTCTGTGCAATATTTTATGTGTTTCATTGCTCCGTTAATTAATTTCCAACAACAGCAACAGGAACAGAAAACATACCAGCTCTTCCTTTGCAACCTGTTGAAGTTGGAGGACCATTAGAACAATGGCTATTAGATATCATTTGTGATATTAATCCATACTCCTCAAAATTACATAAATACATTCTCATAGCTACTGATTATTTCACAATATGGACCAAAGCAATTCCTTTGAAAAAAGTCAATGATGAACAAGTACAATCTTTCCTAGAAACCCATATTATCACAAGGTTTGGAGTTCCATTATCCTTTGTATTTGATAATGCTTCATATTTTTCTTCTCTTAAGATGACTAAATTTTGCCTAGACAAAGGTATCAAGATTAAATTCTCTTCTAACTATTACCCTCAAGGTAATGGTCTAGTGGAATCCACAAACAAAAACCTGATTCAAATTCTAAAAAAGACTGTTCAACATCACCAAAGGAATTGGCATAATCAATTATCTAATGCCCTATGGGCTGATAGAGTCACTCCTAAAAGACCATTAGGAAACTCCCCATACTTTCTGGTATATGGTAAAGAAGCCATTTTTCCACCAAGTATTTTCTTTCCATCTATTTAGTTAGCTCAATCTGTAAGTCATAATCCAATCAAAGATATGGATGTCAGATGATACACATTGTTAAAATAGGAAGAGGAATGAAAAAAAGAAAAAGATAACTTTCATGAAGATAAAAAAACTATCAAAATATGGTTTGATAAACATTTATCATTCGATAGAGACTTTATTGTTGGTGACCTAGTTCTGAAATGGGATAAAAGCTATGAAGAGAAAGGCAGACACTCTAAATTTCAACATCTTTGGATTGATCATTTTCAAATCTTTTCAAAACTTGGTCCTTCAACCTACATTTTACAAACATTAGAACGCCAAATAGAAAATTTTCCAATAAATGGGCATATTTTGAAAAGATTTTTTCATAAATAACAATCTCTCAAGAACATATGTAAATATAATGTTTTACTAAAGTATGTTGGTATCATAGAAATTATTTTATTTTCATCTTTGTCATTTTTAGATTTTCTATACATATACTTTCTTTTCATTTATTTCTTTAGTTGTAGAATTACAATTGTGATTACATATTTCAAGAAGCATATTTCTACCAATAAATTATCTTATGTTTCAAAATGAACTAAAGTGTAAGGACAAAGTATTCTCGAAATATGAAAAATCCAGAAATACTTGATGTTACTTTATTTCTTACTTAAACTTTCAGTAGTATGGACAATGGTTGATTGATTATTTTATGTTATAAGAGTTCCATCATCTTTAAATACTTTAAAGAAATAAACCATTTTTTTTTCAAGAAAATGAATAGTACAATATAGAGCTTGATTTTCTTTTAATACATCAAAATATTTTCTATCAAAGAAACTCTCTAAAAAACCCCACTTCAGCCACTTGGCTATGTATGATAAATTTCAAAATCAATCATTAGCTAAAAAGTGAAAACATGAAGTTTTACAATAAAAGGAGAACAAATAAACTTATTAGGGCTATGCATGTTTGCTGGCAGCAGGTCGATTTTTGTAATCCAACAAAACGGGATATTTTCACTCACAAAAGTGAATCAATTAAAGTTTCAAAGAGAGATGATTATAACAGAAAGCAGAAAAACTTTGATAGTATTAAAATGCTAAACTTAGTGTTTAAAATTTCAGATTATGATTGAATTAAAAGGTTCTAGAAATATAAATAATTCATTATATGACTCTTATTACATAAAATATTCATTTATTTCATTAGTACTTATATTTTGATTGTTTGTCTTGTTGTCACTTTATCAAGTATCTAAGTGATAAATCATAAATTAGAAAAAAAAATCTGAAAATTTTATTTTTATTTTGAACTATAAACTTAAGCTTGACAGAGATAACTGATTCTTCCAATGTGTTGCCATTTGTTATTAGGATTACAACAACCCTCTTTTGTTTTAAAGATAAAGAAAAAACAAAATCTCTAACCAAATTTTTTATTGTTTTTCCTATAAAGTCTAAAAAAACTTTCAAAAATTAAAGAAAAACATCAAAAAAATAGTTGTAGAGGTAGGAGGTTGGAATCATAAAAATATTTTTAAATAAAATAATACCTGACCTCCTGACTAGCAAGTCAAGCCAATTCCCAAATCTCCTTAAGTATTCTCACATGATTACCTGACCTCTCGACTACACGACTCACGCTCAACACCCGACTCTTGTAGTCGAGGTCGGGAAGAAATAAAACTTCAACAAATAAAATAACTCTCGAATACCTGACCATCCGACTACCCAACTCCCTGAATAAACTAATATTTATTTTCCTCGATTTGCGTGTATTTTGTTTTATTGTGATTGAAATGAATTGATTTTAAATTTTGTCATTTCACGCTTAATGGATTTGTTTTAATATCAATAATAAATTTCTCTGATGCTATCTCGATTTACAAAAATAGACAGTTGGATTACTAACGAAAATTTAATGAACAAATTAATTCACACTATCCTTGGGTTTTTAATCAAAAAACATAACTCCCTAGAGCATTTCCCTTGTGTGTTGTTTCATTCTTTTAGCCCTGGTTTGAAAAAAAAAAAATTGAAGAAATACAATATCAATTTTAGAAATTCTCTGTAAGCAAGCCAAAACTATAAAATATTCTTAGTTCAATTTCAAATTTTTATTTGGGAAAACTTATATATTTTCTATTCTCTATTTAGAGGCCACAAAATGGGGAAGAAAGAAAAATCATCAGTACCAAAACAACAAGTGGAGAAGATAAAGGAAAAATTCAAAGGAATAGAGAAACCACAACTAGAGGAGGCCAACCTAAACCCATTCCTCATCTCCAACTCTACTTATAAGACCCAGAAAGTAGGTATAATGAGATGGGAGGAGAATTTTTTATTTCTTTGAAGATAAAGGATGGTTAAATAATGCAAGGTATTCTCAAACAAAGAATAACCAGTTTGGAGGTATTATAAGCACAAAGACAAGAACACATAATTCTTTAGAGACTGTATCTGAATTCAGTTGGAAAGCTTAAGGAGATGTAAAAGAGAAATCCCAAGAATATTTCGAGGCCTTAGGAGCTTTTGTAATTTATAACCAATATCATCTAAATGGGTTTACAACCTCATATGACAGTAGTCTACAAAAGATTAAAATGTTAGAGAAGCAATTGGAGAAGAATGAATTATTTAATGAAGAAAATTGGCAAAAGTATTATGCAACTTTGATTCAAGGTTTCATAGTAGAGAGAGAAAATATATAGAAACATTTTCAAGTGAAATTAAAAGAGTTAAATTCAATACATGAGCAACATATTCAAGAATTAAAGAAAATGCAAGAAAATCAAATTCACATTTTAAAGGAAGAGGTTGAAATAAATACTAAGGTCATCACTACAACTTTAAAAGAGAAAATTGATTCTCTTGAAATCCAATTAAATCAGAATCAGGAAGCCACATAGAGTCTAGAAATTTTCAAAGAGAAAGCATAGCAAATTTGTCTAATTTTAAGGGAAAATTAATCAAAGTTCTACAAACAGATGGAAAAAATCTATAGATTTTATCAATAAATTACAAATTTAAATGAAAGGATCGATTATTTAATAGAAGAATAAAAAAAATCTATCTATTCTTAACTAGGAGAGGGAATTTCAATCTGATGAAATTCCAAAAAATTCAAAAACAGATAAAAGATTAATGCTTGCATATTTGAACTGTAGAGAAGATGAAACTAGAGAAATCAAAGAATGGACCAAAAGTGCCCAAGGGAAATGCTTGAAAATATGGGAGAAAGGGACTAATTTTATAGAAGAATTCAACCTTCCAGGGTCAAATCCACATAAAGAAATCGTTCCATGGGAGTTAAAGCAGCCAATAGAGGAACTCCTTGTCAAGGATTAGATAGAAATTAAAAGGATTAGGGTTTCGACGTAGCAAACTTTACATAAATTTATGCAACTTTCTTTTGAGAAAATTAAGCCCATTGCTAAATTTGAAAGCAAATATTAGAAAAGAAATAAGAAAGTCCAAAGTTTGATTTCCATATGTCAAATCAGCATAAATTAGTTTCCTTCTATTCACTTCTCAGTTGTTTTCGAGGTGTATTCACAATGAGTGAAACATATCAAGGTTCATGTACCCCATATATTTCTCAACCTAAACTATGAAGATTCTAAAGACGAGAAGTTACCTACTTCTCAGGGAGATATTAGTTCAACAACGATATAATTTATATTTTTAGAAGTAGATATTTACTTTAAGAAAATATTTTGATTTTCTTGTTTTAAGACATGTTATCTTTCGAAACACATCCTATTTTTTCAAGTATATATAGAACCTCTTACGTTGGTGTAAGGGGTCAAGAAATTGTGAAAACTCAAGACTTTTATTTTTGAATAAATTTTGAAGTAGTATCTTTTTTGAAGACAAATTTTAGTTTTAATGTGTGACGAGATATGAGATTGATGCTTGGAAATATATTTAATTACTTAATGGATTCTTTGGTCTTTTTTTTAACAAAGTCAGTTACTGGATTTCTATTCCAAAAAAAAAGGGAGGGAGACATGCTCCCATTACATCAAGCCAAAATGGGAGAAGACATCTTGGAAGAGAAACAGAGGGAAAACAATCCCTGTCTTCCTAGCTCTTCCCCTTTTTTTATGAGGTTACTAACTGCACTATCCTTATAAATACTTACATACTAATTCAACAACAATTTACACCTACATAACATAAAAATAAATAAATAAAAACTAGTAGTGGAAAGGCTTTGCAGAAAGAGAAGAATGAGGAATTTAAAATTGTTTTTTGTTGACTGGGGGTTCTTGATGGGCTTGAGGCCAATTCTTACTTCTTTCAATGTTATAGTTTTCTCCTTTCCAATTAATAAGTAAGCTCTTTAGATAATTGATCATTTCCTCCAAATGACTACACTTTTGTTTTAGCGCAAGCATTTCTTTCCTCTGCTCTTCCATTTGTCTCTTAGGAAGGAATTCGCATATTCTGCTTCAAATTTGTAGTTTTTGATTGTTTCTCTGACCTTCTCAATCATGAATTTTTTAGCTCGAAAGACTGCACAATTTTTGCACTTTTGAAAATTTGCAAGTAGGTTCTGTTCCATTTTTCCTAAAGGAAGAAGGTGACCGATCCAATAGAGAATATAAAGGGAAAGAAGAAGCAAAAGCAACCTCTAAACAGTCTCGTGAAGACCCACAACTACCAGAGAGAGGGAAACTAATCTCCGAAAATAGAAGCCACAAGAGTTGCACGAAAGCTAATGAAACTGGGAGGTGGGGGCCACCAAAGCTGCGTGGTGGCGAGGGCAATAGGAGTTACACAAAGGAAAAATGTTCGAAACCACCTCCATAGTTGTGCGAAGGCGGGGGCCACTAGAGCTGCGCCAAGGAAATAGGATCTATATAGAAACCACCAGGGTTGTGCAAAGGAGAGAGGCAAGGCTAAAACAAAGAAGATAAGCTCAATCCCCAAAGGGGCACAATGAAATATACAGGAAAAAGGATTACAATTTCTGAGACAGAGGGGAAATAAAGGGGGGGAAAAGATGGCAGAGATAAAATAATACAAGTGGAGGGGGAGAATATATTGCTACACAGCTTACCACATCAGGGAAGAGAACATTCATATTTCACAGGAAGATTGAGTAGTTGCAATTTGCTTGATAGCTGTAGACTGACTATCCAGTTTGTTCTTGGGGATTTCCTTGGATTTCCTGATCCTTTGAGATCTAAGCATTTGAGCTGAAGTGATTGTTGCCCACCTTAATGTTCTCTCTTTAATTTCTATTCTCTTCACATTAAGGCGAGAGATCCTATAGAATCAGTTTCTGAGCATTCGCACTATCAATTCTAGATTCTCCCATAGGATGCTTGACTGCTAGATTTGTCTACATGTTGGCGGTACGATTATTTTCTCTAAGGATATGCTTGAAGATGACTTCACCTAAAAACTGAAAATTTTTTCCCACCCTTTTTGTTATTTATTTCAGGGCCTTATTCTTAGCGCTTATGCTTTCCACCATCGATTTGATTATTACTAAAGAGTTGCCTTAATATTTCCATTCCCAAGAGGAGGCTGTCGAGCTATAAAAAGGGTCTCTTTCACCTCTAATTACTTCACATTAGTTTACCAATCCAGGAACATTTTGTTATTTCAAAGAGTGTCTCAGTCTGAGGCTATCATTTGCCAGAGTAATGCTAGTAGTACAGTGCTAAAAATAAAAGAGTAAATGGATGCTAGCTTACAACAAACTACTTTAAAAAACCAAACCACACATTTAGAAAACTAAGCAATTTATCAGTCAAGGGTTCAGTAGTAGTAACTCGTCCCTTTGTAAATGGATGGGGTCAAAGGAAATCAGAGAACAGATCGTGGCTCTGGGGACGAGACAATAAATGTCAACGCCTGGTACAGTCTTAGATCATTCTTCGCACCCAAAATAACAATAATGCAAATGACAAGAAATGGAACGGAAGATAAGAAATGGAAGAACAAATAAGAAATAGAATAGAAAACCTAAAATGGGCCAGCAAACAGGAAACTGTAACAGAAATTGAGTCTAATAAACAACAACACCTTAGTCTACAAGATCAAATGCAATAGCCATGTCCTACAGGAATCAAATGGCAATCCTTCACTTTTAAGGACGAATTGAACAACACGCAGAAATGGAACAGCACTGAGTAATGATGGATTATAGAACAGTGCTTGAAAACCATACATATATGCACACGACACACCTTAATAGTAACTCGATCTTGGTAAACCAGTTATCAATCTCAGTTATAAAGATTACGACTGTATTTCAGAATGGAACAGCAATGTCTATAGATTCAACAATCGCAAAGAACATAATTCCTAAGATGAGTTCAGTGATACCAATGAAATAAATGTACAACACAGATACTCTGTAATTGAACAGCAACAGTATTCTGTAAAGACCGGCAATATCATATCAACACTTAAAGGGACAGTAATACGTTGCAAAGTTAATACAATGGTTCTGTCTTCAGAAACTTTAGTAAATCAAACATAACAGAGTGTGTGATGTAAACTAACAAAACATATTAGATTACCAAATAATGCTGATAAGCAAACCATGCAAAAACCAAAAGTAATAGTACAGGAGCAAGTGTCCTCCAGGGCCGGGCCCTTAGCCTCCAGGGGTACACCGCTTGAAGTTATTCCAGACTCAGAGATGAAATAGCAACCGAGTTTGTATTAATGCATAAGACAGGATTACAGTAGATCAATTCTCAATGAGACTCGATGATCAAAGTTTCAATCTTAGGAGAAATTACATAAAACAACATAACGGACTCGACCCCCCCTCGGGCTAACAGTGCTGCCCCTTTTATAATGGTGAAGGCAGAGATGTCTAGGTGCAAAAATAGTTAAAGCAGCGATCCCTCAGGATCAAAGGATCCTGAGGGATTCTCCGAACCGTTAGTCCTCAGTTATCCCTTTTCTTTCTTGCGCCAAGCCGATATCTCCACCTCCTTTCCAGGACTGATACGCTTTGATTTGGTTTGCCTTGTTTGCATACAATTCCCCGTCAAAGGGATAGCAGTTAACCCGTCCTTGTCCTTTCCTTTGGAACGGCAGTTTTTCGTTTTTCCTTCTTCCTGCATAAGAAAATGACAATTGTCAGCGTTTTTGATCTACATATTAATCTCACAGGTTTTATTGCAATTCTTTATCATTTACCTAGTTCATGATGCAAAAGGTTTGTAAGTTCTAATGAAAAGATGCTGAAATAATTACCAAAAACATACCTTCTTTAGTACTCCACACACCCCCCTGCTTACCCTTTTTCATGCCCTCATGAAAACATTGCAGTTTACATGTAAGGCAGTGAGAGAGTAGGGTGGAGATGGAATCTCATGTGGAGGTCTACAGCCATGATGCATAACTAGGTGTTCAAAGAAATGGCATGTCTGACCCTTAGGCATCTCATACAGGGCTTGGTATGTCCTTGGGATTTTTCCTTCCTTCCTTTTAACCGTTCTAGCCGGATCAATTTCCTTCGTTTTTCTGGACGCTCAGGTGTACTGGTGGCATGTTTACGTTTTGGGGATGGTGTGGTCAATCCTCCATCTATCATGGCAATTAACTCTTCCCAGTTGCTCTGCTGCTAGGTAAGGCTATGGCTAACTATTAACTATATCAACCCATGATGACTAACAACTGATTCTACATGTTTATCCTTTTTCATGCTCTGTGCAACATCATGAAGTAATGAATTCAAAAATGCAGGTAAATCTACAGAGCATTTTTGCTTTAATACAGCTAAGAGTTTGAGGTGTCGTGGTCTTACCACATCTTTTCTTCCTTCACAGGTGATGTAGCTTTGAATGGTCTTTGCCAATTCTGCCCACGGTTTTCCTAATGCTACTGGTAGAACCCCCTTTCCTCTAATTGTCAGGCTCTGTCCTTCCTCTTGGAAGGTTTCTATGATCTTCTGCAATCTCTCCTTCTTTAACGTCCATATAGGTCCAGCGGCTGGCAGTCCCGAGACCTTTGCGGTTATGTCATTGGTGATTGCTATGTGTCTCCCCCTCACTGTGGAGGATCCTCTTGCAAGTTCTGCAAGAATTCAATTGCTACAGTTTTGTTGGATTCTTGTAAGCGATTGAGATACGTTAGCCACCCTGCTCTTGCCAGGATTTCCTGTGCAGCATCACAGACTGTTAACACTTGTGGCTTTCTCCGAATCGATCTTCCCGCCATGTTTATGGTTTCACTGTAAAATCTCAGAATTTGACAATGGAACAACAACTTTTAAAACACAGAGAGGCTGACAGACACAGGACTTCGCTCAAAATCTAAAGGGTTTTACTAATGTCGCAGAGCATACTATGGAAATGGTTTAGGAACAGCAAGCCATGCAGAGATAAAAAATAGTATACCGTTGAGACGTGGTATTCCCAAGTACGAAATTTCCCGAATAGCAGTCTAACACGTAATCCAGGAAATGATGAGGTTAACCTCCCCCCCCACAATGTGATAGGCCGTCCCGGCTGTCAAATAAAGGAGCGACGTGCCATTCTATTCTGAAGTAGAGTCATAAAGGAACAGCGTATGAAAATATGCCATGTTTAAAAAAGTAGCAGATTACCGAAATCGAGGTGTAAAGTTGGATCACTTAATACGTAAGAGACTGCTATGATATGACGTGAGACTGGGAGGATAGGACATTTGCCGTGCATATCGAGTCTCATGCGGTCATTGCCAATTGTTCTGTCATGATTGGTGATAATAGATTTTCATGCGTTGTATGGTTCGGGAAATAATATACATTTATGTAATTTATTACTAAGGTATAAGAAACATAAGGGTGTTGATACCTACCTATTGGTGTAAATAATGTGACTTCAATACCATTAACAGTGCTCTGCTGCCGACAGGTGTCCATAACCTTGGCAGAGTTGTTTATTTCACCCATGGAACCATGATCCTTTGTGTATGCTTAGGAAATGTTGTGTGATGTCAAAATGTAGGCCATTATGCTGGCTTGGTGACCAGTTAGCCATAATGCCATTCATGAGGAAGGAGCGAAAAGTGGGCAGGCCGGCTCGTGATGAGACCTCCTGCTCCAAGGGTTCTTTTATTTGATATACCTTTTGGACCATATCCCTGGTGTGGTGGCCATAGTGGGAATGCCACCTCACTCTCTTCCTCATGATCATGGTAGGTTGGCTCTTGATGAGACCCCCTATCCTGCATTTGACAACAAGTTAGTTTGCTCTTTTTTCTTTCTTTTTCGTAAAATACTTTCTGATTGATACACAAAGGGTGGTTCAACACTCCTTAAGAGTAGGAATGGTGGAAGAAGTCTTAACATCTCAATAGGAGGATATAAACCCCTTGCTCTTATTCCTGAATAATAATCAAAGAGGATTAAAAAGAACCAATATGATAAAGATAACCAACCAGAGCAGAGTTAGTGGAATAATGACAACAAAAGATAATGGGTAAGTGTGTCCTTCCCTCGGTCCTCTTACCAATTCAGAGCAATTTCTTATAAAAATAGCGGTTTTATAATTTACAGATTTCAGTAGGTTGTGATTTTTTATCCATTGCATAAGTGCATAGTTGTATTCCAAAAGACTTGAAAGAACAGGAACAGTAAGAATCCTTAATTTAGAACAGCAAGGGGAGAAAGCATCAGTAAAAGGAATACGAGGGTGTTGCTATTTCAAAAAGGAAGAGCAAAAGAATACAAGTGGTATTCTTTTTGGAAAAAGAAAGATTAGAGAGCATAAATGTCGTTCCTTTGGAAAAGGAATAGCAAAAAAAATCGAAAATTTTGTTCCTTTGGAAAAGGAACAGCAGAAACCGAAATGTCGTTCCTTTGGAAAAGGAACAGCGAAAATCGAAAATGTTGTTCCTTTGGAAAAGGAACAGCAAAACACGTAAATGTCGTTCCTTTGGAAAAGGAACAGCAAAATCGAAAGTGTTGTTCCTTTGGAAAAGGAATAGAAGAACACACAAGTGCCCTTACTTTGAAAAAGGAACAACAAAAACCGAAAATGTTGTTCCTTTGGAAAAGGAATAGTAGAACACACAAATGTTGTTCCTTTGGAAAAGGAACAGCAAAAATCGAAAGTGTTGTTCCTTTGGAAAAGGAACAGCAGAACACACAAATGTCGTTCCTTTGGAAAGGGAACAACAAAAAATCGAAAATGTTGTTCCTTTAGAAAAGGAATAGCTGAACACACAAATGTTGTTCCTTTGGAAAAGGAATAGCAAAAATCAAAAGTGTTGTTCCTTTGGAAAAGGAACAACAAAAAGCAAAAATGTTGTTCCTTTGGAAAAGGAACAACCAAAAGCACAAAGTAAGGAAAAAGAACAAAATTAAAGCAAGATGAACCACTGATCCAAAAGGTTTTGTTCCTTTGAAAAAGGAACAACCAGACGGAAATTTTGTACCTTTGAGAAAGGGAATCAGCAGAAAATAATAAAATTGCCGCTGCCCAGAAAAGTAACAACAAGGTGTTAATACAGAAATAATTCAACAAAACAAAGAAATTATGTACAAAGTGTAATAAGAAATAAATGACTTGATGAATCATAGGTGAGGAAGACTTTTCTCCCTCCCCCACAATTTCCATATCAGAGTCTTGGCGTAGCTGCTGACAGAAGGACTCCCGAGTGAGTGGTTTGCGATAAAGATGAACTCGATGGCCATTTGCCTTGAAGGCGTATCCAGAACCGTCAATAGTGGTTAAAGTAAGAGTACCATTGTCATGTACCTTCTGGATTCCGTATGGTCCCAACCAACAAGTCTGGAGTTTCCCAAGGAAGTCCTGAAACCTGGAATCGTAAAAAAATGCCCAGTTTTCGTGGAAGGCTTCATTTTTAATGAGAGCATCATTCCATTTAGCTCGCTGCTATTAGATCAGTGCAGTGTTTTGGAGTGCAGAGAGCCTGATTTCATCGAGCTCATTGATCTAGTGTAATCGATTAATCTGTGCCTTAGTTAGATCCAAGCCAACTTCTTGTGTTGTTTGCAATGTTTGGATTTCGAATTCTATGGGAAAAATAGGTTGCTTTCCAAACACTAATTGATAAGGTGAGTAACCAGTGGTGCTTCTCCATGTTGTTCTGTAAGCCCACAGTGCTTCTGGTAGTCTGGCAGCCCAATCACGTCTATGTGATGCAATGGTTTTTGTTAGGATTGCTTTTATTATTTTATTGCTGCTTTCCACCTAACCATTTGCCTGTGGGTGGTATGGAGTAGTGATTTTATGCTGGACATGATAGTTTTTGAGTGTTGCACCTATTTTGTTCCCAACAAACTATGGTCCACCGTGTGTAATTATATCTCTTGGAAGGCCATAACGCACAAATATGTGGAATAAGAACTGTATGATAGAATCTTATGTAGCTCTCGGCAATGCCTCTGCTTCGACCCATTTGGTGACATATTTTGTTGCCACCAAAATATATGTTTTCTAGTTCGAGGGTGGGTTATTTGGTCCAACGAAATCAAGGGCCCATTGTTCGAATGGTTCAATGACTAGCTGTGGGTTTAGGGGAATTTCATCGGACTGACCAGGGCATCCTACTCTCTCGAAACTGTCAAAAGCTTGGACGAATTTCTTTGCATATTTGAAAATTGTAGGCCAATAATACCCTGTTTGCAGCACCTTGTGTCCAGTTCTGCGATCGGTGAAATGTCCGCCACATGGTCTGTCATGGTAGGCTTTTAAAATGTCAAAGATTTAATCTTCACAAACGCATCTTCTGATATGCATATCTGCCACTGTGTGGAACAGGTAGCCTCCAACCCAAGAGAATCGAGCACTCCGCTGAACAATCTGTTTCCGCTCATTAAGGGTTAGATGTTTAGGTAGTTTACCTACTGCTAGGTAATCGGCAACATCAGCATACCAGGGTGTTTTAATAGCAATAGCAAACAGATGCTCATCTAGAAATTGGTCTTCAACTGTGGCTACATCAATTGACTTTGGCATTCTTGAGAGAAAATCAGCTATAGGATTTTCTCT
Source organism: Pinus tabuliformis (assembly GCA_031772625.1). Lineage (NCBI taxonomy): Eukaryota > Viridiplantae > Streptophyta > Pinopsida > Pinales > Pinaceae > Pinus > Pinus tabuliformis. Next base: position 985,523,442 of record CM062812.1, on the reverse strand, counting down.
TCCAGGTCGATCCTTGATTGTAATATCAAATTCCTGCAATAAAATCAATGATCTAGTTATTCTGGCATTCGTGATAGGCTTGTTTGCTAAATATTTTATGGCAGAATGATCTGTATACAAGATAACAGGATATCCAGTAATGTAATGTCTGAACTTATTGACAACATGTATTACAGCTAGAAATTCTTTTTCAGTAGCAGTGTAATTTAGTTCAGTAGGGGATAAGTTTTTGCTAATATAATAAATTTCATATGGTTTTTATCCTCTTCCTGCCCAAGGACTGCACCAATGGTTGTATCTGAGGCCTGCATCAGATGATATCTGAAATGGCAAATCCCAATTTGGTGCTCGAAGGACTGGGTGTTACAGGGAAAAGTGCCTATTTAGAACTGCTCTATCTCACTAAGGTGTGACAGCTGCCTTAGAAACAAACAGAGAAAAGCTACTTATGCTTTTCCTTTATGAATTATAGATAGAGAGGAATAGAAAGACCAACCTCTGTCTTGCGCTAATCCTTTGATTCGATCCCTCTCTCCTTTGATAGTCCCAAGCTACCTGCTCCCTTGCATGCCCAGCTTCACAAAGTACCTGTAAGATCACAGAAGCATAGCACTATACAAAGACATGGATCAGATGTAGATTGACCATACAAATATAACAAGCATCAATGATACAAAAGAATGGAGGAAAACTCAAATAGATTTTATTGATAAACAAGAAAATATCCAGGAGGAGTTACAACCAGTTGTTCTGACCCAACATCAACCTCCTAGCAAAGAAGCCCCTCTTCACCTCAAACAAAGCTTAGATCACCCAACCATCTGATGTTTTATCTCTAGAAACCAACAGCAATTCCTTACAATATGCAAAATTCCAGCCTCTGGATATCTGGATGAGGGATCCATATATAGATATCTGTAAGGAGGATGAGTCAGCTTGTGATTTGATTAGTGTCTTCTCTCTGATAGTTCTTGCTTCCACTTGGAGACTAAGGGCCTCTTACTCATCCTTGGTCGAATTCAGTGAGACAAGTGTCACAGGAGAAGATTCTGGAAGCTTCCATTGCCTCTCCACCTCGTGGAATGACACTGCCATTTGTCACTTCTTGCCCATCGCACCCCACAGAAGGGACTTTTGAAATGCAACACACCCTCATAGTGTATTTGGGTGAGATGCAACGCACCTATCCAGTGGAGCAGCTGCAATGATCCTGTTTTGACCAATTTTGAGTAGTTTTTCATGGAGAACTTCTGGGAGAAGCTGTAATCTATTGACCTTGTTCCTTTAGGGGTTAGAACAACACTTTTAGGGACTTAGGAGCCCTTGGTTTATGGACATTTCATGCTTAGGGTTGTAGGGCACAAAAATGTCTATAACAGTTGCCCCCTAAAGTATGAGGCCGTTAACCTTTTGGTGTCGAGCGAAATGCTTTATTATGAGGATCCAAAGTTCTTTCAATGCTGGGAGGAGACCTGTAATAAGATACAATACAATACATTATCTTCATAATATTTTCATGATCTAGCCGAGGCGGGCATTCCCATGCTCAGCTTTATAAATTCATTTTCATGTACATAGGACAGACAACCGTCTGAGTGTAGACTGATGATTCTGATATAGCCATCATCCTTTTGATAGGATGATTATCTGTGTTGTAATGATGTACATTTAATGTCTTTATCTCCCTAAATATATATCGCAGCCCGGATGGATGAAACTAGATCCGGGGTCTTCAATCTCGTCCGATCTTCACTCGAAGTACAAGTCGATCCATGTGAGAAATGTTCTGAAGTCGAACATGGAAAGACATCGCTTGATTACCAGTCAATGATGTAAATTGTTAACAAGCGCGAGAGGAATCACCGATAATGATAATGACCCTCAAGGTACTGCAGTACAATTCACGTGGTGTGAATAAAGGACTTTGCGTCGAACACCATGCAAAATCTTGCGGTCGAAGGCCATTGATGTAAACCTGTCGCCGGAAGTGAAAAACTTGTCATTGAGGCATGCAAGCTTCAAAGTACTGAATGGGGTGTTCCTAGATCAACTTCTTGGATAATGAGCTGATTTCGACAAGAAGTGATTCGTCACAGGAGGGCCTTAATGAATCCCACATCAATGACATGGAACGGAGCAAATGATTTTGATGGAGGCGAAAACGATCTGGTGATATAAGGTTCAGGGTGGCGGTCATGAAAGAATGGAGTATAACGTATGGTAGTGGGTGAGACATAGGTGAATTCTCTAAATGAATTCTCTTGAACATATCGGTGACACTGATGTGATGGATTGGTAGCATTAACCCTAAATGTGGATGGTATGGCGTGACCATGGTGATGTGACCGATGAATGAAACAACCCAACCCGACTCGGACACGGAGCGGAAGTGTCATGTTCAAGAGCGACTTGCTACCAACAAAGTTTCTTTGAGTTTTCTTCCCAATTTTTCCCCAGTCATTGCTGACCAGTACCTCTTTATTTTTGTCAAGCTTGAGGAGGATAACATATGCTTGTTCTATAATTTTCCCTTCGGGCAAACCCATCGCTATGTTTTAACGAGCCTAGCGATAGTGAAACTCATTCTCGTCTAAAGACAAGTTTGTCGCTATTAATCTTTTTAACGAGTTTAACGACAAAGATAAATCGGTCCTTTTCAATTTTAGAGAGTCTGAAAAGGAACGTAAAGGTAACTCCAAAATTCCTTTTTCGTCATCTAATCCCTTAAGTCCGAAAAAGAATAAAACAATACAGAAGGGATGGATTTTCGATACTTTTAACGAGCCGAACAAAACAAGCGCTCGATTGTTTTTTGTAATAATCCCTCAGGTCCAAAAAGATTAAAATCTAGAGGAGGGATAGCACTTCTTGTCCCTTTAACGAGCTGGAGAGGCCAATGGCTCGACAATCTTTTCATATTTTACGAGTCAGTTGAAAAGAGCTTAAAGGAGACTCGTCTTTTGAGGAACGAGTGATAAAACAGGTAGCAGCTGATTCCAGGTAAGGTTTGGAATTTTCCAATCACGGCAGTGTCACAAGGATGGCTAGTGAAATCACTCTTCGCAGTTGTTCCTCAAAATGGGTAAACAATCAAATGGAGGTGAATGATCGGCCAATGAAAAAGTGGAGGTGATGGTGCAAACACGACCAAGGCTTTAATGGCTGAAGTATTACATTCACGATGGTTATTTACCGGGGAATAGTTCATTTTTTAACAAGCTTAAACGTGGGTGGAAACATTTGCTCATGTCTTATGTATATTTTTTAACGAGCTTGAACTATGTGCTAAAACTGCTCGATGCGGGTTTATTTTTTAACGAGCTTGAACCTTGCGGTAACACTACTCGATTAATCCAATCGTGTGATAAGAATGTCTCATATGAAACGGCAACTTTTAGAGTTTTGCCCCACATCCTTTCTTTATGCAAGTTAGGAGGTGACCAATCCTACGAGTTTATAGGGTTAGAGGTCCTAAAAATTTTAAAAATAAATAATCGCTCTTCGCTTGCACTCCAAAAGGTTTGCATGCCCCCAGGTATAAAACAGAGTTTCAAGGTTACCCCTTCTTTAGTCCGTTAAAACATTTGTTTTACCAAGAGAGGCCTACCTCTTACAGATTACCCAAAGATTGTTCTATTCACAGCGCAAACAAAACACTTCTCCGGCGATGTCTACCGAGATAAACAAAGGTGAGCGGCGATGCCCGCCAACTCACATAACTTTGACAAGAGAATCTTGTTCCAGTCCAACTCCCCTTTCCAATCACGGACGGGAGTATAGAGGTCATATTCTCTCGCAGAAACCTACCCTATACCCGAAGTTTTCCTGCCGAAGCAGACCAGGGTGCATGCCCCCTGGGTTTCAGTCATGTTCTCCCGAATCACTCGCGCTCATCGGGAGGACGGACTGGAGATTGAGATATTTCTTGCGTGAAAAGACCATTCAGGTATGGTATATGAATATTTGCTATGCGTGATCTGGGAAATGAAAGCTGGTCTATGAGCTTGACCACTCTTCCTTCGTGCGGAAAACACATCACTCTAAAGAGTGATGAGACAATGGCTCTCATGCAATAAATATAGTCTCGTCCAAGGAGTAGATTGTAATCTAGGGGTCCTTGAACTACCATTACGTTCATGTGAACGGTTTTCCCTCTCAATGTTATGGGCACATCGGGAAGGATCCCTAACGGTCGACTGGTTCCTTTATCAAAGCCTGTTAGATTTCTTATCTCAGGCAAAAGCGATGGCGAACCAAGTGCTTTCCAAGCAGTTGAGGAAAGGATACTCACAGAAGCCCCCTCATCTATGATGGTACCAGCCATAACCATTCTATATATTTGAACAATAATCCAGAATGGTATACTGGCCGGTAAATGGGGTCTGCCTAGTTGATTCCAGTCGAAGGAGACAACTAGGTTGCTTGGAGGTGGGACTGAATAGACGGCCGAGTACGACTCTGACGAACTTCCTTCCTGCGGTAAAGGAACGGGTAGATTGCCCCCATGTTCGTTGGAGTCTGTGCTTATGAAAATAATTTGGACGGTGTCATCCTTGTTCTCTTCAGTGACTGTATCATCTGAAGATGGAACCTCTGAAGGCAAGACCGGGTCAACTGCCGCCTCGACCTTTTGACTTTCGTTTGGCATGGATTCAGATGGTTTATCCTCAATGATAGGTGCTTCGGCCGACCACATGGACGGGCTAGCCGGATTTTCAACTAGTGACGGACTCAGCAAGAGTTTTTTATATCCAGGAGGAAGTCGCAACGGTGAAACTGGACGATCATCCAAAACTCTTTTAGCTTCATCTAAGAAGGGACAACGGTGGACGGCATGATCGCCTTCGCACAGTTTACAAGGAAATCTATATTTTCCTTTTTGTCCTGGGACTTCACTTTCACTAGTTGACGGTGTGTTTTCAACATGATCATCAGAGGTTGACGACACCGGGTTGTGAAAACGAGGAGACCAGTCCCTTAAGATCCGAGGGATGCAAGGACAATCTCTGTGATAGTGGTCTCCTTTGCAAATGACACATGGCGATTTAGGCCTGGTCGGTGCAGTGTGTGGATTTTCGTTAGACAACTCTCATTTGCCCCCATTCGCTTTTGGCTCCTTCTTCTTCTTCTCTTTCTTCTTCTTTTCCTTCTTCTCCTTAGGTACTTGACTTTTGGCTTTACCAGCCCCATCAAGCGAAGAGGAAGGAGGAGAGGAAGAATTAGAGGAAGTAGAAGGTTGGTCGGTAACTCTGGACTCGTCTAATTGCTGATTCGATTGTTCAGGAATTGCGGTGTTCTGAACGACAGAGGTTGAGAAGAGCCATACAGGCAAACCAATTGTCAGTCCTGGAAGCGACAATGTGGCTAGATGGGTGCACCAACATCTCCCCAAGAGGAGAAGGGACTAGAATTTCCTCCAAGGGGAATTCCTTGGTTGGTGGGTTCCATTTTCTCAACCCAAGATCAACGTAGGAAAGTGGTAATGAGTATTCCGTTTAAAATAAATTTTAGACGCTTTGACACAACTTGTTTTTTCAGTTTTTAAGAGTCGAGAAAAAACAAAAGATGACTCTAGTCTCCTTCGATTTTTAATGAGCCTGAAGTGACAAGTGCTCAGATGGACCTTTTCCGTTAAGGAGTCTGAAAAGGAACGAAAGGGACTACTCAGGAAGTCTAGGTAGAGGGAGTACCAAACCAATCGCAAAACTGCAGAATACTTTTTACGGTACGGCAGTCAATCTTCCCGAATGTTGTGTTCAGTGCATTGCGATCGATAGGGCGGTAGACACAGCTTCCTATGGATAAAGGATTTAAGCCTATAGGGGTCTCCCAAAATATACTCGACGGTACGTGGGAGCACAAGTCCGTACTGGCACTTATCGTCTCAGAGTGGAGGAATCACCCAACCATCAGTGAGAACAACAGTTACCAGGCTTTACGATGCCGGAATACGTCTCTAGCCTAGACCTCTAAATGTTGTGCGTTAAGTTCCAAAGCGTTGTTAGATTCATTGAATTTATTTTAAGTTGATCTTGCTTATGAAGTTTGCCTTTCGGGTTCACCACGAGATGTAGATGTAATTCCTAAAATGCAATCTAAATATGATAAACAAACTTTTATCTCTTTTGTGCAATGAAAATCCTAGCTACTAGGGAAAAGAAAGATGGAATCTTTTCACAAAGAGCAAAGAGCACACTGTAAATGCACTTTCCTAAATCAAGCCAAACAGACTGTCTATATGCAAATGCACATGCATGTATTTGTTTTTGACTTTCTTAGTATATGGATGCTAAAAAGAAAGTTGATGTACAAATCTGAATTTCTTTTCAAGCGACAAATATAAACAAGCTTCTTTTCGAAATCAAAAATAGAGACGATTACGACACCTTACGATTTTGAAATGAATACTTGTTTTTGACACTAGAAAATTACAAATTTAGACCAAAAGCAATAGTAACAAGATAATTGACCATTAACAGCAATCAAACTTTCTCCTACAATCGAAATCGACACTTGCGACAAATTCAAATCAAAGGACGACAGTACGACTATGCTACTTTGCCGGAGAACTGTAAATGACTCAACAAACACACAAAAACATCTACAGTTCTTTTGTACAAAGGAGTCGGAATAACAGCAAGGAAAATGGGTTTCAAACAGACATATACTGATCACAGGCAGCAAAATTCAGGAATAGAACTGGAAAGGATGATCCACAGAAGCCACAACTGCACAGAGCTAATCTAATCAGCGCACCTGTAACACAGAGAATCTGAAATGCAGTGCAGGTTGTCCACTCGGGAAGTGCGCTGAAGTTCAGAATCTCAGAACAGTACCTGCACTGGGCCAGAAACGAGACTCTGCCTGGGTTATGGGTCACAGTTTGCAGTTCAGTTCTTGGTTTTTGGCCGAGTAAAAAGCAATCAGTAATGCAACAATCAGGGGTAGATCTAAGGAGGATCTAAGAGCTATCACAAGGGCAATCAGATAGTTTGTGAATCAGTTGTTTAAATCATAAATAGATCCAGTGGATGGATTGAAGCAGCAGATATCTACTTTGCATTTGTTATGGCAAATGAAGTTCGAATGCTACTTATAAGTTTATGAAATAAACAACAAAGAATGATAAACAAACAAACTAATTATTCCCCAGCGGAGTCGCCATTTTGTTACAGGGAAAAGTGTCTATTTAGAACTTCTCTATCCCACTAAGGTGTGACAGCTGCCTTATAAACAAACAGAGAAAAGCTACTTATGTTTTTCCTTTATGAATTATAGATAGAGAGGAATAGAAAGACCAACCTCTGTCTTGCGCTAATCCTTTGATTCGATCCCTCTCTCCTTTGATAGTCCCAAGATACCTGCTCCCTTGCACGCCCAGCTTCACAAAGTACCTGTAAGATCACAGAAGCATAGCACTATACAAAGACATGGATCAGATGTAGATTGACCATACAAATATAACAAGCATCAATGATACAAAAGCATGGAGGAAAACTCAAAATAGCTTTTATTGATAAACAAGAAAAGATCCAGGAGGAGTTACAACCAGTTGTTCCGACCCAACATCAACCTCCCAGCAAAGAAGCCCCTCTTCACCTCAAACAAAGCTTATATCACCCAACCATCTGATGTTTTATCTCTAGAAGCCAACAGCAATTCCTTACAATATGCAAAATTCCAGCCTCTGGATCTCTGGGATGAGGGATCCATATATAGATATCTATAAGGAAGATGAGTCAGCTTGTGTTTTGATTAGTGTCTTCTCTCTGATAGTTCTTGCTTCCACTTGGAGACTGAGGGCCTCTTACTCATCCTTGGTCGAATTCAGTGAGGCAAGTGTCATAGGAGAAGATTCTGGAAGCTTCCATTGCCTCTCCACCTCGCGGAATGACACTGCCATTTGTCATTTCTCGCCCATCGCACCCCACAGAAGTGACTTTTGAAATGCAACGCACCCTCACAGTGCATTTGGGTGAGATGCAACACACCTAGCCAGTGGAGCAGCTACAATGATCCTGTTTTGACCAATTTTGAGTAGTTTTTCATGGAGAACTTATGGGAGAAGCTGTAATTTATTGACCTTGTTCCTTTATGGGTTAGAACAACACTTTTAGGGACTTAGGAGCCCTTGGTTTATGGACATTTCATGCTTAGGGTTGTAGGGCACAAAAATGTCTATAACACTAGGGCCGTGGACACAAGCTTTTTCAGATCTTGGAAAGCACGTTCACATTTTTCTGTCCAAAGAAAATCAACATTACCTGTTAGTGCATACAAGGGTGCAGCAATATGCGAAAAATGTTCTATAAACCTCCTATAATAACCATGTACCTCTGTTTGAGTGGTAGGGGTAGGAATAAGAAAAATTATTTGGATTTTGGCTGGGTCTACCTGAATGCCAGCTGTTGAAATATAGTGTCCTAGAATAAGTCCTTCAGTCATCATCATATAGCATTTTTCATGGCTTAAACAAAGCCTGGCAGTAATGCAGTGTTGTAGGACTTTTTCCAGTGTATCCAATGCTAGATCGAAATCGTCTCTGTATGGTGTAAAGTCATCCATGTATACTTCAAGTCCTTCATTTATTATGTCTGCAAAATACTGAGGATAGCCCTTTGGAATGTTGCAGGAGCATTTCATAAGCCAAAAGGTAGAACTTTGTAGGCAAATGTTCTCCAAGGACAAGTAAAAGTGGTTTTGTCTTGGCCTTCAGGGGCAATCTGAATCTGATTGTATCCACTGAAGCCATCTAGGAAATAAAAGAATTTCTTTCCTGCCAAAGTGTCTAATACTTGATCAATGAATGGGAGAGGAAAGTGGTATTTTTTTGTTGCTTTATTTAGTTCTCTGTAGTCCACACAAATTCTCCATTTCCCATTCTTTTTTGGTACCACCACAAGCGTATAGACCCATTTACTATCGGAGATAGGATAGATGAAATTGACATCTAAAAGTTTTTTAAGTTCAGCTTTTACCACATCTTTTAGATGAGGGTTAAGTCTCCTTTGAGGTTGGCGAACAGGTCTCGCATCTTTTTCTATGTAAAAGTGGTGTGTACATAATTGGGGGTCAATTCCTTTCATATCAAGGTAGTCCCATGCAAATGCTTCTTTATATTTCCTCAACAAATGGATGAGATTCGTTTCTTGTTCGGAGGTGAGGTTGGCATTAATGTTTAATGTTTTTCCCGGTTCAATTTCCACAACTTTACTATTTGCAATAGAGGTAACAAGTATTGTTTGATCATGTGTATCTTTAAGAGGATCTTCTTCTAATTCATTATCGAATGCTGCCTCTATCATGTGACATTGTGTGTGGGATCTGAGTTTAGTTTGACTAATAAAATTATTAATGGCATCATCTTTTGTCTGGTCTTTAAAATCAAGTGCCTCTTGTATAGTTAATGGAGATATAATGTTATCAGTAAGGTATGATACAGGGTGCTTATTAGTTTTTATTATTGTGACACTTGGCTGTGCTGGAGGATATAAAGCTAAGTTCTTGATATTCGCCCCTCTCATTATAGTTATATTCCCTTGTCGGCAACCAATATAGGCATCGGTAGTTGCAAGCCAAGGTCTACCTAAAATCAATGGGTGTCCATCAAGTCGGCTTTTGGGATTTATTATCAAAAAATCAGTTGGATATTCCCAGGAGTCAACAGATATCATGACATCATGTAGTGTGCCCTCTGGTCTAACCACAGTGTTGGAAATAATACTGAGAGTGGGGGTGAATCAGTATTATCAGATCAATAAAACTTTTTCATTTCTATACTTAGATACATATACGATACTTCATCCAAGGGAACCCGCGTGTATACGCAGTTGTGTCTAAGGCAACTAGCGTATATCCAAAATACTTATGATTCAGTTAATCCATTAAATGTTGATCTTTAGTTAGTGCATCAGAACTTCATTAACCATATGAACAGTAAGCAGGTGCAGTAAAAACAGAACAGATCATCACACACAAGAAGCACACATGAACACCATGATATAAGGTGGAAACCCAATGTGGGTGAAAGCCACCTGCTGCAATTCGTTTCTATCTTCCTTTATTAAGAAACTTCTTTTACAATGTACTGGTGCAGTCCTTTACTAGCACGCAGGCTACAACCTACAGAAGGCTACAACCTTCTCTTGTTCTCCAGACTCTCCTGGAAGGGAGCTCCAACCCCCTTTGCTCTTGTACTAGCTAAGATACTAGTACGTAGGCACCGGCCTACAATATTCTCTCCTCCAGGTACCACGTTTCATACATTTTCAGACTGGATACTCCTGAAGCATAACACATAATCTGAAGGCCACGATTCATCCAATTTTCATACTGGACCCATAAAGATCATTGAAGCATAAAAACAATCAATACTAGCATCATCAATCTTTGAATCACTGAAACACTGAAACCCAGTCAACAACCCAGTCACCAGAACACAGAGCAGACAACAGAACTCTGCAATAACAATCAGACCCAACTGCAACTTCAAAAATCAAACTTCAAAAGGTATACGCTACTACAATGAATCAAACCCGCGTACATATGCACTTTTTCCGAGGCCAACCTGCGTACAGATCTAAAAATATTTTCTTATAACTTTGCAGCTGTATCAGACATCATTCATACTCAGAACATAACATGCGTCAGTATGCAGATCTAGAATAAGCATAATCAACCATATAAAGATAGTTCATTTCAAACCATTTGATCCCGATCTATCCTTAGATCTTATCTTCCATCAACCGGTGAGATCCCTTCTTAGCTCAGATCAAACAATGCATCATCAACCCAGAACCTGCATACTGGATCTCATACTTCCTCAGATATTCAAGACTTTTCAGATGCACTTGCCTAATGATCTTCTTCTCCTTTTATAGTCTTAGGCCTTTCTCAATACCACATTCCAAAACCATAATAAATCAATACCAAGAGCCCAATACTTGGGATCAACACACTTGTCGAGATACCATGGTCCAAAACCATAGGTTCAAATACCGAGGACTAACTACCACGGACCAAAAGTAAGCTTTCTGACATGTACGCGCTTTTCTGTGCATAAAACTGGGTGTATACCCTACTTGGTATATAGCGAACCTGCGTATACGCAACTTGGTATATAGTGAACCTGCGTGTATACCCTACTTGGTATATAGTGAACCTGCGTATATATATTTTCTCTTCATACTTGTAGTCTGATCATAAATTCCTTGCTGCTATCCTTCTGCACTATGATTTGTCATTAGTGTGATTTGCCATCAAGGACAACACTTGTCTCATAATGCTAACCCACAGATCGGTCGGCCAATTCTAGTAAGGTAGAGGTGGGTTCTACAGATGTAATGCCTAGCTTTTGGCAAGTAGTAGTTGTTAAGATGTTAATTGCTGCTCCTAAATCAACTAAGGCATTGGGGAAGGTTTGACCATAAATTTGTACAGTGACTGTTGGATTTCCTGGGTCTTCGTATTTAATGGGTGTTTCTTTTCCTAATAATAAGTCAAATAGAGTGCCAACTAATTGGACTCTTGGATTGTTTGCTATATTCCTCCTTGGTTTCTTTACACACAATTCTTTGATAGTCTTTGCATATATCGGAATGTCTTGAATTGCTTGGAGGAATGGAATTTTTATGTACAAATTTTGTAACTCTCCCAGAATGTCAAAATTAGGATATTGTGTAGGTCGAGGTATGGTTAATCGTTTTGCGAACGGGGGAGAGGATGTGGTTGCTTGGTTATGAGTTTTTTTTTTGTTCACATCCTCCTCTTGTGACAATTTTTCTTTGAGTAACTGATTTTCAACATGGGTTGTCTTATCTCCCTCAGTTTCAATAATACGCCCAGATCTCAGCTGAAGATCATTACATTCCCTCAGATCGGCTCATATTTCTGATGTTTCTACTATTTGGACAGATTGGACCAGTCTGTTATTTGGATTAGGGTTGGGTTGGGCTGGGAGTTGCGGTCTCAGATTAGACTGGGGATTTTGTTGTAAGGCTGGCAGTGTAGGTTGAGGGAGCGGAATGGTTCCTACTGGCTGATGCATCGGTCTTTGCCAGTTCGTCTGCCAGGTTGGACTTTGTGAAGTAGGGGGAGTCCATTATGGTGGGTATGCATTACTTTGCCAATATGGTGGGGCATAGGGAAAATTCGACCAACTAGATTGGCTTGCCTGATTCGGCCATGGGGTTGATGAAGGAAACGACTGTGGTTACCAATTTGGAAATGGAGGTTGAGGTTGATTTTGCCACATATTATATTGTTTAGCATTATACTATGGAGATTGAAAAGGAGAAGTTGGGTCCGAAAACATACCAGACTGTTGCGGCTACCACTGACAGCACTGGTTGAGCAGATACACCGATTCTGGCTCTTCTTCTGCCTCCTTATATACTGCTTTTAATCCGGGAAGTGAGGGACAAATTTACGTAAGGTGATCTTTTGTGCAGGTGGCGCATGTTTGGACTGCATCTAGTGGAAATTCCTTATGGCTATGTTTCTTCCTGCATCGGGAACAGAAGATCACCAAATTCTGTTCTGCCTCCATTTGCTTCTGTTTGTCCTGCATAATATCAAGTTGTGTAGTTAGTGTCCCTAGTATATCAGTTTTAAAATTTTCCAATAAATTTCCAATTTCTGCATGCATTACTCCTTCTGTTGAAATTTTATTATCTCTTACAAACCGATCATGTTCTACTGGTTTTAATCTTGTGCCGCCTCTCGAGCTCCTGATACATAAATCAATAATGTCAGCAAAATTTTCTTGATAAATATCTCCTTTTCCCATAATGTTTAATGTTTCAATCCATTGTTCCTTCATGCCCCTAATTAATGTTGTTTTCAACACATTATCGGGTAAAGGTAGTGATGCATAATGAGATCTTTGAAGATTATACTGAAAATGTTCCACATACTCCTCTAATGTTTCATTTCGTCTAGCTACCATCTGGAATATCTCATCCTTCAGTTTTCTAGACCTGCAATAGTCCTGATATTTTTTTAGAAAATATTCTTTCATTTGATCCCAGTTATTTATAACCCCGCCACCTAATCCCATAAACCATCTTAAGGCAGCCCCTTTTAATGTAGAGGGAAATAATTTCAGTTTCTAGGGGTCGGTGGTGTAATCATATCCCCTACATAGCACATTGAAATCAAATAGAAATGCATCTGAATCTTCTGATGTAAGACCGTGGAATGTAGGGATATGTTGAAGAGGGATTGCTTTCATAGGCACATTTGCTGTAGTATCCACTATGGGGTATTGCAATGTAGAGGTTTGGGTGTTTGGCTGGTTTTGAGCCATTTGGTCGAATATATGCTAATAACCTTCTGGGATATCTAGGAGGGTATTCCTAGCTTGAGAGGGAATGGATTTAATAGGAATGGTTTTGATAGCACTTCCTATATCTGGGATAATGAGAGTGCCTAATGTCTGAGGAGATTGAGTTTCTTCAAAAATGATTTTTGTGGCACTTCCCTTGTCTGGGTTGTTTAATGGTTGAGTTGACCCAAGAGGAGACCTCGGTTCCTCAGTTTCCCCTGTCTCTCCTCCTCCTTCACAAAGATTGCTGAAATTCCCTTCTTGTAATAGTTCTAGAGTAGAATTTTCAATTTCTTGAAAGTCCTGCTCTTCAGTTTGACTATGCACGTCAGCAAAGGCTACAGATGGTGATCTTGTGGCCTGAAGGGAACTAGTAGGCTGTCTAGAGATAACTTTTATGGGTCCTACTAAAGGCTGAGATTCTGCTTTCTTGAAGATTTCATCTATGAAGGTTGATCGGCCAAGGGTCACCGGCCTCTTAGATTTTCTGGCTTGGGTAGAGGTTTGGGATTCTTTTCTGGCTTTTTCTACTTAGTCATGCACACAAGTCAACTGCTAGGTTCTAACAAAACAACAGCAAATCTGTAGGAAAGCGGGCAGGGGAGCAGGGCTGTTACATGCTCCACACGTAGGTTCTTACCTTCCATTTTTAAAACCCAATTCTTCCCTAGCAGGTTCTTACACTACTTTGAAAAGGAACAAATGGCTACACTCTTTCCCCGGCAATGGCACCAAAATGTCGAGCTATAAAAAGGGTCTCTTTCACCTCTAATTACCTCACATTAGTTTATCAATCCAAGAATGTTTTTTATTTCAAAGTGTCTTAGTCTGAGGCTATCATTTTCCAGAGTAATGCTAGTAGTACAGTGCTGAAAATACAAGAGTAAATGGATGCTAGCTTACAACAAACTACTTTAAAAAACCAAACCACACATTCAGAAAACTAAGCAATTTATCAGTCAAGGGTTCAGTAGTAGTAACTCGTCCCTTTGTAAACTGGTGGGGTCAAAGGAAATCAGAGAACAAATCGTGGATCTTGGGACTAGACAGTAAATGTCAACGCCCGCTACAGTCTTAGATCGTTCTTCACACCCAAAATAACAATAATGCAAATGACAAGAAATGGAATGGCAGATAAGAAATGGAACAACAATTAAGAAATAGAACAGCAAACCTGAAATGGGATAGCAAACAGGAAACTGTAATAGCAATTGAGTCTAATAAACAACAACACCTTAGTCTACAAGATCAAATGCAATAATCGTGTCCTACAGGAATCAAATGGCAATCCTTCACTTTTAAGGATGAATTGAACAACACACAGAAATGGAACAGCACTGAGTAATGATGGATTATAGAATAGCGCTTGAAAACCATACATATATGCACATGATACACCTTAATAGTAACCCGATCTTGGTAAACCAGTTATCAATCTCAGTTATAAAGATTACGACTGTATTTCAAAATGGAACAACAATGTCTATAGATTCAACAATCGCAAAGAACATAATTCCTAAGGTGAGTTCAGTGATGCCAATGAAATAAATGTACAACACAGATACTCGGTAATTGAACAACAATAGTATTCTGTAAAGACCGGCAATATCATATAAACACTTAAAGGGACAGTAATACATTGCAAAGTTAATACAATGGTTCTGTCTTCAGAAACTTCAGTAAATCAAACATAACAGAGTGTGTGATGTAAACTAACAAAACATATTAGATTACCGAATAATGCTAATAAGCAAACCACGTAAAAACCAAAAGTAATAGTACAGGAGCAAGTGTCCCCCAGGACTGCGCCCTTAGCCTCCAGGGGTACACCACTTGAAGTTATTCCAGACTTGGAGATGAAATAGCAACCGAGTTTGTATTAATGCATAAAACAGGATTACAGTAGATCAATTCTCAATGAGACTCAATGATCAAAGTTTCAATCTTAGGAGAAATTACATAAAACAACATAACGAACTCGACCACCCCTTGGGCTAACAGTGCTGCCCCTTTTATAATGGTAAAGGCGGAGATGTCTAGGTGAAAAAATAGTTAAAGAAGCAATCCCTCAGGATCATTCGCTGAACCGTTAGTCCTCAGTTATCCCTTTTCTTTCTTTCTCCAAGCAAATATCTCCACTTCCTTTCCAGGGCTGATACGCTTTGATTTGGTTTGCCTTGTTTGCATACGGTTCCCCGTCAAAGGGACAGCGGTTAACCCGTCCTTGTCCTTTCCTTTGGAACGACAGTTTTTCATTTTTCCTTCTTCCTGCATAAGAAAATGGCAATTGTCAGTGTTTTTGATCTACATATTAATCTCACAGGTTTTATTGCAATTCTTTATCATTTACCTAGTTCATGATGCAAAAATTTTGTAAGTTCTAATGAAAAGATGCTGAAATAATTACCAAAAACATGCCTTCTTTAGTACTCCACAGAGGCCATATGATTTTTCCATGTTGTTGGATAGTTCTCCTAATCTCCATTCATAAGTAATAGGATTTTTCCCTCCTGGGTCAAAAAGTATACCTCTCGCTCCATCCTTTCCTAAGTTGGACTTAGAAGCACCATCAAACAGTAAGCAGGGCATATTTAAATTTTATGTCCATGTTTTGAACTCCTCTTTTTTAATTCTGATTTTCCAGTTCTACATGCTATTAGGAGATTTTTTGATGTGTAAATTTTGTTGCTTGCTCATTGAAAATTCAACCCAAAGTCTTTCCTTGTGCTGCATGTGTTTGGCATATATTGCTTTAACTCATTTAGAGTTGATGAATTCAGATGACATGCTCCAATTTTTAGCCATGACTGTTTTGGTATTTGGGGTGTGATCTTTAAAGGTCCTCCCGTGTCTTGCTAACCAAATTTGCCAGCACGTAAATGAGGGCACACTCAACCAATATCTTTTTACCCTTTCCTTATTTTTGAAGGAATATGGATATTTTCTTCCCCGGGTTGATAGAAGTTCATGTAAAGGCAGTGATTGTAGAATACTAACCTCCAAGGGATTAACAAGCCCTTTCCAACAGTCCCTAGCAAAGGGGCATCCCACAAAAATATGTTGAATATTTTCTTCACTTCCTTGACACATAGGACAGCATGATGGGCCTTCATATCCTTTCTTTTTAATGGTATCAGTGGTCAGTATTTTTCCTTCGAGCAACGTCCACATGAAAACTTTGATTTTTGGCAGCATTTCAACCTTCCATGCCTCCCTCCAATAATCCCAGTCTCGATTTCCATGCTGATGTAAAGTATCATATCCAGATTTGACTGAGAAATCCACTCCATTAAGATCCGATCAAAGGGAATCTTTTGAGTCTAGACTTAGTGGAGAAGCCCCCTTAATATGTGAGATTAGGGACCTCCACTGAGGGAGAAGGCCATGAGGGAATTTGAGAATCTTCCAATCTCCCCATTCTCCATCTCTCCAAAGAGATATGTTATCCAAAGTAATGATTCCTTTTGTTTTCATCCATCTTCTCAGATCCTGGATATTTTCTTGGCAGGCTATAGGTTGATTTCCCATTATTATATCCTTCCATATTTTGATGAGTTTACCATTACCAGGGATCTTAGAAGCGTTTTCTTTAATGAGGGAAACAATTTTTTTAATTAAATTCCAGACCTAGGAGCGGGCCCTAATTGGATAACCTTTTCTCAATAAGAGGGTTTTATTGCAATTCATGTATTTTTCTTCCAGGATTTTCTTCCACCAGCTACTCTCTCTTGTTATAAATATCCATGTTATTTTTGCTCCTAAAGCCAAGTTCATTATCCCTAGGAGTCTTATCGCCAACCCACCTTTCTCATATGGAAGAGTTACTTCATCCCATTTCACAAGGTTGTGCTTCTTTGTCTCCACTTTACCTCCTTTCCATAGGAACCCCCTGATTACTAGCTCAATTTGTTTGTGTGTACTTTCCAGGGCTAGTATTTTTGCATACTAGTAAATTGGGAGAGTTCTGAGTAGGTATTTTATTAGTACCACCCTTCCTACCATATTGAGCCAGATCATACCCCAATTTTGCATGTTTTGTTTCATTTTCTCAATGTACTTATTCCATATTTTGATCTTCAAATTTTATTTTGAGATCAGGAGTCCAAGATATTGGAAATGGCTCCATTTTTCTTGAAATGGGATTTCCAGAATTTCTGAGATTTTTAGGAGAGTGCAAGTGGGTGTATTCCATCCAAATATTCTACATTTCTGATTATTTATTAGTCCTCCAGAGGCTTCCAAAACACTATTTAGTACATTTTTTATTCTTATTGCCATTATGCAAGAGGCCCCTCCCATGACCAAGGTGTCATCTACAAATAGGGAGTGGTTTATGCTTTTAACTTCAGGAGAGATTGAGAATCCTGTCATAGTCCTATCTTGTCTACATTTCTCAAGGCTTCTGCTCAGTGAGTCTACCATTATAATATATAAGAAAGGAAAGAGGATAGCCTTTCCGAATCCCCCTTGAGCTCTGAAAATATTCACTTGGTCTTCCATTGACCAATGGTGCAATCCAAGGACCCACATTACAAGATTTTATTATATCTATTACATTTTTTGAGAAACCAAATATCTATAGGACAGCAGTAAGAAAACCCAAGTTGACCCTATCAAATGCATTAGCCATGCTAAGCTTGACAATCATTCATTTTTCTTTTTTCATAAGGCTAGAGTGCAAAGATTCTTGCACTATTATAATGTTGTCAAGGATTTGTCTTTCTGGGAAAAATCCTCCTTGGTTTTCTGATATTATTTCTATAAGTAATATTTTTATTTTGTTTGCCATAATTTTTGTTGTGATTTTGTAGGAGTTACATAGATAAATGGGCCTGAATCTACTAAAGGAGATAGCATTTGAATCTTTTGGAACAAGGGCAAGGAAGGAAGAGTTTGTGAATCCTCCAACCTTGAATTTCCCAAAAACATGTATGATCATTCTTATCAAATCTTTTTTAATAATGATCTAGTTGTTTTTATAGAAGGAAATAGGGAACCTATCTGGGCCTAGGGTCTTATTCAGATGCAAATCCAATACAATTGCTGCAACTTCCTTTTCTTCAATTGCTCTTGTGAGTTCATTGTTTTCTTCTTCACTAATTTTCTTGGGAATATGCTGAAGATAATATTCATACTCGTTATTTGATGCTGGAGAAGATAATAGATTTTTATAGCATCTGTAAGCCTCCTTCTTTATTTCCTCTTGACCTCTAACTTATTTGCCTTCATTATCTTTTATGTTTTGTATTTGGTTTTTATTTCTTCTTATACTAGCCACATTATGGAAGAACGCAGTGCTTGTCTCCTGCTTTGAGCCACAGAATTCGTGATTTTAGTCGCCACTCTTCTTCTTCATTTCTTTTTTTTCTATACATCTCCCAATGTATTTTTTTCCCTGCCATATGCTTTCCTGCAATTCCTCTTGCTGCTCTTTTTCCACTTGGATTCTATCAATTTATTCTACTATTTCCAGCTTTCTTTTTTGTGTTTCTAGTTGGTTAATACTTGCCCAATGTTTTAGCTCTCTCCTCAGGGATTTTAATTTAGTTTCCCAAACATAGCTAGCAAAGCCAATAATTGGTTTTGTCCATATTTCAGAAATGATTTTTTTAACTTCTTCACTATCATTCCAAGTGGAGTTGAATCTGAAAGGAACTAGGACAAGATTTTCTAACTTCCCAAGGATGAGAGCCATCGGTTTGTGATCTAATTCTATATTGTAGATGATTTTGGATTTTATCTCGTTGAAGGAATTGGAAACTTTGTCTTGTATTAGAAATATATCCAACCTTTCCTTTACATTATTTTTCCCAATTATTTTGTTGCTCCATGTATATTTTCCATTGCTAGGAGGCATGTCCATTAATTTGCATGCTTCCATAATAGATTCTAACATTTCCATATATGGATCAGCATTGTATATTCCCCCGAATTTCTCCTCTGCACTCAATACCAGATTGAGATCTCCTCCTACAATTATGCCTCTAATTTGGTCTTGCATAAGATAATTTTTTAAGGTGGACCAGCAGACTTCCTTATCCCTGTAATGGTTTGGGGCATAAATATTTATAATACAATATTTCTCTTTTATTTTTTTATTTTACAAGTCTTTTTTTATCTAGCACAACTCTTTTTTTTGTTGAATGAGCTCCCAACTTTCGGTTTTCCATAGTGTGCATATTCCTCCCGAGGCTCTGGTCACCGGAATTGAGGTTCCATGATAATTGTTTGTTTTTTGTATCATTTTTTCCATTTCCTTTTCATTTGTATTTGTCTCCTAAATCATAAAGATATATGGTTTCTCTGAAGTTATTAAATCTTTCCTTTCCTTAATTTTTGGCATACTTCCCATTCCTCTGCAATTCCAGGAGACTATATTCATTATCACTTGATGTTATGGGTATAGGGACATTTCCCTCTGTTAGGGTGGGAGATTTTCTCCTTATTTTTTTTCCAAGAAAGTATCCAAAGGTTGTTGGGTGCCCAAAGCCATTTCATTTTCTGCAACTTCATCTCTAATTTCTCTGTTGGTTTTTCTGCCTACCCTTTTAGGGTGGTCAAGAGAGGAGAGGAGCTCTTTGGAGAGGGTATGAGTGATTATTCGGTCAAAGGAGGAGGGTAGAGGGATTTATGAGAGGATATGTGAGGAAGGGGAGGGGTTAAAGGGAAAAGGTAGAAGAGGGGAGAGGAAGGGGGAGGGGAGGGGAGATCAAGGTTAGAAAGGGAGCCAAAGGGATTAGAGACTAAAATATCTGATAAGGGGGTATGGATAGAAGACAAAGGGAGGGGGGCAGAGAGAGGGGGGGGGGGTCTTTAGATGAAATAGACCTAGAAGGAGACGATGAGGGGGAGAGGGGGGCGGATGAGGGAGGGAGAATGGAAAATGAAGAGGGTTTGGGTTTAGTTGCTGACTTTTTCTTCTTAACCTGCTCCAATTTTGGTTCCTAGTTTTCTATTTCTTCTGTTTCCTTATTTTTAGTACATTTATTTGAAAAATGACCATATTCATGACATACCTTGCATTTGATTGGAATTTTTTCATAGTCTAGCTACTGAATGTGAACCTAGCTATCCACTTTGATCTTGATTGCTTCCGGAATTCATTTCCCTGGATCTACTTCTACACATATTCTCGCGTAAGCATGCTTGTTTTCCTTTGGCTCACTTCTGTCGATATATTTCCCCACAACATTTCCTATTTCTTTAACAAATTCATCTCCCCAGCAATGTAGAGGAAGATGGGGAAGCCTCACCCATACTGGCACTACATTTGGCACGTCCAACTTTGGATCTAAGTCTGAAGTCCATCTGTTGAGATAAATCCCTCTTGAATCCATGAAATATGGCCCGTTTTTGAAGATTAAATCTCTGTCCTCTTTCATTTCAAAGTGGAAGGTAAAATATCATCTTCCACAAAATCTGATGGATATTTTCCCCATGATAGATGAGGCCAAGTTTCTTTTTACCCATTTGAGGACCAAATGGGGAGATGGCCAGAGACTAGTAAATTGACCCACCAAACCTTGTTAAGAGAGGAAGGATAATTTCAGGTATTTCATCGATCTTCTTAACAAACTTTGATATAGAGGGTCTGGGACATGATGGTCCCAAGGAGGAGATCAGAGGGGAAAAGTCATCCGCATTTTATCCTAGCTGAGTTGAATCTTCGGCAATGTGAAATGTGCAGCCTCTTCCTCCCATAATTGTGCATTATTCAATCTCAGTGCTCAATCACATCCCCTGAGCTCAAAAACTGCACAATCTTTCCCTCCAGCCAGCCTCTAATTGTGCATTGTATAGTCTCAGTCTTCAAGCCTCAACCTTGACCTCCTGAATTACACAATTGCACAATCACTTGGCCTTCTTTACTTCTAAAACTGCACAGTACGAAAACTCAATGCTCAATCCCTCATCCTAGTTCCTTGAACCCCTCGACTATGTAGTTTTTAAGCCTAGTCTAGTCTGAACTATGCATCGCACAGTATCAAGGCTTAATCCTGACCCTTTATTGCCTAAGTTGTGCAATTGTGCAGTCCTCAAGCCTCTCTCTCAGCCTACCACCCAGTTTCATCTCATCCAATGGATCATCATGCTACATCATAGACTAGGGGTTTATCTAACTGATGTCTTCTTGTCATGAGTGAATTTCAGACGTAGGTATTCTATCACGCTATGATAGGATAATGATGAAGGAGACAGAGAAGGAGGCCATGCTAGAAGACACATCTATACCTGCAAGTACAAGTTGATCAATCAAGAGGAAGTAAAGAGACATTAGATTGCAACAACAACTTGAGATCCAGATAACACCAAAGACTTATGATCCCTAATCCATATGAAGGTGGAAGAAGAGATCATGTTCTATATTCAAGAAGACACAAAGAAAGAAACAACAAAGAATGGCTTGATATTGCCATGTCATCATGTAGTCCATGTCATCAGTGCCATTTCATGTCGAGTCATTAGTCATTATGTGCCACATCATTTGTGGATTATGTAAATTCTTATTCAAAGATGTATTGTAAAGTGGAAGTCCAAAGGACATGTACAAAATGTAAAGAATCATGTAGGAGTTGAAAAGTGATAGGGAAGTGAAAAAGTTATGAGGGTAGTCCAAGAGTCATGAGGGAGGTGAAGGATTACCCCATTTGTTATATATACACTCTCATTGTACAAGAAAAGTAATTTTCACCTTGGATTCTCCCATAAGGCTTCAAAGAGACAAAGTTATTACTTTTGGGGAGCAAGTAGTGGCTCCAACGCTCCACTATTGAAGCAAGTGAAGTTCGTTGTATACATGCATCTTGGGATTTTTACTTAATATTTGAAGCCTGATGGCCAACACGTTTTTCATGCATGGATTATGAAGATTTGTAAGATTGTTTTGTAAATGTTTATGATTCATTTTTTCTTTCACCTATACTAAATTAGTTGAACTATTTTGATTATTTTAGTGCTTACCATATTGAAAATTTGTTGTAGTGGTTGTAATAATTTTCACATCTTTATGGACTATTCTGTTGGATGTTAGATGAATCTTTCATGTTTGTGTGTGTCTCTGCTAAGTTGGTACTTTACCTCTCTCTTAGAGGCTTAATTCCTCCTCCCCCCACAGTAGAAGAACCTTGATTTACTTGCAACCAAACATTCCCTAGACATACTTACTTTCTTTTCAAAGGAACATATGTGATTTCTCTCTTGTTGAAAGTTAAAGCCATGGAAAAGATTTAAATAGATGACAACTAGGTCATATTTTAGATGGGGCTTGTACACCAAATGGTGTGAGTCTATTTGGGACCAAATATCAGGGAGACCCCTTTGAATCTTGGCAGGTCCAACATTGTCAACATTTATCGTGCTAGAAGGAGGGAAACCTGCTTTTTATGGTTGATAACTCCACACATCCACATAATTATTCTGCTGGATAAGGAAGTAACATACCCAACACTTCTCTGAATAATATTCCTAAGACAAGAGGATCTTCTCAATCAAGCTCAAAACCAAATTGTGAAGTTACTTACAAGCAGATCCAGGAGATTCGACCTATAACCTGTTAAATTTGCAAAGGCTATTGGATTGATTCCTGGAGCAAAAAATCTTCCTCATTTTCCAAAGAGAAAAGAAAAAACTCATATTGCTATATTGGTTACTATAGTGGAAGATCTTGTTTTTTTTACTCTTGAAAAGTTAGCAGAATATGCGGACGACACAAAACACCCATAAAAACTTCCACCTTACAACAAAGGATACAAGGATAACGTTTTGATTTTGAATGAAATTTTCTATGGGATAGGTGGTCATGAAGAGAATTCCTCAAATTCTTAAGATGAGGAGGAGCACAAAGATGAGAAAATGGCATACCAAGATCTAAATTAGATGACCCAGGTCCCACTCGCTATTATAGATATTTACACAAGATGGAAAGACACCTAGAAAAGTTGTTAACAAAAAATGGCCCTGACAAGTTGATCAAAGCGGAAGACCATTTGGATAACTTCTACCTACACCTGAAAATGCTTGAAGTACATTATGACAATGTTTCATGTAGACTCTTTCCTTGTTTCTTAGATAGTAGAGTAGTTGTTTGGTACCATAGTCTTGGTAAACTCAATTTAGAATTGGAGGGGGTTTAAAAGGTTGTTTCTTGAAAAGTTTGTTAATGATAAATCCCCATCCATGTTATTAAAGGAGTTGGGGAATTTGAAGATGGGGGAAAAGAGAAAGTTAATGATTTCATCTAGAGGTTCAATCAGATATTGAACAAATTTCCCATGGATACAAAGCCTCATGACTCGATCAAAATTTATTACTACACTTTTGCCTTTCCATCAAGCATTTCACAATTTGTAAAGATAGTTGCAAAAGACACTTTAACACAGAATTTTGAAGAATCCATCGTAGTTGAAAAGGACTCACATGTGATTAAAATCATTATTAATGATGAACCATCTAATGACTCCAAAGAGATTGGAAAAATTCCTGAGGCCTCTTCAAGAAAGGCCAACGATAAAGAAGTTATCGATCATGAAAGCTTGACGAGGACCATCAAGTCTCTGTCCAATGAGTTGGAAGAGTTGAATTTAGGGAAATTTTTAGGGGATAATATTAGCAGGTGGGCTAATATTCCATGATTTTTCCAAAGATAATTCACCAATTTCCATTTTTTTCTAAAAATTAATTCGCCCATATTTTATAGTATAAAATTATTTTACTTTAAAAACAGTCCATACTCTATATTGTCTAATATAAAATAAGTAGAAATATAAACATTTTTACAAAATTATCATCAAACATTTCAAAATTTGGATATTAGGGACTAGTAAGATTCTCCAAGGTTGATAAACTTTAAATAAACTTCCATCCTTAAAATTTTCCTTGATTGAATTAAAGGACAAGCAAGACCTATGTTAGTAGCAAGCCCCCCAAGTTCAACTTTCTGAGAAGGAATAATAACAACAACAGTAGTAATCAGCCAGCTAAGTCTGCATAGAGCTCGAATGTTGAAAGCATGGGCGTGGATAAGTATTGTTCTTTTCATCAAGAATATCACTTGAAGAATGCGTGCCCACAATGGAACCACAACATGAGCACTTTGGTTGTGCACATTATTGACATAGATGAACATATGGAAGAAAAGGAAGAATCCACTACATCTAAAGAGACTATTGGTATTGGACACGCAGTGAATACTTTCAGTTTTTTTTTCATTGCTGAGAAGAAAAATGTCGAAGAACCACCACTGCATGAGGCCCTAACGCAGAACAAAAATAGTCATACAAGTCGAGAAGTCAGGGGCATGTTTCTAAACAAGATCTAATGAGGCAAAAATTGAAGGAGAACTTGTTAAGAAAAATCACATTGCCCATCAACTCGACTCATAACACTTAGAATAATTCTGGAAGTACTACTATAGAAAAGAACACTTTCGCTAGTGGTAAAAGCAAGTCTAACATTCCAGAAGTGTCGAACAAAGTCACTGCTCTAGACACTTTGGAAATGTCTGTTGTAATGGATTAAAATATAGTTGGAAGACATGAATAAATATCACACAGATATTTCAATCTTTAATCTTACAAGGATAGTGTTTGGTCAATTTAGTGTCCTAAATTTCTCTACATAAATTATCAATCCGAGTATCGTAAATTGATGAAGTGTAGTGCACTATTTGTGTGCTAACCCTTCTTCATTGTTTTTATGTTTTATGTTGTTTTGGGGGGTTTTGGTATTTTAATTCCTAATGATTTATAATGTAAATTATCATAACTAAATCTAGCTTTCGTAAATACTGCTCAAAATCTAAAAATGAAAACAAAGCTAAGAAAGAAATGAAAACAAAGCTAAGAAAGATTTGGAAGCAAAGATAAGAAAGAAATGAAAACAAAGTTTCTATTCTTATTTTACCACTATTTCCAAATCATGAATTAAAACTGAAAGTGAAATTTGCAATTTATGTCTAACTAATTACAGAAATAAAACTAAATGAAATACTTGGTTACTTTGCCTCTCAATTTTGAGAGAAATTATCCTTGGGATGACATTTGAGTAACTCTCTACTTCATTAATCTAAGAGAAAGCAAATACAGAGATGCAGAAATAACTCATTGCATAGATGAAATGTTCAACCACTTAGATAAGGATGAATTACCAACTTGAAGGGTTTTCCATAAACATTAATTAACACCATGAGTCAATAAACTAAAAGGAAATAGCAAAGACAGTAAATGACATTGATCAGTTTAATTGAGAATTTAAACTAGAAAAACAGTGATTGAAGTAAGTATCTAATAGTGTATCCTTATCATTCCTCAATCCTACTCTCATCCTGAAACAAGGTTAGTTTTTAATTGAAGAAACAAGATTACACCATTGAGTTTTATCTTCTAAACTACTGATAAAAACTAAAAAGAGATCAAGCTAATGGAAACTGCTCTAGATTATAAACATTGTTAACAAGAAAATGATGGAAATTGCATTATAAACATTGTTAGTAAGAAAATGATTATAAACATTGTTTTAGAAAGAAAATGATGAATTTTCAGTTAACAAGAAGAAGAAAACTAAAATGAAATGAAACCTTCTTCAGTGTAGGAGCCCTCTACAACTGATTAGGCTATGCTTTCTCAATCAACTCCAAGGAAACTCCTTCAGATGTTCATAAAAACATGCGGTCTTCTCATATTAAAACGGGGATACAAAATGCCCAGAAATTACAGAGTCTAGAACTTCGACTTCACAATAAAACTATTATTATTACTACTAACTTCTTTGGTCCTTTACATAAGTATTTATAAGAAAAATCATATAACTAGTTGTGGAGAAACGAATGCTACAGCCAAACACGTAGAACATAGATATGTGGAATTTTTTCCTCGCCTGCTGGAGACATAAATCCAAGACATGGTGGTTGTTGGATTCATTTGTACAGGTGGCTGTTGGAGTCTATAGGTACAGGTAGTTTCTCCGAATAACACTTCCCATCACTATGAAACACATTAATTAACCATGAAACGGAGTCTTGTTACCTTCGGTCTCTTTGTGTTTGACTTATCCATTGACCGTAGTCTTATGCCATCTTCTTTTTTGACTTGGGCTAAATGAATAGGACAAGGTCCATGTCATGATGATTTCCAAGCTGCCCATGTGGCTTGTTTCTCCTTCTGACACCTAGAACCTGTTAGAGCAGGAAGGTAGCTATGGAACAGCTGATTAGCTGCAGAATAGGCTGCATTCCGTAGCTAATATACAAAAATTTATTCAAACAACAAAACATAAAATCATAACATGTAAATCACTAAATGTCCTCCTTAAGACATTATAAACTAGTCATTGGTGATGAGAATGCATCTTTCTTATGGAAAAACAAAGAAAAAGAATGAGAAGAGTTGCTAGGGAAAGAATAATTTTGAGGCTCAATAGATAGTGAGCCAGCATGAACTGCTTGTATGAGCCCTTTCCCAGCCTTCATCAGGTGATAATGCTTCTTCATCACAGAAGTTATCTAATAATTCTTTTGGTCTCTTGGAATTAGTTGTTGATGTTTTAACATTAGAAGCCAATACTCTATGCCCTTTGATTTTATTAACTTTTGAAATTTTCAATTATAATGTCCACAACTTTTTAGTCGACTATGGTGCATCTGTGAAAGTAATTCCATTATCTGTCACCAAGAAAATCAATGTAAAATGGGATAAATCTGATGCACAGATTATTCAACTAGATAGCTCTCTTGTCCAAGCTATTAGTGAACTCAGGAATGCTCTTATTTTCTTATCATCTGACCACCGAGTTCACTATTGTATAAACATAGTGATTGTGGACATTCCCGAAGCCTACACTGTATTACTAAGTAGAGATTGGGTGAGAAAATTATACGGGTATTTTGTCTACCGATTGGTCACATCTATGGCTTCCTTACAAGGGCAGGAATAACCAAATTTGGGTGGAATCAGAGCCTTACATGAAACACACTATCACACCCTTCAAAGGGAGAATGAGCCTATTGCTTTCCAAGACTTAATTTTTAGGAATTTCATTTTGGAAGCCGGCCTTGGATGTTATCTTTTTCATCCTTCCCTAGTCCCACCAGACACACAGTTGGAACTCCTTCCTAATCCAACTAGTGACAGTGACTTATGTAGAGTAGATATTAGTAGTACTAGTGTAGGATATAGCTCTGGTATTTTTTATTTTTAGATTTTGTATTTTGATGGTTCTAAGACACAAGAGGGCTCTGGAGCTGGTTGTGTTTTAGTAGACCTGCAACAAAGGAAACACTTTATCTCTTACCACTTGGAATTTGAGTGCACCAATAACACCGCAGAATACGAAGCACTCAGCTTGGGCCTCCAAAATCAATTGGCCTAAAAGTTGGGATTTTTAAAGCAGTAGGTGACTCTAAGATGGTCGTATGACATTTACAGAATACTAGACATTGTTTCTAATGTAGTCTCAAAGGTTATCAACAGGAGGTATGGCACTTAATTTCGAAATTCCAATATTTCAATATTGTTTTTGTTCCTAAGATACAAAATGTGTATGTTGACGCATTACAAAATGTTGATGTTAGGTTCTCACCACTTTGGGATTGATCTGATATTCACCCTATGAGTGACATCAGTTTAAGATTTATTAAACAAAGGTATTACAGACTCATGTGTTGGTGTGTGTTCTATCTTATTTAAGCAACGAATCGATCAGATTGCCAATACACAGACATTTAAATGGAAAGATAGCAGAGAAATATAGTAAGCAACACAAAGACACAAGAAATTTTAATAAGGATTTCACCCTATTCTCTAGGGCTACGTCTTCGGTCCAGCTTTCAGTGGTGGCCTTGTTTTATGGTGCCTTTGGGCATAGAATTTACAATACAGGGACTCAATGTGAGTTCACCTGAAGTAGGTTTTTCTTGGCAGGGTGGTCCTTGGATTCCCCAAGCCACTGGAGTACACAAACTCTTCTTCTTCCTACCAGCTCTGTGACCTTCTAGTCTACAGTGGCAAGAGCCAAATGTGATACTCAATCCAGACAGATTCCTCTGTGGGATGGCTTGAGTCTTCAAGATCTCTGGTGCTCGATGCTATCGCTGGTCAGCTCTTCCCTCTGTCTCTTCTGCTCTGGTTTATTGTTCTCTATGTTCAGTTCTCCTCTCAAGGTTCACTATTCCACTTCTTCCGTCTCTTGACTTCTGTCTAATTCTGAGTTGACTGTCTCTTATGCTCTATTCATAGCTTTAGCCATTCGATCCCTATACCGGTTCGGTTCCTCTTCCACTTCTGTCTCTTCATCTTCTATAGTTGCGCCTGGAGTTCCCTGTTCGATGTCATCTTGAACGCTTAGGGAGTGGCCACTTGTCCTCCTCTAAATGGCACCAACATATATTGTCGGTTCATTTATTCAATTACATCATGGATTCGTTCTTCCTCCACCGTGGTAGTCAAATGGATTCCAAATCCCCTCTAAAATGCGGCTTAATTCCCTGTCGATTCTACTTCCTCCATCGGGCGTGATCTCAGCCGTCCGATCTGAGTCTCCTAGATCCAATTCCATATGCACGTTTCGCACGGTTGACTTGCTCAACCGATAGCACGCGATCAATGGCAGTTTTCTCTCACCTCCACCTACCATGTGTCAATTGATGTATGGAATCACTTTTCTCTCGTCCGAAACCTCTTACTGTTTAAGGGCGCCTCAATCAAAACTACCGGTTTCTAGAGCGTGGATCCTGCCTTGTACGATTAGCACTTTTTCCCTTTTCCACCCATGATCCTCTGATCCCCCCACACGACCGAGTGCTTGGGCTTCCTCCATTTCGGCCCTGTTCACCCAGCAATCAAAATCCACCTCCGTTTCCTGATCCGGGGCTCCCAGCGGCTAATTCGACCTCCTACGCGGTCTCCATGGGCCTCGATCAGCATGCTTTGATCGAGGTCCTTATCGTTCCACATTGGCTGCCATTGCCACTGGTTTAGGGTGTTTTTTATCGTTGTTTTGGATTCTTTAGAGGTTTTTTCGACCCGATACAGTGATGGTTCTTTGACAGTCTTCTATGGATCCAATTTAGATCACGGCCTTCCCATTGAAAAATCTTTTGGACCACCAAAAGTTGGTTTTCAAGCATCGACTAAGTGAGGGTATTTCTTTCTCACTTGTCCAATCTCAATCCACTTTGCGCTGCTTGGCTTTGAACCTTTAAGCCCAATCCTAAGGTATTCGACATTTCCCCTGCGCGTCGTCCTTACCTTCCTATCCAGTACGGTGTCTTCTTGCAACTCATTTAGATATTCAGGTAGCGAGTCATCAATAGAAAGCAATTGACTCTGCT
Source organism: Pinus tabuliformis (assembly GCA_031772625.1). Taxonomy (NCBI): domain Eukaryota; kingdom Viridiplantae; phylum Streptophyta; class Pinopsida; order Pinales; family Pinaceae; genus Pinus; species Pinus tabuliformis. Next base: position 985,493,794 of record CM062812.1, on the reverse strand, counting down.
CTTACGGGTCCTCAATCATTGAAGGTTCAAATAATCTCAAACAATATGCATTTATGACTGAGTAGATGTGCATGTAAGCTAGTAAATCAAGGCGAAAAGCATTTTCCCCAATCTTCTCAAGTATCCTAAAGGGTCCATACCTAATAGGCTTTAGCTTTTTACCTTCACCTTGCATCCTGTCCTTGTTGATATACAACCAGACTTGGTCTCCAACTTGAAAACTATGCTCCATCCGATGCTTGTCATGCCTAGCCTTGTACTTGGCGTGGCTCTTCTCCAGCTATTCCTGTACTGCCTGGTGAATCTCCTGGATCTGTTCAATGAACCTAGTTTCCTTATCCACATTACTGTGTCCATCAACCATGGTATCTTTACCAAAGACAAAATCCAAAGGAGACCTTGGTGTGAAACCAAAACAGGTCTCAAAACAAGATCTCTGTGTAGAAGAGTGCTTGGCTCTGTTGTAAGCATGCTGCACATAACACAAGTGTTCATCCCAAAGCTTAGGATGTTTGCTACAATAACCTCTCAGTAACTGGATCACTGTCCTGTTAACTATTTTTGTCTAGCCATCTGTTTGTGGATGAAAAGTTGTGCTTTTCTTCAACTTGGTGTCCATCAGTTCCCACAGACTCGACCAAAACTTCCCCACAAATCGTGCGTCTCGATTAGATACATTGGAAGTGGGTAATCCAAAATGAACCCATACATGTTCAAAGAACAATTTCGTTGTTTGTTCAGCTGTAATCTGTTTATTACAAGGTATCAAAATGCACATTTTTTTGAACCTATCCACAAAAACATATAGATAATCATGACCTTTCCTAGATTTAGGCAGTCCTCCAACAAAATCCATGGAAACACTTTCCCAAGGGTGAGAAGGAACTGGAAATGGAGTGTACACGCCTATTTTTCTGTTGTTGGGCTTGCTTTTAGCACACATGGCACACCCTCTTACATATCTAGAAACCGTCTCATTAATTTTCGGCCAATAGCCGAACCTTTGCAGCTGTGCAATTGTTTTACTTACCCCAAAGTGACCTGATATTAAATAAGTGTGTGCTTCCCTAATTATCTTTATCCTCTCATTTTGTGGAATGCAAAGTTTCCCACAATGATATAAGAGTCAGTCCTTCACATGATAGTCCAATTCTTCTACTCTTTTGCCTTGACTGAAAGTTGCATATACATCTTTAAAGTCCATATCCTGAGCATATTGTTCTATGTAGCTCTCATGTAGCATAGAATTATGCTTAAGTATGGTAGATGCATTTATAATGGTTCTAGATAAAATGTCTACAAACTTGTTATGTATGCCCTTTTTACATCTGATGACTAAATGAAACTATTGTAGAAAACCCATCCACCTGTAATGTCTTGATTGCTGCAACTTAGTTTGGGATTGTAGCTATTGAAGTGGTTGATGTTCAGTATGTATTACTATCTCTTTACCCATTAAATAATGTTTCCACTTTTTCACACTCTGAACTAATGCATACAGTTCTTTATCATATATATGATAGTTAACGACTGCAAGATTAAAGGTCTCAGAATGATAACATATGGGTTTATCGTGCTGTGTCAACACTGCTCCCATGGCATAGTCACTGGCATCAGTTTGGATCTCAAATGGTCTTTGTAAATCAGGCAGTGCTAGTACAGGTGTTGTACTAGTTCTCTTTTTCAAGGTGTTAAAGGCTTTTTGATGTTTTCCTCCCCACTGAAACACCTTATTCAATCCTGTTAAAGCATGTAAAGGAGCTGCAATCGAGGAGAAGTTAGAAATGAACTTCCTCCAATATTGTGTTGCTCCTACAAAGTTTCTCACTTCTGTAACAGACCTGGGTTAGGCTAGTTCACAATGACTGCCACTTTAGAGGGATCTATTTTTAATTCACCTCCCCCTATTATATGACCCAAGTAGTTTAGAGATGTTTTGCCAAATTCACATTTTGAGAGTTTAACATAAAGTTTTTCTCTTTTCAAAACACCTAATTTCTGCTTAACATGCTTTAAATGTTCTTCCCATGTTTTACTAAAAATCAGAATGTCATCCAGATACACAATAACAAAATCATCAAGAAAATGTCTAAGTACATCATTCATTAATCTCATGAAAGTAGCAGGAGCATTAGTTAAGCCAAAAGGCATAACCAGCCATTCATACAATCCCTGCTTTGTTTTGAAATTAGTCTTCCATGCATCTTGCTCTGCAAATCTGACCTAATGGTATCCACTATGCAAATCCAGCTTGGTGAAATAAACAGCTTCCTTCAATTGATCTAAAATATCATCTATGCGAGGAAGGGGATAACGATTTTTTATTGTTATCTTATTCAGTGCTCGGTAATCAATGCACATTCTCCATGAGCCATCTTTCTTTCTCACCAAAACAATTGGTGACCCACATGGTGACGTGCTAGGCCTAATGAAGCCCTTGTTGAGCAACTCCTGCACCTGCTTCTTGATTTCAACATTCTCTAAAGCAGACAACCTGTACATCCCAATGTTAGGAAAAGGAACATATTGCTGCAAAATAATATCATGTACTACTCCCTTTTTGGGTGGAAGACCTTTAGGTTCTTGAAATAAGACATCATACTCTGAAACAACCTTTTCTATATCAACTTGTTGTTCTGCATTAAAACCCTCAAATACATTGGTTTTATCAGGTTTCTTTTCCTTTACAACCATCAATAAGAATTGTTTGCATGAATTTATCATTCTTTTAATCTGTCCTAAGTTTATGAGAGTATAATTATTCTTGAGCTTATGAGCTCTTACAAAGTATTCGATTCCATCTTTAACAAGTAGATACTTGTTCTCAGCTCTAGAGAAAATATCCTTTCTATCATGCAAGTAAGGACTTCCTAAAACAAAGGAAGTATGTCTAACTCAACCTCATCTACAAATGCTGACCCAAAAGAAATCTTGAGTTTGCACTGTCTAGTCACTTGTAGTTGTGCTTTATCATTCAACCATCCTAATGGGTATGGTTTCTTGTGAGGTGTAGTTGCTAATCCCAATTTCTTTACATTTGCTTTAGAAATCAAATTTACTTGTGAGCTGCTATCAAACAAAGTATCAATCTTTTGATTTTTGGAAATAACTCGAATATAGAAAAGCTCATGTCTTTTTCTCTCATTTTCTTCATCAATAACAAATTGAGCAGAATTACCAGTAGATGCTTCAGGATTCTTACCTTTTATACCTATGGCTACTATAGTTGTTTCATCTCCTGAGTCTGACCCCAAATCTTTTGGAATAGCTACAACTGTCTTCTTCTTCTTGCCCTCAAACTTCTTAGGTCTCAGCTTTGGATGCAGAATCCAACAATGCTCATCATCATGCCCCTCCTTTTTACAGTGAGTGCATGAAACTTTGGCTTTCTGTGCAGTGTTAGCCTTCCTTGTTTTCCACTTCTACTTTATTTTCTCCTTGCTCTTGCTTACAATGGGTTGGGATGGTCCCCAACTTCTGGATTTCCATTCTTTCCTCTAGCTTCTAGATGAGTAGCTTGTACAGATACCTTATCTATACTAGTGGGATTAAACATGAGGATGGTATGCCTCATGTAGCTGTGTAGACCACCAATTTACTTCAAAAGAGTCTCTAGTGAGTCTAATGAGATACCCAACATCAATGATGTCTTCCTGAATTATTGAGTATAACCTTGCACACTTTGCCCCTTCAACTGTCGAAGAGTTTGCCAACTCATCATGCTTGTTGCATGTAGGCCAATGGATATAACTGCTTTTTGATTGCAGAAACAAAGTCACTCCAGACAGAGATGGTCTTATCATGTATTTTCATATCAGCTTGGGTTTTTTCTTCCCACCAAACCAAGGCTATGCCTCCTAGGTGTAGGCTTGCCAGCTGAATCTTACTCTTGTCTGAGTTTATGTTCTGTACCCTGCAATACACATCAATTTGTCTAATCCAATTGTCCAAGTTTTCAGCATTTAGCTCTCCATCATATATAGGAAAATAAAATTTAACATCTAGCTTAATCAAAGATGCTTTCTTATTATGCACAGGTCTATTGGGAGGTGTGAGAAAGCTTTCCTCTTTCCCCTTTCCTTTGGAATGGTCATGGAAGTGAGACTCATCTTCTTCTTTATCTTGTTTAGAACCTAATGAATCTTCAACCTTTTGCTTTCTAAAGTCTCTGTACATTTCTTCTACCATAGACTTTATAGCTAGGAAACTTTCTATGAATTGAGGATCTAGCCCTACAGAACCTTCTTCTGACATTGTCTTCCAAGAATAGACTCTCCCAATTTTAGGATTAGTTTCCACCAACTCTCCTTCTCCTAATTTGAGCTTTGATCTTGTGAGCATTCACAACTAAACCAACACAAGCTTGTCTAACCTTATAGCCTAGAGCTCTGATACCACTTGATCTGATATTCACCCTATGAGTGATATCAGTTTAAGATTTATTAAACAAAGGTATTACAGACTCATGTGCTATTGTGTGTTCTCTGTTGTTTAAGCAACGGGTCAATCAGATTGCCAAAACACAAACATTTAAATGGAAAGACAGCAGAGAAATACAGTAAGCAACACAAAAACACAAGAAATTTTAATTAGGAGTTCACCCTATTCTCCAGGGCTACGTCTTCGGTCCAGCTTTCAGTGGTGGCCTTGTTTTATGGTGCCTTTGGGCATAGAATTTACAATATAGGGACTCAATGTGAGTTCACCTGAAGCAAGTGTAGGTTTTAACCCTATACAGAAATTACCTGCATACGAATTCTTAAACAAAGAAAATAAACAATGCGAGAGCATAACCCATAAAACACATATGCACAGAGATTTTTCCCTGGATCCCAAAACCGGGACTACCAGCTTGATTTTTCATTATGTTCCTTTCAATGTTACAATACATATTTATACATGCCGAAGCATCCAATACCATGGACCGAAAACCATTGCGTCCAATACCATGGACCGAAAACCATCGCGTCCAAAAAACATGTGCGAAAATAATGCACAAAACCATAGGTGGGTCCGCCCAACCTAACATATGGTCCAAAACCAAAATTTTCTGGGGCGCTGCCCCGGACCCCATAAAGTGGGGTTACGGGTGCCCTTCAAACCCCCTATTAACTACGTGGAAAGAATATAACACAACCCAACAATCTCCCACTTGTTGTTTTCTTTCCACAGGGGGCCACAGGAGAGCTTAGTCATTTTTCAGCCCTGAGATTCCCATTGCTTCTCTACACCAAGAGAACTTCTCAGAGCTCACAGATTTTGTCAATGCATCTGCATTATTCTTCAAAGTGTCCACCTTTACCAGCAACACCTTTCTGTCTTCTATCATATCCCTCACAAAGTGATATTGAACATCAATGTGCTTTGTCTTTGAATGATAAGCAGGGTTCTTTGCCAAGAAAATTGCACTTTGGCTATCACAGTCTATTCTTATAGCTCCCTGTACTAACCCCATACTTGAACACAATCTCTGCAACCAAACTGCTTCCTTGCTTGCATGAGTGGCTGCCATGTATTCTGCCTCTGTAGTTGATAGTGCCACTACAGATTGTTTCTTACTCATCCAACTGACTGCACCTCCAAATAGGTTAAACACATACCCACTTGTAGATCTTCTCTGATCCAGATCTCCAGCCCGGTCTGCATCAACGAAGCCATGAATATCCAACACTCTGTCCAATCCTAGTCTTCCTTGGTAGCACAAACCATAATCACTAGTGCCACGCAAATACCTGAAAACCCGCTTCACTGTTGTCCAGTGCTCCTTCCCAAGTTTTGACATAAACCTGCTCAATACTCCCACTACATGTGCAATGTCTGGTCTAGTACAAACCATTGCATACATCAGGCTACCCACTGCATGTGCAATGTTTGGTCTAGTACAGACCATTGCATACATCAGGCTACCCACTGCACTTGCATATGGAATACGGGACATGTCCTCTTCCTCTTCTTGTGTCTTGGGACACTGTTCAGCAGATAACCTCACACCTACAGGAATAGGAACCTTCACCGGTTTACTATCCTGCATATTAAACCTTTGGAGTATTGTCTCAACATACTTCCTCTGGTTTAACCAGAGCTTCCTCTTTGACCGATCTCTTTTAATTTCCATGCCCAAAATATAGTTTGCAGCACCAAGATCTCTCATGTCAAATTTGGAGGACAATTGGGTCTTCAAATCCTGGATAATTTCTTTGTCATTTCCAACCAGCAACATATCATCCACATACAAGACCAGATAAATAATACGGTCACCAATTAATTTAAAATTCACACAATGATCTGCTTTGCTTCTGGTGAAGCCAAGTCCTCGTATAAATGTATCAAATTTCTGATACCACATCCTTGGTGACTGTTTTAACCCATACAGAGACTTCTTTAACTTGCATACCAGTTCTTTCTTACCCTTCACCGCAAAGCCTTCAGGTTGCTTCATGTAGATTTCCTCTTCCAAATCCCCGTGAAGAAATGTTGTCTTCACATCCATCTGTTCTACCTCAAAATCAAAAGCAGCAGCAACAGATACAAGTAATCTAATAGAAGTTACCTTGGCAACATGAGAAAAAATATCACCAAAATCAATTCCCGGCACCTGGGAATAACCTTTTGCTACCAACCGAGCTTTGTATTTCTCCACCTTTCCTTCTGCATTTGTCTTCTTCTTGAACACCCATTTGTTGCCAATGGGTTTCCTTCCAGCCGGCAACTCCACCAGATCCCAACCCTCATTTTTGTGCAAAGATGCCATTTCATCGACCATGGCCTCTTTCCAGAGTTTTCCATCCTCTGAATCCACTGCTTCCTTCACAGTTCTGGGATCATTATCAGTAACAAATAAAGCAAAATTTGAACTGAAAGCAGATGGACTATACCTTTCTGGCTGCCTTCTTTCTCGAACTGATCTTCTCACAGCCGGAGTTTGTGGCTCTTCATCTTCTGATTCCTCCTCTGCTGCAGAGTCTGATTCTTCCTCCTTTGGCTCAAACTCTATCTTCTCAGGTTCCTTTGGTTGGACTTCATGCTGAATAACATCTTTTACCTCTCTGAACAACACATCTCGGCTATACGCAACCTTTCGTGTGACTGGGTTCCAAAGCTTATAACCCTTTAAACCATCCTTATACCCAATAAAGATGCACTTTTCAGATTTACTATCCAACTTGGTTCGTTTCTCCTTTAGAACATGTACATATGCATCACATCCATATACCCTTAGATGTGAAAGAGAGGGTTTCTTACCAGTCCATACTTCTTGTGGAGTCTTATCCTCCAACGCTGATGAAGGTAATCTATTGATCAGGTAACATGCAGTATCCACCGCCTCTGCCCAGAATTCCTGTCCTAACCCGGCACCACTGAGCATGCTTCTTGCCCTTTCCATCAACGTCTTGTTCATTCTTTCTGCGACTCCATTTTGCTGAGGTGTATATGGAGTAGTCTTCTGCCGTGCTATACCACACTTCTTACAAAATTCTTCAAATTCCTTGCTGCAAAATTCTCCACCATTATCTGTCCTCATCACCTTTATCTTCTTCTCTGTCTAATTTTCCACCAGAGCCTTAAATTCTTTAAACCTGTCAAAAACTTTAGATTTCTTCTTAAGAAAATATATCCATGTATTCCTTGAGAAGTCATCTATGAATGATACATAGTACACAGACTTACCCAGTGATGGAACCTTCACAGGTCCAAACACATCACTGTGCACAAGCTCTAATATATGCTTCGTCCTCTTACCACCAGAGGGGAAACTCACCCGATTCTGCTTCCCATATGCACAATTTTCACAGAAATCAAAATCCAGAGATCTATTATTCATACCTTCTACCATACCTTTACCATGAAGTATTCGAAGGCCCTTCTCTCCAATATGTCCAAGCCATTGATGCCACAACATGGTCTTCTCTCCAGAGACCACTAGATTCTCTACTCCATTTTCAGGAACCATAGAACTATTGCACCCATCAACAACAGTGCTACCTTGCAGCTTGTACAAAGTTCCAATCCGAACTCCCCGCATTAATATCAGTGCTCCTCGAACCATCTTGCAGGTATCTTTCTCGAACACCGTCTTTACACCTGCATCATCCAACTTGCTTACAGAAATCAAATTTCTGGCCAATGCAGGAATATGTAGAACACCCGGAAGTGTTCTAACCCTTCCACCTTGCAACTTCAACTTTAATTTTCCCCGACCAATGATTCTAGCCTTCCTATCATCTCCTAAGAAGACATCACCACCATCTTATTTCTCATACTCGCAGAACCACTCTCTATGGGGAGTGAAGTGAAAGGATGCACCTGAGTCAATAAACCATGCCTCATGATCTACATGTGTACTTGAAGAAGCCAAGTACACATTCCCACCTTCATCTAAGGTGGTTTTCGCCTCTGCAGAAGGAGCATCATCAGATCCCTTTCCTTTATCAGGAGCTTTAGATTTACAATCCCTTCTGAAGTGCCCTTCCTTTCCGCATTTCCAGCACACCACCTTTGTAGGTTTTCCTGGAGATTTAGATCTCCCACTCGATGACTTATTTTTGTTTCTGTTCTGGGACCATCCTCGTACAGAAAGGCATCACCATTCTGGTTGTCCATATTTTTCCGTCTCATCTCCTCCGTCAGCAAGGCTGAGACTATTTCATCAAACTGCAAAGCAATTGCATTGCTACCTATTGCAATAACCAGACTATCCCACGAATCTGGTAGAGAACACAACAGACTGATGCACTTATCTTCATCTGAAATTTTAATATCAACAGATAATAACTGACTTACCACAGTATTAGACGCATTCAGATGCTCTGTCACTGAGTCTCCATCTTTCATCCTCAGGTTATACAGCTTTTTCCGCAGGAATAGTTTATTCACCAGAGACTTAGATTGGTACAAAGTCCCTAACTTGACCCACAAAGCCTTTGTCGTAGCTTCCCCTGATACATTCAGCAATACTGAATCCGAGACACACAATCGTATTGTGCTCTTTGCCTTCCGATCCAACTTCTTCCATTCTTCATCGGTCACTCCCGATGGTTTAGTACCTAGATCTACCGCGATCCGCTGATCTTTATCCACCAACAGATCCTCCATCTTGAGTTTCCACCACTCAAAATTATGACCATTGAACTTCCCAAACTCTATCTTTCCACTGCTCGCCATCTTCTTTCACCACCAGAATCGATCTCGCAGATCTCCCACTAAATAGGGTCTACCACAGGCCCGAGCGAAACCCCTCAGCAACAAAGGCGTCCCCTTGAAGCCAAAACAGCTCTGATACCAAATGTAGGTTTTAACCCTGTACAGAAATTACCTGCATATGAATTCTTAAACAAAGAAAATAAACAATGCAAGAGCATAACCCATAAAACACATATGCACAGAGATTTTTCCCTGGATCCCAAAACCGGGACTACCAGCTTGATTTTTCATTATGTTCCTTTCAATGTTACAATACATATTTATACATGCCGAAGCATCCAATACCATGGATCGAAAACCATTGCGTCCAATACCATGGACCGAAAACCATCGCATCCAAAAAACATGTGCGAAAATCATGCACAAAACCATAGGTGGGTCCGCCCAACCTAACATATGGTCCAAAACCAAAATTTTCCGGGGCGCTGCCCCGGACCCCATAAAGTGGGGTTACGGGTGCCCTTCAAACCCCCTATTAACTACGTGGAAAGAATATAACACTATAGAAATTTTGAATAATTTAACACATATTCAACAGAGATTATCCTGATCATGTACTATTGCGGAATACATACACAATACATAAGCTCCTCTACGTTGATCATCAATATAGCAGCATCAATAACAATAAAACATCAAGAGCATTCACACATTAACACAGTATGTAACCCGGGGAAAGCATCTCGCTAAAAACCCCAACTATCTGTATATTAATGATTGAGTCATGTAACATTACACAACATAATACTTCTCACAAGTATCTCCACCTCTGTTACACACAATATAGCTCAGATCTGATCTCCAAATCTCTTCCACTGCTTAATACCTGCTCAAGAACTGATGAGAATGGCTCACCAAACTCGTTTTTCACCTGCAAAATAGTCACTCACTCTTTGTTGGACGTGAGCACAAGCTATAATGTGGGCAAATACATGAGCAAACTCATTGGCATACTCAATCCCTTGATTGTGCAAGATCTGGTGCACAACTATAGTCACAACTGATAGCAATCTGATTCTCTACCACCTGTCCCTGTTGAACTGAACAAGCACTGACATGCAACAGAGTTAACTGATGTATTCATTAGTTGTATTATGAGTTAATAACTTGTGAATTAATTAATAACTAATTCACCCAACTCATCTCTAGTCTATTTTCCAGTTAGACTAAATACAACCAGTTTAACAAAGCTAAACTGAACACAACTCCATCAACTCCACAATCAACTCCACCAAACTCAACTGATTGAGTTCTAACTGAAGTCATGCATGCAACAACTCAACTGACTCATAAGAAAATCGTACTTCCTTCTGACAGCTGCATGGGCCACATCTGTAGCTCAAACTGAAGTGCTCCAAGAGAATAAGATCAAGTTTATAGTCCAAATATTATTATGAGACAATAATATTTGACTTTTCTATTTTTGACAGCCAGTCTAAAAATAGACTTTGATCACTCACACTGTGATCACTCACACTTTGATCAAAAATAGAAGTCCATCTATTTTTCCCAACTTGACCAATCATCCATAAACAGCAACCTGCAATCCATAGACATGATCCATATGTCTAAAAATAGACATAGTCTAAAAATAGACTTGCGCCAAAAATAGCCTGCGGGCCCACTTAGTGAAGGCGACTCTTTTCACTAAGCTCCATCATCTTGTTGCAATCTCAACACTCCCTCTCGACCAGGGAAAATTTTAAGAACCCCCCCTAAATTTATTTATATAATAAATGGGCGAATCTCCATGGTATATAGGAAAAATGGAAGGCGATTTTATCAATAATATAATATGTATATATAATTTTTTGGCGAATCTCTCACCAGTCATGGCGAATATTTTACTCAATTATAAAATCTTGTAAGATCTTGGTATTACCATGGGTCAATACCATGGGTTATCATAAACCTGGAGCTTAAAAATTATTATTAGTAATTTATAAAAAATAATAAAAATAATAGTTGATTTTTATTTTATTTTTTATTTTAACCAAGCTAAAAATTTTAACATACATTAAATTACAACATCCATTTTTACTCTTGATCCACTCCGAGAGGGATCAAATATTTTTCCACTCTGATCAAATATTCTTGATCCACTCCGAGAGGGATCAAATATTTTTCCACTCCGAGGGGGATCAAATATTTTTTCACTCTATGCTAGTTTGCATATCACGATATTTGATACCTCTCGGGGTTAGTAGATCTAGAGTAAAGATGGATCTATGCTGGTTTAATTCCCCCATTTAAATAGGCTACATTCCAGGTGAATACCATGGGTCAATACCATGTGCCATTTTGGTGAATACCATGGGTCAATACCATGTGCTACTTTTATTTTTATTAATACTAATATTACGGTTAATAATGTTTTTTTGCATGGTATTAATAACAATCTAGTCCATGGTATTTGTCCCATAGTATTTTGCCCATAGATTTCACCTAAATATAACGCATTTTTTGAGTGTTAAAAAATATAAGGTGACTTATGGACTAAATATAAAAAAATGTTTTATTTGTTTACCATACCTCTCGTTTATTTATATTTTTATTAATTTACCATACCTCTTTTACAAATATGGTATTTGGCCCATATGATTCACTTAAATAAAAACCTCTTTCTTGAGCCTTCATAAATAGAATGAGGGTTATGGACTAAATATAAAAAGAGCTTTATTTATTTACCATATGTCTAGTTTATTTTTATTTTTATTTATTTACCATACATTTTGAGTAGGTATAAAAAGACTTTATTTATTTACCATACCTCCACTTTACTTATATTTTTATTTGTTTACACCCTTGCATGTATATAAGATGACTTATGGAGTAAATATAAAAAATGTTTTATTTATTTACCATATCTCTCTTTTATTTATATTTTTATTAATTTACTTTACCTCTTTTATAAATATGGTATTTGGCCCATAGGATTCACTTAAATAAAACCTATTCTTGAAAATGGGCGAATGGATTCACTTAAGTAAAATCTATTCTTGAAAATGGGCGAATGGAAGGTTTTAACTCCTAATTTCAAGGGCTAAATTTACCTTTTTTACCCTCTCCCTTAAAATAAGGTGGGCTATTTGAGGTGATTTGTAAAAATGTACTATGATACAAAATATTCGCCCACTAAAAATTTAAAACCCCTTAATTTCGCCAAAGGGCGAACATTCTCCCCTAAAATTTTCTATGCTCTCCACAAGATATGGATTATCAGCAACCCCTATTCTGCCTCGGTGGTACTCGAATTTTCTCCTGGTGAGAGCCTTCGTCAGAATATCAACATCCTGATCCTCCGTTGGAATGTACGAAAGTAACATGATCCTTCGCTGCACACAATCTCTGATATGATGGTACCTGATGTCAATATGTTTAGATCTATCATGAAATACAGGATTAGCCGAGAGTTTAATGCAACTCTGGTTATCACAGTAAATCACAGTAGGATCCAAATGAGAACCGAACAAACCAACCAGGATCTTCCTCATCCATATAGCCTCGCATGCAGCCAAACTTGCTGCCATATACTCGGCCTCCGCTGAACTGAGTGCCACGGATCTCTGCTTCCTGCTGTACCAAGAAACTGCTGTCGATCCAATACTGAAGACCCCTCCTGATGTGCTCTTTCTGTCTATTGGGCTCCCTGCCCAATCTGCATCCGTGAAGCCACATAGCTTCACCTCATCCTCCTGTCTGTACCACAAACCATATCCCGATGTGCCTCTCAAGTAGCGCAATACATGCTTGCGCGCCTTCCAGAAGAGCTTGGTAGGCTTAACCATAGCTTGTGAAAGCTGGTTAACTGCATAGCATATATCAGGTCGTGTATTGACCAAATACATCAACGACCCCACCAACTGTCGATAAACAGTGGCATCCACTTCTTCTCCCGAAGTGGCATCCTCCTTCCTCCAACCTCCAGGAAGAGGAGTATCAACAGGCTTGCAGCCATGCATGTTGAACTTCTCCAGTATCTCCCGAGCATACTTGCCCTGAGAAACAAATAGTCCACCACTGCGCTGCCATATTTCCAATCCCAGGAAATAGTGAAGGAGGCCCAAATCCTTCATCTCAAACTCTGTAGCAAGATCCTTCTTGCATGACAGTATCAACAGCTCATCACCCATTAGAATCAAATCATCAACATACAGTACAATGATAAGCAACTTACCCTCCACCACAATCTGGTATAGGTTCGGATCCGCCTCGCTCTTGGAGAATCCAAGTCCTGTGAAATAGTTGTCTATCCGTGTGTACCAAGCACGTGGTGCTTGCTTCAACCCATACAACGCTCTCTTGAGCCTGCACACATGCGACTCGCTGCTGAAGACTTCAAAGCCTTCGGGTTTCTCAATGTACACCTCCTCCTCAATGACTCCGTTGAGGAACGCAGTCTTCACATCCATCTGATGAATGTGCCATCCCATCTGCACTGAGAGAGCAACAATCGTCCGTATGGAAGAATACCTTGCGACAGGTGCAAAGGTCTCCTCATAATCGATCCCCTCAATCTGTGAAAAGCCTCGGGCAACAAATCTTGCCTTGTACTTCTCCACACTCCCATCAGCTGCCTGCTTAACTTTGTAGATCCATCTCGAACCCACCACTGATTTCCCTTCCGGTCTAGGAACAATCTCCCATGCACTGTTTCTGACAATAGAATCATACTCTTCCACCATGGCATCTACCCATGCGGGATCCTCCACAGCTTCCTCGAAAGAGGATGGCTCAGTCACAACACACTTGCTCATAAGAGCCATGTATCCAGTGTACCGATCAGGTGACTGTCTCTGCCTGCGTTGGGCTGTAGGTGCTCCTACAACTTTCTCTGCATCTTGAGCCAATCGCTCAGCTTCTGTCAAGCGCTTTCGCCCTCTGATGGTTGGTGCTGCATGAGTGGTCTCTTCCACTCCATGAACCTCGTCCTATGGCTGATCCACGTCCTGAAGCTCATCCTTAGGAACTAATAGCTCCTCATCTGCATGCAAGTGTATCTCCCTCTCAAGCGAACACTTCATGGCTTTCTCCTCCTGAAATTTTATATCTCGTCGCACAACAATTTTACCACTGTTTGGCAAATACACACGATAGTTGTGGGGTGTATCAGTGTACCCCACAAATATCCCAACCTCTGCGGTCGGCTCCAACTTCTTCCTGGCATCCTTCGTCACATGCATGTAAACGTTAGCACCAAAAATCCTCAAATGAGAAAGATCAGGCTTCTTACCAGAATAAGTCTCCTCAGGTGTACTCATGCCAAGTATCCTATGAGGACAACGGTTCTGCACATAAACTGTTGTATTGCATTCTTCCGCCCACAAGTGAAGGGGTAGGCCCTGATCATGCAACATTGCCCATGCAACACCCACAATCGTTCTGTTCTTCCTCTCAGCTACCCCATTCTGTTGTGGGTTATGGGGAGCTATGAGCTCTCTACGAATCCCTTCTGCCTTGCAAAGATCCTTGAACTCGTCCGAGATGTATTCACCACCATTATCGCTCCTAAGATCCTTCACCTTCTTCCCCAACTCCTTCTCGACCAGTGCTTTGAATTCACAGAACTTTGAATATGTCTCGCTCTTCTTCTGCATGAAGAAGATCCAGCACTTACGAGAGAAATCATCAACAAAAATCACATAATACCTGTGTTTTGTTGTCGAAGCAACTGAGAAAGGTCCACACACGTCTGTGTGAATTCTCTCAAGGATCGTCGTGGCGCGACTATCCTTCTCGTGAAAGGTGGCTTTCACAAACTTCCCCAAAGTACACCCCTTGCACTGATCTGACTACGCAAGTGTGCCTTTAGGAAGCCCTGTAGTGATCTACTGCAGTATCTTCAAGGCTCCATGGTGAAGGTGACCCAATCTCCTGTGCCACAACTCGCCATCATCCCGGTTCACCAATCCTTCTGCCTTGCCCGCCATTACTGCGCATCCATCTACATGCAACTGATAAAGGTTCCTCACTCGAACCCCTATCTTCCGGGTCTCACCAGTTGTCTTGCTGCGCAGGAAGGCCTTTCCCTCGCTGAAAACAACATCATACCCCTTGTCTTCTAACATCGCCACTGAGATGAGATTCTTCTTCAATCCTGGAACATGCATGACTTCCTTCAATACAAAGGGTTTACCAGACTCCCTCTCAAAGGAAATGGTACCGATACCGATCGCACTGTATCTACCATCATCGCCCATCTCGATGTGCACTCCAAGATCTTTGTCCTCCAGATCAGAGAACAAATCTCTATCTCCCGTCATGTGAAAAGACGCACCACTGTCCAAGAACCACACTGATCCCATCACACTTGAAACCAAGCATGCGATCAATGAAAAATCAAGCTCAAACTGAGAAGCTAAGGCCTCTCCCCCTGCAGATCCAGCAGCTTGCTTGTTCTTCTTCTTCTGCGGACAATTTGTAGCATAGTGTCTTTGCTGGTGACAGTGAAAACACTTCACCTTGGACATATCCTGCTTCTTGCCTTTCGCACTGGAATGAGAAGCTTTCTTGTTCTTCCCCTTCTTTGCTTTGGCAGCCAAAGCGCAATTCTCTTCATTAGATACCTTTGATGAAGATCCATTCTCACCTTTATTGTTACTGAGTTTATCCTTGAGCGCCAGGTCGCTCTTGCTTTGGAATAACATTCGCAATCTATTGAAAGACATTTCAACAACACTGCTGCAAATTCGAATTCCACCAGCTCCAACTCAACTACTTCCGATCTAGAATTCATGAGAACACAATATTTCTCGTACAGAGATTGACTGTATGGGCATTCACCAGATATCTCACCTTCCAAAGGAAGGATGAATCCAGAGGCTACCTAGCCCGATTACAGACTCTGCCTAGAGAAATAGAATGTAAACACTTCCTGAATAGTAGATCTGATGATCAACAGCTCTGATACCATGTAGAAATTTTGAATAATTTAACACATATTCAATAGAGATTATCCTGATCATGTACTATTGTGGAATACATACACAATACATAAGCTCCTCTACGTTGATCATCAATATAGCAGCATCAATAACAATAAAACATCAAGAGCATTCACACATTAACACAGTATGTAACCCGAGGAAAGCATCTCGCTAAAAACCCCAACTATCTATATATTAATGATTGAGTCATGTAACATTACACAGCATAATACTTCTCAAAAGTATCTCCACCTCTGTTACACACAATACAGCTCAGATCTGATCTCCAAATCTCTTCCACTGCTTAATACCTGCTCAAGAACTGATGAGAATGGCTCACCAAACTCGTTTTTCACCTGCAAAATAGTCACTCACTCTTTGTTGGACGTGAGCACAAGCTATAATGTGGGCAAATACGTGAGCAAACTCATTGGCATACTCAATCCCTTGATTGTGCAAGATCTGGTGCACAACTATAGTCACAACTGATAGCAATATAATTCTCTACCACCTGTCCCTGTTGAACTGAACATGCACTGACATGTAACTGAGTTAACTGATGTATTCATTAGTTGTATTATGAGTTAATAACTTGTGAATTAATTAATAACTAATTCACCCAACTCATCTCTAGTCTATTTTCCAGTTAGACTAAATACAACCAGTTCAACAAAGCTAAACTGAACACAACTCCATCAACTCCACAATCAACTCCACCAAACTCAACTGATTGAGTTCTAACTGAAGTCATGCATGCAACAACTCAACTGACTCATAAGAAAAGCGTACTTCCTTCTGACAGCTGCATGGGCCACATCTGTAGCTCAAACTGAAGTGCTCCAAGAGAATAAGATCAATTTTATAGTCCAAATATTATTATGAGACAATAATATTTGACTTTTCTATTTTTGACAGCCAGTCTAAAAATAGACTTTGATCACTCACACTGTGATCACTCACACTTTGATCAAAAATAGAAGTCCATATATTTTTCCCAACTTGACCAATCATCCATAAACAGCAACCTGCAATCCATAGACATGATCCATATGTCTAAAAATAGAAATAGTCTAAAAATAGACTTGCGCCAAAAATAGCCTACGGGCCCACTTAGTGAAGGCGACTCTTTTCACTAAGCTCCATCATCTTGTTGCAATCTCAACAAACACAACCCAACAGCAAGTTTTTCTTGGCAAGGTGGTCCTTGGATTCCCAAAGCCACTGGAGTACATAGACTCTTATTCTTCCTACCAGCTCTGTGACCTTCTGGCCTACAATGGAAAGAGCCAAATGTGATGCTCAGTCTGGACAGATTCCTCTGTGGGATGGATTGAGTCTTCAAGCTCTCTGGTGCTCGATGCTGCCGCTGGTCAGCTTGGACCTCTATCTCTTCTGCTCTACTTTACTGTTCTCTGTGTTCAATCCTGCTCTCAGGGTTCATTGTTCCACTTCTTCCATCTCTCGACTTCTATCTAATTTTGACTTGACTGTCTCTTTTGCTATGTTCATGGCTTTAGCCATTCGATCCCTATGCCGGTTCTATTCCTCTTCTGCCTCTATCTCTTCATCTTCTACAGTTTTTCTTGGAGTTCCCTATTTGGTGTCATCTTGAACACTTGCGGAGTGGCCACTTGTCCTCCTCTAATGGTGCCAGCATGCATCGTCGATTCATTTCTTTGGTTACGTCATTGATGCATTCTTCCTCCACTGTGGCGGTCAAATGGATTTCATATCCCCTCTAAAATGCGGCTTAATTCCCTATCGATTCCGCTTCCTCCATCGGGCGCAATCTCAACCGTTCGATCTGATTCTCCCAGATCCAATGCCATACGCATGTTTCGAGTGGTTGAATTTCTCGACCGATAGTGCGCGATCAACAGTGGTTTTCTCTCACCTTCACCTGCCACGTGTCAATCGATGTATGGAATCACTTCGCTCTCATCTGAAACCTCTTACCGTTTAAGGGTGCCCCGATCAAAAACTATCGGTTTCCAGAGTGTGGGTCCCGCCTTGTATGATTAGCGCTTTTTCCCTTTTCCACCTGTGGTCCTCCAGTTCCGCCACACAACCGAGTGCTCGGGCTTCCTCCATTTCGGCCCTGTTCACCCACCGATGCATCAAAATCCACCTATGTTTCTTGATCCGAGGCTCCCAAGGGCTAATTCGACCTCGTGTGTGTAGTCTCCATGGGCCTCCGTTAACGTGTTTTGACCGAGGTCCTCGTCTTTCCATATTCGCTGCCATTGCCAGTAGTTCAGGGTGTTTTTTATCACTATTTTGGATTCTTTAGAGATTTGTTCCGACCCGATACAGTCATGGTTCTTTGACAATATTCTATGGATCTAATTCGGATCAGGGATGGTCTTTTTATTGAGATTATTTATAAACCATTTATCCCTAAGAATATTAGTAACTTGCACATTTTCAATGATGACCAAAAAATATTGCATTTCATGGTGAACATTAATGTTTTCAAAGATGCATCCATTGACAAAGATGAGCATGACAAAGCATTTCAAGATTCATCTTGAGAAGGTAAAGAGAACAAAATGCCTAAGGGTGTGGTTTCACAAGAAAATACGTATGACCTGCATAATCACTTCTGCAGACTAGTGAACGTAAAAACTCACATTTCAACTTTGTTGCACAAACATATCAATATTGACACAAAAAATGATCCAAAGTTTGTTAATATTAGTACTTGTTGTATGCCTTAAGAGTGCCAAGCCTTTATCCACCTTTTCAAGTAGTACTAATATGTTTTCGCATGGACATACAATGATCTTAAAAATTATGGCGTGAATAATCCAACACGTTATTCCAATCAAAGAAATGGCCAAGTCGTTCCAACAAAATCTACAGAAAGTCCATCTGACACTTGAGTCGCTAACTCAGAAAGAGATAAGGAAGTTGTTGGATGCTTGGATCATCTATAAAGTGTAAAATTCAATGTGGGTTTCCAAATTGGTCCTAGTAAGGAAAAATTTCAGGGAAATACACTTGCGCGTGGATTTCTGAAATCTTAATTGCACCTTAAACAAAGACAATTACTTGGTATCATCAATGGAAAAAAATTTACAAATAGTATCAGGGTCAAAAATGTTTTCTTCTCTTAATAGATTTCAGGTTACAACCATGTTCTAGTGTTAGATCCTGACAAACTGAATACGACCTTTTGAATGAAGTGGGTCGCATTTTCTTTCAAAAGAATGTCGCTTGGGCTTGTCAATGTCAGTGTGACCTTCCTACATGCGATGGAAATCTCATTTCGTGGTTTTATTGGTCAGAACGTATTGGTGTGTCTTGATGATGTCACGTTGTTTTCAAAAAGGAGATCCGACCACTTGTGCCATCTTAAGCAAATTTGTGAGCGATGTCGAAAACACGAGATATATCTGAATCCCAAGAAGAAAAATTTTGTAGTTTCCAAGGGTAATATCTTGGGCCATATCATAGAAAAAAGTGGGATTAAAGTTGACCCTGAAAGGGTCAAGGATATCACGTAGATTCCATTCCCAATGAACAAGAAAGCCATGCAGTCCTTCCTGGGGAAGATAAACTTTCTCTACAAATTCATCTCTGTCTATGCCCAAATAGTGAAATCTATCCAAGAGATGGTGAAGAAGGATACAGTATACAAGTGGGATAAAAGGGAAAGGTTGCATTTTCACGTATAAAGAAAGCAAGCACAAAAGAACCAGCCCTATACAACCCAAACTTCAACAAGGAATTTTTTCTCTACACATTTGCTTCTGATACTTCTCTGGTCGTTGTTCTCACGCAGAAATATTATCATAATAATGAGTGATCTATATCATTCATGAGTTCTAGCTTGCAAGGACTTGAGCTTGACTATCCCGCCATTGATAGATAGTCTTATGTGATCTACAAGGTGGTGAAGCACTTTTGGCCCTATCTTTTGGAAAATCATTGTATTATCTTTGTCCCACACCCAATTGTCAGATCGTTATTTGTACAACAAGATTTGGTGAAAGAAGAGCAAACTGGATGACTAGTTTGTGGGAATATGATCTCAAATTCAAACAAGTTCACACAATCAAGGGTCATGTTCTATGCCAACTAGAAACATAAGTTGTGAATACACCTAAATATGATTCATCTAGATGGGAGAAGGACATCAAGATGTACAATGTGGAGCAAGCTCTCGCTACTCACAGTCCAACCTCTTGGTACTATTGTTGTTGCTACAACCACCCTCCAAAATTTTTCCTATGCTTTGATTTTGGAGCCTTTCCTTCTGTCTATAGGAGCTTATATTGTATTTTCGTCAAGTATTCATGATTTTATCAAGACTTATCCTCTTATGCTGTGCTTTTGTTTTATTATTTTCACACTTATCTGATATTTTTGAGTCACAAGCTAAGATTCTGAATTGACCTTGTAGCAGTCCTAGTTTTGCCTCAAAAAATTGCACAATCCTGGAAGGCAAGCCAACCTTGATGATGGAAACTATACAATCCTTCATGGCAACTCAACCTTGAGCTTGATAATTGCACAGTCATGGATGGAAGTCCAACACTATGCTCATAAACTGTGCAATCCATCCCTTATGCTCAGAAACTACGCAATACACTGAGTTGGGAAGTTGCTCAGTTCCCCAGAATTATGCAATCTTCCTTGGAAGTGTGCATGGAAAGTTTCCTAAAAAATAAAAAAATCAAAAAGAAAAAAGTGAAAATAAATCCCTAGAAAATAGAGATTCATCATTAATTTTCCCAAGGTGACATAGTCGTTATTTTTAGAAATTTCTGCCAATTGTTGCTTTTTCCTTGATTTTAGGGATGCAAGTCATAAACCCTATTCCACCCAAACCTATTTAATTGATTACTCTAGAGCTCATTTGTACATTCAATATTGGAGCTCTAGCATTCCCACGGAGATCAAGGATCCTTCGATGGAGTTTGTGTCACTTTTCTAGGTGAGTTTTGTTTTTGTTGTCTTTTGTTGCTTTTTGTGTCGCTTTTTGTCATTTCACTTATATGAGTTTTTTTTGCTTGTTTCTCTTCATGGTTTCTAACATTTTAACTCATATTAGCTTTTAGAAGTGTTGATTCAGTTTTTCGTTCACCTTTCATAAGTGTCACATCAATTTTCTTGCTTTTCACACCGGTGATCGTTGTTTTGGCAACTCTCCTTGCATATTTGTTTTTCCTTCCATTTTTTGAGTTTCTGCACTTGATTCACATTGATCTATCTATACTTAGTCATATCTACACTTTAACTTGTATTATCACTTAGATCTACTTATTTCCTGCACCCTGTTGAAGCCCCGAAAATCGGGTCGACAACAAGGGGGATACCCACCCGGTCAGGACCTTGGTTGGCAGCTCCTTATCCGTTTGGTATAGCGGGTCCGACTGGGGATAATGGGACCATTTTCCCAATCTAAGGGTGTGTGTGTTTGTAGAGTCAGATGATGTTGATCTAAGAGTACTTAAAGCTAATTTGATACAAACTTCTAAACTAACTCTATGCTATTGTAATCTAATGAGAAACAACACATCTAATCTACGCTAACCCGGGGTGTATTTCTTCTATTATGCGATCTAAAGAGATTTCGAACAATATCTAGTAATAAAGATCATTCAGCTATCATAAGAATAGAAATCAATTAAGATAAACCACTTTGCATAAAAAGTTAATCAAAACAGTTGTGAACAGCATATCGCATAATTAGTTATTCATATATCAAACACAAATAAATGACTCCGTTGTACAGAAGTGCCAAATGGTAACTCATGCATTCATGCAGTAACATATAAACAACTGAAAACTGTATATCACTTTAAGAATATAAGAAGAAATAGTCAAGAGATAAAAGTACCATTTATGACTAATCCTACTCATAAGCTTCAAGCAAAAATGATTTATCTCTACTTGTTCTAACATGTACTAAGAGTACAGAAGTGCAACACCAGTAGCAAGCATCAAATGCAAACATTAATAAATCTCGATCCATCCATTCATCAAAACCTCCTCTGAGGGTGCAGAAGTGCATGTTCCGAGGACAAGTTTTTGACAAATTTCTGGACCCTTCTCTAAATGCATGAGAAGGGTTAAAATACTACTTCCTAATTCTAATAATAGTGTTTTTACAAAATTTAGGATGCGGTTTTCAAATGACCGTCCTTTTTCTAATCTAATTTAAAAGAAAAAACAACATTCTAAAATAAGGCTATTTCTGAATTTGGTCTTTAAAGCTGCAAGTGTTCATCATGGGCATGAGGAGAGTCGACTGGCTGACTTCTGCGCTGAGCTAGGCTGTGAAAACAACATCTATGAGAGCTGGCACTACTTTTTTGGCCGCGATTGTGATGCATTTCACAGTCATCCATTGACTATGCGGCTTGACCAAGTATGTCCAGTAACATTCCCAATTCAACCTGTTTAATGCTTGGATCGCTTTTCCCTTTGCCTGTGCCTTTTGCTTCCATTCTGCTTCCAATTGTAGCTTATTTGGTAGGTACCCCAGGGTGGTCTCTGCGATTAAATTTGCCCTATGTAAATTCTCA
Source organism: Pinus tabuliformis (assembly GCA_031772625.1). Lineage (NCBI taxonomy): Eukaryota > Viridiplantae > Streptophyta > Pinopsida > Pinales > Pinaceae > Pinus > Pinus tabuliformis. The sequence goes on along the minus strand of CM062812.1, from coordinate 985,471,134 downwards.
TTTACACAGTTGATAAGAATTCTTGCTTGTATAGCCGCTGTCTCTGATGCTCGCTCTGCCTGCCTGATTTGATCGTCCCATTTATTAAAGAGCAATTCTTTATGATTTTCGTTTATTCTGGGTGCACCTGCTCTTTTCCCTTCATCTTCATCCTGCCAAGTTAAGTATTCCGTCACTCGTCTGTCACTCTGATCATAGTCACTCCGCAAGTATACCACTTGATTGGTGATTTTATCGCTCAGCTCGCAATAGTGACTCCACTGTGATATTTTACGTCCCAACCCTTCCTGTTGCTGCCGTAGTTGCTCATTCAAGCCAATAGATTTTGAAATAAATTCCGCCAGCTTAGGCTCATCTTTATACATTTCCTGTAAAGTTTGCAATTGTTTTCCTTTCTCGTCTAGACTTTTTTGATATCCTATCTGCATCTGCTGAAAGTCTTCCTGCAGCTTCTCGACCTGTCTGGAAACTTCAATATTAACATTGGCTTGTTGCAACTGTCGTTGTAGTAGCTGTATTTGATCTTCTTGTTCTTTCAACAGTTGTTGAAATTCCGATGCCTTGTCAATAGTTGCAGAAGAATATGCTCCTGCGATCTGAGACAACTTAGTGAGATTTTCAGTTGGGTTACTGTTTGGGTCTTTCCATAAGACGTCCAAATGTTCAGCATCTTGTGACAGTTTATTTTCTAGTTTTCTTTTCTTCCTCTGTCTCCTTACAACTACTTTATGTTGGGGGCTATAGAATACATCCAGTGGGGGAATTTCTTCTACATTAAGTAGAAGCTCAGAAGGTGGAGTGATAGGAATGTGCTCCATTTCTGTCACACTGCTGACTATGGTCGAAACCACTTCTTGCACTACCTGTGTATTGTTCACAGGTGTTCTTGGGGCTTGCCCTTCAAGATTGATCAGCTCATTGAAGGTTTCCCATTCTTTGTCCAGTTCTATTGTGACGAGTGGCGCTTTGATGACAGGAGGGGGGACATCTCTTGGCAGGGAGGCGATAACTTGTTGTTGCGACATTGCACTTGACTGAGCTGTATCTTTAGCTGTTTCTTCATTTTTTCCTTGGTCGCTTCCAGACCCTTTAGAATGTTCAGGAACTCCTTGCGCAGTGTTGGATTTAGATCTGGAAGTTCTAGAGTTTCCACTGAGGCTAACGCTTGGAGTTGGTTCTCTGGCAGGCAGTCGCAGCTTCTCTAGAGGAATACTGGCCAGCCTTCTTTCCCTGAATAACATGAATCTTTGGAGGTCATCTGGAGACAACTTCGACCGAGCTTCCCGCAAAATTTCCTGGAGTGAGTTTCTACTCTGAAACAAATCATCAAACAAATCTTTCTTTCCAACGAATACTTTTATTTTGACGTTCGTTGTGAAATCTTGGGCAACATCATTTGGGTCAAATGGCCTTGCTGGGAATTTAAATAATTGTAGACACGTCACATTCTCCACTTCGGTGAAAGCGTGTCCTACATCGAACAATGAGAAGGCCCCACAAGCTACAGGAAACTGAGGCCATATGGCCTTCTTTTTATCTTTTAGGTCTTTGGTCAGGCCGCCTTCTGAACAGGTTTGATAAGCAATTTCTCGAGCCAGCAGTTTGTCAGGAATATACAAGGGTAGGACATGAGGGGGGACGGTGCTTCCAAATACTCTAATATAGGTGAACCATTCTTCCCCGAACCATCTTGCGATGGGGGTGATATCTATCTGTGCCTCGGGTGAGCACCTCGGGGGGTCTTCATCATACATCATCCTATACAAGGGTAGGATAAGCCCGTGACAAATCTGGTAGAAATGTGGGATGAACTGAGAATCCCACAGTACCTTATGATAAACATGGATAGGTAATGGGTCCTGGGTAGTCCATTTCCAACCCATAATGGGAAATTTAGACACATAACAAATAGAATCCATAACATATGCAGATAGATAAAAAGGAGGATAGATCCTTTGAGACAAGGATCTCTTAGACCAGTAATTGATAACAGCCGTGTATAGATTATCAGAAAGGATCTTGGCCCAATCCATAATATCGGCGTTTGTGGAAGCATCGATTAATGGTAACCATTCACACGAAAACTTATTGATATCCGGCATCCCAAATAACCTACAAAGCATGGCCGCAGCAAAACAATACAGAGAGGTGAGGGAACCAGTGTTGTACATACCGTTTTTTTCCTTTTTGAGAGGCTCCTCTTTTCTGGACCAATCTTTGGTGGTCTCTAATAGGTCTGGGTTCTCCGCCACAAATTTCTTAACGAATTGTGCATTGTAAGTCGCCTGCGGTTCAGGAAGATGATACATAAGCTTTAAATCTTGTGCAACGAATGATCCGATGAGCCCTTGCCCTTGAATCTTGAATTGTCTATTGTCCATGTTTGCATTGTCAAGTATCCACTTGATCATATCCGTATATGGTAGGATTTTGGGCCTTGCTGCTATCCGATGAAGAAATGAGCATGCTAGCTCTTCTAAGGACGCTTCGGAAGGGCGTTGTGAGCCCGCGATAGCAGTAACCTTCATTATTCTGGGATTCTCTTCTTCAAGTAATCTGTACATGCTTTCCCACATCGATATCCCTGCGTCTTTGTTACAGGCTGTGTCTGTATACAAAGGCGCCATTTCCTTCGTCTTTTCCTTAGCCTCAGAGCCCTGAGCTCTATTTTTCTTTCCCATTTCTTCCTGCGTATGGCTGTGTATCGTCTTTGGCTCTCCGTTCCTGCAGCTCGAAAGTGAAATGGAAATGACTGATCAAGAAAGGTGATGGGAGAGTTTTAAATGCAGCAGATATATCAAACATGCCACCTTACGTGAAGTAATTCTTTACAAAAGCACGCGTCTACATTTCATTTAATAGCTGACAACTAATCCCTTTACTATCATTAAAAGCGCATGATCTTGAGTCAGATTATGGTAAGTGGCCTTTCTTAAATAGCGTGCCCATAGGATTCGTGTTGAAGTGATTTATGATTTGCTTACGTAACATCGCAGATCGCGCCATCGCAAATTGCACCATCGCAGATCGCACCATCGCAGATCGCGCGAATATAATATCGCAGCGATCGCAACATCGCAGATCGCAGAAGTTTGATGTTTGCCAAATCTTGCCAGCTCATTTCTGTGATATGTGATCTTGCAATCGGTGTTATCGCAGATCGGTAAATCTTTAATTTTTTTCCTTATGAGTATTACTTTATTGCGATGCGATGTTATTCATAACACGAGGGTCTTGCGCATACTGATATTATAGAGAAATGGAGGCATTTCCTATCTTTTTTTGCAACGTGGTTTTAAAGATATTTCCCTCATCGTAGACTTAGGTTAACAATATTCAAAAGACTTTTCTAAGCTTACGATGGTAACCTTATTTTGAAGAAAGGAAACTCTTGCTTTTTTTTCCTTTAAAATTTAACTAAGGGTCCCCATTCATTTAGTATTTTGGACAACACTTAAATGAACAAAGGGGGGGTTGTTGCTGGCCACAACACACCCTCACCAGGCATATTTGCACTTCACTTGGACATGCACTTCTTTTCCCAGCTAGGCATTACACAATTCCAAGGCTCAAGATGAGAGATTGGACTATGGGACTACAAAATGCATAGAACTGGCTGGCCCGACTATGCATTGCACAGTCCCAAGGCTCATTCGTGCCATCTTAGCCACTGAGACTACACAATACACAATCTCTCCTTGGCACTACCTAGGATGAATTGCACATTGCACAGTCTTAAGCCTTAGGCTGCATCACTGGCTCCTAAGACTGCACAATGTGTAGTTCCCTCAGCAACATCCCTCCCTTGATCATGAGAATTGTGAAATCTCTCTCATCAGTCAGTGTGTTTGCTTCCTGATCTTTCTTTGAAAGTTGATTTGCAAAAGCTAATTTAATCTTGCCATGAATTCATTTTCCTCCTGTAGGTATCACAATTGTTGAGTACTTCTCTCCAGTAGTCATTGTCATCATGGAACCCAAGAGATATGCTTCAAAAGATACCACAAAAAGAATTTGAGGGCATGCCAGTAAACTTGCCAGTGTATTCAAACACTCAATTTTTTGCGGAAAAGGAATTAGATCTTACATGGAAAAAAGTGAATGAAGCTTTTTCAGCAAAGAGCTTTCAAGCAGATTTAGAGGACCGACAGGTATATATTAATGTCCAGCAATCATGGCTACACATTATCGGATGCAGATATCCAGCCTTCCCATGTGGAGATGTTATCAGCTAGATTGTTTCACATATTTATGTGAAGACTATGACTTTGAAAAATTCTAGTGGACAGAAGCTTACTACTTTTCTGGAAAGAGATTACTATCTTATGTAACATTTTATTGAGCAAGAAACACTCATGGATTCATACTTCTATGCAACCAACAGTTATGTGGGAACAAAGGACGTTACTAAAATTTGGGTGAAAGAGCCATCAAAGTTTCGACAGACACCCACAAACACATACAAGACAAAATCTCTCAGGAGGGCCTAACAGTTGTTGATCATCCGAGCTTGTAGAATCTATAGTCAACAATGCATGAATACCTTTCCTAAAGGGTGGGAAATCTTATTGAACTAGGTTGTGAATCAATGGAATTCGTTTAACTGTTCAGACATGTTGGCTTGACATTTAAGTATCCATGTAGCGAATTCCTGGAATCCTCCCAAGGGCAGGAGAGAAAGATTCCACATGTTTGTATATCTATTGGATGAAATATGTGCACATAATGCATTCCCTAGCATGAAATGGACTTGAAAACCTCAATATCATGCTATTCACATCCACAACAAATTGATCTCAAATTGTATCCACAAAGGAGTTATGGAGAATCTAAGTGGCCACTTCCTCATTCTACTATACAAGATGATCTGTGAGGAAGAACCACCTTGCATCTCATGTGAGGAAATGGAATAAATTTCAGAGATCATGGATTGGTTTGCCTCACCGAATGGCACCTTCCTTAGAGTGTTCAGTAGTCAGAAGTCACTACATCTTTTTGCAAGGTATGCCACCGACAAGCTTGTCATGTAAGAAGTTTAATATCATCTCTCCACAGGGTTTTCAATAGCTTTGCATAGGAAGAAGAAAGAACGTTGGCCAACTCTTCCAATAAAAATGGGATTGTATAAGATAAAGAACTTGAAATTCGTGGAGACTGAAGGAAAGGCAATAGAGTAGTTTGCATTCGGTACTCTAGACTTTAATCAATACAATACCAATGGTATTTGCAAAGACCATTGTGCAAGAAGTCACTTCCAGTGGCTCAGCGGCACATTTCACTAGCTGAAGGAGGATCCATGAAATAATTTTTATAATGCCTCCAAGTCTCATGAGCCTGACAGTTTTGTAGGAACTTCACAGTTGACTTCGCATAAGGAAGCTACTCCAGAAGTAGTGCTAGCAAAAAGGAGAAACACCACATAGGATAAGGGAAAGAGAAACATTTCTTATAGTCTAGGGGGAGAGCGAATCCATAAGATGAAAGTGGATCTAGCTAATACAAAAGCATCTTTAGTAGCAGAGGCAAAGAGGAAACAGAGGATGCAGAGAGCAGAATGGAGGAAGAGGGAAGAGAAGAGGAGATTAGAGGAAGAAAATCATAAGAAATATAAAAAAAAAAGAGAAGCAGAACCAAGAAGAAGAAGATAGGTGAAGCACAATAGCGTAATCAACAGCATAGAAACAAGTTGAAGAGAAAGAACAGAATTGAAAACCAGCAGAGGAGGAGAGAGAGCAGATGCAAGTTCAGGAGCTTTCTCAACATATTGAAGAGTTGGTATTGATCAATGAAATGGAGGTGGAACAAGAGTTGCATAATCAAAATTTTGACCTGATGTTTGGCACACAACGGGTCATTATCTAGTCACCACCACCTCTAGCAACATAGTTAACTCTAGGAAAGGAGGGGGAATTTTTTCCTCTTGGTGATGATCCGGTTATGGAAATGTACAATCTATCGTATGATGTACTTTAGAAAAATATTGTACAAGCGCTTAAGAATAATTTTCACAATGACCTCACATATTCAACATTTATTAGATAAAGGGTGATCATGGCGGACACCAACAAGAGTCCCAATGCCATTTTTGCAACCAACTTGGCCTTCACAGGTGCAATAAATTCAAACATTGTATAGTTGATGGTCAAGAATAACAATTGGAAAAGAACTTGCAAGTTGCCATGCAAGAGGTTGAAAAACTCAAGGCAGCATCTCAGAACACAGCTTCTGCATAGGTCCATCTAGAGGAAATGAATGTAGCGATACTTGGTGAAGTATCAAGACTTGGACAAACCATGTAGAACCTCTATGAGGAGCTTGTTAATATGCATAAGGTCTTTCTCCACTTGCATGGATTGCAGTAGAAGTGTAAAGACTTTATCAAAACTCTTAGGAATGTGCAAGATGCAATCACTTTCATGCATCAATTTTCAATGTGATACAAAGGGGCATGACATGACTTAGGTAAGAAAATGAAGAAAGATGCAGATAGATAAAGCAAGAGTTTGGATGTTGATCCAGAACAATAAACAACTAGCCTCTTTCATTGGTAACATTCAGGCATCGTACGCACATTTATACAATGGTCTTTATTTCTCGGTGAAGTCCCATAGGATCCCATCAATTGGGTCACTCACTAAAGCCAATCCTAGGAACCAGGTCAAGAAGAAGATAGAAGAATACTTGGAGCATCTTAGATAGATGGCCACTAAGGAAGATTTGGAGGTCAATAGGAAGAATATGAAAAACTACATTGGTGGCCATGTCCATGTTAGAACAATGTTTCTCATGCTCTAGAATTAAGTTGAAACATGTTCCAAATCATTGTACCCAGATTCCATGGAGGCTAGAGACTGCTTCCATCCAGGCACCATCGCATAGTTTGGGGATGCCATTGTACAGTACCAAGATTGGCACTAATATGTGACAGAGATTAATTTTTTTAATTGTGGTCAAATTCCAATTTGGAAAATGCATATGATGAATATAATGATGAAAATAGATTCCTCTTTTCGAGAGGACCAAAATCGACCTAAATATTACCCAATTTGGTCAAGCAGATGTTGATTTTTGAATTATTTTATTCATACATATATTATGGAATCGATCGGCCCTAACCACATGGATAATTGCTTAGGTTGACCTTAACCCAAAATGGATGCTAATGAAATCCTATAAATAGAATATACCTCAAGCTCATTTGGACACATTCGATCAGCCTATCTTCTCTTCTCTTATTGTCTTGGTTCGCACAGGTTCGATGGAAGAAGTTCGCGTAAGGGTCTCAAATCATAGGTGTAAGGTTCACTCTAACTTAACGTTTTCTGATCCCTAGACGCTGGCACAGAATTAGGAATTTTAGTCCCTGGACATTGGCACATAGGCTTGTGGGAGTGTCCAAGGAGCCTTTGTATGCTAGCATAGTGAGTTATGGGAGCGTCTAGGGCTTGAGAGTTAGATCAAGCTTTATTAGTCCCCAGGCACTCACACAGAGTGGTCCTGAGAGCATTTGGGATACCATAGACACTTGCACAACAGTCTTATGAGAGAATCCATGGATTGAAGTAGGTTTAGGTATGTTTGACCCCAGATGCCCTCACCCAGTTCTCCTGGGAGTGTCTAGGTCTACTCTGATGTTGTCATCATGTTATGCAGTGAGCATCCAAATCTGCTATGGACACTCACATAGCTCCTCCTCCCTGTGTCCAGGACTCACGGATGAGATTTCCATATTTCAAATATTCCACTAGGTGATAGCACTGTTCAACAGTATCCAAGAGTTGATTACAGTCAGTGACAACACAATTCAGCCATCAAAAGTAGGGTTGTGTCTTCAAGCATGATTAGATCTCTTTCATGGCTATCATAATTGTTTTGTTTCTTAGATAAAATTATGGATCATTGTACTCTCTTTTTCTGAATCTTTTGATGATGATCTAAGAAGAAGAATATTTGCAAGGGTTTTCCCCATAGTGGGGTTTTCCCTTGAACCAATCCTGGTGTCTCTATGTGTGTGCATGCTTTTCTTCCATTGTTCCTTTATGTGAAAGAATAACTTCGGCGTAATTCAACTATTGTTCCTTTATGTTCTGCTACATTGATGATAATGATTTTGTTCTTTCTATGTAATTTCATATGCTAATGGATAATGGTGTATATATGAATAATGTAATGATTATATGGGGTGAACTTAATGTATTAATGATGAATTGCAATTATCAAAGAAAAAAACAATGTATCCCTATGAAAAATTAACATGGTATCAGAGTTGGGCTGAAAAAAAGCCATGGAGATCACCCCGAGAATGACAACTTTGATGGATGCAAGAAGAGGATGGTGGAGACCTAAAAGAATTCTAGGGTTTGAATAAAACCCTAGGAAACTTGATTATTAGGGTTTAATAGATTCTATGAGGTTAAGGTTGGAGACAAAACCCTATTTTATGAAAACTATATGAGATATGGAACTGAGCTGATCAATGTGAAGATGCTCAAGCACTTACGGGAGATTTGATGAAGTACTAGATGGAATAATCCCTAGCATACCTAGTTGGATACTAGAAGGCAACACTGGCATATTGACCATGGACATTGATGGCTCTTGAATATTGGTTCAAGAGGGAAAGGATCACCTCTCATTGAAGATAAGTATTTCTTGACTTATGATGATTCGTACTTGTTAGGCTTACGAATCTGATGGTTATGTTTATTAATTTTAGTTCTTGCATATGTATTTGAGTATATGGATGTTTCTAACCTAGATGTGATGAGTATATTATTCTTGAGGATAATTTTTAGATGTAGATATGGAAAGAGATAAAGAGGTACTTGATGAAAAGTTGAGAAAGTGCTTCAAGCGGCCTATGTCTAATGAGAAGGTGCACAGGTATTTGAATACCACAAGGTATGCATGGTATGTTGTGTTTCAACTATTGGCTTGGTAATCCCTGAGGTATGATGAGAATATCTTTAATGGATCATACATGCATATGAAAGTGACTTATGTTTCCTACGATGAAAAGATGCACCTGGTGGTGAAAATTTTGATCTTCTTACATTGGTACACATGATGTTTGGCTAAAATCTATCTGTTGGATATCTTGATCCTATAAAGAAGTCTAGCACCTTGACTCTAGTAAATGATACTCTTGATACTTCATGATGGATTTCATATAGAAGGACAGATCTTTGAATCCTATACTTGAGTTTGTTGATAATGCTTGTGATAAGCATGATGAAAGCATATGGAAAGAGAGGTTGAAACTCTTGTTTTTTTGGTAAAGTTTTATTGAATGACCTAAATTTATCTTATTGGTCATGAAGAGCATGGTTACCTTGATGTGAGAAGTATAAGTGTAAGATTGATAAGTAGATATCTTACTAATTATGGTCATGTCTTGACGGCATATGGTTAAACTGAATGTCCTAACTTGATGAAGTGACTTGATAGAAAGTGCTATTGTGTTCATAATCTTTGAGATATGATGCTGCTACTTTGAGTCTAACCTTTGATGAAAGATTGATGTCATGATGCTAATAGCCATGATAGATATATGTTCTAACATATCTCTTATTGCTTGACTCTAGTAGAGGCAGGCTGATGAAATGAATGAAGATGAATGAAGTAGATCCCCAGTCAGAGGGAGAATCTCTTCTTAAGACTCTTACTCATATTACTATTTTCATTATGTGCTAGTGAAGTATGATTTATGTGCATCTGATAGTATTTATCAACAACATAATCTAAGATCTGAAGCCCATACATAAATTAGGGTTTCTATTCCAGACACAGTCACAAATCAGGGAGATCTCGTCCCTAGACACACACATTCTAAGGCCCATAGAGCATCCAGGAAGCTAAAGAAGATATCATGCTAACCTTAAGGGAGATTTTAGAGGTTTGAATATAGTTTACCATCATCTGAATCCTTCTAAAGCTAACTGAACTCTAAATCAAGATGTTTCTGACATATTCTACCACTGTAATTTGATTTCCGAATTTGTTGGCTTAAATTGTTGATCACATAAAAATGAAGTATTGTGCATGAAATCGAATGGTGAGAAATGTGTTGCAGATAACAAGATCTATAAGAAAAAAAATATTGAATGTTTTCCATAACATGAACATGCAGACTAAAATTATGGTTGCAGGTGACTGAGACATACATACATATACATATACATATACATATACATACATACATACATACATACATACATACATACATATATATATACATACATACATATATATATATATATATATATATATATATATATATATATATATATATATATATATATATATATATATCCATATATATGTCACTATGTTTTTGCTACAAGAGGTTGGCATGATTTGGCTGATTGACATAGATGAAAAATGTTTTGTCATTATGCTTGAAAATAACTTTGAATTGATGATTGAGATATGATTTGACTATAGATCTCTCTATGATAGCTAATTTGGACTTGACCTAATGTCTAATGATCTGATTTGAAGATTGTTGATTTGCCCTGATGTTTATGCTATGTGGGCATAATGACTTATGTGGGTATTCGGAAAAATGATTTTGTATTTGCCTCCTCGTTTTGAGAATAATGGTTGAGGTATTGATATTTTTTATTCAACCTGAAAATGGAACCTACATGACTCATCCTTGGTGTATGCATTTGCACCTAGTGATAGAAATTTCTTGCATTATGATTATGAGAATGACTTGATAAAGTTCAAATTGATAATGCATGGTTGATGAAAACTTGTTGGCGTGATAATAAATTAATTCAAGATTTCGTATGAGCACCACATGTCTCTTGGTTGAAAGAATTGATACTTTAATAATGATGACTTTGATAATGGTTATGATCTAGCTTCTAAACTATGATAAGATAACTTTGTTGATGTGATTTATGTAAGGTTGATTATGTTAGCTTAGCAAGACGTTATGCTTGGAGAATTTCATGAAGTAAGCTCTCTAATATAGATATGTCTATATTTGACAGTTATCTGATGAAGTCAGGATGATGAGTTCCAAGGTATGGCTTTGATATTGGTTATGGTTTTGGTTTCATATATTGATGATCTATTCTTCATAGGTGATGAGCCTCCGACAATGTAAATCAAAGGGAGATAACTTCTTAGGATCGAAATGATGTATCATGGCATGTTGAATTGATTTCTGGAATTTGGGAAAGAAATTCCATATTGAAAAACTATTGGAAAATGTTTTTGAATAATGAAAATGCAAATCCTTAGATACTCTTATTTCAAGTTCAAGATGTTGTTGAACTTGACATGGCACCCAACAGTTGATTGAAGCATTGATGTTCCATTTGAACATCCATCTATATATGTATGATGTGCATAGAACCTGAATAAATCCATGATTGAGTCGATTCACTCACATAGAGTTGACACTGAGCATCTTTTGAAATATCTGCATGAGATATTCTATTTTTCAGGTTGAGATGTTTCTCCTATAATATTTGACTGCATGGATGTATTGCTGATATTTGAGATTATTGTTGATAAGCACATTTGGATGCTGCTTTAGTATGAGATCTGCCATGATATCTTGGACGAAAGGTCCATAGTAGGATTGAGAATGAGTATGATGTTTCTAGCATGGCTAGCTATGAGGCAAGATGAAGAATCCCCTTAGAGAGCTGTCTGAGCATGATTTGCATATGATATGGGTACATTGTGAGACGATTAGCATAAAGTCCAATATTTATCGTTGGGACCAAGATATTGTCATATATTGAGACAGTATAGTTGTTTGAAACAAGTTTAGGCTTGTGGTTGGAATCTCCTTGAGAGGGAGGATGATTATGGTATCCTTTTGTGATTTATATGATTTTTTTGTCTTACATGATATTTGATTTGATGTTCTGTGTGAACACGAAACAACATTTATTGAGACAAGCTGATGACGAGAACAACGCTAATTAAGAACATTGAGCCAACTTTCCTCCCTGTTTGAGCTCCCATGGTGAGGAATTGAGATGGAGGGATCCTGGGGTTGAGGGATCTCTGGAAAATAGGTTACTTCCCTATATTCTACCCATAGGTTTGAGGATGTTTCTCCCCTATCTTTACAGGGTCAGAGTATTTTTCTCCCCTGTTTGTTCTTTGCATAGTGTACCCCAGTTGGCATCATACCCACACGCAGGGCTTGTTGGGAATGTCGATCCTCGCTTTGCCAATGAGTTGAGAGTGTACTTGGGGATGCACAACCCAAATAAATTATGATATAATTGTTCTACCACATGACTACTGAAATTCATTATTGGGAAGATAGGTAGGCAATAGGATTGGTTGAGAGTTACTCCCCTTTTGAGATTTCGGGTTGAGGGTAAGCTCCCCGATGAGATTCCATGGTAGATGATTTTATACCCTGTATGATGAGTTATCCTAATGCTCAATATGGGGTTGTAGATGTATAGCTACCCCATGAGATTCTCGGTTGAGATGTGCTCCCCAATGTGGTTCTAGGTTGAGATGTGCTCCTTGATGATATGTTCTTTGATGACGATCGATGATGATATTCTAGGTAGAAGCTTGTTGGTAGAGATTCTAGCTAGCAAGCTGATGGATAGATGGTGGTATCTTGAGCTCCCCTCCGGTAACAAATTATTCTTCTTCTAGATCCGAGAATGTTCAACATATGAGCATGAACAATCAAGAGATAACCAGGAATAATAAAAGGATGGATTGAGATGTAAAATGATGATTTGTGATGATGAGACACTTGATATGGTCATGGAACAATGACAACATGACAAATATGATACTTGATGATACATGATGACATTTGAAGATTCCAGAATGACATATTGATTGATGGACAGATATTGGAAGGTGGAATTCTCCCTAGTTGGGAGGGAGTGTTAATTTTTTCAATTGCAGTCAAATTCCACTTTGGATAGCTCATGTTATGAATAAAATGACTACAATAGACTTCTCTTTTCGAGAGTACCAAAATTGACCCAAAGATCACCCAATTTTGTCAAGAAGAAGTTGAGTTTTGAATTATTTTATTCATACATATATTATGGAATTAGTCAGCCCTAACCACATGGGTAACTGCTTAGGTCAGCCTTCACCCAAAATAGACCCTCATGAAAGCCTATAAATAGAATATACCTCAATCTCATTTGGACACATTCGATCAAGTTATATTCTCTACTCTTATAGTCTTGGTTCGCACAAGTTCGATGGAAGGAGTTCGTGCAAGGGTCTGAAATCATAGGCGTAAGGTTCGCTCTGAATTAGGGTTTTCTTATCCTCAAACATTGGCATAGAACTAGGAATTTTAGTCCTTGGACGTTGGCACATAGGCTTATGGGAGCATCCAGGGAGCTTTGGATGTTGGCACAATGAGTTATGGGAGCGCCCAGAGCTTGAGAGTTAGATCGGGTTGTATTAGCCCCCGAAAATTCACACAGAGTGGTCCTCAAAGCATCCAAGATACCATAGATTCTTGCACAATAGTATTATGAGATGTCTAGAGCTTGAAGCAGGTTTGGGTCTATTTAACCTCAAACTTCGTCATCTAGTTCTCCTCGGAGCGTCCAGATCTGTTCTGGACATTATCATCCAGTTATACAGAGAGCGTCCAGATCTTCTATAGACGCTCACACAACTCCTCCTCCCTATGTCTGGGACTCATGGATGATATTTCTGTATTCCAAATATTCTTCTCAATGACAATAGTGTTCAGTAGTTGATTACAGGTAGTGACAACACAGTTCAACCAGAATCAAGGTTTTGACTTCAAGCATGATTAGATTTTTTTCATGGATATCATAGTTGTTTTATTGATTAAATAAAGTTATGGACCATTGTACTCTCTTTTGCTGAATCACTTGCTGACGATCTAAGAAGAATAAGATTTGCAAGGGTTTTCCCCATAGTGGGTTTTTCCCTAGTCTCGGACCAATCCTGGTGTCTATATGTGTGTGCATGTTTTTCTTCCATTGTTCCTTTATGTTTTGTTGCATTGATGATGATGATGTTGTTATTTTTATATAATTGCATATGCTAATGGATAATGATGTAGATATTAATAATGTAAAGATGATATGGGGTGAACTTAATGTATTAATGATGAAATGCAATTATCAAAACAAAGAACAATGTAGCCCTATGAAAAAATAACACACATCAAGTGGAAGTTGTTAAGTTAGAGTTTCCCCAAACTCGAGCATGATAGTGTTTTGTCTTGTTAGTTTGTATAGTTTTCTCTACCCTATTTTGTCTTATGTGGCTACGAGTGTAAATTGTAATTTTCTTTCATAAATAATTTGTAAGTGGAATTCAAAGTGTCAATATTGGAATGTGAAGAGTCATGATGTAATGTAATGAGTCATTTTGAAAAGAAGTGTAAGAGTCATGACAGAAGTCCAAAAGTCACAAATGGGAGTTGAAGAGTCACCCCTCTTGTTATAAATATAACCTCATAACTCATGTAAAGGGATTTTTGGATCCAAGTTTTTGGTTAGTCTTCGGCTTAGAATCAGCGACTTGGGAGCTTGTGAGAGTGTTGGCTTCTCCGTAGCATAGAGGGAGTATATTTATTTGGAGGAGAAGGTGATGTTGACTTCACATTCCATTATTGGGGCTAGTGGTCCATCAATGGTATATGTATGAATGGAACTTTCACTTCATAAAAGCTCAGAGCCGACACGTTTTCATGCATATGTTGTAAATATAGTAGGACTATTCTTGTTATGTTTGCAATGTATGCTTATGCTTATTCTTATGAACTATTTCATTTGCATTGGTACAAATCTTGTTGAATGTGTGTTGATATATAATTCATCACTGTTAACTTGTGAACTATTTCTCATATCATCTTGCGATGTCATTTATGCTCGTGTGTTCCTTTCAAGCTACGTACTATTATAGGCTTGTAAGGGTCTCACTAATTTTCCCTTCCACGTGTTAGAACCTTCATGCATCGCACCTGAAATTCCACAGGGTCACACACTTGTTCTCACCAAATTCACCATACATCACTCTATGCATTGGTGTAGCCAAGGCATGTCATTAAAACCCATTGCATCGATAACTAGGTCATATTTTGGATGGGACTCCTACACCAAACGGTGTGAGGTCTAATTGGGACTTCATATCGAGGAGATCCCATGAATGTTGGTGGGTCTAGTGCCGTCAACATTTCTAGCACTAGAAGGAGGGACATATGACAAGCTAAGCCCAGGAAATATGTTTGAACTTTCCGCACTCATTAATGGATTCTCCCCAAATCACAACACTGGTATGTTTTTCTAGAACCGCAGATCTAAAAGTGTCAATGAGAATGATTGATGACTTGTCAAGTCTTAAATTCAATGGTGAGGGTGAAACAACCTTTTTCAAGCACACCGCTCATTTTCTCAATTTTTTCATGAAACACAATATTCACTGTGAGGATGTTACTTGTCGATTGTTTATTCTCATGTTCAAAGGGCGTGTAAGGGAATGGTGTTACACATTTCCTGTTGCCTCTATACACTCTTTTGATCATGTTTCCACAGAGTTTTATTGCACCTTTAATAGGTATGATTATAAATGTCCATTCCAACAAATTATGCGATTGTGAAAAGCACCTGATGAATCTCTTGATGATTTTCATGATCGTTTCATTCATTTTGTTTTGAATTTTCTAAAGATGATGTTTATTACACTTTATTGAAAGATAAGTTTGAATTTCTTGTTCACGTTTCAATGAATCCACATGAATATGAATCTTTTGGAAAGCCTCCCAACATACATCGGTACTAGAGCTTCTAAATTTGTGACGAATGAGGTTTCTATACCAAGTGACTCTCTGTCTCCTTCCAATAAAATAGCTCCATTTCCACAAGTTGATGTGGGAGAACTTGAGAATTCATCCACTGATTTACCACCATCTTCTCCACCCCACATACTCAGAACTCTAGTGCAAGTTAGGACTGTGAATCTGATGTTTGCAATGAAGTGTTTTCTCCTCATCCTCCATCCTTTGGTCCCTTTGGTCCTCCAGATTGTGAGTTGTTGTTTTCACCTATTTCAAATGGTTCTTTTGATGTTCATGAGGATCAAGTTCTGGATGGAGTTTGAGTTGAGCAGAAAACTTGTGATATCATTTACGATGACTATGTGTGGGAGTCCACATCTGAACATTAATCTATGATGAAATATTATTCTTTTCTTTCTACACCTCTCCCTCATTATCCAGACATTTTCCATGACTTTTTCATTCCTATTGAATCTTGCAAAGAATTACCTTCTAATGATATTATTACTTCCGATCACACTCAAAATATGTGGAATGTCGGTTTTTCATCCGAACACGGAGAGGAAAATTCTTCTCTTCTTTATTTCTCCAATTCATCATCTCATTATTCTCAATAAATAGAGAGTGAAATTTCTTATTTTCAATCTTCCCCTCTTTACAATTCATCAGACCATGAGGATGCCTTTGTTTCTAGTCTTGAACTTTCTAATCGTGGTTTTCGTTATCTTTTACCCATTTATCTGGTCACAGCTCTGATTTTTCCACTCTTGATTTTTCTAAGCCACCGATCTTTGATGATCTTCCTTCTGATGATTTGGAACTTCCGCAAGTTGTTGAGGCACATCATCCCAAGCTTATGGTTATATCAGGTTCCCACAATGTTAAGACTTGTTTCAATTCTAATCAGAATAACGATGTGTCTTTCAAGGCTCCTCATCACTCCTCTGCACACATTGAAAATAATCTCTCTCACAATTTTCCCATCTTCCATCTGTATTGCACAATCATATCACTCAGTCATTGGAGGAGTCATACCTGGCAAGCATCATTGCAAAGCACAAGTTTTATTCTTTCTTCATGTTCGCCTAGCTTCGAAGTTCGAAAGTTTGTTTTTCATTTCTTTGAGTTAGATTGTGTCTAAACACCATAATGCATCCGCAAAATTCTTTGCATGTGCTTTTCTTTCATACTTTTCTGTGTGCATTTTCAAACTTCTAACGTCATGGTGTGTATTGCCTTATCTTCTCTATATGTTGTTATTGTTGGATATATTTCTTGACATGAAGTCCCTTGACCTGATAGGCTAGCCAATGCGCTGGTCGTTACACTGTAAATTTCATTTTACGTATGTCTGGCCTATTCTTACTAGTCAAGGAGTAGGAGTATTTTGTCTAATTTCATTGTTTTTTTTTTTTTTTAATTTACTTATTGCTCTGCTCTTTCTTTCATTTATTTTCAGTCGTAGAATAGCTTCTACATAAGACCATGTTTAATTTCCAAAGAAAGCATGGTGAAGTTCAAGAGGAAGTTGCACTACTATCAACATTTTTTTATCTGTTTATTCCCTCTCTTGGAGTGAATTTTGCATTCTTTTAGTTGATGATACTCTGATGGAAAATATGTCCTTTTTCAGAGAAAATTGCGGTGGAATTGCATTGCTTAAACCTATAACTAGTTCCACATACTCTAATTAGTATTTTATAATTTTGGTTATTCCTTGTCATCTAAATCAAGTAGAATAAGGATGGGAGGAAAACATTACCAAGTTTGTCAGAGGTATATATAAATATCCTTCTCTGAAGGGACAACCTTTTCTTCTCTCAATAAGTCAGGATCCCTCTTCTATTTCATTAGATAAATAAGTGCCTATGCACAATTCTATGAACAAAATGAAAAAATGAAAAAAGTAAAATAAAGGCAAAAGAAGAGAAAGGCTTCCTATGCAGAGAGGTGAAGCAAGAAACTATGTCAAGGTATTGTCCAGACTCGCTGGCAGCGAAGCAATGTTTGTGTTCTTGAAGTGACTCTGTCAGGGTACTGTCCAGGTTTGATGGCAACGGAGCAACACCAAAGATGAAAACTAAGACTCTGACAATTATTTTCACTTGTGTATCTATATACTCCTCATCCCCAATTGAAACAACTTAGTTTGACTTGGCTTGGTTAAGTGTGTCACTAATGAAGAGAATGGTAGGGACTATATATTTAACACAAGCTAAGTGAATAAGCTACAGTAATCAACAAACTGAACAATACTTCCTGAAGATTTAGAACTATTTTTCATTTGACAAGACCCATACAGAGAGTTGGAGTTCTACCAGTGTGTCGCCAAGTGTTGTAGCTGCTACAACCACCTTCCAAAAATTTTCCTATGCTTTGATTTTGGAGCTCCCTTCTATTTACAAGAGCTTAGCTTGTACAATCATCAAGCATTTATTATTTTATCAATACTTATCCTTTTATTATGTTCTTGTGTTTTCATGTTTTCATACTTATCTAATCTTTTTGAGTCACAAGCTAACCTTATAATTTGACCTTGTAACAATCCTAGGCTTTCCTCTAGAAACTACACAATCTTGGAAGGCAAGCTAGCCTTGATGATGGAACATAAGCAATCCATCATGAAATTTCATCCTTGAGATTATAATTTCACATTCGTGGATGGCAACCCAATATTAATCTTATAAACTGCACAATCCATCCCTTGTGCTCAGAAACTGCGCAATGCACTTAGCTAGGAAGTTTCCCAATTCCCCAGAATTGCGCAATCTTCCTTTACAGTGTGCATCACAAGTTTCAAAAAAAAGAAAAAATCACAAAGAGAAAAGTAATCCCTAGAAAATAGGGATTCATCATTAGTTTCTAGAAGGTGTCACAATCGCTATTTTTAGAAATTTCTTCCAAGTGTCACTTTTTCCTTGATTTTAGGCAAGTGCATCATAAACCCCTAATCCACCCAAATCTATTTAATTGATGCCTCTATAGCTCATTTATACATTCAATATTGGATCTATAACATTCCAAAGGAGATCAAGGAGCCTTCGATGGAGTTTGCGTCGCTTTTCCGGGTGAGTTTTACTTTTGTCGTTTTTTGTCGCTTTTTTTGTTGTTTCACTTTTGTGAGTGTTGTTTTGCTTGTTTCTCTTCATGGTTGCTGGAATTTTAACTCATATTAGCTTGTAGAGGTGCTGATTCAATTTTTCATTTTCCTTTCATAAGTGTCGCATCAGTTTTCTTGTTTTGGACGCTAGTGATCGTCGTTTCGGTGACTCTCCTTGCATATTTGTTTTTCCTTCTGTTTGTTGAGTTTTTGCACTTGATTCGCATTGATCTATCTATACTTAGTTAGATATGCACTTTAACTTGAATTATAACTTAGATCTTCTTATTTCCTACACCCTCACTGTGCAAATCTACACTTCACTTGGCCATGCCCTGCCTTGCCCAGTTATGCATTGTGCAAGTCCAAGGCTCAAGCTGAGAGCTTGGCCTATGAGACTAAGAAATGTGCAGTACATGCTGGACCAATTGTGCATTGTGTAATCCCAGGGCTCAGTCATTCCACAATGCAAAGTCTCTCCTTGTCATTACCCAGGCTAAATTGTGCATTGCATAGTCTCAAGCCTCAGGCTGCATCACTGGTGTTATCACCAAAAAATTAATCATCTAGCCTAGTTTACAAGATGGATCAAGTACACCATGTAAAGCCAATTAATAAACCACATTTGTTAAGTAATTTATAATTAAACCCATGAAGAATTATTAAATAGATCACTATTTATTTAATATCTTCTAGGAATAATTAATTATACCATTGTTTAATTAATATTCCTTGTCATATTTGACCCAATTACGAAAAATAAACAGTTAAATTATTAATTATCTTATTTTTCTCTAGGAATAATTAATTAATTATTATTCCTTGTCAAGTTTGACTAAATCCCTCAGGAATAATTAAATAAATCATTATTTGTTTATTATTCCTTAACCATATTTCTTGAGATGATAAGTAAATCATTTATTTATTTATTATTTCTAATAAATGTTTAAATAATATTTCCCTCCTAATAAAATATAATAAAATATTTCAAGTGGCTATTCCTAAAATGGGGTTAATAATATTTTATTATTGCTCATTATTTGAGGATAACTCAATATTTTGTTATAAATAGAAGGGTTTTTCCATTCATTATTCACTTTTTATTATTTTCATTGTTGCACTCACTGTTGTAACTCTGACTATTATCACTGTCACACACCATTTTTCTACCATTTTGGTTCCCATTGAGCTCAAACATTTTATTTTTTGTGTTTACACATTATACAGGAGAGAGATTATACACAAGCTGAAGACGCTTGAGGATAGTCAAGAACCCATCCCATAGAAGGGGACTGGTAACATTTATTTGTTCCCTTCACAGGGGTTATAATAAAATATATTCTTTGTATATCTGGTTTCCATTGGATTATTGGAGTTATTATGATTGTTTCATTTTGTTGTTTAACTATAATTGTGACACAGAGAGGGACTTTGGCAGGTTTTGTTTCTATCAATTGCTTCAGATCTACAATGTTTAGCAACCATTTATATTGTTGATACTTCTAGTCATCCACATTCTTAAGTTTTTTATTTTCGTACACCTTTGAGGAGAAAAAACTATTACAAAATTGGTGACTCCGTTGGCTTTTTACTTCAAATCCAGAAACCAGGGTGACCGTTAGTTTTCAGCTTAGGATTTCTTATTTTTTCAGTCTCTTAATGTTGTTTACTAGCTTTTTAACCCTATATCTATCAAATTTCTAACTTCCAAAATTTTTCTGGTCTTTTCCGTAGGTCACAGGGTCCAACCGCGATAGAGACAACAAATTTTTCTGAGACTTGCTACCCGAGAATAAACGAGCAGAAATCAGACTTTTCTTCCCAAAAAGTGTGATATGGAGGTCCAGAGCACACCTTTCAGCCCAAAAAGTGTGATCCCCCTTGAAATCAGGTCAGTACCTGCGATTTTAGGGTTTCCGAGTTTTTACCAAATCTGTTTCTGGGTTTTTCTTAGAGTTGTTTGTTGGGTTGGTTGACCCCTGTCTCATCCCACTTAGGCCTTGATCTATTTTGATTTACTTGTCAAAGTGACGGCTTCTAGTATGCTTTCACCTTTGTAGGAGTATTGTAGCTGAGTAAGAAGTTTTAGTTTTGGCAGCACTTTCAGCCATATTTTCCATATCTATACCCTTATGTTTTAAATCATCAAAGATAGGTTGTTTCCATCCAAAGTTTCATTTTAAACCTTGTTTGGTCATTTGCCTCAAGGTCCCATCGGTTTCCCTAGGTTATTCACCCATCTCCCTATCTTTTTACAGAGATCTTCCTCTCTAGTTTTTTGTTGTTGTTGCACCACTTTCCAGTAGCCTAGTGTCATTTGATCCCAGTCACATTGGCACTTAGATATCTTGACCTTTTTTGTGTGTTTTTAGTTGATTTCACTACCAACCAGCATAGTGTTTGCAAACCCAGTTTGGGTGGGGTTTAGTTAATTGATTTGTTGTTCATTTTTTGTTTTTTCTAGTTCATTTTCATCAATCTTTTTTCTTTTTCAAACACGATTTGGGCTTAATTAATAAACACACTTTCACACACAAGAACACCTTAAGCGAATGGCGCTTGGTTTACACTGCCAAGCCAAGACTTAACATAATAAATTTATCTCCCCTCACAGAGACAAAGGCATATTTTTGATCTCCCTTCACTATTTCCATGTCACTTGTGTCTTACCACCATTGCGCTACCAAGGTGCTTGTCGTGGAGACTCTTAGGCCTTCATCCCCAGTTTCTACTTCAGCATATTACTATTCCTCGCAAGGTTCAAGTTCATAGTCCCCCGAGTCCCCATTCTTCTCCTGGTTCATCTGATTCCGATCCTCCTTCACCACATATCGTCACCATGTCTGGACCCACAGCTAGTGCAAGAACCCAACCTGGTCTTGGCTCCAGTTCTACTCTGGTGGTCACATCTAGTGAAACTGTCTCAGGAACCGTTCTGGCAGCCCCCATGATCCCTTTTATGGATGGGTTAAGTCTCCTGGATTTTATTCAGCTGATAAATGACCCTATACACCATGATTCTAGTTGGCCTGCTATTCCAACTAAGCTTCCCTCAAACATCCCAAAGTTTGAGGGTAGTTCAGGAGAGGACCCTACCAATCATGTCCACTCCTTCCACATGTGGTTTTCATCCAATTCCATTACCAATGGCTCCATTTTTCTTTGGCTATTCCAATGCACTCTCACTAGAGATGCTGCAAAATGGTATGTAGACCAACCTGCCACATCTCATTCCATTTTCATGACACTTGCTAAAGCGTTCCTTTCATATTTTTAGTTATCTCTCTGATACGACACTGGTATAGATATATTGACCTCATTTCGTCAGTCCTCCACCACTCACCTTTCCAATCATGTTCAAGAATGGCTTAGAAGAAGGAGCACATGTCATTCCCCACCATTCAAAGATTGTGTCTATCTTGATTGGTTTCTTAGGAACCTTTTATCACCCATTGGAAAAGATGTCACATCCCATCTTCCTTGGGCAGAGGAAGAAGCTCTCCAAACCGCTCTGAGATATGACTTGATTTATTCACAATCCAGTTATATCTATACCATCATTCCATACCTCCCCCATCCTAGAGGTGCTAATGCACTGGGGGCATCTCACACCATCAATGGTATCATTCGAACCCTTTCACATCCTTCACCATATACTCAGCAAAGTTATGGCTATCTGCAGGGGGGCACCACTTCCTCCAACACTTATGCCCCTCCTGCTAGCAACATGTTTTCAAGGCTAGCCAATGCTCAACTTGTCTACCAAACTGTTGCTCCTCCCTATGCATAGTAGAGCGCTCCATCCCCTCATGCCTTAGCATCGCAACCTCCCATGCATCCTCAGCCCCAGCAGCAACCGCCCCCTTAGGGTCAAGTTTTTGCATAGTAGAGTGCAACCAATCCCCAAAATTCGAAGAAAAAAAATAAGGGGAAAGGTAACAAGGGTAACGAGGGTAATCAAGGTAATCAACCTAGTGAGCCCCAAGGGAACCAGCCTAACACCAGTAACCAACAACAAGGCAATAATCCCAAGCAAAACAAGGATGTTCATACCAAAAAGCCTTGTACATGTTATGGTGTACATGGCCAATATACACATGAGTGTCCTCTCTTACTCCAGATGCGCCAAATGTGGGAAGCTCAAGCAGCTTCTAGAGGTCAACTGCCCATCCAGCAATCACCTCAGAATCTTGTGCATCTCAACCGGAAGTGCTTGCAAATCCTTTCCCTCAGCAAGGATTTGTTGCTTCTCAAACTCAACCAAGTCAAGCAGTCCATCCCCCCCATCTTCTAGTCCTAGTGACTACCAGATCCTTATGATGAATTCTGATGAGGTTAACCCTCCAATATCAACCTGCAAACTCGATCACGTCAATATGGCAAGCCATCGACTTCGTTCGCCACTGAGTCCAAAACCAAAAATATACTAAGCCTCTTGCGACACCAAATGGTCTACTACAGATCCCTCAACCTAAAGTTGAGGCAATTCCCAAGATCCCAAAGGCACCATTACGTCATAACGTGGCTTCTAACCGAGTTTCCCATACATATAGTATAGTAGATGACTTGGTGCAATCACCTGCTGCCATGTCGATGACAGAGGTACTCCAGTCATACTGATCTCAAGATAAAGCTCTACTAACTTCTTTGGGCATAGTAGATCCTTCTAACAATCGTTTGATTTTCTTCCCAATTGATACATCAAAATATTCCCCATTACCTTCATCTGTTGCTTTCCAAATACCAATTTCAGTCTGTAATGCCATCATCTCCTGATGCATTATTGACGAAGGTGCATCCACCTATGTGATGTCTGCTTCCATTTGGAAACAACTTAAGTCACTTGAGATCTCCCCATCCACCATCACTTTGAGTGCTTGGGACGAACACTCCTCCCAGCCTCTTGGCATGACACAATTGTCCTGTGACTCTTACGGGCAAGACTGTCCATGTAGACATCAAGGTTATTGATGCCCCTTTAGATTACAATATTCTCTTGGGTCATAGTTACACATATTCCATGTCATTCGTCACATTTGCGGTTTCCTGCGAGATGTGCTTCCCCCATGAAGGAAAGATCGTCACCATCGATCAATTGACATACTACGTGCTGGAATCTGTGAACTCCCCCAAGTCCATTATCTCGTCAATGTCAGATAATCAGTCTTCAACACCTCTCACCAGTTTTTCAACTAGAGTCTACAAATATTCCTCATTATTGGGTGCTTTCCCTAGTCCTCCCCCTCCCATCTCAAAAACTAACTCTTTGAGTATTTGCATGTTACAAGCATCATAGTCTACTCTCAAGAAGTATGGTACATCTAATCAACAACCAGCTCCTGAGCACCCTATTGTTACCCTCTCAGCCGAGCCATCCAGATCCACCACCTAGGACCTCCTTCATTTGTCTATTCTTCCCCTATGTTACCACCAGGAACTATTCCTCCAGGTCTCAACCATCTAGGAGGTGATCTGTCGGGACATTACCCTGCAAGCTAGATGCCTTTCTTGTTTCCACCTCTAGGAATCTTTTTTTTCCATTTGATGGCTTCGTTGGTCCTCCCTAACATGACTTTGGGGATCCCAGTATGGTACATTGATCCCCCTACAAGCACTCTTCCTTGTCATCTAAGACCTTATCATGCTTTGATCCCGGTTTAACTAGTCTTTATAGCCCCTGCCGCTACTCCAGTTCAATCACAACCTCAACAGGAACCCACTCCTATTGTGAAAGCATCCGGATAGAGGGGCAAAGCTAAAAGGAAAGAACCTAAGGAAAAGGCTCCCCAAGATCCTCCATCCCCCAAGGCCCCAAAGTCATCACCCTCATGTGCTTTGTGTAAAGTTATTGGGCACGCCAACAATAATTTTCCTAAAATCCCTCATCTCAAACCTTTGGTTCATGAATCATTCCCTGAGTCAAACATCCCTGAGGTCCATATTACCTTACCAGCTCTAGTCAATAAAATCATAACGTTATGCACAATTCACCATTATGCCTTGGGCAATCATCATGGTCAATATTCCCATTGTTTCCCTCATCTCAACAAATTTCGTAATTGCCTTGAGGCACTTTGCGAATACGAGACCACAGGTAGTGGGTCACCTACTTCTCCACCCATGGATTCTAGTACCACTAATAAGCCAGAATGGGGGGCTTTGCTCCCACCATCGTGATCCCTCCCCCCAATGTTGAGATGATAGAATCCAAGGGCCATATCCTTTACCTATCGTCATCCTTGAGTTCCTCGCAGGCAAACCTTTCTAAGGTTTTTATGCGTGCTTCTACTGAACCTATTTCGACAGAATCCTAGGTCTCAACATCTGTAGATCCTCCATCTACTCGTTCATCATCTAACATTCCAAATGATGCGTATGTGAATCTTCTCTCTCATTTTTATGCACCAGGTACTGTCTCCGCATCATCTAGTCAGTATTCCTCTCGTCTTCCCATATTTCATTTGTTGGGTGTGGAGCTTGATTATCTTCTGTATTCAAAGGTTTCAGCTAGATGTATACCCTAGGAAAACTGTACACCCCTCCATGCAGGGGGGTGCAGGGGGACTTGTCCCCATCGCGGGGGTCTAGGGGTGTAAATCCCCCCTGGTTGGGGGGTCCGGGGGCCAGTGGTCCCCCGACGGGGATGCAAGGGCACTACCCTCGAAGCTAAAAATAGATGTAAAATTTCCTTGTAAAAGTATAGTAATTGCTAGTCAATCTGGGTCGTTCATTAGGCGAATGATCTGACAGTAGAAGTTATGTTTAGTTTAGGGTTTTTTCCCTAGAAGGCAACCCCTCACTATATATGAGGGAATTGTATTGTGTCTATGTAGATCTGTATTGTGAGTAAGGAAGAGAGAGGAGATTGAGAGTGAAGAGGGTGTTACAATGGATCTTATGTAGGTTGTATCTCTTCAGTTTGCTATATAATATAAAAGGAAGGACTGGTTGTTTCTCTGGGGACGTAGCCCAAACTAGGTGAACCATGTATATCTGTGTCTCTCTTGTTTTATGCATTTTCTGTGTTTATATTTCTGCAATATTTTATGTGTTCTATTGCTCTGTAATATATAACTTTCTAACAACTAGTATCAGAGCCGAAGGTCTATTTGGCAGATAAAGTCGCAGGAGAGAAGGGTTCCTGGTTCGAGTGGGAGCAATGGTGGAAGATGGTAGGTTTAGGGTCGAAAAATTCAATGGCCAAAACTACCAGCTGTGGAAGATGCAGATGGAAGATTATCTGTATTAGAGAGATCTGTACCTACCATTGAGTGGAAAGACAAAGAAGCCAATGAGTATGACAGACACAAAATGGAATATTCTTGACAGAAAGGCACTTGGAACAATACGGTTGTGCCTAGCAGTGTCAGTAGCATTTAATATTTCAAAGGAAATGACAACACGGGGTTTAATGTTGGCCTTGGCCAAACTATATGAAAAACCGTCAGCCTCAAATAAGGTATTTCTTATGAAGCGTTTATTTAATATGAAGATGTCAGAAGGTGGATCTGTTGTAGATTATTTAAATGATTTTAATACAAATACAAGTCAGTTAAGTTCTATAGGGGTAAATTTTGATGATGAAGTTAGGGCTCTGTGAATTCTATGCTCATTGCCAAAAAGTTGGAATCATTTAGTTATGGCCATTAGTATCTCTATCTCTGGATCTAGTACTTTAAAGTTTGATGATGTTGTCGGTGCAATCCTTAGCGAGGAAATGCGACGAAAAAGCTCTGGTGAGACATTAGGTAACGCTTTGACTGCAGAGACTAGGGGAAGAAAAATGGAAAGAGGAAAGAGCCTAGGATATCGTAGTAAGTCAAGAAAAGGCAGATCCAAGGCCAGATCGGGGATAGTGTGCTGGAAATGTGGGAAGAAAGGACACCTAAAGAAAGACTGCAAGTCTCGGAAGGGAAAAGAAGGAGATGCGCAGCAAGAAACTAATCATGAAGTGAATGTAACAGGTGATGTGTTGCAATATGCTTTGATTCTTTCATTAGAAAATATTTTTGATGCTTGGGTGGTAGATTTAGAGACCTCATTCCATGCCACACCTGATAAGAAACATTTTCATGATTATGTTCAAGGAGATTTTGGACAAGTTTGATTGGGTGATGATAAACCCTATAAAATTGTTGGAATGGGTACAGTTTTCATAAAGTAGCAAAATGGAAATCAGTGGCTATTGAAGAAGGTAAGGCATGTTCCAGATCTAAAGAAAAATTTGATTTCAACAGGGCAGTTGGGAGGTGAAAGTTGTGTAAGTACTTTCACAGATAAAACCTGGAAGGTCACTAAAGGATCCCTGGTAATAGCGAAAGGAGAAAAGGTTGGTACATTGTATTTATGCAATGGCATTTCTAATTATGTTAATTATTTAACCTCTATAGGAGAAGATACTGCATTGTGGCATCATAGGCTCAGGCACATGAGTGAGAAAGGGATGAAGATTCTTCACTCAAGAAATTTGTTGCCAAGTTTGAAGCATGTTGATTTAAAATTCTATGAGAATTGTGTTTATGGAAAACAGAAGAGAGTCAGATTCCTTAGAGTTGGGAAAGAAAAGAAGAGTGAAAAATTAGAGCTTGTGCATACAGATGTATGGGGACCTACTCAGGTATCATTTCTTAGTGGCTCTTGTTATTATGTTACTTTTATTGATGATGCAACCAGAAAAACCTAGATTTATTGTATTCAAAATAAATCTGATGTATTTGATACTTTCAAGAAATGGAAAGCTTTGGTTGAAAATGAGACAGGGAAAAGGTTGAAGTGTCTCAGATAAGATAATGGAGGTGAATATTGCAACAAAGAGTTTGATAGGCATTGTTCAGAGAATGGAATTCGCAGAGAGAAGACAGTTCCAAGAACACCACAAGAAAATGGTGTGTCAGAAAGGATGAACAAGACAATCATGGAACGTGCAAGGTGCATGAGATTGCATGCAGGATTGCCTTTACAATTTTGGGTAGATGTTGTAGATACTGTTGTTTATCTAATAAACAGAGAGCCTTCAAGTTCCTTGGATGGTGGTATTCCAGAGGAGGCATGGACAGGTAAAAAGTTAAACTACTCATTTTTAAAGACTTTTGGTTGTGAAGCTTTTGTCCACATTAACAAAGAAAATAGAACAAAGCTTGAGGCAAAATCAAAGAAATGTACCTTTATTGGATATGGTGTTAATGATTTTGGTTATCCCTTATATGATTATGAAAATAACAATATCATTAGGAGCAGAGATATAATATTCAATAAAAATGTCTTGTATAAGAATCAGTTGCAGGAAAAGAAACTAGAAAAAGAAAACAGAGAATACACAGTGCTTGACGATATCACAAGAAAAGTGATGGTGCCTGAAAATCATAATGATCAACAGCCAGAACAACAACCACAACAGCAACAAGCAATTCAAACACCTGAAAGTGGTGTTATAATATCTACCAGGATAAGGAAACCCCCTGAACGATACTCTTCTTCATTATATTATGGATTGTTGACTGATTCTGGTGAACCCGAATGTTATGAAGAAGCAGTGCAGGTAGAAACTAGGAAGAAGTGGGAGCAAGCCATGAAAGAAGATATGGACTCCTTAGCACATAACCAGACTTGGGACATTGTTAGGTTGCCTGCAGGTAAAACAGCATTGCAGAATAAATGGTTTTACAAGTTGAAGGAAGAAGATGGAGGTAGAAAAAGGTATAAAGCTAGACTTGTGGTGAAAGGGTTTGCATAGAAAAAAGGTATTAATTTTGATGAAATATTTTCTCCTGTTGTTAAAATGACTTCAATCATAACTATTTTAAGTCTAGTAGTTGCTGAAGATTTACATCTTGAGCAGTTATATGTAAAGACAGCCTTTCTCCATGGGGATTTGGAGGAAGAGATATATATGTAGCAGTGGTATCTAAAATTTGACAGGTTTATGTCTGAACAAGGTTATACTAGGTGTCACTCTAATCATTTTGTTTATCTCAAAAGGCAAAATGATGGCAACTATATTATATTGTTATTGTATGTAGATGATATGCTTGTTGCAGGTTCTAACATGCAGGAAATAAATATTCTCAAAAGTAAATTGGCAAACTCATTTGCAATGAAGGATTTGGGTGTTGCAAAACAAATCCTTGGTATGAGAATAACTAGAGACAGGAAGAATCGCAAATTAACATTGTCTCAAAGTTAGTACATAGAAAAGGTGTTGAAAAGGTTTAATATACAGAATGCAAAACCAGTTAGTATACCTTTGGCTAGCCATTTCAAATTAAGTAAGGAGCCGTGTCCCAAGACTCAGGAAGAAATGGTTTATATGTCTAAAGTTCCATATGCATCAGCAGTTGGAAGCTTAATGTATGCAATGGTTTGCACAAGGCCTGATATTGCACATGTATTGGGAGTTGTAAGCAGGTACATGAACAATCCAGGAAAAGAACATTGGATGGCGGTGAAGTGGATTCTCAGGTATTTGAGAGGTGCCACAAATCAAGCATTATGCTTTGGTGGTTCAAACATTGCTCTACAGGGATATGTTGATGCAGATTTGGCAGGTGACAGAGACAAAAGGAGGAGCACAACAGGGTATGTGTTTACTGTAGGTGGAATAGCTGTCAGTTGGGTTTCAAAAATCCAAAGTGTTATTGTACTCTCAACAACAGAAGCAGAGTATGTTGTTGCTACATAGGCTAGTAAAGAAATGATTTGGTTACAAAGGTTTCTGGATGAACTGGGTAAGAAGCAAGAGTTGGGCAGGTTATACAGTGACATCCAGAGTGCCATACATCTTGCAAAGAACTCTGCATTTCATTCCAAGACTAAACATATACAACTCAAGTACCATTTCATACAGTCGGCATTGGAAGATGGACAGTTGAAGCTGGAAAAGATACACACTAGCCAAAATCCTGTAGATATGTTAACAAAAGTTGTAACCAGGAAGAAACTAAGAATCTGCTCAGTTTCAATTGGTTTTCAAGTATGATGAAGAAGATGAGAAACATCCAGGTTCAAAGTGGAGTCATTGTCTATCAAATGAAGTAGTGGTGGAGTTGCTATAATCAGTCTCCAAGTGGGAGATTGTTGGGTGTGGAGCCTGATTATCTTCTGTATTCAAAGGTTTCAACCAGATGTATACCCCAGGAAGACTGTACACCCCTCCATGTGGGGGGGTGTGGGGGGGACTTTTCCCCCCCGCGAGGGTCCGGGGGGGTAAATCCCCCCCAGCTGGGGGGTCTGGGGGCCAGCGATCCCCTGGTGGGGGTTCGGGGGCGCTACCCCCGAAGTTAAAAGTAGATGTCAAATTGCCTTGTAAAAGTCTAGTAATTTCTAGTCAATCTGGGTCATTCATTAGGTGAATGATCTAATGGTAGAAGTTATGTTTAGTTTAGGTTTTTTTTCCCTAGAAGGCAACCCCTCACTATATATGAGGGAATTGTATTGTGTCTATGTAGATCTGTATTCTGAGTAAGGAAGAGAGAGGAGATTAAGAGCGAAGAGGGTGTTACACTAGATCTGCTATAGGTTGTATCTCTTCATTTTGCTGGATAATATAAAAGGAAGGACTGGTTGTTTCTCTGTGACGTAGCCCAAACTGGGTGAACCACGTATAACTATGTCTCTCTTGTTTTATGCGTTTTCTGTGTTGATATTTCTGCAATATTTTATGTGTTCCATTTCTCTGTAATATATAATTTTCTAACACCATTCTGATAAGGACATCATGGAAGTTATGTCTACCCCTGATTACCCTTGCAGTTAGGCAAGGGGGCATATTTTTTGGAGGATTTTGAAGGCCATCTCCTTCCTAACAGTGTACTCTACCTCAAGAAATTTTTCTCATAACATATCACTGTGATTTCCGTATCTTTATTTTTGTCATGAAGATAGGTAGGTTGCATCATCTCATCTGTTGTCTTTTACACCTTTAAGATGGGTCCATCATCCACACCATATATCGGTCGTGCCCACAATGCGAGTCGCTTCTCCAGGGATATAGCCTCGACAACCTGGGCGATTTTTACCCCCTTTCATATGTTAGTCATTTCGAATGGCATGTGCAGTGCATCTTCCACCAATAACTAGGTCGAATATGATGCAGTGATAGGTTTGTTAGTTGATGCCCTCGCTCATCGCACCCTTCATCTTTGTGTTCATTTAGATTCCTTGCTACTTGTCATGCAACTGAATGGTGGGTATCATGTGCATAACCAAGTCCTATTTATAAAATAACTACGCGTTAAGTTGTTGGTACATGAATTTGAAACCATTACTTTCAATCATGTTCTTAGATCCCAAAATAACTATGTAGATATCATTGCAAATAACATTCTAGATTTGAATTTATCACGTGTATACTACAAAAGACAACTATTAAACAAAACACATGGCGAACCATCATCATCATATAAAAATACACAATCATATTATGTATCATATAAGTGTTTGGAGCCCACAACTCTAAATACATCCGACATCCCCATAGCATGTTCCAAAAAGCAAAACCAAAGGCACCCACATGTCCCAAAATCTAGTCATTGTCTGGCAGATCTCGCGCCAAAGGCTCTACTCCACATGCACGTAGATCACGTACTACCTGACCAGCCATCACCATGCACCGCATGATACCTAGCCACTCTGAGGGAAGGTCGGTGCACTCATTTTTGTATCGATCATCTAACTCATGCCATCCATGCTTAGAAACTCCAGTCAAGTGTACCTCACCCCTATGATGTACATCAGCAAGTAGTGCGCTATCCTCTGGACCCTTCTGTGACGATGATGTTCCTTGATCTGCAACCCCAAATGTTTCGGCTTGTCCTGCATATCCTACCGGTTTTACCAGTGTTATGATTGCATACCACATATTTTACACTCAATACCATATACATGTGACAAAACTATGAAGTGCACCATAAAAGTAGCAACTTAACACTTACCGTCTGGTCCTCATGCTCGCTTGGGTGGAATTGGTGAGTCAAGATCACCTTGATAGTTCATCCTACTATAAGGATAATCGTTAATCTAGAGGGGCATCTGATCCCAATGAGCAAAAAATTCAGGTCAAAACACCCGTCCGACTCCCCCTCCTCCTCCTCTCCGCAGTAGCTACCCCTAGCGATGCATCTTGGGCTCCTGTGGGCCCCCATCTCAGATCTGTACATGAGGACGGATGGTGGGTATCTTGTTAAAGAAGAATGCATACAACAATGTACTAAGAGCACAGTCACAGTTCACCTGCCTCCTGCACAGACTTAACTGTCGTTTCACTGATGAAAGCATCATCTGGACCCACCCATAGTAGGTCCCGGCCAAAACACTCTCAACCAGCATCATCTACCCTCCAGTGATGTGGTGGAACACCTGGCTACCCAAGACACATAACACAACTGCAACAACAACCTGTGTCTCTAGCTTGTCTAGATCACCAATTAAGATGGCCGTGCCCTTCACACGCACATCCCATGGACAATGGCACTCCACAAACTCTGTAATGTTCCTCCCACAAGGCAACACAGGATGTATGTCCCCCACCACTCCTAGGGCAAGGAGTCTAGTCAAGAAATAAATATCCTATAATGTGAGCTCAATCTTGTGCCCATGCACTACAAAGAACTCCTGGTCTGGATCCCAATAGCTCACAATTATCGATAGCAAGGTCTCACCTACCCTTATCTATGGGTTCTCTACCAACTTGAGAATCCCATAGCGAGCCAATGCCCCTCAAACCCCCTAATCTCTCTGAATCTTGGATCGAAGAGTATCCAAGTCTCTCTCACGCCACTTGATTTTTAGCTCTGCCATGCCTACAAAACACCACATGTCTTGTCAATTCAGAGAAGAAAACACTAGTCTACACTGATGAATCGACAGCCCCCACCAAGCCAGCAGACCACCCCTCTTTTCAGCCCCAAATCATAGTTTTCTGCCTAGAAAGAGCAAGCTTGCGGGTTTTCACCTGTTTCCTGCGAGTCAGATTGCACTTATAGGCCCAAAAAGTTCGATGCGACTATGAAGAGGAGAAGGGGTCTCCCGGGAGTTGCAGGGTGACAAAAATTAGGAAATAAACCACTAAAATTGAATAGATGAGTAAGGCCACCTACCTGAAAGTCGCAAATCCTAATTCCGATGGTCAGTTTGTCTGCTACGATCTCCACAAGATTTAAGGCATCTTCCTCCTATCCATATTCACCAAATCTCACTTAGCAAATGAATTCAAATTGGATGGAAAATGTCCTTTCATAGAAAAATCTATAATTTTCTTGTTACCCATTGCGACCAAACCGTAGCTTAGTTTGACAAACCATCAGCACCGTTGGAAAACTCTCATCGAGTATTATAATGGTTCTATCTTAGTTTTTGATGATTTAACAGTTCACGAGAAAGCCATTTTTCCAAGAAGGGTCACTTCGTTGCCTCTCAAAATCGAATTTCTTCATATGTGATGCTTGTACTTTGGGGACCACCTTCCCTTGGTGCTTTTCATCTCACATGTAAATTTTCATCATGAGCAACCATCATTTACCCATGCTTTCATGGTCCCCACTGGGCCTATTCTGTGTGGCAGCATCATCGAGTCACCCTTGTTCAGAGCATTTGTGATGAGTCACCTTTGCATCCATGGAGTCTATTTCGCGTCCTATTATATCATGTCACAATATTCCATCCGTATTTTCATATCGTTCATCATGTGTTTCCCATTTTGGCCTCCAATCATACTGTCCCCATCCCCTCCGAAGTTGATTCAGTCACTGCCAAGTCAACCATGCACTTTATGCTCTGACAAGGGTAGCCATTTGTTTGTCCCTCATTCCCACATTTTCCATAATCCCCGGTGTTAGTCCATCAGGCACATTACTATTTTCCCTCGTGCCTTAGTTGAGGATCCTCATTGCCTCACCTATCACAAGCCCTATTCTATCTACATCAGCTTATTTATTCCAAAATAATGGCCTAAAGGGTGGCGTATCTTAGTTCCAGCTCCCATTCTTATTTGGTGCCTCATATCAAGCAAAGGGACTCATCATTTCCCTTTCATGTTCGTGATTCATACACTTGATGCTCCAGTGATGCAACAAATTGTACCAGCAATTTCTAGGTGTATGTGAGATGTTTCAGCCCTCATGAGGGGGTGGCCCTTCAGGTAGCCCCCCACATGCCCGGATGCTTTAATATTATGCTATATCCTCAGATGCAGTTCTGAAGATTTGATGGTTTCGATTCCTACCGATTGCAATGTTCATAGCATGCACGTCTCCTTCAAATGATCCATTCACTTTTGCAGAGCCCTTCCCGATTCAACAAGGCTTCTTTTGTTATTCTACCCTCCCTCCCACCCATTTTTTTGAGGGAAGGACCATTATATCTCATGTACTTAGATATTATTGTATTCAGTCCTGGCTCATGTGTTTCCAGGTGCATTATGTATATGGGACACATTGTATTATTTTATGGCTCAATTATGCCAACGTGTCATGTACCATTCAGCATGTACTTCATTGCTCAGTTTTGTGTTTCCGGATGCATTATTATTCTTGTACTAAGTTATCTCAGTAGGTATAGGTATGCCTCCCCCACCTCACTGAGATCTGGTACCACAACATAAAAGGAGACTTGCATTGGTCTTGCCCCCTCTATCCCTATCCTCTTTCACTTCAGCTCTATTGGTCTCTCTCTCTCTCTCTCTTTGACTCCACTTAGTTGTCTAGAGATTTTTTCATTACACCGTATTTTGGTCATACATTTTTTTCCTAACACTCATACGTTGGGGGGAAATATGTTATCACCAAAAAATTGATCATCTAGCCTAATTTACTAGATGGATCGAAGTACACCATGATAGTAAAATTGCTTTCACTATGAGAAATTACTTAATAAACCACATTTGTTAAGTAATTTATAATTAAACCCATGAAGAATAATTAAATAAATCATTATTTATTTAATTATCTTCTAGGAATAATTAATTAAACCATTGTTTATTTAATATTCCTTGTCATATTTGATCCACTTATGAAAAATAAACAGATACATTATTAATTATCTTATTTTTCTCTAGGAATAATTAATTAGTCACTAATTAATTATTATTCCTTGTCAAGTTTGACTAAATCCCTCAGGAATAATTAAATAAATCATTATTTGTTTATTATTCCTTAACCATATTTCTTGAGATGATATATTAATCATTTATTTATTTATTATTTCTAAGTAAAAGTTTAAATACTTTTTCCCTCCTAATCAAATATAATAAAATATTCCAAGTGGTTATTCCTAGAATGGGGTTAATAATATTTTATTAATGCTCATTATTCGAGGATAACTCAATATTTTGTTATAAATAGAATGGTTTTTCCATTCTATTTAACATGGTAGAAATTGAACCAAGACATTTCAGGAAAGAGCTTCCAAGAAGATTTAGAGGACCGAAAAGTATACATTAATGTCCAGAAATCAGGGCTACAGAGGGTTGCATATATCTAACCTTCCCATGTACAAATGTTATCAGTTAGGTTGTTTCACATATTGATGTGAAGACTATGACTTTGAACAATGTCAGCAGATAGAAGCTTTCTAATTTTCTGGCAACAAATTACAGTCTTATGTGCCATTTTCCCGAGCCAAAAACACTCATGGATTTGTACTTCTATTCCACCAACAGCTATGTGGGCACGAAGGGTGTTGCTAAAATTTGGGTGAAAGAGCCATCAAAGTTTCGATAAACACCCACCAACAAATACAAGACAAAATATCTCAAGAGGGCCTATCTGTTGTTTATCATACTAGCTTGCAGAATCTACGATCAGCAAAGAAGGGAGACCTTTCTAAAGGGTGGGAAATATTATTGAACTAGGTTTCGAATGAGGGGAAGTTGTTCAATTGGTCAAACTTTTTGGCTCGATGATTAATTATCCATGTAGTGAACGCCTAGAATCCTCCCAAGGGTAGGAAAGAAAGATTCTACATGTCTACATATCTACTAGATGCAATATGTGCACATAATACATTCCCTAGCATGAATTGGACTTGGATACCTCGACATCCTTTCGTGCACATTCACTATAGATTTCTCTCAGATTATAACCACAGAGGAGTAATGGAGAAGCTAACAGAACACTTCCTCATTTTTCTATACAAGACTATCTTTGAGGAAGAACCACCTTGCATGTCACGTTGGGCAATAGAAGCAGTATCAGGATTGCAGATTGGTTTGCCTCATCGGATGGCACCTTCCTTAGATTT
Source organism: Pinus tabuliformis (assembly GCA_031772625.1). Classification (NCBI taxonomy): domain Eukaryota; kingdom Viridiplantae; phylum Streptophyta; class Pinopsida; order Pinales; family Pinaceae; genus Pinus; species Pinus tabuliformis. Next base: position 985,435,024 of record CM062812.1, on the reverse strand, counting down.
TTCGGTGGTCATAAGTCACCACATATTTTTCCAAGTTATGCCACTGACAAGCTTATCATGCAAGAAGTTTCATATCATCTCTCCGCAGTGTTGTTACCACCTTTGCATAGGAAGAAGAAAGAACCTTGGTCAACTCTTCCTATGCAAATTGGATTGTATGAGATTAAGAACCTAAAATTCATGGAGACCGAAGGAAAGAAGATAGAGAAGTTTACATTGAGTACTCTGTACTTTAATCTGTACGATTCCCATGGTATTTACAAATACCACTGGGTGAGGATTCACTTCCAGTGGCTCAATGAGACACTTCACTAGCCAGAGGAGGATCCATGGAAGAATTGTTATAATGCGTTCAAGTCCTACGAGCCGGTCAGTTTTACAGAAACTTCATAGGTGCCTATACAAAAGGAATTTACTTTGGAAGTAATGCCAACAGAAGGGAGAAACCCCACGTAGGATAATGGAAATAGAAATTTTTCTTATAGTCTAGGGGTAGAGAAAAGACGTAAGATGAAAGTGGATCCAGCTATTAAGAAAGTGGCTTTAGTAGCAGAGGAAAAGAGGAAACAAAGGATGTAGTGAGAAGAACGGAGGAAGAGGGAAGAGTAGAGGAGATTGGAGGAATAAAAACAGAAGCAAGAACAAGAAGAGAAACAGAAGTATGAAGAAGAAGAGAGGCAAAGCGCAATAGCAAAAGCAATAGCGCAGAAACAATTTGAAGAGAAAGAATAGAACCGACATCCAGCAGAGGAGGAGAGCGACAGTTGTAGGATCAGGAGCTTTCTCAACAGATTGAAGAGTTGATAGAGATCAATGACATCGAGGTGAAACATGAGTTTCATAATCAAGATGTTGAACTAGTTCCTGGCACACAACAGGTCATTATCTAGTCTTGACCACCTCCAACAGCAGAGTCAGCTCCAGGCGAGGAAGGGGAAGTTTTTCCTCTTGATGATGATCCGATTATGGACACATACAATTTGTCTTACGACGAAATTTAGAAGAACATTGTACAAGTGTGTAAGAATCATTTTTTGGATGACCTCACATTGCCTGCATTTTTTATAGAAAGGGTTATCGTGGTGGGAACCAGGAAGAATCTCAATGCCATTGTTGCAGCCAACTTGGCCTTTTCAGGTGCAGCAAAGTCAAACACTAAGTATTTGATGTCCGAGAATAAAAAATTGGCAAAGAACTTACATATTTTTAGGAAAAAGGTCGAACATCTCCGCACAACAACTCATAACGCAACTTTTGCACAGGTCCATCTAGAGGAAATGAAGGCAACGATACTTGGTGAAGTATTGACACTTGGAGAGACCATGTAGAACCTCTATGAGGACCTCATTACCATGCATAAGGTCATTTTCCACTTGCATGGCTTGCAGCAGAAGTGTAAAGACTTTGTTAAAAATATCAGGAATGTGCGAGCTACAATTGTTGTCATGCATGAATGGTCAATGTGATACAAAGGGATGCGACTTGACTTAGTTAAGAAAATGAAGCAACAAGCAGAGCTGGAGAAGGAAGGAGTTCGGATGCTAATCCTAAACAATAAACAATTTTCCTCATTCATTAGTAACATTCAGGCCTTGTATGCATGGTTATACAATGGTCTAGATTTCTTGGTGAAGTCCCACAGGATCCCATTGTTGGGTAGCAGAGGTCCCGCATAAAAATTTTGGGGTTGAGAGCCTCTAAGTAGGACAAAAATATTGTAAAACTTTGAAATATGTGGAGCACGAAATGTAAGCAGTCGAATCAAAGGGTTGTCCACCCAAGAAATAATATAGAATAATAGGAAGTAAGTCAGCCCGTGGACCATAGGAAGATATAAATAGAGCGAGGCTCTATGGGTAGAAAGTAGCTTTTGGGATGTAATCTTGGATCTGTTATGTAATGGATTTTTGAGAAGAAAATTATTGAAGCATCAGTAATTCTGAGTCGATGTTTTTGGGTAGTAGATAGAGGCTCTGCAGCTATGTGCGCAGAGGCCTAGAAGAGTCCGCAGCTATGTGCGCAGACCCCTGCAACTGAGTGTGTAGGACGGATCTGGATGTATTAGTGAAGAAAGTGAATAAAGATAAGTTGATTCTGAAATTCTATGTTAAATCTGAACTATCACGGATCTGGTTAATGCATGGTTAATATAATTGTTTGATCTATGCGCGTATGCTCATGTTATGAATATATGTGAATCTGTATCTATTCTAAGTGTGTGAACTGGTTAATTCTGTTAAATGTTTGCTTAAAGACCATAAAAAGTAGGTTGAATCTATAAACAGTGCATTAATAAGTGTCAAGGAGTATTATGGGACTAGATCTGTGTGAAGCAGAGTGAAATGAAGCCACGAAACGATGCACAAAACCTCCAGACCACATCAATACATCCAAGGGTGCAGAAACCTGGTTCCAGCACCCTCCCCTGCTACCTCAGGTGAGAACTTAGTCCGCGCTCCACAGGATGTTTCCAAAAGGGTTGGTAGCTGCGGGATTTGTTTGGCTAAATAATTCTTCTGAACCTGGGTCAGACCCATATAAGCCAACACCCATCAGTTGGATCACTCACTGAAGCCAAACCCAAGAACTAGGTTAGGCAGGAGATAGAAGAATACTTGAAGTAGCTTAGACAGATGGCCACTAAGGAAGATTTGGAGGTGAATAGGTAGAATATGAAAAACTACATTGGTGGCCCTGTCCAACTGAGAACAATGTTGTTCATTCTCTAGAAGGAATTTGAAATAGGTTCCAAATCATTGTACCTGGATTCCATCGAGGTTAGAGTCTGCTTCCATTCAGACACCATCACATAGTTTGTGGATGTCATCGCACAGTACCAATATTGTAACCAATGTGTGACCAAGAGACATCAAGTGGAATTTGTTGAGATATAGTTTTCCCAAACTCAAGCATGATAGTGTTTTGTATTGTTAGGTTGTCTAGTGTCTCTACCCTATTTTGTATTATGTGGGTATGAGTGTAAATTGTAATATTATTTTGTAAATAATTTGTAAGTGGAATTCCAAGTGTCAATATTGGAATGTGAACAATCATGATGTAATGTAATGAGTCATTTTGTAAAGAATTTGAAGATTCATGAGGGGAGTCCAAAAGTCACAAAGGGGAGTTGAAGATTCACACCCTGTTGTTATGAATATAACCTCATAACTCATGTAAAGGGTTTTTGGGAGCCAATCTTTTGGCTAGGCTCAAGCTTAGAATCAAGAACATGGGATTTTGTGAGAGCCTTGGCTTCTTCGTAGCATAGAGGGAGTATATTTCTTTGGAGGAGCAGGTGATGTTGACTTCATGTTCCACTATTGGGGCTAGTGGTTTGTCAATGGTATATGTATGAATGGAACTTTCACTTAATAAAAGCTCAGATCCGACACGTTTTCATGCATATGTTGTAAATATAGTAGGACTATTCTTGTTATGTTTGCAATGTATGTTATTTAACTTACACTTATGCTTATGAACTATTTCGTTTGAATTGGTACGAATCTTGTTAAATGTGTGTTGTTATTTAATTCATCATTGTTAACTTGTCAACTCTTTTTCATATTAGCTTGTGATTTCATTTATGCTCATGTGTTTCTTTCAATATTATTACTATTATAGGCTTCTAAAGGGATCACTCATTTTCCCTTTAGCATGTTAGAACCTTCATGCATCGCACTTGACTTTCTACAGGGTCAAACACTTGTTCTCGCCAAAGTCATCATACATCAGTATATGCGTTATTGCAGCCAAGGAATATCATTAAAACCCACTTCATTGACAATAGGGTTGTATTCCAAATGGGAATACTACATCAAATGGTGTGAGGTATAATCGGGACTTCATATTGGGGATATCCCTTGAATGTTTGTGGATCCAACATCATCAACAGCAGGGAAAATTTTAAGAACCCCCCCTAAATTTATATGTATAATAAATGGGCGAATCTCCATGGTATATAGGAAAAATGGAAGGCGATTTTATCAATAATATAATATGTATATATAATATTTTGGCAAATCTCTCACCAGGCATGGCGAAATATTTTACTCAATTATAAAATCTTGTAAGATCTTGGTATTACCATGGGTCAATACCATGGGTTATCATAAACCTGGAGCTTAAAAATTACTATTAGTAATTTATAAAAATTAATAAAATTAATAGTTGATTTTTATTTTATTTCTTATTTTAACCAAGCTAAAATGTTTAACATACATTAGATTACAACATCCATTTTTACTCTTGATCCACCCCGAGAGGGATCAAATATTTTTTCACTCTATGCTAGTTTGCATATCACGATATTTGACACCTCTCAGAGTAAAGATGGATCGCTGCTGGTTTAATTCCCCCATTTGAATAGGGTACATTCCAGGTGAATACCATGGGTTAATACCATGTGCCATTTTGGTGAATACCATGGGTCAATACCATGTGCCATTTTTATTTTTATTAATACTAATATTAGGGTTAATAATGTTTTTTTGCATGGTATTAATAACAATCTAGTCCATGGTATTTGTCCCATAGTATTTTGCCCATATGTTTCACCTAAACATAAGGTGACTTATGGAGTAAATATAAAAAAATATTTTATTTGTTTACCATACCTCTGGTTTATTTATATTTTTATTAATTTACCATACCTCTTTTACAAATATGGTATTTGGCCCATAGGATTCACTTAAATAAAACCTCTTTCTTGAGCCTTCATAAATAGAATGAGGGTTATGGACTAAATATAAAAAGAGGTTTTATTTATTTACCATACTTCTAGTTTATTTATATTTTTACTTATTTACCATACCTTTTGACTAAGTATAAAAAGACGTTTTATTTATTTACCATACCTCCACTTTACTTATAATTTTATTTGTTTACACCCTTGCATGTATATAAGGTGACTTATGGAGTAAATATAAAAAATGTTTTATTTATTTACCATACCTCTCATTTATTTATATTTTTATTAATTTACCATATCTCTTTTATAAATATGGTATTTCTTTTATAAATATGGTATTTGGCCCATAGGATTCACTTAAATAAAACCTATTCTTGAAAATGGGCGAATGGATTCACTTAAATAAAATCTATTCTTGAAAATGGGCGAATGGAAGGTCGTAACCCTCCCTTAAAATAAGGTGGGCTATTTGAGGTGATTTTTAAAAATGTACTATGATACAAAATATTCGTCCACTAAAAATTTAAAACCCCTTAATTTCGCCAAAGGGCGAACATTCGCCCCTAAAATTTTCTATGATCAACAGGTACTTAGATGTGTGACAATATATTGAGCATGGTACTCTTCCCTCTGATTTATCCACACAATAGAAGGAGGAAGCCAGATTAAATGATTTATCTTACTATTTGGTACATGGAGTACTTTTTAGAAAGCACAATAATAGAGTATTTCTCAAATTCTTAGAAGCACCAGATTCATAAAAGGTGTTGTGTGATCTTCACAATGGATCAGGTGGAGGACACTTCGTGGGTGACACTACAACGCACAAAGTCATGTAGACTAGTTTTTATTGGCCCACACTTTTCAAAGATGCTCACGCATATGCTCTCAAGTTTATAGTATATCAAAAATACACCGAACAAGAAAAGAAGTCAACCGCCTCGTTGCATCCTATCGTTGTGGAAAAACCATTTCAATGATGAGGCTTGGATATTATCGGTGAGATCTTCTTGCACTCATCAAAGTAGTACCACTACATTCTTACTGCCATAGATTACTTCACGCAGTGGACAGAAGTGGTTCCACTCAAGAAAGTGAATGATTAGGATGTCATCAAATTCTTCAAACAAAACATCATTACTAGGTTTGGCATTCCGACTTCACTTTTTTTTACAATGAAATGCATTTCTCACTATTAAAATTATATTATTTTTCATTGGAAAATGGAATCGAATTGAAGCATTCTACTAATTACTACCCATAGGGAAATGGTCTTGTTGAGTCTACCAATAATAACCTTATCTAAATTATGAAAAGGATTATTTTCTATGAACAGAGGAACTGGAACACTGCTTTGATGAACGCCCTATGGGCTGACCGAGTCACGTCTAAACCTTCTCTGAATACGTCTCCTTACTTCCTGGTGTATGGAAAAGACATCATCCTACCCCTAAGCATTATTTTCCTGCCCTTCAACTTCACAAGAATCTCAAGGTAACCCTTGTTTATTGGTTCAAAGTAGGATAAACACTCTTCTCAAGCTATAAGAAGAAAGAAATAAAGCTAAAGAAAAAAATTCTCTCCATCATATTTGTATCAAGAAATGGTTTGACAAGAAGTCTACAAAGAAAAATGAATTCAGTGTTGGTGACCTGGTCTTAAAGTGGGATAAATCCCACGAAAACAAAGGTAAGTATACTAAGTTCCAATCCTTGTGGATCGGACTATGTATCGTGCACAAGAAGTTTTACCATCACACATACCATATTCAATCTTTAGACGGGAAGATTGAATCTCTTCTTATTAATGGCCAAGATTTAAAATAGTATTTTCAATGATGGTCTAGGGTTGTGCCCTACTCTATGTACATAGTCTGTTCTTTTGTTGTTTGTTTTGTAGTATTGTCTTGTTGTTTCCTTTTGTTTATGTAAATATGTGTCATGTGTGAACATGCTCTTTGGGTTCACTGCATGTGGCTGAATTGAAAAGAGTCTTATGAGACTAAAAAATTTGCTTAACCTTTAGTCCTTCTTCTTCATTTTGGTTACACCTCTCAGTCAACGATGTTTTGACGGACAATATGATCCTTGCGTGAGGATAGCTTTGTGTTGAGCCATGATACCCATGTCTATTTTGGAAAACTTTTTTCGTCACTTAGTTCCTTATGTTTTGATGTTTTCCATGCTTTTCCAATCAAACAAAGAAGGATAAGGCGAAAATCTAAATGAAAAAAAAAAAAACAAAAATCAAAGGTCTTACATATGCTTCTTTGAAGGAAAAACCTCTTCTACTCTCAAAAACTCTAGATCCCTCTTCCGCCTGTGAAATGAATAAGTGCCTATGCATAGTCCTTTATATATAAAATACATAAATATAGGGAAAAAGAAGAGAAAGGTTTCCTATGCAGGGAGGTGAAGTAAGAAACTTTGTCTAGGTACTGTCCATGCTCACTCACAGAAAAGTAATTTTTGTTCCTATAGTGACTCTGTCAGGGTATTGTCCAGGTCTGCTGGCAAAGGAACAACAACAAAGATGAAAAACTATACTCTGAAAATCTAAATCTTGTGAACTATACTACCCTTTCCTTATTCGAAACATTGCAATATTTCTAGTATTATGTTTGCGTTCAACCAAGAAAGGACAAAGGGGACTATGTTTATTCACTGGGTAAGTGGGGAAACTAAAGTGATATGCATGATGAATCAACACTACTTAAAGAACTAGACCATGCACGATAGAATTAACCAAGGAAGAGAAGCTGGAATTCTACCAGTGTGTCGCCAAGTGTTATGTTGTCATTGCAAGTATGAAGAGCCATTACATGTGTATTCTCCAAGTGCTTTGTTCCCGTTTGTAATAAAATCAAAGTGTCATCTTTTAGCTAAGGTAAGTTTTGCACACCACACAAGTGTGGTTTTGGTGTGTTTCAAGGGATGATCTTTGTGTTAATGAGTTTTACTTATCATGTAAACATGTATCGCACTCATTTCCAAAGTTTCAAGCACTGTGGCACAAGTGTCGTCAAGATCGTCACAAAGGGTATCTTTGGTGTCGCACTTGGTGTCAGCCATCGCAAAGTTGTCACATTGAGGAAAGTATGGTATTCATGTGTCATGAGTGCTCCTCGTTGTGTCATCAAGTAGTCTAATTGTGTTTAGCCTCATCTCATTGATCCAACACTTAGTCAAAAACTGGAAAACTCCCTGACCAGGTAACTCAGCCTCATTCATCCCTCTTGTACTGAGCACTACATAGTCTCAGCCCTCAAGCAATAGCCTTATCTCTTGGCACTACATAATGTGTAGTATCTACCTCCCAGAACTATGCACGATGCAATCTTTGTGCTCAAGCCTAACCCCTAACCTCCAAAATTGTGCAATATTTCCCTCCAAACAACCTTGAACTACCCAATACATAGTATTATTCTTTAAGCCTCAGCGTTGACCTCCTGAACTATGCAATTGCGTAATCACTTGGCCTTGTTTCCTTCCAGAACTACGTAGTGGGAAAACTTAGTGCTCAAACCCTCAGCCTAGCTCCTTGAACCCCTCAACTATGCAATTTTCAAGCTCAGTCCAGCCTGAATTGTGCATTGTGCAATCTCAAGGCTCAGTCCTAACCCTTGACTTCCTGAGCTGCACAATTGTGTAGTCCCTGAGCCTCTCTCTCATCCTCCCACCCAATTTCAGCTCATCCTATAAATCATCATGTTACATCTTAGACTAGGGGTTCATCCAATTGATGTTGTATTGTCATGAGTGAATTGTAGTCACAGGTATTCTATCATGCTATGACATCATTATGATGAAGAATATGGAGAAGGAGGCCATGCTAAAAGACACCTCTGTACCTACAAGTATAAGATGATCGATCGATAGGAAGCAAAGGGACATCAGATTGTGACAACAACTTGAGATCCAGATAACACCAAAGACTCCTCATCTCTAAGCCATACAAAGGTGGAAGAAGAGATCGTGTTCTATCTTCAAGGAGACAAAAGCAAGCAACAAAAAAGAATGGCTTGACATTGCCATGTCATCAGTGTCATGTCATGAGTCATCATGTGCCACATCATTTGTGGATTATGTAAATTCTTATTTGAAAATGTATTTTAAAGTGGTATTCCAAAGGACATACAGAATGTAAAGATTCATGTAAGAGTTGAAAATTCATATGGAAGTCAAACAAGCATGAAGGTAGTCCAAGAGTCATGAGGGAGGTGAAGGATCACCCCACCCTCATTGTACAAGAAAAGGCTTTTCACCTTGGCTTCTCCCATAAGTCATTAGAGAGACAAAGTTAGTACTTTTGGGAAGAAGGTAGTGGCTCCAATGCTCCACTATTGGAGCAAGTGATGTTCATTGTATACATGCATCTTGGGAATTTTACTTATTATTTGAGGCCTAATGGCCAACACATTTTTCATGCATGGATTATGAATATTTTTAATATTGTTTTGTAAATGTTTATGATCATGTTTGCTTTCACATATACTAAAGTAGTTGAACTATTTCAGTTATTTTAGTGCTTATCATATTGAGACTGCGTTATAGTAGTTGTAATGATCGTCACATCTTTGTAGACTATTTTGTTGAATGTTATACGAATCTTTCTTGTTTATGTGTGTCTCTACTAGGGTGGTACTATTACCTCTCTCTTAGAGGCTCACTTCCTCTTCCTCCCGCAATAGAAGAAACTTGATGTAATTGGAACTGAACATTCACCAAGCACACTTGCTTTTCGAAGGAACATATGTGATTCTCTATCTTGCTGACTTCTAAAACCAAGGAAAATTTTTAAGCAAAAGACAACCGGGTCATATTTCAGATGGGGCTCCTACACAAAACAGTGTGAGATCTAGTTGGGACCACATATCAGGGAGACCCCTTTGAATGTTGGGAGGTCCAACACTTTCAACACAGTCGTATGCATGCTTCAGGAAAATTTCGATCACAACTATAGGCACATAGGATCATATGTGTGGTTGGAGGGTTTCAGCCACATGCACATAAATCTCTACATGAATTTGGAAGCTAGGGTTTTATTTTTATAGCTGACCATATATTTCATTAGTTGACCGCAAATAATGATAGTTGATCACAAGCTTTTAAATCAGGGTTTTGATTATTAGCATTATTGGGTTCATCTCATGGATGTTGTTTAGTTGATTTTGTTGGATAGGATTATAGTTGAAGATATGGATCATTGTACTCCCTTTTGTTGAATCATTCAATGACAATCTAATAGGAAGAAGAATTTGAAATGGTTTTTCCCTGTAGTGGTTTTTTCCCTGGTCTCTTACCAATCCTAGTGTCTCTATGTGTGAATGTTTTTATTCTATTTTTCCTTTATGTTCAATTGCATTGATGATTATATTGTTATTTCTATATAATTGCATATGTTAGTGAATAATGTTGTAAATTTTAATAATGATATGGTGTTTTGGGGTGGATTTATTATACAAATGAAGAAATACAATTATCTAAAGCAAAGAACAATATAGCCCTAAGAAAATTTAAAACAAATAGGGCCTCAACATAAGTAGTTATCTAAGTCAAAATGGGCATCACAAATGGTTAAAAAGTGAGGGGTAGTTGCAATGTAGAGTCTCTACATTCTCCCAAGTAGAAGACCCTAGGTTATTATTGTGCTCTTGGACCTTGACCTGATCCACCAAGCGATGTCTAAACTATCGATCCCTACAATCCAATATGTTTAACAGTTCAACCATTACGGTTCCCACACCCAAGACCTATAATTCCATCTAATCGAGTATGTAAGATTCTTATGAAACATAATGTTATAAAAAAGATAATGGAAAAAATCATGAGTTTTATGCAAGTGGGTTGGTAGTACAAGACGATAGGAAATTGGTCCAATTTTTTCTTTGATTCTAAAAGGTCCTATAAATCGATATGAAAACTTTGTCCCTTTCCCAAACCTAATGGTGATATTGTTGGGTTGGATAAGAATAAAAACTTGGTCTCCCACTTCATAACTTCAATCTATCCTATGTACATCAACATAACTATTATGTCTATCCTTTTCTTCCTTTAACCTTTGTCGGATATGTCTTACATGTTCCTCCATTTATTGGAACAATTCCAGCCCTACTATTACTTTGTCCTCCAAGCTTTCCCAACTTAATGGTGTCCTACATGGTGTTGGGTTGTGTTATATTCTTTCCACGACTAACTCACGTAGTTAACTGGGGGGTTAGAGGGGGGGCAGAGCCCCCCCTTCGCTGTGCTGATTGTGTAGAAGGGGGGGTCACAGGGGGTTTGAGGGGTGCAGGTAACCCCACTCTATGGGTTTCGGGGCAGCGCTGTTAAGAAATTTACTACATAACATAAATAATTACTGAGAGGAATAAATATAAAAATAACCAGCAACAACCATAAACACATAAACACAAATGTTTATCCGGGAAAACCCCAAATCCAGGGAAAAACCCAACCTAATAAGATCTTATTAGCATTGGCCAAAACTCTGGCAAATCCGACCAAGTGAACCTTCACCGCTCACCTCCAAGTCTTGCCTTACAATGAAGTCCTTCCAGCCTTTTATAAGCTCCATTACATATAATACCACATGCAGAATACTATGGGTGCACAATACCATGTGCCCCAAAACCATCGTTGTTTAACCTCGTCAACTTTGACTCTATCCTGAGTCAAGTTTACCTAACAATTCCCCCCTTAAACTTGACTTGGGGTTCCTTGACTAACTCTAGCCAAACCTGCTAAGTGAGATAATCCCACTTACTCTACCTCTTACCCCCCTCAAAGTTTTTACCCAGGGTATTGTTAACCCGACATCCCCCCTATCACCTAGGTCTAACCCAGACTTTACCGATGATCACCGAGGGGTACACATGCCTTACCAGGTCTTACAGTAGTATGCCCATTTACATGCAATAATTTTGACTTCATTAAATTTTTTTTGTTTATTGCTGCTGCGATTCTGATCCATCCTCTCTCAATTTGATTTGCTCAAAAACTTCTATCAAACTGCTCCAACTGCGAGCCCGACGAGAACCTCGTAGATTCCAACACTGATGGCCTCACGTAGCAGAAAATGAACAATTTTCAAAGCCGCATGAACAATTTTCTTTTGCTGACCTGCATGCAGCCCACGCCTACTCCATCTTTCAACACGACATAGAACACACAGGAAATATCCCTTATCGGCTCTGATACCAGTTGTTAAGAAATTTACTACATAACATAAATAATTACTGAGAGGAATAAATATAAAAATAACCAGTAACAACCATAAACACAAATGTTTATCCGGGAAAAACCCAAATCCGAGGAAAAACCCAACCTAATAAGATCTTATTAGCATTGGCCAAAACTCTGGCCAATCCGACAAAGTGAACCTTCACAGCTCACCTCCAGGTCTTGCCTTACAATGAAGTCCTTCCAGCCGTTTATAAGCTCCATTACATATAATACCACGGGCAGAATACTATGGGTGCACAATACCATGTGCCCCAAAACCATCGTTGTTTAACCTCGTCAACTTTGACACTATCCTGAGTCAAGTTTACCTAACAAGCGCCTTGGAAAATTTTGGTTTTGGACCCTATATTAGGTTAGGCGGACCTACCTATGGTTTTGTGCATGATTTTCGCATATGGTTTTGGATGCGATGGTTTTCGATCCATGGTTTTCGACGCAATGGTTTTCGGTCCATGGTATTGGATGTTTCAACATGTATAAATATGTATTATAACATTGAAAGGAACATAATGAAAAATCAAGCTGGTAGTCTCGATTTTGGGATCCAAGGGAAAATCTTTGTGTATATGTGTTTTATGTGTTATGCTCTCGCATTGTTTATTTTTGTGTTTTAGCATTCGTATGCAGGTAATTTCTGTACGGGGTTAAAACCTACATTTGGTATCAAAGCTATTTTGGCTTCAAGGGGACGCCTTTGCTGCTGAGGGGTTTCGCTCGGTCCTATGGTAGACCCTATTCAGTGGGAGATCTGCGAGATCGATTCTGGTGGCGAAAGAATATGGCGAGCAGTGGAAAGATAGATATCAAGAAATTTAATGGTCAGAGTTTTGAGTTGTGGAAACTCAAAATGGAGGATCTGTTGGTGGGTAAAGATCAGTGGATCACGGTAGATTCAGGTACTAAACCAGCGGGAGTGTCTTATGAAGAATGGAAGAGGTTGGATTGGAAGGAAAAGAGCACAATACGATTGTGTGTCTCATATTCAGTATTGCTGAATGTATCAGGGGAAGCTATGACGAAGGCTTTGTGGGACAAGTTAGGGACTTTGTACCAATCTAAGTCTCTGGTGAATAAATTGTTCCTATGGAAAAAGCTGTATAACTTGAGGATGAAAGATGGAGACTTGGTGACAGAGCATCTGAACGCATTTAATATTGTGGTAAGTTAGTTAGCATATGTTGGTATTAAAATTTCAAATGAAGAGAAGGGCATCAGTTTGTTGTGTTCTCTCCTTGATTCGTGGGATAGTCTGGTTATTGCAATAGGTAGCAATGCAACTAACTTTTAATTTGATGAAATAGTCCCATCCTTGTTGACGAAGGAGATGAGACGGAAAAATATGGAGAGCTAGAATGGTGATGCCTTGTCTGTACGAGGACGGTCCCAGAACAGAAACAAAAAAAAGTCATCGAGTGGGAGATCTAAATCTAGAGGGAGATCTAAATCTCCAGGAAAACATGTAAAGGTGGTGTGATGGAAATGCGGAAAGGAAGGGCACTACAAAAGGGACTATAAATATAAAGCTCCTGGTAAAGGAAAGGGATCTGATGATGCTCCTTATGCAGAGGCGAAAACCACCTCAGATGAAGGTGGGGATGTGTACTTGGCTTCTTCAAGTACATGTGTAGATCATGAGGCATGGTTGATTGACTTAGGTGCATCCTTTCACTTCACTCCCCATAGAGAGTGGTTCTACGAGTATGAGAAATATGATGTTGGTGATGTCTTCTTAGGGGATGATAGGACAGCTAGAATCATTGGTCATGGAAAAGTAAAGTTGAAGTTTCAAGGTGGAAGGGTTAGAACACTTTCGGGTGTTCTGCATATTCCTGCATTGTCCATAAATCTGATTTCTGTAAGCAAGTTAGATGATGCAGGTGTAAAAATAGTGTTCAAGAAGGATACCTTCAAGATGGTTTGGGGAGCACTAGTATTGATGTAGGGAGTTTGGATTGGAACTCTGTACAAGCTACAAGGTAGCACTATTTTTGATGGGTGCAACAGCTCTATGGTTCCTGAAAGTGGAGCTGAAAATCTAGTGGTCTCTGGAGAGAAGACCATGCTGTGGCATCAAAGGCTTGGACATATTGGAGAGAAGGGCCTTCGAATACTTAATGGTAAAGGTATGGTAGAAGGTATGAGTAATAGCTCTCTAGATTTTGATTTTTGTGAAAAATGTGTATATGGGAAGCAGAAACGGGTGAGTTTCCCCTCTGGTGGTAAGAGGGTGAAACAAATATTAGAGATTGTGCACAGTGATGTGTTTGAACCTGTGAAGGTTCCATCACTGGGTAATTCTGTGTACTATGTATCATTTATAGATGACTTCTCAAGGAATACATAGATATATTTCCTTAAGAAGAAATCTGAAGTCTTTGACAGGTTTAAAGAATTTAAGGCTCTGGTGGAAAACTAGATAGAGAAGAAGATAAAGGTGTTGAGGACAGATAACGGTGGAGAGTTTTGCAGTAAGGAATTTGAAGAATTCTGTAAGAAGTGTGGTATAGCATGGCAGAAGACTACTCCATATACACCTCAAAAAAATGGAGTTCCAAAAATAATGAAAAAGACGTTGATGGAAAGGGCAAGAAGCATGCTCAGTGGTGTCGGGTTAGGACATGAATTCTAGGTAGAGGCGGTGGAGACTGCATGTTACCTGGTCAACAAGTCACCTTCATCAGAATTGGAGGATAACACTCCACAAGAGGTATGGACTAGTAAGAAACCCTCTCTTTCACATCTGAGGGTATTTGGATGTCATGCATATGTACATGTTCCAAAGGAGAAAAGAAAAAAGTTGGAAAGTAAATCTGCATCTTTATTGGGTATAAGGATGGTTTAAAGGGTTATAAGCTTTCGAACCCAGTAACAAGGAAGGTTGTGTACAGCCAAGATGTGGTGTTCAGAGAGGTGAAAGATGTTATTAAACATGAAGTCCAACCAAAGGAACCTGAGAAGATATAGTTCGAGCTAAAGGAGGAAGAACTAGCCTCTACAGCAGAGAAGGCATCAAAAGATGAAGAGCCACAAACTTCGGGTGTGAGAAGATCAAGTTGAGAAAGAAGGCAGCCAGAAAGGTATAGTCCATCTGCTTTCTGTTCAATTTTTTCTCTATCTATTACTGATGATGATCCTAGAACTATGAAGGAAGCAGTAGATTCAGAAGATGGAAAATCGTGGAAAGAGGCCATGGTTGATGAAATGGCATCTTTGCACAAAAATGAGGCTTGGGATCTTGTGGAGTTTCCGGCTGGAAGGAAAGTCATTGGCAAAAAATGGGTGTTCAAGAAGAAGACAAATATAGAAGGAAAGGTGAAGAAATACAAAGCTTGGTTGGTAGCAAAGGTTATTCCCAGATGCCGGGAATTGATTTTGGTGATATTTTTTCTCCTGTTGCCAAGGTAACTTCTATTAGATTATTGTTATCTGTTGCTACTGCTTTTGGTTTTGAGGTAGAACAGATGGATGTGAAGACAACATTTCTTCATGAGGATTTGGAAGAGGAGATCTACATGAAGCAACCTGAAGGTTTTGAGGTGAAGGGTAAGAAAGAATTGGTATGCAAGATAAAGAAGTCTCTATATGGGTTAAAACAATCACCAAGGATGTGGTATCAGAAATTTGATACATTTACACAGGACTTGGCTTCACCAGAAGCAAATCAGATCACTGTGTATATTTTGAATTAATCGGTGACTGCGTTATTTATCTAGTCTTGTATGTGGATGATATGTTGCTGGTTGGAAATGACAAAGAAATCATCCAGGATTTAAAGACCCAATTGTCCTCCAAATTCGACATGAAAGATCTTGGTGCTGCAAACTATGTTTTGGGCATGGAAATTAAAAGAGACTAGGAAAAGAGGAAGCTCTGGTTAAACCAGAGGAAGTATGTTGAGACAATACTGCAGAGGTTTAATATGCAGGATAGTAAACCAGTGAAGGTTCCTATTCCTATAGGTGTAGAGTTATCTATTGAACAGTGTCCCAAGACATAAGAAGAGGAAGAGGACATGTCTCGTGTTCCATATGCAAGTGCATCCAGTAGCCTGATGTATGCAATGGTCTATATTAGACCAGACATTGCACATGCAGTGGAAGTATTGAGCAGGTTTATGTCAAAACCAGGAAAGGGGCATTGGACAACAGTGAAGCGGGTTTTCAGGTATTTGCGTGGCACTAGATTATGGTTTGTGCTACCAAGGAAGACCAGGATTGGACAGAGTGTTGGATATTCGTGGATTTTTTGATGCAGACTAGGCTAAAGATCTGGATCAAAGAAGATCTACAAGTGGGTATGCGTTCAACCTATTTGGAGGTGCAGTTAGTTGGATGAGTAAGAAACAATCTGTAGTGGCACTATCAACTATAGAGGCAGAATACATGGAAGCCACTCATGCAAGCAAGGAAGCAGTTTGGTTGCAGAGATTGTGTTCAAGTATGGGGTTAGTACAGGGAGTTATAAGGATAGACTGTGATAGCTGAAGTGAAATTTTCTTGGCAAAGAACCCTGCATATCATTCAAAGACAAAGCACATTGATGTTCAGTATCACTTTGTGAGGGATATGATAGAAGACAAAAAGGTGTTGCTCATAAAGGTGGACACTTTGAAGAATACTACAGATGCATTGACAAAATTTGTGAGCTCTGAGAAGTTCTCTTGGTGTCGAGAAACAATGGCCATTGCAGGGATGGATAAATTACTAAGCTCTCTTGTGGCCCCTTGTGGAAAGAAAACAACAAGTGGGAGAATGTTGGGTTGTGTTATATTCTTTCCACAACTAGCCCACATAGTTAACCAGGGGGTTAGAGGGGGGGCAAAGCCCCCCCTTCGCTGCGCTGATTACATAGCGGGGGGGTCACAGGGGGTTTGAGGGGTGCAGGTAACCCCACTCTATGGGGTTTGGGGAAACGCCCCGAAAAATTTTGGTTTTGGACCCTATATTAGGTTGGGTGGATCTATCTATGGTTTTTTGAATTATTTTCGCACATGGTTTTTGGTCCATGGTATTGGATGCTTCGACATGTATAAATATGTATTGTAACATTGAAAGGAACATAATGAAAAATCAAGCTGGTAGTCTCGGTTTTGGGATCTAGGGGAAAATCTCTATGTATATGTGTTTTATGTGTTATGCTCTCACATTGTTTATTTTTGTGTTTTAGAATTTGTATGCAGGTAATTTCTGTACGGGGTTAAAAACTACACATGGCCTCCCATATAGAGCTTGATAAGGAGGCATCCTAATTAAAGTGTGGTAATTATCATTGTAGGCAAACTCTAACAATTGTAGATACCTTTCCCACTAACTCTGGTTATCCATAACATGTATTCTAAGCATGTGTTCCATAACCTGATTTACTCTTTTAGTCTTCCCATCTATTTCTAGATGATAGGCAATGCTCAAGTTGAATTGAGTCCCCATGCTGACTACAGACTTGTCCCAAATCTAGACATAAAGCAAGAATCTTTATTAGAAATTATCTTTGTAAAAATTAACCCATGTAGCCATATAACTTCGCCTATTGACACTCGTACCACTTTGGTAACATCACAAGTTTATCTCACAAGGATGAAATGGGAAATTTTGGTCAACTTATCAACTACAACCAAGATAGAATTGTTCCTTTGTCAAGTGAGTAGAAAACATATAACGAAGTCTATAGAAATTACCTCCCATTTAGATATAAGGATGTCATTTGGTTGTATGAGTCCAGGTGGTTGGTAATTATCATCCTTTACTTGTTGACATTCTAGACACTTAGCGACATACTAGACCATGTCACACTTCATCCCTGCTCAAACAAAGAGTTTCCTCACGTTTGCATACATCCTCTTCACGCCAGGATGTGTACAGTAGAGTTCTCTATGTGACTCTTCGAGGATGGTTCTTCATATACTCCCTTCCTCAGGGGTGTACATTCTCCCTTGAAATACCAGTAGCCCTTATGGTTCAAGAGCATAGCCCTTAAACTTTGGTTCTAACCACTTCCCACTCTAGATGTACCCTTCAGATACCAACTATCTTCAAAGAGTTTTTCCAACACACACTCTCTCAAATTGACCCTCAAGGATACTAGGGAGAAGGTTTGTGGCCTCCTACTTAGTGCATCGACCACCACATTCTCCTTTCCCTTGATGTACAAAAATCCAAAGTTATACTCACTTATGAATTCGCTCCATTGCCTATGCTTAGAATTCAAATCCATATTAGTGAAGAGATGCTTCAAGCTATCATGATCATTTTTTAACTCAAAACTTCTCTTGACAAGGTAATTTCACCATAGTTTCAAAGCTAGCATCACTGCTGCTAATTCTTAGTCATGGGTAACATACAAATGTTCATAGTTCTTCAACTTCTTAGATGCATAAGCTATTACTCCACCTTCTTGCATCAAAAATTCTCCTAATCCTTTCTTTGAAGCATTCGTGCAAACTATGAAGTCCTTCTCCATTTTAGGCACTTGAAGGATTAGTGCACTGGTTAGTAATCTCTTTAGTTCAGTGAATGCATTGTTGCATTCATTTGTCCATTCTTACCTGACCCCCTTGCGCTATAATGTAGTGATGAGTTTTTCAATCTTTGAAAAGTCTTCCAATAATTTTTGATAATAACTTGATAACTCCATGAAGCTACACACTTCATCAGAATTTTTTGGCACTGGCCAATCCATTATGGCATTCACTTTTTTCAGGTCAACTAAAATCCATTCTCCTAAGATGATGTTCCTGGGATAATGAATTTCCTTCTGAAAGAAAGAGAATTTTGATAGTTTTCCATACAAATTATTTCTCTTAAGCATGTCAATACAACCCTTAAGCGCTCTTCATGCTCCTCATTCTTGGAATACATGAGAATATCATCTAGAAATACTTGCACAAGGTGGTCCAATACTCTCATAAAATGTCACTCATAAGGCTCATAACATTTCTAGTGCATCAGTCAAAACAAAAAACACTATTATGAACTCATAGTGTCCAAAATGAATTCAGAAGGAAGTTTTTGGGATGTTTCCTTCCTTAATCCTCAATTGGTGGTATGCATATCGCATATCTATTCTCGATAAAATTGTTTCTCCCTTCATTTGATTGAAGAGATCATCTATTTTGGGTATTGGGTAGCTATTATTTAGTGTGGTTCGATTCAAGTCCCCTGTAATATATGCACAATATGAAGGAACATTCCTCATTCTTAATGAAAATCATCAGCGCACCCCAAGGTGAAATACTAGGTATAAAAAAATCTGAAATCTAATAGCTCTTTTAACTGCATCTACAACTCACAGAGTTCTAGAGTCGTTATCTTGTATGATGTTTTGGATAGTAGCTTTGCAGTAGATTTTAGTTTGATTGTGAAATCCAAATTTTTAGGCGGAAACCCAAAATGGGAGAAAACCATCGTTGTTATCGTCTATATCTTCTTCTTATTATAAAGAAAAAAATTCATTACATCTTGCACTGGCGCAAAATCTCACCAATGCACAGGTTAAAAGTACCCATGAAATTTTCATCTAATTTCCATATCATAATATGTAAACCAATCAAAATCTTTTAAATTTAAAAAGAGATACATGTAAATATTTGGAGGGAAAAGAAGAAAAACTATTTATTTTTATTTCTATTTTAGCTTATTTACTCAAATTTCAAGTGTAGACACTGCTTGGATGTGAAATTAAATTCCACATCCAATGAGTATCCATTATGCATACTTTTGAGAATCCCCACATTGACAAAAACTGGAGATACATTAAAAAAGTGTATTGAACACGCTTTTTTAATGTATCTTCATATTTTATCGATGTGGGGATTCTCAAAATTATGCATAATGGGTACTCGTTAGATGTGGAATTTAATTCCGCATCCAACAAGTTTCTACACTTGAATTTGAGTGAACCTATACAAAGATAAGCCAAAAATACAATTAAAAAAAAATAGTTTTCTTCCTTTCCCTCCAAAATTCATAACTCTTGTTTTATTATTTTAACTATTATTTTATTAGTTTTCCTTAGGAGGTCACTTTTAGGCTGAAATTTCCTATAATGTTTGATTTCTCCCACTACAACTAGAAGGAAGCTACTACTCCCTGATCAAGTTTACCGGCCACCATTAGAAGGAGGCTACCACTCCTTCAATGAAGGCTCTAACCCCCAGTTCCTCTGTGGACCACATTTCCTAATCTTTCACACTGGATCCACCTGACTCAACCACAAATCTTATAGGACATGTTTCATCCAATTTTCAAACTGGACCCACAACCAAGAATATGCTCAATTTGAATAGTTGAATATCATGATACCAATAACCTCTCTGAAACAAATCAATAATAAAAAAAATGTTCTCAATAGCCAATCAAACCCAAGTTCATCATTATATCAAATACCAAGTCAAACTCTTGGCTCATCAACACCATCAATACCAAGCCAAATTTCAACAATATCGACCAAGACACAACAAGGTCCCTCATAACTTTGCAATTAACTCAATCCAACCATCAGGATATTGTTCTCAATCTGAATACATTTCAACAAGATATGTGACAATACCAATAGTATCAAACTAAAACATAAAAG
Source organism: Pinus tabuliformis (assembly GCA_031772625.1). Classification (NCBI taxonomy): domain Eukaryota; kingdom Viridiplantae; phylum Streptophyta; class Pinopsida; order Pinales; family Pinaceae; genus Pinus; species Pinus tabuliformis. The sequence goes on along the minus strand of CM062812.1, from coordinate 985,414,522 downwards.
GTCTTTGATTAAACCAATACCAAACTCCTCCAACTAGAAACAAAACAATATCATCATAAACTCAACAATAAACTCATGTTTATCAATGAAAATCAACAACATAGATTCATAACATCAAAACACATATGAGTCCTTTCCATACAGATCTCATGAGAATCATCCAATCTCCATTCACTGAATTACTAGTGTGCATATTATAAGTAGACCCCTGCAAACAACCTCTTTCGTCCATATACTATTATATATGTACTCACACAACAAGCTCTACAAAGCTTCATTGGTCATAGATCTCTACAACAACCATCAAATTACTACTAGAATATATCCATTCATTCATTGTGCTCAATTACTGATCATCAAGCATACTAGTTCATCAAGCAAACAAGGATAGGTCAAACATGTAATTTAATCAATGAAGAAACTTCTATATCACTGCAGCATATAAGGTTAAGTGTATACGAAGATCTTTGCAACACCCTCTAGATAAACACAATACAAGACATAAAATATTCTGTCAATATGAAATAAAACCAAGATAATATACAGAAGGAAAGTAGCAGCAAACACCCTAAACTATGTTCATAATATTCTAGACCCCGCAATCATTATTGTTAGTGCACTAAATATTTTCCATACATATCTCTTCATAAGGCGTTGTTATGCTCAAACCTCTTTCTACAAGACAAGAATCATATCTAAACAAATTCTATCCATATCCACAATATATGTCAAATAAGACTCTTCCCTTAATCATAGAAGAACACATTGATCCTGCATATATTGTTCTCTCCATATACTGTCAAAACAAAGTGGTCTCTGTGTTGATTTTTGTAGCTTGGGAGGTACTCCAAGCCCTAGGGTTCAAGGTTTGGAGGGCAAAGCACCACAAGGGCAGCTTGTGGGATTGGAACATAGGTGTGGAGTTTTGGAATATTTGGGACAAAATGATGACGGATTTATGATATGTGAAGAATGAGGATGATAGTGATTGGAAAGAGGATTCCAACACAATGAAAATTGTCTGAATCTGAGTTATCATTGAAGAGATATTGATTTTTGAAGTTGATAAATTAATTATTGGTTGTCAAGTAGGCCGACTTGATGTAAAAGAGAGCCAATAGATGTGTCACTTCAAATGAGACGTTGAGCCTTAAAAGCCTATAAATTAAGGATGATTTGAGGCTATTTGAGGCATCCATTATGTGGCAATACCTCTCCAAGTGAGATCTGAAATTTCGGTGAAGTAAGGAGATTTAAGGACAACGTGGAAGTTTTTTGTTACTGTAGGTATAGCGTGGGGAAAGAGAGCTTGTTTGGACGTGATTAGGGTTTTTCTTGGGCTCGGTTTGCAGGATGGAAGTGGAGCTAAACCACAGTGAGGAGACTTAAAGACAACGTGAAAGAGGCTTGAAAAGAGCAACATATATTTTATATTTGTTGTAGGTGACAACATCGAGGAGAAGGGCTATTTTAAGGTGTGAAGAGGGTTTTCTTAATTACATATTAGGGGCAAGTTGAAGGGTTGTCTAGGCCAAGGAGGATGTTTGGGCCTGTTGAGGAGACTGAAGTTACAACAAGTTTTTGAGCTAGGCTGAAGGCCAAAGCCAACAACTTGAGGCTATTCCGAGTAGCCTTGAGGTGGACAAGGCATAACAGGGACAACGTGGCACTTGGAGGGTATTTTCTAGGTGGAACGCAACCCTAGAAGTGAGTATATTGCTGACAAAGTGGAGGTTAAGGGTTGCATATTGTGCCCTAACCAGAATTGCATAGTGCAGCAGTCAAGTGAGGTGAACAAAAGTGTTTTGGAGAGATGTATTGGGTCAAGGTGTGACCGATTTGGATCATGTTTTGAGAAACCTGCTGAAACCAAGTGAATGACCTTCCGAAGTAGTGAAGCATCATACTAGGAGAAGATTTAGCAGTGACGAGATTAGGTGTCATAGAGCTGGTTAGAGGGGAGCGTGTTGGCTACCCAAAGTAGCCCTAGAGCAGTAGATAAGAAGGACATTTTTGGTGTGAGATTGGGTGAAGTATTACAGCCGTATCTACAACACTTTGATGGACAAAAGTGCCTACTAGATTGGCAGATTGAAGCTCAGGAATTAGGCCTACCCAAAGAGCAGTGGATGAGCCTGTGTTCATTGCAGCAAACGTGACTTGAAGCATTGATAGGAGGCAGCCCTCTTGGAGTCTTGATGTGTAGATGCCTTGATGGAGTAAGGCACTACTAGTGAGCAATACAGGAGTGAAGGACCGGCAAGACAAGATACGACATAGAAGTAGCGATGTTTGTCATTGTATCTTGTATACCATAGACTTTTGTATTATTCAGAATTCGATTTAATATAATGAATATTGGGATTTTACATATTGTACAATTTTATTTAAAACTCTATATATCATGCATATGTGATTTACTGCTTTTATATTTCCGTTGTGAAAAGTAGTTTATGGTTGAGATTCTTGGTTTGGTAGCGTCAGTGATTTTAAGACTCTAACATAGACCCAAGGTCATGGAAATTCAAAACTCTACATACATTGTCTTGCATACACTTTCAAATAAGCCTAAATATCCCTGCAATCAGTTAGCTTCTACACACACTAGTAGGCAAGCATTTTTTTTGTCACACATATGCATCTATAGTAAAACAAACAATGAATCAAACATAAATTAGCCACTACAAAAAACTTCCATCCACTATATAATATCAGTGCCCAAATTCATAGATAAACCATTAGTGTGCACATTTGGATCAAGACATAGACATGTGAGTGATCTCTTAAAATTTATCTACTGGAACCTTTTCATTAGCATATAAAATACTCTGCATAATACTCTGCTAAAATAATACACAAATCTTTGCAATCAGTCTACTAATGAATCATGTCCTTTTTAGTCAAAGTGTCTAGCTAAATAGCACAAGAAAACCCATTCATTCTTCTTTACACCTACAATAATAAAATCCACCATTTTTCCTTCTTGCATGAACTCCATACCCTCAGATCTCTCGTTTAGTAGATATATCTGATCCTCCTCCTTGTGCCCTGGTGCATACCTATTCAAAACATATCACAACAAAATGACTCATTAAATGCACACTTTGGTTGATTGAATTTGATTCCCTCTTTATAGCCATTTTATCTTGTCAATACCAAAGGAAAATAAAAGTTATTTGTTGATGGTATTATTGACCACATCAATTCAACCTTGCACGCACAATTTCCATGGGAACATCTTTAGTTTCACTCATGGTTTTTAATTTTCCCCACCTACAAGGATATTTTCTAGCACGGCTACTAGCTCCCAAAGATGATCGTCACTTGGATTCTATGGGCTTCCTAGAGATGATGTTGCTATCTTCACTTTGAGCATAACTGCTTCACGAAGAAGATACTCTAACTCATGCAAGTCACCTCCACTTTGCTCAAGACTTTGCATTGGTCTTCAATGCTTCTCCAACACCTATAGAACCTCTACAACCTTCAACAAACCTCTTTAGGCATCATCCTCATAAGACATTATCTAACCAAACCTTTGCTTCTTCTTGCAACACTACTGTTAGCCACCAAACAATCCATGTAGACATATTGCGATGAGATCATAGTGCAAGTTGACATCAAAGTCAACACATTAGGCCATAATACCAACATCTTGAGTGCAAAAAACTATTGTTAGGTTGTTTTTTACTTAAAGTGAAGCATTTGATGGATTTCAAGTATGAGACTTAAGATACTTAATCGAAAAAAAATATTTAATCCACATATGACATTATTTTCATAAATGGGACCATCTTCTTATTTAATCAACATTAAAGTTGATAGTAAAACAAAAACAAAAAACTAAACTAATAGAATAATTTTTCCAAATGATATTTGCTCAAATAAGACAATACTTTAGAAGAAGTGATATACATGATAAAATTTATTCCCGAGAAAAAAAAAAAACAAAACACAAAAAAACAAAACAAACTTCCATATTATATTCATAATGCTTAATTTCAACACACTTCAGTGGTTAATATTTTAACCATGAAAATGAAATTAAAGAATTATAAACATTGTATATCAAATTCAACAATTATAATAATAAAATCATCAAAGTAAGTAAATAACAAGATTTATATAGTATTCAAAACTTTGAGTACTTACACAAACATGTTTTATTTATATAGTATTCAAAACTTTGAGTACTTACACAAAAATATGTTTTTATAAAGTAGAAAAAAAAAATTTACTTTACCACTTAAATTAAAAACAAAAACAAAACTATTATAATGAGCTAGAAAAATAAGGGATAAATCCTCTGTGAAGAAAAAGAAAAAGAAAAAGAAAAGAAAAAAAATACATACATAAAATAACTTCTCAAAATTCAATTAACCAAACTCATCTTCTCAAAATTCAATTAACCAAACTCATAGACGGTGTGAAAGAAGCTCATTCATTAGTCTAAAAGTGAAACCCAATGCTAAGCACTCCTTTAACTTCCAACCCATTTTTTTTATAATAATTTCTATTTTTTAAACATGAGGGTGAGAGTGGGAGCCGTTGTTTCTAGGGAACTGTTACAAGGTTGATAACCATATACTCTCACTTATGAATTTTTTTTATTTCTTTATATAGGTTTAGGTCGATAACCATATACTCTCACTTACGAATTTTTTTTATTTCTTTATATAGGTTTCATAGTGGATGTGAAACATGTACTAATATAGGTTCCATTATTGACACGGGAGTTGATGCTGGTGTTTGAAATGAAGTTGTTGTATGAGCTAACGCTGCAGTGTTCACCTAGACTAACATGTAACCTAGAAAGGAAACGGTATTTTGTTAGCCTTGCAGTTTGTTAACAATTACATATTTTTTGAATTTTGAATTCTATCATTTTGTGATATTCTCTTTATTTAATTAAATTTCTAGATTTTTTCTATGAATTTTCTTTAGAATAAGCACAAAGTTTGAAAATAAATTCAACTACAATTCATAACTATTTATTTATAATATTGAGAAGGAAATTATATCAAATTTATTTTGAAAAGAAATTTAGCAAATAAATAAGTTAGAGAAATTTGGTTCTCTTCAGAAACCTTATCTTGCTGGATTCTTATGTCTGCAATTGTGTGCTACTTCATCCTTCTAACAGAGACTCCAAAAGCTTTGTCTTTTCTTACCAAGGGCCAATGAGGAATCCAGTTGATCCCTCCAAATGACTAGGTAGGGTGTATCTTGCAACAATGAAACTAGTTTTGATCCCTAGGGAAGATAGTTTCACCCCCAAAGAAGATACACACTCCCGGTTACAAACCCTCACACAAAGTTCAATGAGCCCACAAAATCAATTAATCAAATCATCCAATCATGTCCCTGAATGAGCTCCTCCTTTCCTTTCATTGAGATGGTTATCCAAATACCATGGGTCATTTTCTTTTTTTAAATAAATGACTTATAATATTCTTCTTAGTCACTTTTCAATTAATTCCCTAATATTTAATATTTTTTAGCCTATGAGGATTAGGTAAGCTACTAAGATGGTCTGTGATACCAAGGTCCAGAAAAAGAAACATTATAGTCCTCCCTTCCTCAAATTGTTTTACCCTAAGAAAATCAATACCAGGATCCCACACAATTCTGCAGAATGCTTCCTTATGCAATTGTTGTATCATCTCAATAATACCACACTCTGCCATATAAAGTTGTAGGCCATGCTCCTCAAAGATTCCTGCCTAGATTGGAGAGTATAGGTCCTCATGATCCCCTTATCCAACATACTCTACACCATCCCTCAAAATTAAGCAAGGATGCTCCGATATCCCAGATGCAACTAGAAGACCTCTTGTGATAAACCATATCATGATGTTCCATAATTCTTGTGGGCATAATACACTAACTAGATCATCATCTAGGAGACTTACATACTGCCACGTGTTGCCCTATACTGTTCATAGACCTACTATCAGATCCATGATTATACCTCCTCAAAGCTTTTGCTGCTCCAGTCTAATATAATTGCAGACAAGAAATATGCCACTAGGAACCTGAGTTTTGATGCTCCTACCATTGCTTCTACAATTGCCTTCGTCATCTAGTCCAAATACCACTTGTTGAAGCTCTAACCTCTATTATCCATAGGTAAACTTGTTCCTAGAATATTTCCCCAACTAGCAAGAAATCTAATAAACAAGAATTCCTGTAAGAATGTATGTTGATAGTCTCTTGGGAAGACTTTCTACCATAATTCCTTCTCCTCCCTTCCAGTTGTGCTCCCTTATTTGGTCAAGCCCTGCCATATGGTGGGATGATCTACTTTTATCCCACTACCAAATAGGGTGATCAAACTCTACCATATAATGGAATGGCCCACCTAGATCGTACTACAAAATAGGGAATCCATCATCCCTAATACTTGAACACTCTTGTTGTGTTGAACCCATCGTTAAAAGTTTCCTCCAATAAATCCTTTTCTTGGTAGGGTACCAACTCATAATCTCCCTCCAATCTAATTGTTATGGGACCCTCTCATGGGAGATGTCAACTATAACTATGACACCTCTGGAATCCATGATCTCCTAGAGAATGTCTCTCCCATTATCCATCGACAACTTCTGAAAAAGACCATGTTGACATTGCGCTACTTTGATTACAATTGGGACGTTGATATGACAAATTTCTATCTCCTAATCTTGTATCCCAATGTGTTCACCATCTGGTGGAAGTATCCTGCAAGATTGGGTCCTTGTTTCTTCATTAATCCCAATCCTATGTTTCAACAATTGCTCAGAGGTGTTGTAATCCCTTTCTATGTATAATTGCTTAAGAGGGCTACTCCGCAACTCAAGAATGGACTCATGTCATTGCCTCCTTAGCATTCCCAATTGTCTCTCCACATCGGAAATATTAGCAACTGTCCTCATATTCCTAGCTCCCAATGCCTTAAGCTTATCGTGTTGTTGTAATATTTTGTCCAATAGTGCCCTGGTTTTCTCCTTTATTATTAAAAGGACATTTTTTATTTCTTCAGGCATATGTTCTTAGTGACTACCACTTGAAAGCCCTATTGAAGTGGTACTCCAACCCATGCTACTGCTACCATCCTCCTATGTGATGGTATCTATAGATGATACAAAGTGTGCATCCACACAATTCTTCTCAACCTTTTCTTCTTCTTTCACAAGCTTCTCCTCAAAGAAGTGAGATTTCAACTTCCCTTCAAATAGGTTTATGATGAGCCCCAAATTTGGTAACATTTTGGGCTCATTTGGCCTACTTACCCTTGCTCAACCCTTCATTTTTCATCACTTATGCATCATTTTTTAGTATATTCATGTTATTTGTAGGAATGAAGGCAGTCACTATTCCTAGGTGGCTAATACATGTTTATTTCAGGTTTTTTGACATTAAATGGAGCAAAACCACGCAGATGAAGGCAAGGAGACATCCAAGGTGGCATTGTGGTTTTGTAGGAAGGTTGTCCACAGCCTTGAATGGCCTTCCTCGTGATCTCCACCCCAACTCCGAGCTCCAACAACTATCACCACTGAGCTAGAAGGCAGCCAACGGATTCTAAGGGAACAGCAGTTTACTTTTAGTTGGTCAGCCAAGCCCCACTAATTTAGGAGGCCAGCTTGGCCCTCATAATGTATAAATATTGAGGCTATAGCCTTCGATGGGAACTTTTGAACCTTTGTTGCAGATTCTGAATTACGAGCTATAGCTCTGTTTTGCTTTTTGTAAGCCATTTTTGGCATGTTGTTAGACTTATGACTATGATCTTTTAATAAAAGGCAGGCAGATTCGAGTTCAGTTCTGAGTTCTTAGAGGAGCTATAGCTCTCAGGGTTGGGCCCAACCTGAGAGCAATAGGCCTCCTTTCTTTGTATTGTTACCTTTCTTTCTTTCAGCATTATATTTCTTTTCCTTTACATGCACTTGGAAACACAGTTTGCTGATTCGGATTTCTTGGTGTGGTTACATAGGTTAGTGTTATGAACAAAATTGCTTCAGTAGTTTAGATTAGAGTAAGAGGATTAGAGTTAATCAGAGTTCCAAAAAAGGTTGAATGCACACTCACTTTCACCTCTGTTTGGGGACCGGAAGTACAGACCGTGCCAACTACCAAAAACACTGTTTTACATATTCATGCAAGTTTTGAGGTAATGTTTTCGGTTGTAGAAGTGTCCATGCATTTAGATCTTGTGGAATAACTCTTTGTTTCAACACTATGCACGATTTCCCCTTTAAACTACATTGCTGTTCTTTGGTTTCTAATAAAACAGTTAAAGTAGGTTGATGACATTTCGGTTATACGCAAGACAGGGGTGATTTGTTTCATTTACACTGCGCAGCACCACTCTATCATTTCCTTATCCCTCTAAGCCGTGCCTAGGCCATCTCCTTATCTCCCAGTTAGATCATTTGCCTCCCAACTCTTCTATTATCCACGTTGTTTTATCTTTTCGGCCTTCCATTGCCTCTACCCTCCTCTAGACCAACCAGCTTTACACACCCCCTCTCCATCTCATCTCTCTGTCCATAAGCCATCACAAGCTCCCCTCCTACTTCCTTGACCATCCATATAGCCTCTCCCACTCATCCATCACCCAAAAATCCTATTGCAGAACATCCTGTAGAAATTACGGGACTTCCTATAGAAATCTTGAACTTCCTGTAGAATCCCCTGCAGACATCCTGTAGAAACTTGCAAACACGGTTGCCAGGAATCTGAACTTTGTGAACTCCTGTGGAATGATGTTAGGGATCCCTTAGACCCTCTCAGAGTCCTCCTGACCTTTTCCAAGCCTTCCTCCCCTTGATCTACCCCTGCACAGTCAAGACCCAGTAAGGAGCACAGTCATAATAACTCCAACAACTTGAGAAAAAATACAAAAAAATGTTCTCTCCAGATGAAAGTAGTTTAGACACATGCATCTCATCTCAATAGAAGTAATGGCATCACTTTTAGAAGTTGCATTCCCACCATTGCATCATAAGGATTAAGCTGGTAGAATTAGGGTTTACTAGGGTTTCCATGTTTTTTTGGCTTTCAGTTCATTTCTTGCAAAGTAGGTTAATTTCCTTTGAGATAGCTTTCGTTCATCACTTAAAAAGCTTCTTCTAAGAACATATAGAAGTTGGCTTGAGCCCTAGCGGACTTGTGCCAACTAACCAAGTGACAGTTGCGACAAGAGCTAGTACTTGTGCATACAGCACCGTCGCTTCCAAGTTTGTTACGAACTACCGGGTTGATAAAATTAGAGAAGGAAGCTCCAGGAGTTGTAGAATTATTGCTACAATACTGGAGCCCACCATTTTACCACACTATATACCAAGTTGTAAGTAGTTATTGAAGCAACATGTTTTTGTTCTAGAACGACAAAGATACAATAGGCTAGAAAATAACATCACTTTCATCAATAATGGCAATCATGATGGCTTTTGTGTGATCCTGGATAATCATGTCATGATCGTTTCTAATGGCATTGAGGAAGCGATGAAACATCTATAGAATAAGATTATTATAATATAATTCAAGCATGATAACATATGGCCTTACCTAAGCCATCATCTCTAGCACCACGGTCCTCTTACTGAAAGGAATTCTAATATCATCTAACCTGAAAAACTTTCAATAAGCAATTGCAAGTTATCCTTCATTTTATCATTATATAAGGAACTTTAGGAGTTGTAACCCTAATAAGTTCACTCAGATAGTGTGCAACAATAAACCTTACATCCTTATCTTCATGTTTCAACAATTTGTGCTCACCCAGGGAAGTCACTATTGAGACCATATTTGCTTGCATCAGTTTGGAAGGTGTTTGATCCACCTTGTCTAAACGTTTTACCACCTCCTACAATGAGCTAAGAAGGGTATATTTTGATACATACCAACCACAAATCTTGTCTATGACAATAAAAAGCTCCTCCTCTAGCATTTTTCCCTACGTGCTAGTTAGCATACTTAAAAAGTGCTAGGAAACTTAGTCCTTGACATGCCCTTATGGCTATTTTGTCAAACATATTGCAACCATATTATTCTTATGGAAGTAAACAATCAATTTCTTACAACACAATGCATAGACAAAGTAAAAATTCCCACTTGGAAATAGAACAACCCTTATTCAATAAAATGTATTTAGCAACTAGTGTGTGTATATATATAATCTTCAAGTGAATGACAAACCATTTTTGCACCTGGTATTCGCAATTCCAACAATTAAGGATCCTTGGATTCACAAATTTTCTCCACTGACACAAACAGTGAATGGACCGGCTAGAATTGGCTCCTTACTTCAATGATATAACTCAGTTGTCTTGATCACGCCGATTGTGCTCCCTCCTTGCAAAGGTTCACATACTATTTGTTAAAAGGATCATTGTCGACCTACTTGATCCTATTCTATCACATTAGCTGACCGCAATTTAGTTTTATACTGCCAGTACTTCACATTCCAGGCAATTGAATTGTTCTACAATATTGCAGCCTTGATCACAATGCTCAATATAACCCCTGTGGTATGCTACAAATTCTACCCCATAAATTCTCCTGGTATGTGAATCACTTCTCCAATGGAAATTTGCCTTACTATGATCTGGGTTACTCGTTGTCCAAAAACTAAATTCGACCTTTGTAACGACCTCAACGCTATATCAATAATTCAATCTTACCCATAATAAAGCTTCTCGATTACTACAGGGGTGGAGAAGTAAAGCATGCCCACATTATTGGCTACTAGATAATTGATGTCATCGATTGGCCACTAACTCTACCGCAACATGTGATTACGCCGATAGGCGTCCTCCTTATCAGAATTGGCAAGTTAATCATTTTCTTAATTAATCTTTTTGATCGGATGGCCTGAATTGAAAGATGCCAGTGTATTCTTGTAGTCGTCACTAAATCAATGAATAGAATTCGCAACAATAACTTTCTTGCATGTCAAAAAAACATGTTTAAAGCATACTTAAATTAATTTTTTACAAAGCATGATTGAAAATTTACTATACTTATTATTTATAAACACGTATAAGGATTAAGACGAATAAAATTTAAGAAAATAAATAATGAAACATGCATGATCATTTCATTTCATTACATTAATCTAACGAAGCATGGATCAAAGATGAACAACCCAGCAACGATTTTCCTCAAGTGTGTGAAACGTGCATCTTATACCTCTTCATATTTTGAAACGTAGGCCTATTCACATGATCATTTCATTTCGTTACATTAACCTAACAACCGAGCGATGGTTTTCCTCAGGTTTGTGAAACGTGCATCTTATACCTCTTCGTATTCTGAAACTATTCAAATGTTTGCCAAGTGTTTTCTCCATTAATTTAACAATTACACGACCCATCACACTACTTAGAACGCAAATAGAAATTCATGGATACTAACTAAGAGCCCATAGGTCCATTTGGGCATGTGGATATTTTAACAAGGCACGATCCGCAGTTTACTATGGCTAAATCTCTCCAACACTGCGCTATGTTGTAGATATGCTCTGTCGAATTATAAGGGACAACGGTTGAATTTGCAGAAAAAAAAATCAGGTCTTTGCAGTGCTTGATTTGTAATACTTAGGAGCATGTGGCTGACTGCTGATGTGGCCATTGCAAATAACTTTTATCAGCCCACTGTCACTATAAAAGTAATGATTGTCGTAAGGTAAGAAGCAGCCATCCAATTGAATGAATCTGGAAGTGTTTTGGCATCCGTCAACAAGCCTGGATGCGCACTGTTGGCAATCGGAAGAATTTAAATCTCCCCTGCTCTGGATTTGATAAATTATAAAAGATTTTTCCTACGTGGCTCAGACAGACGCGGAACTTGTGTGAGACAGCCAAGCACGTAGCGTTCCCGTCTCTAATATATAATCTCATGTTTAGAAAAATGATTTAAATTCTTCCGACTGCCAACAGTGCGCATCCAATCCAGAGCCAACCGTAGCCAGGGCCGACAAGAACGTTGGCTCCGGCTACAATTGACGGCATAGAAGAGGCACAGGGTACCCCGCCCGAACTTGGAAACCCTTCTACAAACCATGGGAGCAGTGTTAATCATTGACAGAATTCATTATATTGTTCCTCTTTGTAATTGTGTTCATTTTCTAGATAATTCATCTTTATTGTGATATCTATCTATAATTTAGATATAAAGTTTTCTTTTTATGAAGATGTTTATTCTCAGAAATGGTATTTTTATGGTACTAGCTATCTAGAAAATCCGTTTATATTTTTTTTCGTAACACTGTAGCTATGAATATACAGTGAAAGATTTCTCCCTCTGTTAATTTCACAACACTGTATATTCTATAATTTCACAATATTGTGTGTTTTGTAATTTCACAATAATTGAATTTTTCTGTGTTTAAATATCTACAGTTTCTCTTCTTTTATACATAGATTTTTGCAAGCTGCTCTTTTTTATATATTTCTACATTAACATAATTCAAATTGAAGTCCTCAGGTCATCTAGATAGCAAATTTAAATAATATTAATATATAAATTCAAAATTGTTTATCCCCATATTTATCATTATAAATGTTGAAAATGTATCTTTATAATAAAATTATCATTTCAAGCCATAGAATATAAAATTAATTAAAAAAGCTTGTGTATTTATTAAAATATGAAGTGCATCTTAAAATTAATTATAAAAAAAACAAATGTGCATCAAATTATCCATATTCATTGTGAGGTAACAAATTTTGAAATGTAATTGTAAAGTTTATTTTCATTAAATATAGATATTTTAGGCCGTGGGGGTTTGGTCTAGTGGCAAGCGAACGATTTGTTAAGTCGTTCGTGCAACTATGCAGGTCATGAGTTCAAACCCCAAGAAAACCCGAGGGACGTTCAAGGCGGCCTGGGCGGACCCTCCTAGAGGTTATAGAGGTAGCCGATGGGATTCGACCCCGTGTAACGCGAGTACGATACCATCGATGTTGCCGATTCCTCTAGTAAAAATATATATATATATATATATATATATTAAAATGTCTAGTGGAAAATAACAAGAAGGCATCAATTAATAATTTTGAAAGATAATAAAGATTGAAATATAACTATAAAATTTATCTTTATTGAACATTAAATTCTTAAAATGTTAAGTAGATTAAATTTAATTTGAAAAATTATAGACATTAATATTGGTGAACGAGTGAAATCTGAAATATATTTGTTAAATAATAATATTTGAAATGCAATTCTAAAAAAAAATCAAAATATGAAATAGATTAAAAAAATAAATTGAAATAGATGATGAATATAATTAGAAGAATACATTATGCATTCAATTATAGATGTCCAATAAACCTTGAAATGTAATTTAAAAAAAATGATATTTATTAAACACACACACACACATATACCAGTGAAATTTGAAATATATTTGTTAAATAATAATATTTGAAATGCAATTCTAAAAAAAAATCAAAATATGAAATAGATTAAAAAAATAAATTGAAATAGATGATGAATATAATTAGAAGAATAGATTATGCATTCAATTATAGATGTCCAATAAACCTTGAAATATAATTAAAAAAAAATCGTATTTATTAAAAACACACACACGCACACGCACATATATATATATATATATATATATATATATATAAATTTAATAGGAAAAAAAAATATTAATATATAAATACAAAATTGTTTATCTCCATATTTATGAAATTATAAATGTTGAAAATGTATCTTTATAATAAAATTATCATATCAAGCCATAGAATATAAAATTAATAAAGATCTTGTGTATATTAAATTATAGTGAAATAGTAATTTTGAAGCTTACTTTTAAAAATTTATAGTTTCAATAAACATAAATTTTAGAATGTAAAGTGGGGAAGAACAATACAACATTATAAATATATATGGTTTTGAAAGAGTAGAAGAACATTAAAAAAATTGATGTAAATTGGAAAATAACTACACATCATAAATATATAGATTCCAAGTTGTAATTATAACGCATTAAATTTTGAAATATTATATTAATTTTATCTTTATTAAAGATAGAAATCTTAAAATATGAAGTGTATATTAAAATTAATAAAAAAAAAATAGATATGTATCAAATTCTCCATATTCATTATGAAACAACAACTTTTGAAATGTAATTGTAAAACTTATTTTTATTAAAAATAGAAATTTTAAAATGTCAAATGGAAAATAACAACAAAACATCAATTTAGTTTTAAAATATGAAGTGCCTCTTAAAATTAATTATAAAAAAAAATGGACGTGCATCAAATTATCCATATTCATTGTGAGGTAACAAATTTTGAAATGTAATTGTAAAGTTTATTTTCATTAAATATAGATATTTTAAAATTACAAGTGGAAAATAACAAGAAGGCATCAATTAATAAATGATAAATATTTATTTTTGAAAAATAATAAAGATTGAAATATAATTCTAAAATTTATCTTTGTTGAACATTAAATTCTTAAAATGTAAAGTAGATTAAATTTAATTTGAAAAATTGTAGACATCAATACTGGTGAACCAGTGAACTTTGAAATATATTTGTTAAATAATAATATTTGTAATGCAATTCTAAAAAAAATCAAAATATGAAATAGATTAAATAAATAAATTGAAATAGATGATGAATATAATTAGAAGAATAAATTATGCATTCAATTATACATGTCCAATAAAACTTGAAATGTAAAAAAAAAAAAAAAAATCATATTTATTAAACACACACATATATATAATTAAATTTAATACGGAAAATATATATATATATATATATACATACAAAATTCTTCATCCCCATATTTATGAAATTATAAATGTTGAAAATGTATCTTTATAATAAAATTATCATATCAGGCCATAGAATATAAAATTAATTAAAGTTCTTGTGTATCTATTAAATTATACATGTCCATATTTGTGAAATAGTAATTTTGAAGCTTATTTTTAAAAATTTATAGTTTCAATAAACATAAATTTTAGAATGTAAAGTGGGAAAGAACAATACAACATTATAAATATACATGGTTTTGATGTAAATTGGAAAATAACAACACATCATAAATATATAGATTTCAAGTTGTAATTATAACACATAAAATTTTGAAATATTATATTAATTTTGTCTTTATTAAAGATAGAAATGTTAAAATATGAAGTGTATATTAAAATTAATCAGAAAAAAAAATGGATATGTATCAAATTATCCATGTTCATTATGATACAACAAATTTTGAAATGTAATTGTAAAACTTATTTTTATTAAACATAGAAATTTTAAAACGTCAAGTGGAAAATAACAACAAAACATCAATTAATAAATGATAAGTATTTATTTTTGAAAAATATTAAATATTGAAATATAATTCTAAAATTCATCTTTGTTGAACATTAAATTCTTAAAATGTAAAGTAGATTAAATTTAATTTGAAAAATTATAGATATCAATAGTAGTGAATGAGTAAGTTTTGAAATATATTTGTTAAATAATAATTTTTGAAATGCAATTCTAAAAAAAAAATCAAAATATGAAATAGATTAAAAGAATAAATTGAAATAGATGATGAATGTAATTAGAAGATTAAAAGAATAAATTGAAATAGATGATGAATATAATTAGAAGAATAAATTATGCATTTAATTATAGATCTCCAATATTAATATTCATAACATTTAATTAACAATATTAAAATTATTAATGACATTAACATTATTATTATAAATAATATCATTAACATTTAATATTAAAAATAATATTAATTTTTTTTAATTTACAACCTTATCTATTATTATTATTTTAATTTATTAATATTATTGATATTATATTAATTAATTAACTAATTAATATAATATACCATCAACATTAATAACATTAAATATTAATAAAAATTTAATATTAAATTTAAATATTATTTATAATTGTTAGATATCAGGCTTTTGTGATCCATATTGTAAATGAGAGTGCCTTTCGGATTAATCACATTATTAGGATTTGGTCGACATTTGGAACCAACTAATGTGGATGAACCACATCTAATATGGATGAACCACATTAGTTGGTTCGAAATATTGATCAATTACTAATAATGTGATTAATCCGAAAGGTACTCTCATTTATTTATAAATATTAATTTTAGTACTAATTATTAATATTAATATTAATTGATATGAATACGAATATTAATATTACTTTTAATATTATTAATATTTATAAATATTAATTTTAACGTTAATTATTAATATTAATAACATTAAATAATATTATCATGGTCAACCATGGTCCTACGTCGCATTGTAACAAATATTGTCTCAATATGAAAATAAATCATGGCCAACCATGGTCCAACATCGCATTGTGACAAAGATTATGGGAATATGAAAATCAACCATGGTCAACGATGGACAACCATGTTTATTTTAGGGTTTATAATATTTCTTCAAATGTTGCATTGTTACATAAATTGTATATAAAAATCAATCCTGGTCAATTACGCTCAACCATGGTCAATCATGGTCAACCATGGTCAATATGAAAATCAACATCGTCAATCATGGTCATCCATGGTCCAACATCACATTGTGAAAGAACTGTCTCAACATGAAAATCAACCATGGTCAACCGTGTTTCAATGTCGCATTTTGACGAAGATTGTCTCAATGTGAAAATCAACCATAGTTAATCATTGTCAACTATGGTCAACCATGGTCAATAATCATGTTCACATTGTGACGAAGATTGTCTCTTTGTGCAACGTCACATTGTGATAAAGATTTTCTCAATATGAAAATCAATCATGTTCAATCATGGTCCAACATCGCATTGACAAAGATTGTTTCAATATGAAAATCAACCATTGTCAACAATAGTCAACCATGTTTATTTTAGGGTTTTTAACATTTATCTTAGGGTTTATATACCTTGGGTTTATAATATTAAACCTTTGGGTTTAATATTACATGGTCCAATGTTACATTGTGAGAAAGATTATCTCAATATGAAATCAACCGTGTTAAACCACTATCAATCATCATCAACCATGGTCATTCATGGTGAAACATGGTCCAATGTCACATTATAACAAAGATTATGTTGTTGAAAAGTGTGCAACAAGAAATGCTAAATTTAGAATGTGCTAAAAATAGACCTGCTAAAAATAGCATGCCTAAAAATAACAGTTTGGCCAATGAGGTCATTGCCCACATTGGGTGAGAGGTGAAACTGCTAAAAATAGAAAGTTCTAAAAATAGCATTTCTGGGTCCCTTCCTATTTATAGCAGTCCCTAGTTAATCTATAGGAAGTAAAATTAATTTTGGTCTTAACAGCAGTTTAAAATATTAATTAATAATCTCCATGAGTTAATTAATTATGAAAAATTAAACTTGAAGTCTTTGTGAGATCATGCAATTATTTTCTCCCTTGATTAAAGGAGATAAGGTTCAGTTCTATAATGAGAGAATCAGTTGACTTAGTTCTATCTAGTCAAGTCCAGTTAGATTATTTTAACAAGTTGTTAAAATAATAAAATATAGTTTGTTAATGCTTGCATGCATGTAACAACTATTATTTTAGATAACCGAGGATTCACTCATGGATAACTGTTGCATGTAAGTTTTGTCAAAGACCCAATTGAGATCAAATGTGGGATAGTGTACTATCAGATGCTTAACTATTTCTAGTAAGTAGTTTTTGCATGGTTGAGGAACTCGTGTTCTCAAGGAATACATAGTTGGACCATTGGTTGTTTTTGGTATGTTGGAATTAGTAGCATGTGCTTTTGTTATTATTTCCTAAGAAAATTATGTAAGGACCATAGGGAAAGCCTATATAAATAGGGCTTGGGTGGTTCATGACACATATCTTCAGATATTCATAGTTCATTGAGAACTGAATAGCTTGAGAGCTAATTCCTTTTGTATGTGAATAGGATTTCCACTTGATTGATAATACATGGTTGGGGTTTTATGCTGGTGCTTTCCCTTGGATATATCTTGTGTTATGTGTGATTAATTCTCTTGATCAGTTATGCATGTTTCTACTTGATGTTGCTCATGATTTTGATTATGCTTCCACTTAATGTTTTGTAGAAGTAGAACAAGTATTACGCTTTAGGACATTGCATATATCGATTTGTTCTACAGGTGTGATATTTCTACATGGTATCAAAGCTAGCTGATTTGTAGGGAAAATTCTACAAAATTCTACATGGTATCGGAGCATAGGTGATCAAGCAAGTACAGTATACTAGCAGGAGAAATTTGAAGTTTATTATTCGGGATATAGATCTCAATTTCTTATCACATCTATTTCATCGATGGCATTCTATGGTTTGAGGATTGAGTATGCCCTTGATGGCAGCTCAAACTATATAGCTTGGAAGGATCACATGGAGGCAGTTTTGGAAGATAATGGCCTTAAGGATTTCATTGAACAAGAAATTCCTAAGCCTACTGATAAGACTAAGTACATGGAATGGAGGAAGTGTGTGGCTAGAGCTAGGAGAATTCTCTTGGAGGGAGTGCGAGATCACATTGTCTCGAGCCTCCGTGGGAAGGAGACTCTGCATGCAATGTGGAAAACATTGAAAGATTTATATCAGAATAGCAGTGATCAGAGGAATCTGGCACTGAAGGACAAACTTCGAAAGATCAAGTGTGAAAGGGATGAGACGATCTCTATGTATCTGACCAAGCTCATCACATGCAAGGATGAGCTTGCAAGTGTAGGGGTCGTGACATCAGAAGAGGATATGGTGAGTCTAGCACTCCTTGGCCTTTCTAAGAGTTGGCATAGCTACCAGGACTCGATGAATGGAAGGGAGAAACTATCAGATTGGGAATGACTATGGTCGGATTTGATGCATGACGAGATTAGACGGAGCACCAGAGATAGTTCTTCATCCATGCATGATGAGGAGAACTGTGCCTTAGCGAGTAAGGCGAAGAAGGGGAAGGAGAAGGTTTCTCTTTCTAAATCCAGTTCTTCCAATGATGGGAAGAAGGTTGACAAATCGAAAGTGTGATGCTTTCGTTGTCATGAGCTGGGCCATTACGCTGCAAATTGTCCACAGAGGAAATCTAAGAAGGGATCCGGGGAAGGATCTGAAGGTGAGGCACTTGCTTCACAGTTTGAGTTGGATTTCACACTCTTTGCATGCATGGTTTCATCCATGGTGGGAAGTGGTTGGTTTCTTGACAGTGGAACTTCTTTCCACATGACCGGCGACAAGAGTTTGTTCAGTACTTTGGAGGAGAAAGATCTCTAGATACTCATAGCGATGGGTAATGATGAGAAGTATAGTGTCTTAGGTGTAGGCACGGTTATTTTTTAGAGGGAGCATGGATCTCGCCTTACCTTGACTGATGTCAAGTATGTACCAGGACTGAAGAGAAACTTGGTGTCGATCACGATGCTGGAAGATAAAGGCTATGATGTAGTCTTAAGTAAGGGAAAGGTTTTCCTTAGACACATCACCACTAGACAGGTGAAGCAGATTGGTTCACAGGTCAAGAACCTGTATGTTCTTGAGTTTCAAGATGCATGCAAAGCCTTGAGCAACAAGGCAACTTATGGAGACTTGGTGGTTGAGAGGGAGGGTATATTACCTCTCAACATGCAGAGCCAGAAGAAGTCTCAGACAATTATGGAGGAGCCACACTTGGTGCAGCAGCTTCAGGAGGTTGTGGAGCAGCCACAACAGGGGAAGCTAGGTGGAGATTGAGTAGAGACATCTACTCATGCAGAGACCTCCGGTAGGGGGAAACTTCGAGCCAGGTGGGCTGAGGAATCACATGCAGCCATACCGCCAGGTAGGAGGGGGGGCGATATAGAGTGATCATCCCAAGGAAGAGGGGCGGGATCCTTGAGGTACCCAACCTCTTGGATGAGACCTTGCTATGGAAGCCCCGATGTGGAATAGCAGGAAATGACTAATTGGGTAGAGATAGATGCGGATGGAGCGGCAGAGAGAGCGACAGTGCAGGGAATCCCAGGACAGCGCATAGCTAGCAGGTTGCAGCAATGCGAGAAGCACAAGTTTTTTGCACAGTGCTAGGTGGCACAGAGAGGTTTGTAATGGTGCGAGATGCATGGAGATGTTGCCGTAGCACATATGTCAGAGACGGAGCACTTGTTAGCAGCAGGTAGAGCTTCAGCATCAGAGTATGTTCCTAGCCCAACAGAGTGGTCAGTTGGGAGTGTTTTTGTTCCAAGTGTTGTTGGAGCAAGTGGACCGGGTAGATGTGTTGCATGCAGAACATTCCAGAGTTACAAGATCTAGTTCGAGAGAAAGCCTTTCTTGTTGAGAGGGAGTGTTGAAAAGTGTGCAACAAGAAATGCTAAGTTTAGAATGTGCTAAAAATAGACCTAATAAAAATAGCATGTCTAAAAATAGCAGTTTGGCTAGTGAGGTCATTGCCCACATTGGGTGAGAGGTGAAACTGCTAAAAATATAAAGTTCTAAAAATAGCATTTCTAGGTCCCTTTCTATTTATAGCAGTCCCTAGTCTATCTATAGGAAGTAAAATTAATTTTGGTCTTAACAGCAGTTTAAAATATTAATTAATTAATATCCATGAGTTAATTAATTATGAAAAATTAAACTTGAAGCCTTTGTGAGATCATGCAATTATTTTCTCCCTTGATAAAAGGAGATAAGGTTTAGTTCTATAATGAGAGGATAAGTTGACTTAGTTATATCTAGTCAAGTCCAGTTAGATTATTTTATCAAGTTGTTAAAATAATAAAATATAGTTTGTTAATGCTTGCATGCATGTGACAACTATTATTTTAGATAACTAGGATTCACTCATGGATAACTGTTGCATGTTAGTTCTGTCAGAGACCTGGTTGAGATCAGATGTGGAACAGTGTACTATCAGATGCTTAACTATTTCTAGTAAGTATTTTTTGCATGGTTGAGGAACTAGTGTTCTCAAGGAAGACGTAGTTGGACCATTGGTTGTTTTTGGTATGTTGGAATTAATAGCATATGCTTTTGCTATTATTTCCTAAGAAAACTACATAAGGACCATAGGGAAAACCTATATAAATAGGGCTTGGGTGGTTCATGAGACATATCTTCATATTTTCATAGTTCATTGAGAACTGAATGGCTTGAGAGCTAATTCTTTTTGTATTGTGAAGAGGATTTTCACTTGATTGATAAGACATGGTTAGGGTTTTATGCTGGTGCTTTCCCCTGGATATATCTTGTGTTATGTGTGATTAATTCTCTTGATCAGTTATGCAACTTTCTACTTGATGTTTCTCATGATTTCGATTATGCCTCCGCTTAATGTTTTGTAGAAGTAGAACAAGTATTATGCTTTAGGACATTGCATATATCGGTTTGTTCTACAAGTGTGATATTTCTACATGGTATCAGAGCTAGCTGATTTGTAGAAAAGGTTCTACATGGTATCAAATCTAGCTAATTTGTAGGAAAAATTCTACAAAATTCTACATATGTCAATATGAAAATAAACTATGGTCAACCATCTTCAATCATGGTCAACCATGGCCAAATTTCAAATTATGACAAATATTCTCTCAAAATCATGCTCAATCATGGTCAACCATGGTCAATCATGTTCAATGATGGTCCAACGTCACATTAGCACAAATATTGTCTCAATATCAAAATCACCATTGTCAACCATCGTCCATGGTCCAACATCACAAGATTTGAGAAATATTGTCTCAATATGAAAATCAACCATGGTCAACCATTTTAAACCACATTTAACAATGGTTGTATATGCGGTTTTATTAATGGTCTACCATGGTTCAACATCACATTACGACAAATATTGTCTCAATGTGAAAATCAATCATGTTCAACCATGGTCCAACGTCGCATTTTGAGAAAGTATTTAATATTAATCATTAGGTTTAACATTAATCCATGGTTGATTAATCCCTATTAATCCTAAGGTTTAATGTTATTCCCTTGGGTTTAAAATCCCTTGGGTTTTTAATATTAATCTCTTGGGTTTATTAATGAGATAGGTTTATAATGTTAATCCTAAGTTTTATAATATTTAAATTCCTTGGGTTTATAATACTAATTCCTTATGTTTAATATTATTCCTATGCATTTGTAATCCCATGGGTTTATTAGTCCCTTGCATTTATGATATCAATCCCTTGCTGCGAAAATTTATTTCAAAAATTTATATACACACGCAGAGAGGAGAGAATGATTCAAAGGAGTCATTAGGGATCTTGGAATCCAGCTGAAGAATCAGAGGAAGCTCTAGAAAGGAAGCGAAGTGAGAATTCGCAGTGGATTGAGGCTCAAAGAGAATTGAGTAGCAGAATAGTTGAAGAAAGAAACCCTAAAGAAAAACTGAAAACACTGAGAAAACACTGAAGAATGAATTAAAGTCAATTTAAAGGGACTAACGAATAAGTGTGGTATCAGTATACGGGAACCATTGGATCTTATAGATCAATGGCGTGACGACAAAGAGCAAGAACGTTCAATCTCATAAATCGACGGTCATCGCACGGTGAAGGAGTGCAGGAGTTAACACAGAGAAAAGGCAGGTTTATAACCTTACGTGGTATTTCGGGCGAGGACTAGATGGTAAGTGGTTTGAGTGTTGATCAACTGATTCCATACATATCACGACGTGTGGCAAAGAGTTGGAGTGGGGAAACCGCTTTATCGGGCGGTTACCCCCGTGTGTGTGGTCAACCCGAAACCAATGTGAATCGTTGGATCTTTTGGGAGAAGATCAACGACAGAGAAGTAATGCGACATACAAAGGAGCAGACCCAATGGTGTTATGTGGCGCAGTTAATAAGTTTTGAGATCCGAAATCGCATTATCACATATCGAATGTGATAGAGGTCTTTGTTAACAAAACCCGCGGAGAATCGCTATTGCGATAAGCAAAAAGGTAAATCTCTAAAAGTGTGCCAAGGTCGTACCAATGCGAAAAAGGTGTGCTAAGCATATATTTCCTTTGTAAATGGTTTATTAAGAAAATAGTGTTGATAGAAGGTTTATGCGCTAAATATATAGTGTAACCAAGGTTTAAAGAGGAAAAGGTTATATATGTGCGGCTAAAGGGTTAGTGAAGGTTTTAAAGGTTAATGAGAGGGTTTTAGTCCCGATAGGAAGGATTTGAAAGCAAGGCTTTAATAAAGTATTTTTCCCTTGGGTTTATTAATTCCCAATGGTTTATAATATCAAGTTATTGGTTTTCTTCATTCTTCAACTTTTTAATATTAATAATTCCTTGGGTTCATAATCCCTTGAGGTTTTAGTGTTAATCCCTTGGGTTTATTATTCCTTTGGGTTTATTATATCAATCCCTTGGGTTCATTATTCCCTTGGGTTTATATTATTAGTCCCTTTTGTTTAATAATATTGCCTTAGGTTCATAATCCCTTGGGGTTTTAGTATTAATCCCTTGGGTTTATAATATCAATCGCTTGGGTTTATTATTCGCGAGTCAAACATGGTTTATTATAATGTCAACCATGGTCCAACATGGAATTGTGATAGGAATTGTCTCAATATGTAAATCAATGATGGTCGATCATGTTTATTTTAATGTTTATAATATTTTTCTTAGGGTTTATATACGTTGGGTTTATAATATTAGTCCCTTGGATTTAATATTGTTCCCTTGGGTTTATAATCCCTTGGGGTCTTAGTATTAATCCCTTTGTTTTATTATTCCTTTGGGTTTCTCATATTAATCCCTTGGGTTTGTTATTCCCTTAGGTTTATAATATTGATCATGGTAAACCATTGTCAATCCTAGCCAACCATGCTTGAATGTCACATTGTCACAAGGATTGTCTCACCATGAAAAAAAATAATAATCCCTTGGGTTTATTATTCCTTTGGGTTTATTTTATCAATCCCTTGGGTTTATTATTCCCTTGGGTTTATATTATTAGTCCCTTTTGTTTAATAGTATTCCCTTTGGTTCATAATCCCTTGGGGTTTTAGTATTAATCCCTTGGGGTTTTAGTATTAATCCCTTGGGTTTATAATATCAATTGCTTGGGTTTATTATTCCTAAGTCAAACATGGTTTATTATGATGTCAACCATGGTCCAACATGGAATTGTGATAAGGATTGTCTCAATATGAACATCAATGAAGGTCGATCATGTTTATTTCAATGTTTATAATATTTGTCTTAGGGTTTATATATGTTGGGTTTATAATATTAGTCCCTTGGGTTTAATATTATTCCCTTGGGTTCATAATCCCTTGGGGTTTTAGTATTAATCCCCTGGGTTTAATATTCCCTTAGGTTTATAATATCAATCATGGTCAACCATTGTCAATCATAGCCAACCTTGGTAAACCATGTTTGAATTTTGCATTGTGACAAGGATTGTCTCACGATCAAAATAAACCATGTTTATTTTTGTGTTTGTAGTATTTATATTTGGGTTTATCAATATTGGGTTTATAATATTAGTCCCTTGGGCTTAATATTATTCCCTTGGGTTCATAATCCCTTGGGGTTTTAGTATTAATCGCTTGGGCTTAATATTATTCCCTTGGGTTCATAGTCCCTAGGGGTTTTAGTATTAATCCCTTGGGGTTTTAGTATTAATCCCTTGGGATTTTAGTATTAATGTAAATAAGTTGGGTTTACTATTCCCTTAGGTTTATAATATGAAAATCAATGATGGTCGATCATGTTTATTTTAATGTTTATAATATTTGTCTTGGGGTTTATATACGTTGGGTTTATAATATTAGTCCCTTGGATTTAATATTATTCCCTTGGGTTCATAATCCCTTGGTATTAATCCATTCATTTTATTATTCCTTTGGGTTTCTCATATTAATCCCTTGGGTTTATTACTCCCTTAGGTTTATAATATCCATCATGGTAAACCATTTTCAATCATAGCCAACCATGGTCAACCATGTTTGAATGTCACATTGTGACAAGGATTGTCTCACCATGAAAATAAATAATAATCCCTTGGGTTTATTATTCCTTTAGGTTTATTATATCAATCCCTTGGGTTTTTTATTCCCTTTGCTTTGTATTATTAGTCCCTTTTGTTTAATAGTATTCTCTTTGGTTCATAATCCCTTGGGGTTTAGTATTAATCCCTTGGGTTTATATTATCAATCGCTTGGGTTTATTATTCTTGAGTCAAACACGGTTTATTATGATGTCGACCATGGTCCGACATGGAATTGTGATAAGGATTGTCTCAATATGAAAATCAATGATGGTACGTCATGTTTATTTCAATGTTTATAATATTTGTCTTAGGGTTTGTAGTATTTATATTTGGGTTTACCAATGTTGGGTTTATAATATTAGTCTCATGCTTGAATGTCACATTTTGACAAAGATTGTCTCACCATAAAAATAAAACATGTTTATTTTAGTTGTTTTAATATTTATATTTGGGTTTACGAATATTGGGTTTATAATATTAGTCCCTTGGGCTTAATATTGTTCCCTTGGGTTCATATTCCCTTAGGGTTTTAGTATTACTCCCTTCGGTTTATTATTCATTTGGGTTTATAATATCAAAATTTGGGTTTTTTAATTCCTTTAGGTTTATAATATAAATTGTAGCCAAACATGGTGAACCATGCTTGAATGTCGCATTGTGACAAGGATTGTCTCACCATCAAAATAAACTATGTTTATCTTAGTGTTTGTAGTATTGATATTTGCCTTTGCTCAATGTGAAGTTTATAATATTAGTCCCGCGGGTTTAATATTATTTCCTTGGCTTCATAATCCCTTGGGTTTTAGTATTTATCCCTTGGGTTTATTATTCATTTGGGTTTATAATATCAATCCCTTGGGTTTATTATTCCCTTTGGTTGATAATATAAATCATGGTAAACCATTGTCAATCATAGCCAAACATCGTCAACCATGGTTGAATGTCGCATTGTGACAAGAATTGTCTCACCGTCAAAATAAACCATGTTTATTTTAGTATTTGTAGTATTTATATTTGGGTTTACCAATGTTGGTTTTATAATATTAGTCCCTTGGTTGAATGTCGCATTTTGACAAAGATTGACTCACCATGAAAATAAACCATGTTTATTTTAGTGTTTGTAGTGTTTATATTTGGGTTTAACAATGTTGGGTTTATAATATTAGTCCCATGGGTTTAATATTATTCCCTTGGGTTCATAATCCCTTGGGGTTTTCATTATTAGTATTAATCCCTTCGTTTTATTATTCCTTTGGGTTTCTCATATTAATCCCTTGGGTTTATTATTCCCTTAGGTTTATAATATCCATCATGGTAAACCATTGTCAATCATAGCCAACCATGGTCAACCATGCTTGAATGTCACATTGTGACAAGGATTGTCTCACCATGAAAATAAATAATAATCCCTTGGGTTTATTATTCCTTTGGGTTTATTATATCAATCCCTTGGGTTTTTTATTCCCTTCGTTTTATATTATTAGTCCCTTTTGTTTAATAGTATTCCCTTTGGTTCAATCCATTGGGGTTTAGTATTAATCCCTTGGGTTTATAATATCAATCACTTGGGTTTATTATTCCTAAGTCAAACACGGTTTATTATGATGTCGACCATGGTCTGACATGGAATTGTGATAAGGATTGTCTCAATATGAAAATAAATGATGTTACATCATATTTATTTCAATGTTTATAATATTTGTCTCAAGGTTTGTAGTATTTATTATATTATTTTAATAATATAACGATAATCTAATATTATTATGAGCTATTCTTATTATTAATTAAGATATATTAGGAGTTTATATTATTAATATAATATTTATATAGTAATATATATAAATAATCTGGTTGTTAATATTTATATAGTTACTAATAATCCTAAATACCAATAATAATTAAGCCAATGTATACAAACCATAAAATAAATATTAAAAATACTAAAGCTTAAGAATAATAATATTATTATTATTATTATTATTATGATTATGAGCTTATATTATTATAATAATATTAATATAATAATCATAAATATATAAATATATAAGAATATAGTTGCTATTAAGAATAATAATAATAATATTATTATTATTATGAGTTTATATTATTATAATAATATTAATATAATAATCATAAATATATAAATATATAAGAATATAGTTGCTATTATTCGTATAGTTATTAATTATTATAAATAATTAGTCTTTATTGTTATTATTATAATAATATTGATTATATTATTATTATTATTATGATAATGTAATAAAATATAATATTATTATAATATTATAATCAAATATTATTATTATTATTATTATTATATTTTATTATTATAATAATAATAATATAATATAATTGTTTTTATTTTTTATAATTTTATATTATTATATTATTTTAATAGTATAATGATAATCTAATATTATTATGAGTTATTCTTATTATTAATTGTTAATATTTATATAGTAATTAATAATCCTATATATTTATTTATATAGTTATTAATAATCCTAAATTTGTTTGATAATATTTATATAGTTAGTAATAATCCTAAATACTAATAATAATTAACCCTATGTATACAAACCCTAAGATAAATATTAAAAATACTAAAGCATAATAATAATAATAATATGAGTTTATATTATTATAATAATATTAATATAATAAACATAAATATACAATTATATAAGAATATAGTTGCTATTATTTGTATAGTTATTAATTTTCATAAATAATAAATAATTGGTCTTTATTGTTCTTATTATAATAATATTGATTATATTATATTATTATTATTCTAATAATTATATTTGTATATTATTATAATATTATAATATTATAATATTATAATCAAATATTATTATTATTATTTACATAATAGGTTGTTGTTTATATTCAAAAAATATTGGAGAGGCTAAGCTCCACTGTTACAAGGTGATGTGCCTGAGAAGCAAAGTAAGGAAATATAATAGGAGGGACAAAATTCCCCTTCGCTTCTGTCATTCTTAACTTTTTGAAAGCCCAAGCTAATATAGATTCTAACAAAACTGAAACAATAGAAGGCAGAATTTGCAATTCATGTTTAATCGATGTTTATATGACTGATTTGGCGGGCTGTTGATTCTTTAGGATTGCCTTCAGTGCCTGCATTCCTTAAATTTGTTGAGCTGGTTCTAGGAGCATTACTTTTTTCCATGATGTACTTCAAGATGTCAATGGACTCTTGGGCATGACTACATCTATTTGAGAGGTCATTGAACTGCTCCTGAAGAGAGGTAACTCTGTGAAGAAAGAGATTGAGGTCGACCTCATGTTTCTCCTTGGTGATCTGAGCATGGGTTTCAATTTTGGTGTCCAAGATCTTCTGGTGAGCTCGAATTTGCTCCAGTTCTGCCTGGAGATCAGCACAGTGCAAACATTCCTCGCTTCTCGCCATTGAGTTTGGCCGAACTGAATTACCAGTGTGCAGCAAATGCAGGTGGCTGCTAAAGTGATGTTCCAAAGAGCAGGGGGTAGATCAAACGCTCAAGGCAGCATGAGATCGGCCAGAAGAAAACAAAGGGTAGATCGAACACAACAAGGGGGAGAGAGAGGTGTGATTCTAGACGAAGGGGAATGCAAATAAGAAGGAGAGCTCAAACAGGGGAATAAGGTGGAGCGAAGAGGGAGTCACGGGGAATTTGAGTGATAAGTCATCGGTAAGGTATGGAGGAGTCAGAGTTCCTTGGGGGAAGGGACTGAAGTGAGATTTTCGGATTGATTTCAGTGATATTGTGACAGTGTTATCATCATTATGAGATTCAATGAAGATTTCTATTGCAGCAAGGATCAAATTCAGCCTAAAGATATTGCAAGCGACAATGGGGAGGTACCCGATGTTACTAGATACCTCTGCAGGCGATCTGAAGATTGATTCGAATCTGGTCATGGCAAGTAACATTGAGATTCGATGGCGTTACATCGGAGATTTCCTATGGGTTTGGAGCAGGCTCTGTTTGCATGAGTGTTGGCCTCCTTGTTGAGGGAGCGAAGTACATGGAAAAAACGAACTTCTTTCATTTTCTGGGTAAGTGATCGACATCGACTTATTGTTTGTTGTAGGAGCACATTGGTGGCATTCTGATTATATACCATCAGACTAATGATGATGGTCAAGTGTCCAATGATTGTTGCAGTGCTTATGTCGAGCTTTTGAAGTTGAATGAGCCCTTGGTATAGTGCGACAACTTCAGCCCTATTATTAGAGAGGGGGCCTAATCCCCATTCATAAGCAGATTTGATATCTCCATTAGCATTGCAAATGATTCCGCCAGCCCCTGCCATTCCTGGATTAGACTTGGAGGGCCCATCAAAGAAAAGATAGTGAGTGCTACAATTTCTGAGCCAAATAGAGAACTCCTCATCCTTCATTCCTATTTTCCAACTGTGATTAGAGTTGTTGTGTTGACTGCTATTGTCACTCCCGCTTTGGCCCCTGTTACTTTTATCTAACAAGTAACCTATGAAATTCCTTTCTTTGACACAGAGATCGGCGATGTCAATTTTCTTTTGACTTTTGACATATATTGCTTCCAATGTAAGGCTTCTTGCCTTGCTGCATAATTTCCTGATGTTGGTTTCTTTGTCTTTGAACACCATACGGTTTCGTGCCAACCATATATTCAACAAAAGAGAGTAGGGGAGATCATTCCAAACTCTTCTAGCAATATTGTTCTTCTTCTTTTGTTGCCACAGATAGTTCCTCTTCCAAAAATGCAAAATTTCAACAATGGAGTTGTGGGAGCCCCAGGGGAGTTGGGTGTTGAGAAAAAGTTCTTTCCAACGGGCAGTAGCAAAGGGGCAAATGATGAATAGGTGCTATATGGTTTCTTCAGCTGCTTGGCAGTTTGGGTAGCAGGATGGGCCAATTATACCGCATTTTTGCAGATTATCTGAAGTGAGGACTTTCCCTTTTAGGAGGACCCAAATGAAGAATTTTATTTTTGGAAGGGTCTCTAATTTCCAAGCAATTTTCCAATGTGCCCAAGTGGGCATGGGATATTCATTGTTACAAATATGTTGATAGGCAGCTTTGACTGTGTAATTTGAGCATGAAGGGTCCCAACGGAAGCCATCATCGCTGTTTTTTTTCGGGGCAATTCTATGGAGATGGGATTGGAGATTAGAAAGACTTGCTTCAAGATCAATGGGTATTTCTGGGAAGTTCCATCTTGTCCAAAGCTATGATTGTGTGTCCCACTGAGATATATGATTCAAATAATGGAGCCCCATGCTATCAAAAAAGGATAGAATCTGATGAGTTCCAGGTTTGCTGCCAATGGGTTGCTTGCCCATTATTCTATCTGCCCCAATTATGATATTGTTGCCACCCTTAGGGATTTTGGAAATATTTTGGGCAAGAAAGGGAATTTCTTTCTTACACAGCTTCCAGATTTTAGAACAAGCTCTGTTAGGGATATCATGATCCAAGAGGTGTTGCCTTGGAGATTTGAGATATTTGGCTTCCAGCACATTTTTCCACCAAATGAATTGGCCACTAATGAGTCTCCATACTATCTTGCCACCAAACGCCAGATTTAAGAGCTTAGGTGATCTGATTCCTAAACCTCCATGTTCCTGGGATTGAATGACCTATTTCCAATTTATAAGGTTGTATTTCTTTCTCTCATTTTCCCCCCTTGCCAAAGAAAGTGACGGAGGATGGCTTCCATTTTGTGATGAAAACTGGCAGGAACTTGCAGAAGTGTGAATTGATATAAGAGAAAAGAAGAAAGATCTGTTTTTAGAAGAATTAGATGACTTGTTGGATTAAGCCAAGAGGAGCCCCATTGCTGCACTTTCCTTTTCATTTTATCTATGATAGTGTCCCATACTTCAGCTTTCAGAGGACCAGTGCTCACTGGCATGCCCAGATAAGAGAAATGCCCCCAATCTACCTTGCAAGGAACCCCAAATGTGTTAACAATGTTATGAAGAGCTTGAGCAGATGTGTTCCAACCATAGATGCAGCTCTTGAGATAGTTGACCATACCTCCTAAGTATCTCATATATTTATCTAAGAGGGTTTTGAAACGACGGACTATGATATTGGAGGCTCCTCCCGTTAACAGTGTATCGTTAGCAAATTGAGAGTGATTTATGTTTTTGACTCCATTCCCAAATTTAATACCTGTAATAAGATCGACACGCCGTTTATAATCCAAGGCCTTACTGAAGGACTCAGCCATCAAAATGAACAGGTAAGGAGAAAGGGGGCAGCCTTGTCTTAAACCTCGAGAATATTGAAAGGAAGGCCCTGGTCTACCATTGATGAGAGGGGAGATCCAAGGACCTGAAATGCAAACTTTGACAAGGTTAAGGCGGGGCGCAACAAATCCCATTTTCTTTAGAACCGAAAGGAAGAATGAGTGTCTAACTCTATCAAAGGCATTGGCTAAGTCTAGTTTTAAGATGAAATCTTTTTCTTTTCTAGATTGGCTGGAGTGTATAGCCTCTTGGACAAGGAGAATGGAGTCATAAATTTGTCTATTGGCCAGGAAGCCTCCCTGATTCTCAGAGATGAGTGAGGGGAGAAGAGGTTTAAGATGAGAAGCAAGGATTTTGGTCAAAATTTTGTATGAGGAATTGCAGAGAGAAATGGGCCGAAATCAGGTGAAAGAAGAAGGTCGATTCTCTTTAGGGAGGAGGGCAAGATGGGTGGCGTTAGTGAAACCTCCGATTTTGCCCTTACGTTGAGCCCATTTTATCATCTTAACAAGATCTTTTTTTATTATTCCCCAATAAGCTTTCTAGAAGCAAATTGGGAAACCATCTAGGCCAAGAGCCTTGTCTGGCTAAAGTGTCCAGATAGCTCTTCGTATTTCTTCTTCTTCGATTTCCTTGATTAGATTTTCATTGATTTCCTCGCTGATCTTAGTGGGAAGGTGTTGCAGAAGATCTGAGTAATCTTCAACTTATTTTGTTTCAGTTAAGAGGACACTGTAATGATCTGAGGCAACCTTTCTAATAGCATCTTGTGTGGTTTGGAGGTTGCGTTCAGCATCGATGATGGAAGTAACATTGTTTCTGATTTTCCTAACAATGGCCTGCTTATGAAAGAAGGCAGAGTTTTTGTCACCTCCTTGCAGCCATAGCTGTCTTGATTTTATCCTCCATTTTTGCTCCTCCGCTCTATTGGCAAGATATAGCTGGAAGTAGAGATCACCTTCGAGAGATTTATATTCCTGGGAGAGCCCTCGTTCCTCTATCATGCTGTGTACTTTCTCCAATTTGCTTTTTATTTCAATTTTATCCTTCTCAGGTTCCTTGTAGTGATTTTTTGCCCATTCCTTCAAGGCGCTTTTGGTCCTTTTCAACTTGTTTTCCCATATGTATCCCGGTAACCCTTCTATGTGCTGAATCCATGTGAGTTTGACAATTTGGTTGATAATAGGGATGCTGCTCCACAGTGGACTACATTTAAATGGAATGGGCCCTAAGGGACAGTGGGTTTCGAAAACAAGAGCTATGGGATAATGGTCAAACACCGAGTAGGGGAGTACGATAGCATAAGCAGTGGAGTAAGATGAGAGGAGCGAGACATTCACCAAGATCCTATCTAGCCTCTCCATGATATTGCCTTTGTCCAGTCTGTGATTATTCCAAGTAAATCTGTGATTTTTTGGAGCAACATCAACTAGATTGTGGTCCTACATGATGGTTTCCAACCACGTTTTGCAAGGGTCATGTGAAAAACAACCTCATCTTTTCTCATTGGAGTGGAGTATGAGATTGAGATCTCCACCAAGGATAATATTGTTGTTTTCTTATTCATCTATTCTACTTTGAGGGAAGTCCAACGTTGTTCTTTGTCTCTATAAAGACTTGGCACATAAACATTGTAGATAACAATCCTTTTGTTATTTGTTAAGCTCTCTAGAGTGACTTTATTCCAATACTGGCTAACAGTATCTGTTGTGTGTTTCCAAATGTTGTGGTTCAAAAGGGTTGCAATTCCCCTGGAGGCGCCCCTTGACTCGCTTATGCGTCCTTCATACTGCTTGAGCTGATCAATGATTCCTTTCATTTCTTGTTGTCCTTGTTTTGTTTCTTGGAGCAATAGAATCTCTGGCTTCTTGTGAATTATCAGATCTTTTAGGGCAAAAATTTTGGAGGGGTGCCCTAGTCCCCTACTATTCCAAGATAAGGCTTTCATCATTGAGTGTGAGGGATATGGAGAGTTTCTCACCCTCCTTGTTCCTTATGTGCTGCTTCTTTACTATTTTGCCCCAAAATGTAAGTTTCTATGGGATTCTGTGTACCCATGGCAATTTCCTTTTGAGAATTTTCATCTCTCTGCTGCTTTGAAGACTTCCTTCCTAGCCCTTGCTTTTTTTGTGTGTCCAGACTTACATCGTGCCCTTTAGAAGAACTCCTGGTTGATCTAGAGGAGGGAGGATCTTGGGAAAAAGAAGAAGAGTTTAGCAGGGGGTGGGATCATTGGCATCAGGTTGGGGCATGAAGAGGGGGGGGTTATCTTCAAGGGGGGAATGGCGAAAAGGGGTTGGATGAAGTGGGGGGGGGGGGGAAGCGGAGGGGCAGGAGTGGATGTAGAAGTGTTGAGGAGAGGAGGATCTAGTGAGGAGGTGGAGGGGAAGGCTATGTGGTTAGCCTTGGGAGGGGCAACTTCAGGGTTTGCCTTAGGGTTGAAAGCAGTCTTTTTTTTCTTAACAGTTTCCCATTTCTCATCTTGTGAAACATTTTCAACATCAACTAATTTAGAGCAGCAATTGGCAAAATGGCCATATTCATGACATACCTTGCATTTAAACGGGATCTGCTCATAGTCCAACTGTTGGATGTGAGTCCAGTCATCCACTTTGAGTTTGATGGCCTCCAGGAGGCCTTTGCCGAGATAAACTTCAACACATATGTGGGCGTAGGCTTGCATGTTGTCTTTTGTCTCACTGTGATCAATAAAATTTCCAACAACATTCCCAATGGCTCGAACCTATTCATCTCCCCAACAATGGAGATGAACATGAGGGAGCCGAAACCAAACCGGAGCCGTGCTAGGGACATCCAATTCGGGATCAAAATCCGGGGTCCATTTGTTGACGTACAAGTCTCTTGAGTCCATGAAATATGGTCTGTTCCTAAAGATTAGATCCTTGTCTTCTCTTGATTCGAAGTGGAAGGTGAAGTACCCTTTCCCACAGAAGCAGATGGAGATTTTGCCTGGTATTTTATCAGACCAGTTTCGCTCGACCCACCTTTGCACCATCTTCAGAGAGGGTCAGAGACTAGTAAATTGCCCGATGAGACCTCATTTTGCCAGAGAAAGTGTTGCCATGTGAGGGAGAGTAGGAGGAAGAATCACCTCTTGCAAAACATCTAGCTTCTTAATAAACTTTGAGATTGTTGGGCGGGGGCACTGAGGCGGTAAAGATTTTACTAGGGCAGAGAAAGCCAGTTGGGCAGCAGCCGCCTCTGGGGTTGCATCCGGAGGGGCCATGGCAAAGGGCCGAAGGCCGTAAGCTCTGGAAGGTGCTCAGCAACAACGCAGCGCGAGACCTAGCAGATCTGCAACCCTCCTCAATCCTTCCTTCTCTACCCTTTATTATTATTATTATTATTATTATTATTATTATAAAAATACAATATAATTTATAAATTTATATTATTATATTATTTAATAATATAATGATAATCTAATATTATTATGAGTTATTCTTATTATTAATTATTTTATATTGGGAGTTTATATTATTATTATAATATTTATATAATAATATATAGAAATAATCTGGTTATTAATATTAATATAGTTTTTTTTTGTTGATAAGTGGGTGAATCCTTAAAATCACGCTTACCCTGTGGCTGAGAGGCCATGACTCAGGGGCATCTAAGCCGTCAAAGTCACCCGGGGATCGCACCCGGCCTGAGCCGCACCAATGGAAACCATGCTAGATTTTTGGTATCGGCAAGACTAGAACCGGTGACCTTTTCTTACAGAGTGCCTTAACAGCGTGCTCCTTCACCGACTGTTCTATATCTCTTTGATGCTAATATTTATATAGTTATTAATAATCCTATATAGTTATTTATATAGTTATTAATAATCCTAAATACTGCATCAACAGTTAGTGGGCGAGGAGGGGATCAAGAATGACGTGTTCTCGAGTATCTAGGGTTTCAGAAGGATCATTCTATGTCGTCGCCGCCCCCAGAGATCAGCTATGTTCCGGATCTGCTTGGCGCCTGGCTGCTGGGATTTCAGAACTTGATTCATCTTTTTGGTTTTTGCCCGGTTCCTTTGCTGGAAAGGAGCCTCATGGATCGAATCAAAGTATTCAGGGGCAGGAGGAATTTTCTCCCTTTCTGGCTCAGGTCGGTTTTCTCACGGCGGATCTGGGCTCCATTCCTCAAAGCCCTGGGCGATTCGCTTCAAATCAACCTGTCCCTAACCTGCTTTGGGTATCTGCGTTATCATGCGCGGGTGTTCCGACCTGGCTAGGCAGCAATGTCTGCGCCATTTGGAAAGAGATGAGGCTGACGTTTCCTCTGCCCCCTTTCGGTCTGCTAAGGGAAGCCCGAATCGCCACTCTATGGCATTCTTTTACAGGTTTGGTTGACGCTCAAGTATGGGGCGGGAGATTGGGACCGGGTTCTGTGCGGACTGAGGCTCCCCTGTTCACATCCGGGCAGATGTGGGTGGCTGACATCTCGGCGGAGAAGACATTTATGCCCTGGACAACCCTCTCGGATACGAAGTTGGATGGCTCAGATCTGACAAGAATCGAGCCACCCCAGATTGCCAGGTCCGGTTTCCAAATCTTTGTAAAGACGCCAAAAGGAAACATAATCGTGATCTTGACTTATGATAGCGACAAGGTTTCAGATCTGAAGAACAATATCGCCGATCAGACTGGCTACTCGGCTAAGGAACAACACCTGTTAAAAGAGGGAAGATCACTGCAGGAATGCAGAACCATGCAAGAATACAACATCAAGCAAGGCTCTACAATCATTCTCAATATGAGATTACGAGGAGGAGCCGAAAACGCTGGAACTAGCTCGCAAAGCAAAGGGTCTTTTAAGGAAGCAGTGAAGGGAAAAGGGAAAAACCCCACAGCTGTCACTGAACCTCCAGGGCAGTACATTGTAGATCAAATGCCGGAGAGCCCATCTATCTCCATCGAAATACCAAAGGTAAATAATATATATTCAGATCTACAAAAAAATGCAGTTATTTGTAGATTTAATGGCTTTTGGCCTAGAACTGATGCATTGTATCAATGGATCCACTCGGTTTGGACAAAAAATTGCCAAATCTACCTATACCCTAAGGGGTTTTTTATAGTATGTTTTGACACAGAAGAAGAAAAGGAAACAGTTCTCAACCAAGGGCCATGGTTCTGGGGTAGTGCTGGACTTTTTATTACCCCTTGGTTTCCTGATTTTGATGCCAACACCATGGTGGTATCAAGGATGCCAGTATGGGTTAGGATGCATAATCTTCCTTTACATTTTTGGCATTCAAAGGTTCTAATAGCAATTGGAAATACCTTGGGGAGAATGTTAAAGATAGACAGAGAGAGACATATAAAAGGAATATTTACTTTTGCCAGAATATGTGTCGAGGTAGACCTCAGCCGAGGACTACCTGAGAGCATCATCCTGAATTTCAATAATACACAGTGGAAACAACCTTTGGACTATGAGAATACAGCTTTCAGATGTCGGGGATGTCAACAAACAGGTCATCTGTACAACGCATGTCCAAGCCTCAACAAGAGCAAGCAACAACAAAGGAAGCCGAAAGGATGGCAGAACATAGATGCTGCATATAAGAAGGGAACTACAACAAAGAAAGAAGAACAAAATACAGCAAAGGATAAAGATCAGGACAATAAGGATAAGGAGATTAATGAGGAAAAGGAACAAGAGCTCCAGCTGGAAATAAGTGGTAATAAACGAAGTCACAGTCCTGAAGGATCAGATTCAGATAAGGAGCAACCAATGAGTACAATGGAAAACCAGCTTGCCGTTATTGACTCCACTCCCAACATGGATGGTTGGCGAAAAGTGGAGAAGAAGAAGGGCAGGAAGTCTTAGGCCAGCTGGGTTTCTTTTTTGGGCTGCACTCCGGAAAATAGGAGCAGCTCTTTCTTTTTCTGCTTTTAGGTAGGGATGTATATTGCGGGCTGTATGATCTACTTTCACACAGCCAAATTGAATGCTTAATGCATATACTATGTAACTTTTTATTTTAATAAAAAGTTCGATTTTTTTCTTTGGAAAAAAAAAATAATCCTAAATACTGATAATAATTAACCCTATGTATACAAACCCTAAAATAAATATTAAAAATACTAAATCCTAAGAATAATAATGATAATAATTAATAATACTAATATTATTATGAGTTTATATTATTATAATAATATTAATATAATAATTATAAATATATAATTATATAAGAATATAGTTGCTATTATTTGTATAGTTATTAGTTATCATAAATAATAAATATTTGGTCTTTATTGTTCTTATTATAATAATATATTATAATAATATTGATTATATTATTATTATTATTATTATATTTTATATATTATTATAATAATATAATAATATAATAATAATATTATTATTATTATTATTATTATTATTATTATTATTATTAATTAATATATATTAGGAGTTTATATAATTATTATAATATTAACATAATATTTATATAGTAATATATATAAATAATTTGGTTGTTAATATTTATATAGTTATTAGTAATCCTATATAATTATTAATAATCCTAAACCTGTTTGATAATATTTATATAGTTATTAACAATCCTAAACACTGATAATAATTAACTTTATATATACAAACCCTAAGATAAATATTAAAAATACTAAAGCTTAAGAATAATAATAATAATAATTAATAATACTAATATTATTATGAGTTTATATTATTATAATAATATTAATATAATAAGCATAAATACATAATTATATAAGAATATAGTTTCTATTATTTGTATAGTTATTAATTATCATAAATAATAAATAATTGGTCTTTATTGTTCTTATTATAATAATATATTATAATAATATTGATTATATTATTATTATAATAATACAATTAGATATTATTAATAACGATATAAATATAAAAGATTATTTATATATATTATTATATAAAATATATATTAATATTATAATAATAATATAAAATCCTAATAATATTATAATAATATTGATTATATTATTATTATTATAATAATTGTATTTGTATATTATTATAATAATATATTATTATAATATTATAATAAAATATTATTATTATTATAATACAATATAATTTTTATTATTTTTTTATGATTTTATATTATTAGGTTATTTAAATAATATAATAATAATCTAATATTATTATGAGATATTCTTATTATTAATTAATATATATTAGGAATTTATATAATTATTATAATATTAATATATTATTTATATAGTAATATATATAAATAATTTGGTTGTTAATATTTATATAGTTATTAATAATCCTAAATACCCATAATAATTATTAATGTGGTTGATATAAGC
Organism: Pinus tabuliformis; assembly: GCA_031772625.1. Taxonomy (NCBI): domain Eukaryota; kingdom Viridiplantae; phylum Streptophyta; class Pinopsida; order Pinales; family Pinaceae; genus Pinus; species Pinus tabuliformis. The sequence continues at coordinate 985,375,988 of CM062812.1, read as the reverse complement.
CTATCAGCGTATATCAACCACATTGGAAAATGTGGTTGATATATATGCTTGATATACGCCTATCGGTGTATATCAACCATATTTACCTTGGTAAATATGGTTGTGCTAGTACATTGTTCAATTAATTCGTTGGGTGTAAATTTCCTTGCCACCATTGACAATTCAATCCTTCGGACAAATGACTGACAAGATCCTTTGTAATCTACACTGGACTGCACGAGTTTTTACTTGACAATCATCCCATGAGTTGATAGGTCTGCGCTATTAACTCGACCATCGCAATATGTCTACTTTCATGACCCCAATTCTGCAGCTACAAGGTCTTCGTTTTATACCTCGGCCCTACAAATCTAATCAACCCTTCATCCCTATAATTGTTTATTGCAGCTGCTATGAAGTCGACCCCAATGGAAAGAATGATGCTTCAATCTCCATTAAAGTTCCATGCTCACCTGGAAAAGATGATAAACCCTCCGTGCTAAACATTTCATGTTGGCAGGATGCACAATTCTCATACCATTGTAATATTTTCTTTATTTATTTATTTAAATTCTCAGAAATTTTTCTATTAATTTTTTTCCAGAATAAGCACACAACAATTTTTTTGCTGAGAATTTCACAAATTATAAAGCCAATTATCACAAACATTGTAGAAAAATGTCACTGGAAACCCCAACTATTTATTTATAATACTAAAAGAGAAATTACATCAAATTTATTTTGAAAAGAAATCTGACAAATAGATATGCTAGAGTAATTTGGTCCTCTTCAGAAACCTTTTGTGGCTAGACTTCCCTGTCTGCAATTGTGTGCTACTTCAATCTTCTAACAGAAACCCTAAAGTATCATCTTTCCTCACTAAGCACCAATGAGGAATTTGGTTAATCCATCCAAATGACTAGTTAGGGTGTATCTTAACAACATCTAAAATAGTTTTGATTCCTAAGGAGGATAGTTTCACTCCAAAGAAGATCTACACTCTATCCACAAAATCAATTAACCAATTCATCCAATCATGTCCCTAAATGAGCTCCTCCTTTTCTTTTATTGAGATGACTATATGAATACCATGAGTCATCCTAATACCATGAGTCCTCCTTTTTTTAAATAAGTGGTTTATAATATTGTTTGTCCTTAGTCATTTTTTAATTAATCCCCTAATATTTAATATTTTGTAGCCTATGATGATTAGCTAGGCTACTAAGATGGTATCTACTACCACAGTCTTAAAAAAAGAACGCTACATATCTTTATTTTATTTACCCAGCATATGATGGAGATGGTAAATTTTTCTAAATATAAGAGAGCGCTTAAAAACATAAAGTCCTAATATAATTTCTCATAAATAAGGAAGCCTTAATATTAATATTAATAAGACCATTAATATTAATATTAATATTGATACCACCATTAATATTACTAAAATGTTCTTGATTGGTCTCTTATTTTCTCCAGATTGTTTATATTTTTTTATACTAAAAACTATGAAGGAGGGAGTCCAAGATCCAAAGCTTCAATGAATTTGCTTCTAAATTCTGCTTGAATTACAACAAAACTTTACTTTAATCTTGATTTATTTCTATTAAACTGTGTTTGATAATTGTAGTTCTTTGTATAATAGATACAGTTGTATCTTCGATCCCTATGATTTCCAAACCACTCTTACTTTTGTTATTCAAAAATCTTATGACATTGGGGGATTTTTTTACTTAGACTGTCAATGTTCCCAAACCTTTTAAACTCAAAGTTTGACATTTCTTTCCAAATCTTATGTATCTCGTAGTAAACTGAAATGTCTCTAAGATAATCTTTCTAATTACTTTGGTATGATCCAAAATACAATGCTTTGCTCTACTCAATATTTTCTTGCAAAAAAAAATTGTCAATTTTTTGTGTTTCTACAAATTGTGTGATACCTTGATTGGCATAAGTTCTGATTTTGTCTTTGTTTTTGAAATATTAACAAGATAGATATCAATTGAAGAATTTCCTTTTTTGACTTGATTTTGTAAATCTACACTTTTTGTAAACTTTTATTTCACGCCAATCTCAATTTTCTATATCTATTCTCAAACAATTGATTTCTAAGCTTTGCATTTTTTTTTTAATAATTTTGTAATTATCTCAACATATGTTGATTAGTGGATAATGTAGCTTCCTTCTCTTCATTAATTTTATCTATTATTTTTTGAAACATAGTGTTTTATTCTTAAATATTCTCACCCAATTCTTTAATAGATCTTTTTCTTTTTCCAATTCTAATCTCTTTAGTTTGGATATATTGAGTTACAGGAACATTTGATTTTTCTCCTAACAATTGAATTTCTTTTATCATTTTCATATAGTATATACTTGTTTTATCATATGAATTTGTTCCCAAAGGGATACACTTTTGTTATAAATCATTGATTCTTATTAGGTGAGCCTTGAGTATGCCTCTTTTAATCTTTAGCTAATTTTCTTACTTTTTCATTTGCATTCTTATCATTTTCATATTAATACTTGCTTAAATAAAATCTCTTTCCACAACATTACTTAGTTTGTTGAGTCATTCAATGTTATCTTCAAGTGGCATCTTTTCTAGATCAATAATGACCTTAGTATTTTCCTGATAGTTAAGACATTTTTCTAGTTTTTCAACCTTTACCTTAAAAATGGCCATTTGTAAGATGTTTTTCTCATAATTGATGGAAAATAATAATTTTGAAAGATCAATCCCTTTATGAATTATCTAAGAATACAAATTTTCTTTGGTTTTCTTGGCACTCTTTTTTTAAGACCATTTTTCTAAATATTTCAACTTCTTCACGAAAAGTGACTTCCTTTGAAACTTCACCACCTAAAATGACTTCTCTTATGTTGGGTATACTAAATCAATGGATAATGGAATTTGAGTGATTGACACCAATGTTTAAAAAAAAAAAAGGTCCTCTAAATGCTTCAATTTCCTTGATCACATGATATCGATCATCTCTAAAGAATATCTTCTTCACAATGAAAAGTTTTCATCTTAATTTCATTAATAATAAAAAATAATTTGGTTTTAATTATGAAAGATAAAACTTCCAGTGGTAGTATGGAATAAGACTTTTTATTCTTTGAAATAAAAGAAACATGGTATGAATTTAATATTTAGCCTAATGTACTTTAAGGAGAAAACCCCTAAGATTTAAGTAAATTGGAAGCTTGCAGGGCTTCAAATTAGATCTATAAATCTTCAAAATTGTATGATTTTTAGAAATGTATCAATTCCCCTATTTCATTTTTTTATTGTGAAAGAAGTTTTTGTATTCACGGAATAACTTAGGAGAGGGCTTGTTATACAATAATGTATAAACTTTGGCTATAAAGTCATCAACAAACCATTCTATTAGACAAAATGTATTACATCCCAAGCATTCAAAGTCCATTCAAAGATCAAAAGTAACCTTCCATGTTAATTAACCTTCATTATTATCTATGATTAAAAGTAGGTTTATTAATAATATATTAGAAGATACACTAAATATGATTCATATGTGAAGCATTTCCAATCCTAAAAATTAATCAATTAGTCATGGATTATATCAAATACAAAACTAGCATAATTTAATGATATTGATTAAGGTCTCTAAAGGATAAACCCTAGAATAATATCATCAATTAAGATATCATTTTTATGTCTCAATGTTATGCATATTGTAGCTACAATTTCCCTAGTTGATTCTTTAAATAAAATATGATGGTTGCTATCTCAACGAACTACAGTGTTGTTACAGGATGAACAGAAAGTCTTTGTTCTCACAACAAACTACAGTGTTGTTACAGACTCTCGCAGCAAACTACAGTGTTGTTACAGACTCTCGCAGCAAACTACAGTGTTGTTACAGGCTCTCTCAGTAGACTACAGTGTTGTTACAGACTCTCACAGCAAACTACACTGTTGTTACAGACTCTCACAACAAACTATAGTGTTGTTACAGGCTCTCTTAGCAGACTACAACGTTGTTACATATTCTCACAGCAAACTACAGTGTTGTTACAAGAGGAACAACATTTTTTTTTCAGCCATGTAGTCTATAAAAACACGGGTTAAAGATCCCTTCTTAACTCCAAAACGAAGTATCTTTTTGGGAATTTACTTGTGTGTTACCAAATAGACCCTAATCTGTACAAAACCCAGATTCCAGAATTTCGAAATTCATCTTCCATTGATTGGAAATTGACCCGTAAAATTGGTGACATTTTTCCTTTACGAATTTTCTTTCTTTTGTTTGCTTGATACATAGTGCTCTGTATTATCGAATTTGAAATGTAAAATGATTCTTTCCAATACACTATCTTGGATGCAAAAGTATTCGATTAAAATATTAACTGAAATATGATTCTTCGTGTTCTCATTTAAATGTAAATAACAGAGAAAAGACAGTGCAAGGATTCCTCATTCAACACCGTAATTTAAAGACCAAATCAATTTCAATCTCCATAAATTAATATTATGGTTCATAAACCTCACAAACACATATGCAAATAATTGTCTCACACACACTTACAGATTTGATTTGCTGATACAAAAAACCACTGGTCTAAGAAATGTTGTTCAATTAACTTCAATCTCACACCAAAATTTCCAGCACCCAAAAATGTTCCTCCTCTCTCCTTCAAAACTAAAAATCCATTGTCCAAGAAAATGAGTTCATGGATGTGAACCAATTTCACCTAGCCCTAACTACCTACTAACTATAAAATCATTTATTTTAACTAGATATTTCTAACTAATCTTAACTAAATATCAAAGACTTCTTCAAAAATAAACTTTAAAATGTTCTAGCCTTGACATGTGATGAATCCATCACATTGCTAGGCTCTTGGTCTGACTTTAATAACTTATCATGTTTATGTGCTCGACCTAATGCACCTGCATCAAAATCCCCAAGAAAGAAAATTTTATGAGCTCCTGCTCATAAGATATTCTATAGAATTACCTTCTTTGTGTGGTGTTGCTTCATCCATCCAAGTAGAATCCTCCATCAGATTGTCTTTCCACTTCACAAGATATTCCAAGTATTCTTTCCTTTTGGTATTCTTCGAAACACATGTATCCAAAATATGTTCAGCCTCTAAACTCTTTGCCACAAGCATTTGCTTCAGCCATTGTTGTTCCTTTCCTTCATCTTCGTCAAGATTCCCAGAAGCTTGATCCGCATCACCAACTGTGTAGGGATACAAATATGCTACATTAAAAATGGGTGAAATGCCAAATTTCTGGAGGTAACTCCAGCTCATAAGCATTTGTTGAAAACTTGTGGAGGACCTTACAAGGTCCAATCTTCTTCATTTTCAATTTGTTATATTCTCCCCTTGGAAACCTCTCTTTTCTTAGGTGAGTTAGGAACATATCTCCCACTTCAAAGTTTACCTCTTTCTTGTGTACATTTTCTCGTTGCTTGTAGTTGCTTCTTGTATCTTTCAATGTTTGTTTTACTTGGTCGTGCAGCTCACTCATGGCTGTTACAAAATCCTCTCTATCAGCACTTCTATGCTCAAGCTTTCCCAAGTCTCTTAGCTCACAAATTCCCCTAGGATGCATGTCGTACAAGATCTGAAATGGACTCTTTCCTGTGCTCCTATTTGGTGAGTCATTATATGAAAACTTAGCTCGAGCTAGCACATGATCACACTGCTTTGGTCGGTCACCTACTAAACTCCTCAACAAATTACCCAAACTCCTATTTACAACCTTTGTTTTCCCATCAGACTGTGGATGATAGGCTAAGCTAAAATTTAGCTTAGTGCCAAGTTTCTTCCACAAGGTTCTCCAGAAATGTCTAGTGAATCTTGTATCCCTGTCACAGATTATACTTTTTGGAAACCCATGCAACCAAACAATCTCATAAAAAACAAATTAGCCACATGGGTAGCATCACTAGTTTTAAAACATGGAATAAAATGAGCCATCTTAGTAAATCTATCCACAACTACAAGGATTGAATCATTACCTCGTTGAGTTCTCAGTAAACCCAGAACAAATTCCATACTCACTGAATCCCAAGGTCTGTTGGGAATGGGTAATGGCATGTATAGCCCATTATTTTTACTTCTCCCTTTCGCATGTTGACATACCCTGCACTTACTCACATAACTTTGTACATCTACCTTCATCTTAGGCCAAAATAGAAGTGACTCAGCTGCCCAAGTGTTTTCTCAACACCAAAGTGTCCAACCAACCTGCCATTATTCTTTTCTTGGACCAAGTTTTCTCGCATTGAGTAATTGGGAATACGTAGTTGATTGTTCTTGAACAATATCCCATCCTGCAACATAAACTCTTTCCATGGATTGTTGCCTCTATTGACTGGATTTTTACACGTTGCAAAAGCTTCTTTAAAATCAACATCAATTTCATATAAGTCCTTCAAATAATCAAAGCCTAAAATTTTTATTTGACTTTCCTGCATGATTAAGCATCTCCTACTCAAGGCATTGGCAACCTTATTTTCCTTCCCACTAATGTGCTTCAAAAAAAAAGTGAAACTTTGAAGGAACTCCACCCACTTTTCATGTTTATGATTTAACTTATGTTGTTTCATAATATATTGTAAGGTAGAATTATCTGTGTATAGAACAAACTCGTCAGGCATCAAGTAATGCCTCCACTGCTTCAAAGCTTGAACCACTGCATAAGATTCTTTGTTGTAGGAAGAGTATTTCTGTTTTGACTCATTTAACTTCTAGCTGAAATATGCAACAAGCTTATCCTCTTGGCTCAGTACAACTCCAATGGATTTCCCACGAGCATCACATCTCACTTGAAAGGGATGATTGAAGTCTGGCAAATTCAACACCAAATTCTCAGTGATCTTCTTCTTCTAGTTGAAAAAAAAATTATGTTGCTACTGTCCAATAAAATGGTTTCCTATTCTTCTTGATGGTGTCAATGATAGGTGCAAAAATGGCAGTAAAATTCCTGATAAATTTTCTGTAGAAGTTGGCTAAACCATGAAGACTTCTTGGCTCAAAAATATTCTTAGGTGAGGACCAATTTACAATTACCTCTATCTTTTCTAGATCCATTTTCAAGCCATCCTTAGAAATGGCAAAACCCAAGTACACAATTTTACTCTTCATAAAATAACACTTGTTCATGTTAATCAATAACTTTTCTTGTTGCAATATCTCTAAAACATAATTCAAATGTCTTAAGTGCTCTTCTTTAGTTTGACTGAAAATTAAAATGTCATCCAAGTAAACAATGACAAATTTACTAGTGAAACTCCTTTAAGACTTCATTCATCAGCTGCATAAAGGTATTGGGTGCATTTGACAATCCAAATGGCATGACCATTCACTTGTACAACCCTTAATTGGTCTTGAAAGTTGTCTTCCACTCAGATCCTTCTCTAATATGAATTTGATGATAACCACTTTTCAGGTCAATCTTTGAGAAGTAAGTTGCTCCACCCGAGCAATCCATCATATCATCCATATGTGGCAATGGAAACCTGTAACGAATGGTGATATTGTTGATTTCTCTAGAGTCAGTGCACATTCTCCATTCTCCACAATTCTTTGGACTTAATATTGTAGGTACGGCACATGGACTCAAACTTTCTCTTATTAGTCCTTTGTCTAATAATTCTTGGACTTGCTTCCTCACTTCCTCATTCTCTTTGGGTGTGATTCGATATGCAGCCTTGTTTGAAATACTTGCTCCCAGTATCAAGTCTATGTGATGACTGATGCTTCTTTTTGGTGGCAACTCACTTGGAAATTCATCAACTACAATATCATGAAACTCATGCAACAACTCCTGAACTTCAAGAGGTAAATCTACAATTTCGGTGTGTAGAAGTACTACCTTTGGCTTGCAAATCATTGCATAGCTTACCTCTTCTTCTTCCATCTGTTGTAGAAATTCCTTTCCACTAAGTAGCAGTGCTTTTGGGCTGCTTGTTTCAGTTGTACCTTCCTCTTTCAATGGTACAAGAGTGTGCTTGATTCCATCCTTTTTGAACTTATAACAATTGCTCTCTCCATCATGTGTCACCTTCCTATCAAACTTCCATGGGTGACCCAAAAGAATGTGACAAGCATCCATTGGCATTATGTCACAGAGCACCTTGTCTTTATACCTGCCTATCTGAAACTCAACTTCACTTTGTTCATGCACCAACAATTGGTGTCCTTTTTGCAACCACGATACCTTATAAGGTGTGGGGTGCTTAATCTTTTTCAATCCCAATTTTTCCACCATTTCTTGGGAAACTAGATTGTCTGTACTTCCACTGTCAATCACCAATTTGCAGCATTTTCCTTTTGCCTTACACATTGTCTTGAATAAGGATTTCCTTTGGACTAGTTCAATAGTCTCCTTTGTTGGTTTTAAAAGGACTTTATGCATCATCAACACCTCTCCAATCTCTGGCACATTCTCTACCTCAGGTACTTGTGCCTCTACTGCTTCGGTTTGAGCTATGTATGCACCTCGTTGTCCCGTATTGTCATTCTCAGGACATTCAAAATATCGGTGACCCAATTTTTTACATTTGTAACACTGATAGGCAGTCTCTCTACCTCTTCCTCTACCTCTACCTCTCTAGTAAGGTCTTCCTCCTCTGTTGCCACCTTCTTTCTCTGACTGCCCTTGCTGATTTGAGTTGCCTTCATCATTCTTTTGTGCATGAAACTTTCCTCTTCCATTTGTCTGTCCTTTCCCTTTGGAAAAACCATGTCCTCTGCCAGAGCTTTGCTTCCTAGCTATCTTTTCTTCTGCCTTAAAAGCGCACTGGTATGCTTCCTATATTGTCATTGGAGAAAGTATGTTGATTTCATCTTGAATATCTAGCCTCAAACCATTGATATACCTTGTTTTCTATTCGGGGTATCTTCTACATAGCCTGCTCTCAAATTCACCTTGTAAAACTCTTCGGTGTATTCTCTCACTGTCATTATCTTTTGTTTAATATTTTGCATCTGATTGTAAAGAGTTAGCTGGTAATCCTTTGGCAATAACTTACTCTTCATCTTTTCCACCATTCTATCACAGCGCTTGACCAATGGTTTGTCCTTCTTCCTTCTTTCAACCTGTACATTGTCCAACCATAGTGTAGTATGGCCTTTCAACCTTGTCACAGCAAACTTGAATCTCTTATCCTCATCGATTTCTGTTGGGTTGTGTTATATTATTTCCATGACTAGCCCACATAGTTAACCGGGGGGTTAGAGGGGGGGTAGAGCCCCCTCATTCATTGCACCGATTGTGTAGCGAAGGGGGGGGTCATAGGGGGTTTGAGGTGTACTTGTAACCCCACTTAATGGGGTCCTGGGTAGCACCCTGGAAAAGTTTGGTTTTGGACCCTATGTTATGTTTGGTGGACCCACCTATGGTTTTGTGCATGATTTTCGCACATGTTTTTTGGATGCGATGGTTTTCGATCCATGGTATTGGATGCTTCGGCATGTATAAATATGTATTATAACATTGAAAGGAACATAATGAAAAATCAAGATGGTAGTCCCAGTTTTGGGATCCATGGGAAAATATCTATGTATATGTTTTTTATGTGTTATTCTCTCGCGTTGTTTATTTTATGTGTTTTAGAATTAGTATGCAGGTAATTTATGTACGGGGTTAAAACCTACATTTGGTATCAGAGCTATTTTGGCTTCAAGGGGATGCCTTTGTTGCTAAGGGGTTTCACTCGGGCCTGTGGTAGACCCTGTTTAGTGGGAGATCTGCGAGATCAATTCTGGTGGTAAAATAAGATGGCGAGCAGTGGAAAGATAGGGATCAAGAAATTTAATGGTCAGAGTTTTGAGTTGTGGAAACTCAAGATGGAGGATCTGTTGGTGGATAAAGATCAGTAGACAGGGAAAATTTTAAGAACCCCCCCTAAATTTATATATATAATAAATGGGCGAATCTCCATGGTATATAGGAAAATTGGAAGGCGATTTTAATAATAATATAATATGTATATATAATTTTTTGGCGAATCTCTCACCAGGCATGGCGAATATTTTACTCAATTATAAAATCTTGTGTTTATTGAATACACAAATGAAATCATTGCATTTCTTTAAAATATCTTTTGAAATCAAAATTACCAAAATTACATATCGATAACCTAGTGGGTGTAGGATAAAATTCACCTGTGTCATTCACAGAAAGCATGAGAAAAAACCTAATACTATATATAAAACCAAGAAAAATTCAAATTCATCACTTCTAGGGACCTCGTAACCACCCTGCCAATACACAAGTATGTTCCTATTTGCAGTTAGGAAAATTACCCAAATTACAATCTGTTTACTCCAACATATGTTGGAAAGTTATGGAAGGATGACTAGTGCAATCAATCCATTCCTTTTAACAAATTACAATCTGTTTACTCCAACATATGTTGGAAAGTTATGGAAGGATGACTAGTGCAATCAATCCATTCCTTTTAACCTTGGATTTGTTTCAGTTTAAAACAGAAGTATACAAATATACTTGTCCAATGTCAATGCTTTAACCATTCACCTTAAGATGTTTTTACAATATAATTTCGTAAGTCTATTTAATATCTTCATTATCATAGAAACCAACCTATATCCATCTTAACTCCACATCTACCACTCTTAGGGGGATGAAACCTATTTATCCCTCTGAGCACTTGGTAGACCCAAAATTAAGATGGATCTAAGATGATAGAATTTCCCCTTTAAATAGTCTATGCTCACATGAATACCATGGTATTACCATGGGTTATTATAAACCTGGAGCTTAAAAATTATTATTGGTAATTTATAAATGTTAATAAAATTAATAGTTGATTTTTATTTTATTTTTTATTTTAACCAAGCCCCGAGAGGGATCAAATATTTTTTCACTCTATGCTAGTTTGCATATCACGATATTTGATACCTCTCGGGGGTTAGTAGATCCAGAGTAAAGATGGATCTATGCTGGTTTAATTCCCCCATTTAAATAGGTTGCATTCTAGGTGAATACCATGGGTCAATACCATGTGCCATTTTGGTGAATACCATGGGTCAATACAATGTGCCATTTTTATTTTTATTAATAATAATGTTTTTTTGCATGGTATTAATAACAATCTGGTCCATGGTATATGTCCCATAGTATTTTTCCCATAGGTTTCACCTAAATATAACGCATTTTTTGAATGTTCGTAAATATAAGGTGATTTATGGAGTAAATATAAAAAAATGTTTTATTTGTTTACCATACCTCTCGTTTATTTATATTTTTATTAATTTACCATACTTCTTTTATAAATATGGTATTTGGCCCATAGGATTCACTTAAATAAAATCTCTTTCTTGAGCCTTCATAAATAGAACAAGGGTTATGGACTAAATATAAAAAGAGGTTTTATTTATTTACCATACATCTAGTTTATTTATATTTTTATTTATTTACCATACCTTTTGAGTAAGTATAAAAAGACATTTTATTTATTTACCCTACCTCCACTTTACTTATATTTTTGCTTGTTTACACCCTTGCATGTATATAAGGTGACTTATGGAGTAAATATAAAAAATGTTTTATTTATTTACCATACCTCTCATTTATTTATATTTTTATTAATTTACCATACCTATTTTATAAATATGGTATTTGGGCCTTTGGCCCATAGGATTCACTTAAATAAAACCTATTCTTGAAAATGGACGAATGGATTCACTTAAATAAAACCTATTCTTGAAAATGGGCGAATGGAAGGTTGTAACTCCTAATTTCAAGGGCTAAATTTACCTTTTTTACCCTCTCCCTTAAAATAAGGTGGGCTACTTGAGGTGATTTGTAAAAATGTACTCTGATACAAAATATTCGCCCACTAAAAATTTGAAACCCCTTAATTTCGCCAAAGGGCGAACATTCGCCCCTAAAATTATCCTTGTTAGTGGATCGTGGTAGATCCGAGTACTAAACCAACGAGAGTGTCCAATGAAGAATGGAAAAAGTTGGATCGGAAGGCAAAAATCACAATAAGATTGTGTGTCTCAGATTCAGTATTGCTCAATGTATCAGGGGAAGCTACGACGAAGGCTTTGTGGGACAAGTTAGGGACTTTGTACCAATCTAAGTCTCTTGTGAATATATTTGCGTAAAGAGCTATATAACCTGAGGATGAAAGATGGAGACTCGGTGACAGAGCATCTGAATGAATTTAGTACTGTGGTAAGTCATGTAGCATCTGTTGATATTAAAATTTCAGATGAAGATAAGTGCATCAGTTTGTTGTGTTCTCTACCAGATTCGTGGGATAGTCTAGTTATTGCAATAGGTAGCAATGCAACTGCCTTGCAGTTTGATGAAATAGTCTCAGCCTTGCTGACAGAGGAGATGAAACGGAAAAATATGGAGAGCTAGAATGGTGATGCCTTGTCTGTACAACGACGGTCCCAGAATAGAAACAAAAACAAGTCATCGAATGGGAGATCTAAATCTCCAGGAAAACCTATAAAGGTGGTGTGTTGGAAATGCGGAAAGGAAGGGCACTTCAAAAGGGACTGTAAATCTAAAGCTCCTGATAAAGGAAAGGGATTTGATGATGCTCCTTGTGTAGAGGCGAAAACCACCTCAGATGAAGGTGGGGATGTTGGCAATATGAGACAAGTGTTGTCCTTGATCGCAAATCACACTGATGACAAATCATAGTGCAGAAGGATAGCAGCAAGGAATTGATGATCAGACTATAAGAAGAAGAGAAAATTCATATACGCAGGTTCATTAAGCCCAAGTCGCGTATACACGTAGGTTCGCTATATACCAAGTCACGTATACGCAGGTTCGCAATATACCAAGTAGGGTATACACGCAGGTTCATGAATGGAAAAGAGCGTACGTGTAGGAAAGCTTACTTTTGGTCCGTGGTAGTTAGTCCTCGGTACTTGAGCCTATGTTTTTGGACCAAAGTATCTCGACAGACGTGTTGATCCCTAGTATTGAGTTGATGGTATTGTTTTACTATGGTTTTGGACCGTGGTATTATGAAAGGCCTAAACCTATATAAGGAGAAGACCATTAGGCCAAAGTGTGTGAGTGAGTAATGAATATCTGATGAAGTGTGAGATCCAAATGTTGGTTATGGGTTGGTGATCTGAACCATGGTTTCACTCATGTGGAGGATGATGAACTATGGAGCGGGATCTCAAGGCTTGGAATGATTATCTTCATATGGTTTGACTGTGGATAGACTAGATCTATTGACGCATGTTTATTGTTATGATCTGGGTATGTTTTGATGTCTGATATAGCTGCGGAATTATAAGTTAGGATTTGCAGATCTGTACGCAGGTTGTCTTTGGCAAAAGAGCGTATACATGCAGGTTGGGTTTGTCCAAGTAGCGTATACAATGTGATGTATGATATTTGAAGATGAAGTTGGATCTGGTTATTGTTATGTTGTCTATGTTGTTGACAGGGTTTCAGTGATTTAGTATTGGGTGATTCAGAGATTGATGATGCAGGTTGTTTTATGGATCCAGTATGAAAATGTATGAAACGTGGTCCCGGGAAGATCATAGAGTTCAGTAGGCTAGCACCTACGTACTGGTAAACATATCAGCCAGTACAAGAGTCAGGGGGTTGTACCTCCCTTCCAGGAGCAGCTGGAGAACGAGTAAAGGTTGGAGCATTTTGTAGGCAGGCACCTACGTACTAGTAAATGGATCGGCTAGTACAAGAGCTAAGAGGGTTGTAGCCCTCTGCAGGTTGTAGCCTGCGTGCTGGTAAAGGACTGCACCAGTACATTGTAAAAGAAGTTTCTTATTAAAGGAAGATAGAAACAAATTGCAGCAGGTGGTTTTCACCCACATTGGGTTTCCACCTTATATCATGGTGTTCATGTGTGTGCCTTATGTGTGATGATCTGTTTTGTTATACTACACCTGTTTACTGTTAATATGGTTAATAATGTTCTGATGCATTTACTGAAGATAAGCTAACTGAATCATAAGATTACTGCATGTACGCTAGTTGCCCTTAACGAAGTAGCGTATATACGCTGATATCCTTAACTGAAGCTGCGTGTATGAATCTGAGTATGAAATTGAAAAAGTTTTATCTGATCTAATAATACTGATTCACCCCCCCCCTCTCAGTATTATTTCCAACAATTGGTATCAGAGCAGGTCCTTTGATAGAAGCTTGATCGCTTGAAGGAGATCCGTGGAACAATGGGAAAGAAGCTTAAGAAGAAAGCACCTAAGAAAAAGAAGTCATCTCAGAAGAACTATGACAGTGGGAGAATCGATTGGGGATTAGGTATAAGAAGCTCTTCAGATTCAGAATCATTATCAGGTATGAATATATTATCCTCTGATGTTCCAGCTATCTTTCCTTTTGGAAGAGATGAAAGTGATAGCAAAACTACTGAATTTGCTCTTATGGGTGAACAAGAAAGATATCAAATAGAGGCAGAATTTAAAAGGCTGACAGACAAAATTAGAGATCAACAAGATCTATTGAACAAAAGGGAATGTGATTTCAAAGAAGAAGCTACCAAACTAAAGGCCCAACTTGAAGAAGGAAACAAGGTAAGAAAACTACTCAAGGACAAGGAAGCCCAATGGAAAAAATTGCAACATGAAGTGACATCATTAAGAAAAGAAGTCAACGAAAGAAGCACAACCATTAAGAAACTCAAAGATAGATCCAGCTACTATGAAAATCTTGAAGCTACAATCCTCTCACTAAAGGGAAATCTTGAAGAATCAAGGAAGCAGAATGAAGATCTACATCAAGCAATTGAAAAACAAGACAATGAAGTCATCAGCTTAAAATACCAGCTGGAATGTGCCTTCCAAGTTCGTCAAATGCAGCAGGATCTAAATGAAGAACAAGAAAAGGAGATTCTCAAACTAAGGGAACAAATGGAAGAAGGAAGAAAAGCTGAAGAAGATTTGAAAAAGCAATCTCTTGAAAAGGAAGAACAGCTTCAGGATGAGGTAAATATCTTGAAAGGTAAAATAGAAGAAAAGGATAAGCTCTTACGATTTCAAGATAGCTCTAAAGTCTTGGATGATATTCTTAGTAGTCAAAGATCTCCTACTATAAAGACTGGTCTTGGTTTCCATGAATCTATTGAAGGTGAATCTAGTTCACAAGGTAAGGCAAGGAAATCTGAAGAGAAATCTAAAGTGATCAATGAAGAAATGAAAGATCCATCTCATCATCAACCAAGGAAAGAGATTCTTCAAAGAAAATCTTTTACTTCTCCTATGAATAATGTTGAATGTTATAATCTTGGACATGTTGCAGCCAGATGTGGAAGAAGAAGAGTTCAAGACCATCATGCAGAAAGATCATCACATTCAAGGTACTTTAATGGATATTGCTTTGCTTGCAATAGGTTTGGTCACAAAGCTGCTGATTGCTACAGGAGGAATATGAAACATGTAAGATGTTATGCATGTAACAATCTTGGACATATAGCAAAGGAATGTAGGAACAAAGGACAGACATCACACCAAAAGGAGAAAACATCATCACACTTGAAGATATGGAAGAAGAAGGAAGTTCAGCTAGAAAGATATGGCACGGCACAAAATACTCAGGTTCAGCACAACACAGACATAATAAACTCAGAGGGAGCTGAAGGTGTAAAACTTCAGTGTCCTGAAACTCATACGCAAGTTTCATAAATTGAAGTCGCGTATATACGCGAGTTATACACTGCAAAGTCGCGTATATGTCAGTCTGTGGAAAAGCAGTGGGGACAGGCTCAGAAAAGGGGTCTGATATGATTCAATCCAGTATCTGCTCTATTGGTTAACAGTTACAGTCTGCTGAGAATGTCTAGAAATGACTTGATACTTGTAAGATGCTAGAAGTGTTTTAATCCTAACTTGATGATGATGATGTCTTGATGCTTACTACTGATGTATGCATGTTCAAATCTAACAGAAAACAGATGGCACAGGTTGAGGGGGAGAATATGCCTTTAATATTGCATTGTTGGCATTATGGATTAATAGTCCTTGGTGATGTTACTTATATGGCTAAATGATATATCTTACTATGATGTGGTTGTGAGTAGTCCATATGATTCTTTGGGGTTTCATAGTTGATGTTCAGATCAGATTTATGGTTGACTCATTGATGATGCATATATGGTGCTTACATGGTGATCTTCATTAGGATAAGGAGAAGTACAAAGCTTGAATACACATCTTCCTCCCTTGATGATGAGTCACTCATATGCTACTGTAGTCATATGCATAAATATCATACAGTTATGATGCAGGCACTCATGGGGATAAGGATTGTTGTTGTTGATGATATCAAGAAGTTTTGTCAAAAGAGTTTGAGCTCAAGATACATAGTGCTGATACATGGATGACTCCTCAAAGTCACTTTGTTGAAGACATGATGATGAGTTCATATCTATATGATGATAGGTTGATACTTACATATGTTGGTTGATGCAGATGTTCCCAAGTAATGATACTTGGATCATGTAGAGCTTGATGAAATGGCTATGGTGGTTTCACACATGATATAATGTGAATGACTCTGAATTCTGGTCAAAGGGATGAATTGATGTAGACATACCTTGTTATAGGATGATGACTTATTCTCTACTGGACATATACAGGTTGCTGATATGGAAATTTGTGTACGCAAGTTGGATAAGGACTATCCGCGTATATACGCTTGTTTATGTAGATACAGTCGCGTATATGATAATTGAAGGAAATCAGAGGGTCAAACTCAGAATGAGAAGATTCTGATATGGGTCTAACAGAGACCATCTGGCACAGGTTCAGGGGGAGCAGATTAACATCTAATAATGCATTGTTGGCTTTTGGTTCACAGCTGTTGCTAGTTTCAAGTAGAACAGAGGTAGATGGAGAACAGAAGGAGAACATGATTGCTGATATATACAGTGATTGACAGATGCTGCTGATACTAGTTATTGATGATTTGCATAGTCTTGATATTTCATCTCTATGTCATATATCTCTTTTATGTGGTATCTCTTTCATGGTGTCAAGGTCATGTAACGGCATATATTGGTTTCCCCACTATGCCTGGGATGAAGATGTAATGTAATTGGTTGTCATATGTAAACTTCTGATGTATCCCCACTTAGTTGGGAGGTTGATCCCCACTTGGTTGGGTGAAGGATGTATGTATGAGTCTTTGGTGTTAGGAAGGTCACTTATGATGTATAGAGTGGTGTTCTTTCTTGTAGAACATCTTGCCTTCAGTCAGGACGAGCATGAACAACACACTTCAGCAGTACAGAGACTTGGCATGGACAGATTGGTACACTTTGGCATATACAAAGGGGGAGCACATTTGGAGATTTCTGCAGGTACTCAGGGGGAGTATGGACAGCAGAATGTTTATCAAGGAAAGATAATATCTTGGTCCACCCTTTACCCTTGATGTCAAAGGGGGAGAGTGATTTGGTGTTGTTGCCATCAATTCCAAAGGGGGAGATTGTTGGCATTATGAGACAAGTGTTGTACTTGATGGCAACCCTCTCATAGAAGAACATCTCAATTACATATAACTAGATCAAACTACAGATGTGACTAAATGCATGGGATGCAGGACAACTCAAAGGAACAAGAAGATCAAGTTCTAAGTGTGACAAGTTAGCTTTGCCATCAAGTCCAAAGGGGGAGATTGTTGGCATTATGAGACAAGTGTTGTCCTTGATGGCAAATCACACTGATGACAAATCATAGTGCAGAAGGATAGCAGCAAGGAATTGATGATCAGACTATAAGAAGAAGAGAAAATTCATATACGCAGGTTCATTAAGCCCAAGTCGCGTATACACGCAGGTTCGCTATATACCAAGTCGCGTATACGCAGGTTCGCTATATACCAAGTAGGGTATACACGCAAGTTCATGAATGGAAAAGAGCGTACGTGTCAGAAAGCTTACTTTTGGTCCGTGGTAGTTAGTCCTCGGTACTTGAGCCTATGTTTTTGGACCAAAGTATCTCGACAGACGTGTTGATCCCTAGTATTGAGTTGATGGTATTGTTTTACTATGGTTTTGGACCGTGGTATTATGAAAGGCCTAAACCTATATAAGGAGAATATCATTAGGCCAAAGTGTGTGAGTGAGTAATGAATATCTGATGAAGTGTGAGATCCAAATGCTGGTTATGGGTTGGTGATCTGAACCATGGTTTCACTCATGTGGAGGATGATGAACTATGGAGCGGGATCTCAAGGCTTGGAATGATTGTCTTCATATGGATTGACTGTGGATAGACTAGATCTATTGACGCATGTTTATTGTTATGATCTGGGTATGTTTTGATGTCTGATATAGCTGCGGAATTATAAGTTAGGATTTGCAGATCTGTACGCAGGTTGTCTTTGGCAAAAGAGCGTATACACACAGGTTGGGTTTGTCCAAGTAGCGTATACAATGTGATGTATGATATTTGAAGATGAAGTTGGATCTGGTTATTGTTATGTTGTCTATGTTGTTGACAGGGTTTCAGTGATTCAGTATTGGGTGATTCAGAGATTGATGATGCAGGTTGTTTTATGGATCCAGTATGAAAATGTATGAAACATGGTCCCGGGAAGATCATAGAGTTCAGTAGGCTAGCACCTATGTACTGGTAAACATATCAGCCAGTACAAGAGTCAGGGGGTTGTACCTCCCTTCAGGGAGCAGCTGGAGAACGAGTAAAGGTTGGAGCATTTTGTAGGCAGGCACCTACGTACTAGTAAATGGATCGGCTAGTACAAGAGCTAAGAGGGTTGTAGACCTCTGCAGGTTGTAGCTTGCGTGCTGGTAAAGGACTGCACCAGTACATTGTAAAAGAAGTTTCTTATTAAAGGAAGATAGAGACAAATTGCAGCAGGTGGTTTTCACCCACATTGGGTTTCCACCTTATATCATGGTGTTCATGTGTGTGCCTTATGTGTGATGATCTGTTCTGTTATACTGCACATGTTTACTGTTAATATGGTTAATAATGTTCTGATGCATTTACTGAAGATAAGCTAACTGAATCATAAGATTACTGCATGTACGCTAGTTGCCCTTAACGAAGTAGCGTATATACGCTGATATCCTTAACTGAAGCTGCGTGTATGAATCTGAGTATGAAATTGAAAAAGTTTTATCTGATCTGATAATACTGATTCACCCCCCCCCCCTCTCAGTATTATTTCCAACAAGGGATGTGTACTTGACTTCTTCAAGTACACATGTAGATCATGAGGCATGGTTCATTGACTCAGGTGCATCCTTTCACTTCACTCCCCATAGAGAGTGGTTTTGTGAGTATGATAAATACGATGGTGGTGATGTCTTCTTGGGGGATGATAGGAAGGCTAGAATCATTGGTTGCGGAAAAGTAAAGTTGAAGTTGCAAGGTGGAAGGGTTAGAACACTTCCGAGCGTTCTACATATTCCTGCATTGGCTAGAAATCTAATATCTATAAGCAAGCTATTTGATGCAGGTGTAAAGACAGTGTTCGAGAAAGATACCTGCAAGATGGTTCAGGGAGCACTGGTATTGATGCAGGGAGTTTGGATTGGAACTCTGTAAAAGCTGCAAGGTAGCACTGTTTTTTATGGGTGCAACAATTCTGTGGTTCCTGAAAGTGGAGCTGAAAATCTAGTGGTCTCTAGAGAGAAGACCATGTTGTGGCATCAAAGGCTTGGACATATTGGAGATAAGGGCCTTTGAATACTTCATGGTAAAGGTATCGTAGAAGGTATGAGTAATAGCTCTCTGGATTTTTATTTCTATGAAAATTGTGTATACGAGAAGCAGAATCGTGTGAGTTTCCTCTCTGGTAGTAAGAGGGCGAAACAAATATTAGAGCTTGTGCATAGTGATGTATTTAGACCTATGAAGGTTCCATCAATTGGTGATCTGTGTACTATGTATCATTTATAGATTACTTCTCAAGGAATACATGGATATATTTCCTTAAGAAGAAATCTGATGTCTTTGACAAGTTTAAAGAATTTAAGGCTCTGGTGGAAAACCAGACAGAGAAGAAGATAAAGGTGTTGAGGACAGATAATGGTGGAGAGTTTTGTAGCAAGGAATTTGAAGAATTTTGTAAGAAGTGTGGTATAGCACGGCAGAAGACTATTCCATATACACCTCAGCAAAATGGAGTTGCAAAAAGAATGAACAAGACGTTGATGGAAAGGGCAAGAAGCATGATCAGTGGTGTTGGGTTAGGACAGCAATTCTGGGCAAAGGCGGTGGAGACAACATGTTACCTGGTCAACAGATCACCTTCTTCAATGTTGGAGGATAAGAATCCACAAGAGGTATGGACTGGTAAGAAACCCTCTCTTTCACATCTGAGGGTATTTGGATGTGATGCATATGTACATGTCCCAAAGGAGAAAAGAGCCAAGTTGGATAGTAAATCTGAAAAGTGCATCTTTATTGGGTATAAGGATGGTTTAAAGGGGTATAAGCTTTGGAAACCAGTCACACAGAAGGTTGTGTACAACCAAGATGTGGTGTTCAAAGAGGTAAAATATGTTATTAAACATGAATTCCAACCAAAGGAACCTAAGAAGATAGAGTTTGAGGTTAAGAAGGAAGAATCAGACTCTACAGCAGAGGAGGAATCAGAAGATGAAGAGCCACAAACTCCGAGTGTGAGAAGATCAGTTCAAGAAAGAAGGCAGCCAGAAAGATATAGTCCATCTACTTTCTGTTCAAATTATGCTTTAGCTATTAGTGACGATGATCCCAGAACTGTGAAGGAAGCAATAGATTCAGAGGATGGAAAACTCTAGAAAGAGGCCATGGTTGATGAAATGGCATCTTTGCACAAAAATGAGCCTTGGGATCTAGTGGAGTTGCCAGCTGGAAGGAAACTCATTGGCAGCAAATAGGTGTTCAAGAAGAAGACAAATGTAGAAGGAAAGGTGGAGAAATAAAAAGCTCAGTTGGTAGCAAAAGGTTATTTCCAGGTGTTGGTAATTGATTTTGGTGATATTTTTTCTCTTGTTGCTAAGGTAACTTCTATTAGATTACTTTTATCTGTTGCTACTTCTTTTGATTTTGAGGTAGAACAGATGGATGTGAAGACAACATTTCTTCACGGGGATCTGGAGGAGGAGATCTACATGAAGCAACCTGAAGGTTTTGCGGTGAAGGGTAAGAAATAAATGATATGCAAGTTAAAGAAGTCTCTGTATGGGTTAAAACAGTCGCCAAGGATGTGGTATCAAAAATTTGATACATTTATACAGGGACTTGGCTTCACAAGAAGCAAAGAAGATCACTGTGTGTATTTTAAATTAATTGGTGACCGTGTTATTTATTTGGTCTTGTATGTGGATGATATGTTGCTGGTTGGAAATGGCCAAGAAATTATCCAGGATTTGAAGACCCAATTGTCCTCCAAATTCGACATGAAAGATCTTGGTGCTGCAAACTATATTTTGGGCATCAAAATTAAAAGAGATCGTACAAAGAGGAAGCTCTGCTTAAACCAGTGGAAGTATGTCGAGACAATACTGCAAAGGTTTAATATGCAAGATAGTAAACCGGTGAAGGTTCCCATTCATGTAGGTGTGAAGTTATCTACTGAACAGTGTCCCAAGACACAAGAAGAGGAAGAGGACATGTCCCATGTTCCATATGCAAGTGCAGTCGGTAGCCTGATGTATGCAATGGTCTGTACTAGACCAGACATTGCACATGCAGTGGGTGTATTGAGCAGGTTTATGTCAAAACCAGGGAAGGAGAACTAGACAGTAGTGAAACTGGTTTTCAGGTATTTGCGTGGCACTAGTGATTATGGTTTGTGCTACCAAGGAAGACCAGGATTGGACAGAGTGTTGGATATTCATGGCTTTGTTGATGCAGACTGGGCTGGAGATTTGGATCAAAGAAGATCTACAAGTGGGTATTGTTTAACCTATTTGGAGGTGCAGTCAGTTGGATGAGTAAGAAACAATCTGTAGTGGCACTATCAACTACAGAGGCAGAATACATGGCAGCCACTCATGCAAGCAAGGAAGCAATTTGGTTGTAGAGATTGTGTTCAAGTATGAGGTTAGTACAGGAAGCTATGATGATAGATTGTGACAACCAAAGTGAAATTTTCTTGGCAAAGAACCATGCATACCATTCAAAGACAAATCAAATTGATGTTTAGTATCACTTTGTGAGGGATATGATAGAAGACAAAAAGGTGTTGCTGGTAAAGATGGACACTTTGAAGAATATTGCAGATGCATTGACAAAATTTGTGAGCTTTGAGAATTTCTCTTGGTGTAGAGAGACAATGGGCATTTCAGGGCTGGAAAAATGACTAAGCTCTCTTGTGGCCCCCTATGGAAAGAAAACAACAAGTGGGAGAATTTTGGGTTGTGTTATATTCTTTCCATGACTAGCCCATGTAGTTAACCAGGGGGTTAGAGGGGGGGCCGATCCCCCCCCTTTGTTGTGCCGATTTTGTAGTGGAGGGGGGGCTCATAGGGGAGTTTGAGGCATACCCGTAACCCCACTTTATGGGGTCCAGGGCAGCGCCCTGGAAAATTTTGGTTTTGGACCCTATGTTAGGTTGGGCAGACCCACCTATGGTTTTGTGCATGATTTTCACACATGTTTTTTGGACGCGATGGTTTTCAGTCCATGGTATTGGATGCTTCGGCATGTATAAATATGTACTGTAACATTGAAAGGAACATGATGAAAAATCAAGCTGGTAGTCCCGATTTTGGGATCCAAAGGAAAATCTCTGTGTATATGTGTTTTGTGTGTTATGCTCTCGCATTGTTTATTTTATGTGTTTTAGAATTCGTATGCAAGTAATTTATGTACGGGGTTAAAACCTACAATTTCCTCATACTCAAAATACTCATCCATCTCACTAATCTAATCTAGTAGATTCTCATATTTCAAACTGCCATCATAAATAGATATTTCAGGCTTTGGCCTTGAACTTGAGTCCAACACTGCTCTCAACAACTTAATCTCAGCAACTTCTTCAACAAGTGCTGCTCCTTCTTCTTCAAGTTCCTCTTCAGCCTCACTAACATTTCCACCTTCAGGATCCCATTGTCTCACTACTTCCATGGATTCTAACCGAATTTGCAGTCTCCTTATCTCTTCCCAGAGTTTTGCATTTCCCGCGGGTCTGCCTCCTCAACCTTGTGCCCTTCCTGCACACCTATTCATCTCTCTATACTGTAGATACCAACAACGTTAAGGATCTGATACCACAAATTGATGTTTGCTATCTCAGCAAACCACAGTGTTGTTAAAGGATGAACATAAAATCTTTGCTGTCACGGCAAACTACAGTGTTGTTACAAGCTCTCTCAGCAAACTACAGTGTTGTTACAGACTCTCACAGCAAACTACAGTGTTGTTACAGGCTCTCTTAGCAGACTACAGTGTTGTTACAGACTCTCACAGCAAACTACAGTGTTGTTACAGACCCTCACAGCAAACTACATTATTGTTACAGGCTCTCTCAGCAAACTACAGCGTTGTTACAGACTCTCACAGCAAAGTACAATACTGTTATAGGAGGAACAACATTGTTTTTTTTCAGCCACATAGCCTGTAAAAACATAGTTTAAAGATCCCTTCGTAACTCCAAAACTAAGGATATTTTTGGGAAATAGCTTGTGAATTAACAAATAGAACCTGCTCTACACAAAACCCATATGCCATAATTTCAAAATTTATCTTCCTTTGATCATAAATTGACTCGCAAAATTGGTGACGGTTTTCCTTTACGAATTTTCTTTCTTCTGTTTGCTTGATACAGAGTGCTCTATATTCTCGAATCTGAAATGTAAAATGACTCTTTCCAATACACAATATTGGATGCAAAAGTATTGGATTAAAATATTAACTGAAATATGATTCTCCAGGTTCTCATTTAAATGTAAATAACAGAGAAAATACAGTGCAAGAATTCCTCATTCAACATAGCAATTTAAAGACCAAATCAATTTCAATCTCCAGATATTAATATTATGGTTCATAAACCTCACAAACACATATGCAAATAATTGTCTCACACACACTTACAAATTCGATTTGCTGATACAAAAAACCACTGGTCTAAGAAATGTTGTTCAATTAACTTCAATCTCACACCAAAATTTCCAGCACCCAAAAATGTTCCTCCTCTCTCCTTCAAAACTAAAAATCCATTGTCCAAGAAAATGAGTTCATGGATGTGAACCAATTTCCCCTAGCCCTAACTACCTACTAACTATAAAATCATTTCTTTTAACTAGATATTTCTAACTAATCTTAACTAAATATCAAAGACTTCTTCAAAAATAAACTGTAAAATGTTACTAGCCTTGACATGTGATCAATCCATCACATTGCTAGGCTCTTAGTCTGACTTTAATAACTTATCATTTTTATGTGCTTGGCCTAATGCACCTGCATCAAAATATAACTTAAAGAAAATTTTAACTTAAGAAAATTTACACCCATTAATAATAGCCTTGACAAAAAATTTGAGCTTTTGTTCTACTAACATGAGTTGAAATGGTTTCCTAATACATCCTACTATTTTCTACTAGTTATCAGGTAATAATAATGGTTTTAATATGGTATTTTTTGACATAGGGAAAACAACATGCATACTACTCTTATATCTCACAACTCCATGAACAAGGTCATAAGGGCACATATAAATAAATTCAAGGAAATGAAAAGTTGCATGGACTATAGCGTATTCTAGACTAATTTCCCAAGTAGGAATTTCTTCTTAATTATTATTTTATTTTCAAATTGCTAAGTCTGAAAGTTCCTCAGAATTTTTTCCCAATAATTTGGTTTTAATAACACCCTAATCTTTATCAATAAGATGTTTGAAATATGATCTTTCTAAATGTTAAAATGGAGAGTATATTGTTATCGCATACAAAAATGAGCTCGAGTGCTCTAGATTACTCAAATGTAATAGTACATATAAATAAAGAAACTTTGTTTCAATATAGAAAAGCTTTCATGGACATGCAATCAATTGATTGAGTGAATATCTCAACCACCCAGCAATCTAGGAGGCTAACTAATTGGAGAGAATCTATTAAACCAACTAGGCCTCAACAACCTCTTAAAAAATAGGAACAGGCTCATTCTCGTAGAGACTAGAACTCTACATATAATGAACAATAATCATAGTAATTAAATATATGACCACATGCATATAACACAAGTAGGATTTAAATACACTAACATTCGCTCTTAACAACTACTTGTCTTATTCTTCATTTTTTGAAGTCTTCATCTACATTTTCTTCGTATCACATGCTCTAGTACACAATAAAGAACCTCTAGCCTAGCAAAGTCTACCTATGGTCCAACCTATCACTTTCACTCTGTATCTCGACCATACATACATCACCAAACTATCAAAGTCCATATAAAGAAACAACCATCCACCGAAGAAACAAGCATCCACCAAATGCATGGGTACCTAATTGATGCAATTGTTGGCTCACTAGAATGACCCTTTGTGTACATGGTTCATTCAATCTATTTATGAAATCCCTCTAAATGTAAAATTTCACCTCAAGAGTCTACAACCAATATGGTCCACTCAAGTGTATCCAACCAACACATGGCCCACTCTGCAAAGTGTTAAAGAACTCTCTAACAAAGCTTATCAAACTAAACTAGACAAGAATTGATCAACTCATCACAAACACATGATAAAAGGGCATGCATGCCTCTTTAGCTCTTACAATGATATGGCCTTTTACATACATATAGTTACGTACACACTCTAAATCGTGGAGTTACAAAGCACATCAAACATTTTAAGGACCAATACATCAAAACAAACATGACATATATACTTGTTGTAGATACAATATGTAACTCACCTATGCTCATGAATCTATTACTATTCAACACACCACACAATTTTACCTTAGTTGTCCATCCACAACTAATGTCTAATGTTTATGCTCCAACCAATGTCCATTTCTACCAAGAACTATCACTTTCTTTCCTTGGATCAATCTCCAAATAAATCTCTATTGTATCAAGTACCTTTGTGTCCTCATTGCTGGAAATCCATCATCCATTCCAAAAATTCATTCTACAACCAATACTTGGTTTTCTCAAGCAAGAAAAAATGAAACTCGCTACTACCTCAAAAAGTATCCATGCTCCTCCCTTCATCTGATGAACTGTCATCACATACAATTTGGAAACCAATTGTACCACTAATACCTCATATTAATTGGGAACTTGTTGTACTCCAGCGCTTATCATCAATTTAACCATGAACAATAATTAATTGGTCATCCTATGGACTTACTTCCATCTACCGAGATACATGGTTGCCATTTTCTACACTCATAGTTATCTAGGTAAGTAGTATAGATACAAGATGCATGCATCTCAACCTTACATTCTTTGCACCTACCAATCAAGACTTATAGGGCACCATTTGACAAATATTCCATGGATAAAAATTCATAGCTAGAACTCATTTCTGACTACAACACTTCTTTACAAAGCATACTTAGGGATGATGTTTACATCAAAAAAACATTGCAACACTAAATATATTAGCAAGAGATATATGGCATAATGACAAGAATATTGTCTTCTTCCTCTATAATTGTTCACATAATGGGAATCTTTATCTCCATATTCAACATCTCGATCCAATGATTATCTTGGATACCATTTCTTCATATGTCATTTGTTAGAGTAGTTAATTCTAACAAAATAACTATACCTATATTGAGTTAGCTAGGATCAATAAA
This sequence comes from Pinus tabuliformis, assembly GCA_031772625.1. Classification (NCBI taxonomy): domain Eukaryota; kingdom Viridiplantae; phylum Streptophyta; class Pinopsida; order Pinales; family Pinaceae; genus Pinus; species Pinus tabuliformis. The sequence goes on along the minus strand of CM062812.1, from coordinate 985,349,268 downwards.
ACTTAATATATCCAATATTATAAATTCTCACCACCTTACCCATGTATTTCCATAGATATAAATACATTGACCATTACCTATGAAGTCATATTATCAGCATGAATCAATTACCTTAACCGCCACCTTTAAAACTCCTTCGAGATGCTCTACAAACTACTCATTGTTTTCTCATGCCAAAATCTTCCTCCTGGAATTCAGACTACCTCTCTAGTTTGTTGGTTCCTTCAATAATCTACATTTCCAAAAGATTAAAAGAAACTTTTCCTGTGATAATTTTCCCAGGAGCCACACTTTTGATAGTACACACATCTTGAACTTATGTTGATTGCAGATTCTGAGAATGTCTCGAAATTTGATAATCATGAGAGAGGTTAATTGTTTGACCTCTCTCATGACCGTCGAATTCTGAAACATTCCCAGAATCTGCAATCAGCATAAGGATGCCCATACACATGACCCCTGAAAACAAAAGCATTGCTAAGAACACATTCTTTGTTCTCATCTTTTGTACACTCCATGATATGTTTGTTCTCATACAAAGCCGCCAGAATATCAAGACAAGAACCTTCTACTTTGAATCTCAATGGTTCGCTCATGCTCACTTACATACCTGATTTAGAGCACTACACAAGTGTCATCTTGATCTCTTCATTGCCTTGGGGAAAGTGTGGCTTTTGTGACATCTTCCATTTCATGTGTCATGACAAAATTTTTCTTCTAAGCCTTCCTCTTAGATATATTCTAGGGCTTTAACAGGCTACAAGTCTATTGGCCTATTTGGCATAAGCCTTCCTTTTGGATATATTTTGGTGCTTTGAAAGGCTACAAGTATACTAGACTATTTGGCATCAACAGTTATTGTATGAAAATCCTCTTTTTTTCTCACAGTGATATCCCTAGGCGGGCCCACTCGAAGGAGCCACAAGCCAAGTGAACTCAACTGAGGGAGTTTAACCCTCATAGACCCAAGGAGAATTGAACTCACTCCTATAACATATAGAATTCTTTGAAAAGTGTTCCACGTCTAGGTTTTGGCAGGGTTTTTCTATTTCTCTTAACCTTACAAAGTAGAATTCCCTCTCCTTTTCCAAACTATCTTCCACATATGGGTTTCGTCAGGGTATTTCTACTTCTCTCAGCCTTGCAAAGTAGAATTCCCTTTCCTTTTCTAAGCTATCCATCAACAACTTTAACATGGTGATATGCATGTCAAGTGACTAAATTTGGGTTGAACCAAGAAGTGGAACTCTGTCGAGGGAGAATAAGCAAATTTCAAGTGACTAGGCTCAAATTTCAAGTGATTTTCAAGGGTGACAACTCTTGTCACCCCACCCAATGATAGGGAGCCCATTGCGACACAGCAATAGATACCTACCAAAGAAGTTTTGAACTTAGTGGGGTCATTCCAAGATATGTCAGAAGCTTTTAATAAGTCATTTGGAACAGGATTCGGGAGCTCCTATCATATAGAGTGAATCACCCCAAAACCCAACAAGAAATGATGTGCATCGAGATTTGGAAAAAGTTAAATTTCTAGAATTTTTGGGGTCCACAGATGGTCAAACTACAGAGGCATGGTTAGAAAACATGGCTATGTGTTTCACCTTGAGAGACTATACCTCAAATATGAAGGCCAAGATGAGTGTATTCCATTTAAAGGGAAACACATTACTTTGGTGGAAGACATTACTACCCCAGTTGGTGATGGATCAGAGGTAACTTCAAAGTTATTTGAAGAAAAGTTTGGAGAATGCTACTTGTCAAAAGATTTCTTCGAAAGACAATTAAATGAATTTAATGCACTAAAGCAAGGCAGTTACTCGATTTTTGAGTATGAGGCTTGTTTCATGGAGCCACTTCATTATGCCCCTCACCTAAACACAGAAATCTCAAAGTGAACAAATTTGTGTATGCACTAAATTTTAACATATGGGCTTAGGTTAGGATCTTGATTCCTCACACCCTGTATGAGGAATTTCAAAAGGACATTATTACCGAGGAGGAGATCTTAAACATTAGACCAAGTAGGCCGCTAAAAGCCACAGGGTCATGAGTGTCAAATGGAAACAATATCACAGAAAATTTCAGAGGGGACTAGTGCACAGTCATAAAAAATCATTAGCAGAAAACCAAAGAACACCATATAGGCATCCATATCTGCATTCATGCATGGCATCTCAGTAGACTCGTCAGCCACCGTAGTACCACCCTATGTAGCAACATTGTACCATGCCACCTCAGCATTGATCTCAATATTTTGGTTTGTACTAGCAGGGACCTAGACTAACTCCCAGTTCAATCAGTAGTAGGAGACAATCTCCTAAGAGGGGGTGTTGGACTTGTGGAGGTCCACACTACGAGAGGGATCGCCCTCAAAAGAAACGTAACACAAACTCAATCCAAACATTAAACATAGTGGGGGGCCTAGGAAAAACTTATTGCATCCATGTAGTGGTGAAGAGTCACCAAGTTGAACACCAGCCCACTGTGTTGGAGACATCAAGTAATATTTATGGTACAAGTTTTTCCATTTTAATAGATCCATGAGCTATTGATTCTTATATTTCTCTAAATTCATTATCAAAAATTGAACATGAAGCAATTGCACAACATGATTTTAGGCATGTAGATATGGCATGTGGTATGAAAAGAAATGTAGGAAGGTTGGTAAGCAATTGTGAGGTGGATTTGGAGTATGTAAAACCAAGATATCATTATACTCTACAATTTTAGGATCCTATGAAGCAATCATAGGAATGGATTGGTTGGAATGACATGAGGCAATTCTAGACTGGAAGGACAAGATATTTCATTTCACAAATGATGACCGAAAAATAAATTCCTTGAGGGGAAAGAACCCAAGGGTGTCCCTAAGGTTCATCTCATCCATGCAACTGATGAAATATATATGAAGAGGATGTCAAATGTTCACTGTGGTAGCTCTAAATGATAAAGGTGACTCTGAAAATCTTGATAAGTATCCAATTATTGTTGAATTTAAGGATCTATCTCCTAGAGAATTTCCTGGAATACCCCCAAAAAGGGAAATTGATTTCACCATTGACCTAAAACTAGGCATGGAACCTATTATGAATGGATCGTATTGCATGTCAACTCTAGAATTAAAGGAGTTTCAAATCCAATTAAAGGAATTATTGGACTCGGGTTTCATACGACCCAGTATATCCCCGTGGGGAGCCCCTATAATTTTTGTTAAGAACAAGGATGAGTCTTGGTGATTTTGCATTGACTATCACCATTTGAACAAGGTGATGCTCAAAAATCAATATCCTATACCGACGATAGATGACTTGTTCGAGAAAATGAGGGGAGATCCTATGTTTTCAAAGATAGATCTCAGATCAAGATATCATCAGTTGAGTATCAAGGACGAAGATAACCCAAAGACCGCCTTTAAGATAAGGTTTGAGCATTATGAATGTGTATTATTACCCTTTGGTTTAACAAATGCCCGAGGTGTTTTCATGAGTTTGATAAATGGAATATTCCCAAAATACCTAGACATTTTTGTACAAGTGTTTGTCAATGATATTTTGATCTACTCAAAAACATGTTAGGTCCCTATACTACTAGTGTAACCCCTTATTGTTATTATTGCAACCCCCTTATTATATTGTTGTGCCCATGTAGTCCCCATATTATTATTATTGTGCCCCATAGAAGCCCATTATTTTTATTGTTGTGCCCTTACATTATTATTGTTATGTCAGCTCTGATTATATTATGATCCCTTTGACTCCTATATATAGAAAGGATGCCTTGTCATTTGTATCATCCAAGAATTGTTCATTTGTGTAATGTAAAGGAGGTTGCCCCCTCGAAGAGGTTTATTTGAAGGCATTGATCTATCTTTTCTATAATTTTGTGAGCTGGTTTTATAACATTTGGTACAAACAAATGTCTCTCAAGCAAGCTAAGAAGGAAATAAGTTATCACCAAATTACTATGGTCCTTACAAGGTGATTCAAAAGATTGGTATTATGGTATACAAATTGGAGCTTCCTACATCTTCCCGAGTTCCCCTAGCTTTCCATGTTTCATGCTTAAAGAAGGTTATAGGTGACAAGCTCCTAGTTCAAACAATATTTTCGGAAATTAACGAGGAAGGAAAAATAAAATTGGAACCTGAATCAGTCAAGGAAACAAGAACCCGACAGCTACGAAATCGATCAATTTCAAAGTATCTCATCAAGTGGAAGAACTTATCCACTGAATATTCCACATGGGAGGATGAGAATTTTATATAGAAGCATCTAGAACTACTCAAGCATTGAGGACAACACTTTTTGAAGGAGAGGGGCATGTTAGGTCCCTATACTAATGGTGTAACCCCTTATTGTTATTATTGCAACCCGCTTATTATATTGTTGTGCCTATGTAGTCCCCATATTATTATTATTATTGTGCCCGATAGAAGCCCACTATTGTTATTGTTCTGCCCTTACATTATTATTTTTATGTTGGCTCTGATTATATTATGACCCCTTAGACTCCTATATATAGAAAGGAGGTCTTGTCATTTGTATCATCCAAGAATTGTTCATTTCTATAATGTAAAGGAGGTTTCCCCCTCGAAGAGGCTTATTTGAAGGTATTAATCTATCTTTTCTATCTTTTTGTGAGTTGGTTTCATAACAAAACTCCAAAGGACCATGACAAACACTTCAGGCTACCTTTATAGTGTCTTAGAGAAAACCAACTGTATGGTAAGTTTTCAAAATGTTCATTTTACGAATCCAAGACCCACTATCTTGGGAACATTATCTATGGGGAGTGTATTGTGGTAGATCCGACAAAGAAAGAGGCCATCATTGAATGGTCAACACCAACCAATATTCGTGAAATATGTAGTTCCATTGGAATGGTTGGGTATTATCACAGATTTGTCGAAGGGTTTTCAAAGATAGAAAACCCCATTACCAAACTCCAAAGAAAGAACAAGAATTTCATTTAGAATAAAAAATGTGAAGAGGCATAGTTCCAAAGGTTAAATGTATTACTAACAACGATGTTGATATTGAAAGTACCAGATATGGAGCAAGAATTTTTGGTTTGCACTGATGCTTCCAAGGAAGGATTGGTATGTGTATTAATGCAAGAAATAATAATAATAATAGCATATGTGTTAAGAAATATTAGAACCCATGAAGAGAACTATGTAACACATGATTTAGAAATGCCAGTTATTGTTTACACCCTAAAGACTTGGAGACACGACCTACTAGGAAGGAAGTTTGAACTAAGGACTTATCATTACGGGCTACAACACATATTCACCCAAGACCATTTAAATGCAAGACAACAAAGGTGGCCAAAATTAATAAGTAAATATGATTTTGATATTACTTATATAAAGGGAACAATAAACAAGGTGGAAAATGCTTTAAGTAGGAGACATCAAATATTGTCGATGATTCCCTTAAAGACAAACCTAACAATAAAGTGTTTCTTTTTAATTTTAGAACATATAATAAAAAAAATTTGTTAGATTTACTTATTTAAACAATTTTTTTAATAATAATAAATAAAAAAATACAAAACAAAACATTAAAAAAAATAAACAATAAAAACAAAATGGGATGTTATTTGAAGAACTTTGAGATGAGACATAAAGCACACGAAGCAAGATTAAAGGTTGACAAGGATATCTCTATGAAGAGAGACTGGTTCTGAAGATTGAAAGCATGACCCAAAAGCCTCTCATATACGCCTTATGCTTCGTTAGAGCTTTTTCTTTGTGCAGCCAAGACTGCCAAGAGTGAAATTGGAAAAATTGGCTAACAAAATAGTGTCAATTGTAGCAACCCAAAATTCGTTCCTAAGATACAATATCAATTGCAACAACACAAGCTTTTTCTCATGTGACTTGGGCTTGCAATTACCGGGAAAGGGGAGGAGAATAGAGGATGTGGAAGGGCATGTAATGCTTTAATCTTTTGGAGGAGAACAAATGTTGAGGGACTTCAAAGCTTCTCAATGGAGCTCGATACCATCCTTCCTCACATAATTCTGACAAGCCTGACCACCTACACTCTGATTTATGCTAAGATTCTCCTGTTATTATGCTATGGAGTTGAGGCCAGCCTCCTTGAATGTTGAATTGTAGTTTGAAGTATCCCACACAAACTACTTGAATTTGGAAAAAAATTTCATTGCTCAGGCTTCACCTCCCTTAAACATGCAAATAAAACATTTAATCTAAATTTCGTCAAGCTTCAAACTCCGCTCTAGTTCATATCTCATATCTCAATTTGTAAACTGGGTTTCGGTGGACATATCTTACAATGGGAAAAGGAATGGTTTGTGAATGTTGGAGGTTACAAAGGAAGTTGATTTGCACTAGAAATGAGCCATAAAAATCTCTAGAAATTCTATTATGGAATGCAGACAATAAAAAAAACAAAAAAAAACAAATTTCACGCAGCAGTAATAGAGGTCAAATAGGTAGAGGTTAAAAACGTCATTTTTAAAATGCATTTTGTGACCAAATGAAAATGAATCTAAAAAATCTAAAACATTTTTTTTTCTCAGATCGAGTGGAATTATGTTTAGAGTGGGTGTTTTCCTCAAAATTCGTAACCGTTTGAGAGATTTTCAGGGTTCTTTGGAGCTTTATTTGCCAGATTTCTTGGAAAAAATAGATTTTCAAATTTAATACACAACTACTTCAAGTTGCGGGGACGCAGAAAGATCAAATTTGATTTTCATGTGAAAGAAAAGTATGGATCCAAAAGAAAAACATGTAAAAAGGTAATCCAGGAAGCTGGATTGTTGACAAGGCAGATCAGATTTCAGCGATATGTATTGCATAACAGCATTTTCCCAGTGGCAATTATTCGAAAACCTGAGTTTCCTTGGATGCATGATCCCTTGACATTAGTAGGAGTATCCAGAAAGATATTCATTGTAATAAATCGATCTGCACAAGTATTTCATGCTTTCAAATAAGCCCTTCACAATTTCTGCAAAGAATCAGATAAACAAATTGTTTATCAAGTGCATCATCCAACTATGCTTCCAGCTACTATTGTGGGAACAGGAGAATTTGGCATGAAAGAAGTTTACGTGCCAGCTGATCTTATAGAAAAGGATGATGTTCAAGCACTAAATGAAAGAGAGCTTTTAGTTGAGAAATATATGCGATATGCTTCAAAAGAGACAAAGATTACATGTGAAAGTATGGCACCAGTATCGGTAATTTTTTTTATCGCAACTTGTTAAGTTTTGATATTTTTATTTGTTTTCTATACTGTACTAGGTGCCCCAAATCCAATTTTCCTTGATTTTGTGAATCACTCAAAACAAATTACATGAAAAATGTGTTATTTTTGAAATCCCCTGCATGATTGAATTCCAAATCTCCACATCTATTTAAAAGTAAAAAGAACAAGCAGAGGGTTGTAAGAAATTATCAAAGACCACAATCACTCAAGGTTATAGTAATATGAGTGGCATATCTAGACATGATAATGGACATGATAAAAATAAAATAAATTTAAAATTTAAATTTAAAAAATAAATAAATAAAAATTGTTCTATCTGTTAATTTTATTTTATTTTTTTGGAAGAGGCATGTATCAATTTGAATATTGGACTCGTTATTTGTTCATAACAAAAATGCATAGTTGTGTGCACTTAATTGTCTGTTCAGGATTCTAGCTACAGAAACTGTGCAATTTTGCAACTGAACAACAATTCTGCAGCTCTATATTTAATTCAATGATTTATTTTGTGACAATGCATTCTAATCAAAATTCATGAGTAGAGTTCCATTTAACTTGCCTACTTCATCCTTCACATCAGCATCATGTTCCCATGCCACACTTAAGCATGAAAATTTTCACTATGTCACCCAAATTTCAAATCATCCTAACTTTCTCATACGGCATCAGATTTCGACGATTCAAATGTCATTGGAAAGATCTCGACAAGATATACACAATGCAAAAGCTATCATCAGAGTTTGAAACAATAAATAATGAATAAATTACTGAAAAGACACAACAGGTAACCCGAGGCACTAATTTCGAAACAGGTAAAAATTCATTTGATTTTCTTTTGTGAATTTGTTTTATTAGTACCAATTCTCAGTTTTTTTTTGTGTAAATGTCATAAATAGAGAGATTAATCACCTCTCTCTTTTGATAATCTTACATTTCATTGCAGAAAATCTATTAAGTTTTTGCAGGTTCCAAGAAGATAAACAGATGGACACAAACAAACAGTGTCTCTCAAAGATCACATTTCTTTCAAAAGAACATGATCATAGCAACATCAAAGATGAAATATCCATGCATTAGCACATGATTTTGGATAAAAAAATTTGAATCAGATCCATCACACCATTTGGTTGCATTTTAGATACCAGTCTTACAATTGAATTCCTACTTATTCAGTCAATAAAATATTCATATCGTTTTCCTTCATAGTCATTTTCCTGCCTCGCTTTCACTAAAATTTAAACTCAGCAATAAAACCATTCATCTCCCCTATAAATCTGGTTCATTCCATTTTCGTTTTCGCTTTTTCAAATAAACCTTGATCCACTACAAAAAAATTCATCCATAGTCCTTCAAAATTATTGTTTTATGCTCGTGTTAGATTATGGAGAATTGCCTCCCTTCTAACAAGTCTTGGCCTATCGACATCAGCGTATTATCTAGGTTTAGGGCTAGAGTCCTTATTAGTACCTTGAGGCTTCTATGCATCAATGAAAATTTCTCTCACTGACAATCATGGGAATACATCAATGCCCCTTGATTGTTAGATCTTGCAAGTGGCTCGACATCATCTCATCTATTTGCGCTTTGCATGATGTACTTAGGTACGTTGGCACTCGGTGACATTAATGACGAGTTTGCCTCGCATTGGTTAATGACATCCATTAATGGTCGGTAATCCAATGACTTCTATTCATGCTCGACAACAACACATTTATTTGCATGACTAGAATTGTACCATCGGGGTTTGAAGCAAGTGAAGACTATATCATTTCAGCATTTTGCAGCAGATACAACAAATTTAGCAACAGCAATAAAGAATCCACTTTCACCATCTCATCCATAATTTATGCAACCAAGAAGCAGATGAAATTATACATTCTATTCCATGATCCAGCAGCAGTTACAACTTCTCTACATATGCACAGTTTGTCCACTTCCTAGGTAAGTAAAGGTATGTCCTTTTCTAGCTTTTAATCATAGAATTCCTTGAATACTGAAATTATAATTTTGGAAAATACTTCACCATATTTCCTTTCTCATTTGAAAAAACCGTAAACACCTTTAGTTGGGGGGAAGGGACATCCATTTATTATCACATCCATATCACTTCATTTCATCTTAACATACTTGTCCTAATCAATTATGATTGCATTATGGTTCAAAAGTTATGTGATTTGCAAATAAATGCCTAAATAATGAACATATTATATGGATAATTTAAAGATGCATTCTTAAATATGTTCAATGAATCTTGCTGCAACAAAAAGGAACAAGGTATTGAAACACAAGAACCAATACTAATTAAAATTTGGTTGTCATGCAAGAACCAACCAAACATGTTGCAATTCAATGTATCACAAGTAATACTTTTCAAAAAGAAATGAAATTGTCAAATACAAAGTTTAAGGACAATTGATATAAGCCAAGCTCATTCAAAATCAAATCATGATTAAATAATGCAGTAGATTTCATGAGGACATGCAATATCGTTAGTTGGGGGGAATGTAGGGTCTCCAAAATGTATTCAAAATATCATCCACTTTCACATTTATTGCCACCATTTCACTCACATGTCGCAACTCCATGCCCATATAATCTTTCATTAGCCTCCATTTTTATAATTATATGGGTTCCATTTGTGTTTTCCAAAAGTTAATGATTTATAGTATTATAAGTGAATTAAATGGTTAAAACTTAGATAAAATACACATACTTGCTAATACTTAAAAGTGGTTTGCATTTCATGACATGTGTAGGCCATTTGGAAGCTTCCAAGGCACCCTTATGTGGCCTCCAATGCTCAAATTCGAATTCCCTTCAAGATATGGAAGAATATTTGGATAAAGGTCAAAGAGGATATGTGTCTCGTCATTACCTATTTGAGTTGTAACTCTATGAGACTCCCTAGGGATCTAGGGAGAGAATAATGGACCTCCGTTAATGAGGTAGCTTATTATTTTTTTGTATAAATAGGAGAGCCTCCTCCTTTAAAAGGCATGTGAAAAGTTGGGGAAATTCTTATGTTTTGAATATAGAATTTGGATTTGGCACCATGCTCATGAGCGATGTTCACTTTGATTTGGTTACGCTTGTATTTGGAGCCTCTCAACTTTCAATCCCTCATACTTTTGGATTGGCCACCTATAATGTGTGAGATTTATTGTTTTTCATAGATTAAGATTTATTGCTTTCATAGATTAAGATTTATTTCTTTCATGTCTTTTCCTATGTGAGAGGTTAAGAGTGATTGCTTTTATTTGCTTTCATATCTAGAGGTTAAGGATGATTGTTTTTGCTTTCATTTCATATCATGTGGTTTTGATTATTCATTTCATAGGATCCTGATTCGATAATGCACACATGATCCCTTAGAGTAGATTTCATTTCATGTAATTTCATTTCTGAAGGAGTGGTGTGCTTTTCAATTCCTGCAAGTGTGGTAGATCAAGATTTCAATTCCTGCAAGTGTGATAGATTAAGATTTCAATTCCACGCACTATACTATAATTTCTTTTGAATTGATTGTTGAATTATAATAGGTGAATTTGGTTTGTCGTTATTTGGTTTCGTAGTTAGATTGATCTAAATTGGAAGTTAATTTCTAGCATATACAATGCACGCATGCTTCGCAAGTTTTACAAAACCCTCGGGTTGACAATTAAGTGATAGGTAATTAACTTGCCTCAACATTTTGGCGTTGTTGCCGGGTAAGTGTGCATAGGAACTAGCTTTCAGTCTAGAGTTCATTTTTTTCGGGTTTTTTTTAGATGCATGATTAAAGCATGTAGATGCATAAATCATTTAGCCGCATATCATTAAAAATAAAAAATAAAAAAAAAAAAAAAAAAAATTCGATAACCTACCACCCCCACTATATCACGTGGTGTAGTAAGAGCCATGCATCCACATCATGAATTTTTTTTTTGCAGGTAGAAGAGATGACAAAGGATTATGAATAAATGGATGGAGATCCTTTTGGATTTCCCATTCAAGAAACTGATGTCAATGTTCAAATGAAGAACATCGCTCCATCCGTACTTCCATACTTCAAAGGTATGAGATCAGAAGACCTGAAAACTTTTCTTTTTGAATTTGAAATCATTTGTAGATCTTATGGATACTCATTACACATTCAAAAATTCAATTTCTTTCCAACAACATTGAAGGATAAAGCTCTTAGATGGTTCATGACTTTAGGAACAAATTTTATAAGGACATGGGATGATATGAAAAGAATAATTTTGGAAAAATATAAAAATCATTACAAACACCATGATCTTAGAAATGAAGTCTTTAAGATGAATCAAAAATAGGATGAAAATCTAGAAGACCTAGTGGAGAGATTTACTTATAATATCAAAAGATCTAAAATGCATAATTTAGGATCAGACATATTAAAAACTCTCCTACTAAATGCTATAAAGGATGAATGGATTGATCTTCTTAACCTGGTGGGAAAAGGAGATGTTTATCAATTGTCATTTCAAGAGATTTGTGAACTATGCAAGAACATATCAAGAGGAAAAGCTAACTATGGAAGATCTCCTCAAGATCTAGTTATGGAAAGGGAAAGTAAGTTGACAACGGGATTGGTAAGTCTTAACAATTTGCTAAACATTCTTGGTAATTTAAATGAACAAACTGAGATGCTAAGAATGCAAAACAAGCAAAAAGTTGAAAATGTTGCTTTACATGAATGTCCACTTGATAACATTAAAATTTGTAAAATTTGTGCATGACCACATACTATTAAAGACTGCCCATCATTACCAGGGTTAAAGGCAGATTACCAAAAGGATAATGGAGTGAATCAAGCTCCAAGAGGACCATGGCAGCCTCATCAACCCAATATGATGCAATATCTGTGTGCACAATTTCAGGGTTATGCACAACATAATTGGAAAACACCTTTGCTTTGGCAACCTTGGTCATCTCAATCATAATCTCAAAACCAATCTTGAAAATAGGGTTGGCAAGAGCCTTACAAAGGAAATTCACCATATACTCAATCTTTCCCTCACTATCCTCAATACCAATATCAATGTTATCCCTACCATTCACCTCCACCACAACATCAGTTTCACCCTCAGTTAATCTCAATTCAACCTTTCCCATTACCACACACAAACACCCCAAAGATCCATTCACACTCCACTACCTGCAAAACCATTTCGAATCCCCAAAAATAAAACACCTCAATCCACTTACAATGTTGAGGTATTGCAAAATGATTCACCAGCTGCCATTGAAGAACAAAAATCACAAGAAGAAGATTCAAATAATATCCAAGAATCATGGATGCGTGTCGATAAAGAGCAGTTGCTAGAACCTAAGATTGAAAAGTTTCATGCATGCCTATCACTAGATTCTATGAATGGAGATCACATATGTGAGGAATTGCATGTCATGATAGAAGGAAGCCAAGGAAGAAAAAATTATATTGAATATTGGTTCAAGACAGTCATTGGATCTCAGTATTCCATTCTTCAATATCTTCTAACATCATCTCAATCAAGACAGTTGGTCTCTCATACATTGGCATGTATCAAAGAATATATTTCAAACCTGCATATGAGTATATCTATCATTTTGTTACACACATGGCTCCATTGGAAACATCCATATACTTAAAAAAAAAAAAAAACAAGTAGATAAATTAGGAAAAATAAATTCAAACTTGATTGCATCTTTTTAAGCTTGATTGCATTTTTTTCTTAATTGCTTTTTTTTTATAATTTTAAATTTTTAGATTATATTTATTTTCTTGCATTTTAATAATTTGAAACAAAGATATGTATCAATGTATGTGTGTGTTTGTATGTGTGTATATATAAGTGTTTCTTTTTAATTTTAGAACATATAATTTTTTTTGTTAGATTTATTTATTTAAACAACTTTTTTTAATAGTAAAAAAATGCAAAACAGCACATTAAAAAAAAATAAACAATAAAAACAAAATGGGATGTTATTTGAAGCACTTTGAGATGAGACATAAAGCACACTGAGCAAGATTAAAGGTTGACAAGGATATCTCTACGAAGAGAGACTGATTCTGAAGATTGAAAGCATGACCCAAAAGCCTCTCATATACACCTATGCTTCATTATAGCTTTTTCTTTGTGCACCCAAGACTGCCGAGAGCGAAATTGGACAAAATTGGCTAACAAAATAGTGTCGATTGTAGCAACCCAAAATTTGTTCCTGAGATACAGTATCAATTGCAACAACAAAAGCTTGTTCTCATGTGACTTGGGCTTGCAATTACTCGAAAAGGGGAGGAGAATAGAGAACATGGAAGGGCATGTAATGCTATAATCATTGGGAGGAGAACAAATGTTGAGGGACTTCAAAGGTTCTCGGTGGAGCTCAATACCATCCTTCCTCACATAATTATGGCAAGCCTACCCACCTGCACTCTGATTTATGCTGAGATTCTCCTGTTATTATGCCATGGAGCTGGGGTTAGCCTCCTTGAATGTTGAATTGCAGTTTGAAGTCTCCCACACAAACTACTTGAATTTGGAAAAAAAAATCATTGCTCAGGCTTCGCCTCCCTTAAACCTGCAAATAAAACATTCAATCTAAATTTTGTTAAGCTTCAAACTCTGCTTCGGTTCATATATTATATCTCAGTTTGTAAATTGGGTTTCGGTGGAGAAATCTTACCATGGGCAAAGGAATGGTTTGTGAATGTTTAAGGTTACAAAGGAAGTTGATTTGCACTAGAAATGAGCCATAACAATCTCCAACAATTCTATTCTAGAATGTAGACAATAAAAATAAAAATAAAAACGAATTTCACACAACAGTAACAGAGGCCAAATAAGCAGAGATTAAAAACGTCATTTTTTAAAATGCATTTTGTGACCAAATGAAAACGAATCTGAAAAATCTAAAACATTTGATTTTCTTAGAACGGGGTGAATTATGTTTACCGTGGGCATTTTCCTCAAAATTTGTAACCTTTTGAGAGATTTATGGGGTTCTTTGGAGCCTTATTTGCCAGATTTCGTGGAAAAAACAGATTTTCAAATTTAATACACAACTACTTCAAGTTGCAGCCATGTAGAAAAGATCAGGTTCGATTTTCATGTGAACGAAAAGTATGGATCAAGAAGAAAAATGTGTAAAAAGGTAATCCAGGAAGCTGGATTGTTGACAAGGCAAATCATATTTCAATGGTTACGTATTGCATAACACCATTTGCCCAGTGGCAATTATTCAACAACCTGTGTTACCTTAGATGCATGATCCCTTGACATCAGCAAGAGTATCCAGAAAGATAGTCATTTTAATAAATCGATCTGCACAAGTATTTCATGCTTTCAAATGGGCCCTTCACAATTTCTGTAGAGAATCAGATAAAGTAATTGTTTATCAAGTGCATCATCCAACTACGCTTCCAGTTACTGTTGTGGGAACAGGAGAATTTGGCATGAAAGAAGTTTATGTGCCAGCTGATATTACAGAAAAGGATGGTGTTTAAGAACTAAATGATAGCGAGCATTTAGTTGAGAAATATATGTGATACGCTTCAAAAGAGACAAAGATTCCATGTGAAGTATGGTACCAGTATCAGTAATTTTTTTTTTTTATCGCAACTTGTTAAGTTTTGATATTTTTATTTGTTTTCCATACTATTCTAGGTGCCCCAAATCTAATTTTCCTTGATTTTGTGAATCACTCAAAACAAATTACATGAAAAAATGTGTTATTTTTGAAATCCCCTGCATGCTTGAATTCCAAATCTCCACATGTATTTAAAAGTAAAAAGAACAAGCAGAGGGTTGCAAGAAATTATCAAAGACCACAATCACTCAAGGGTATAGGAATATGAGAGGCATATCTAGACATGATGATGGACAAGATAAAAACAAAAATAATAATAATAATAATAATATAAAATTAAAAATTAAAAAAATTATATATATATATATATATATATATATATCTATCTATCTTGTTCTATTTGCTAATTTTTTATTTTTATTTTTTTTTGGAAGATGCATGGATCAATTAGAAGATTGGGTTGGTTATTTGTTCATAACAAAAATGTATATATGTGTGTACTTAACTGTTTGTCCAAGATTTTAGCTATAGAAACTGCACAATTCTGCAACTGAACAACAATTCTGCAGTTGAACAGCAATTCTACAGCTCTATATTTAATTCAATGATTTATTTTGTGACAATGCATTCTAAATCAAAATTCATGAGCAGTGTTCCATCTAACTTGCCTGCTTCATCTTTCACATTAGCATCAGGTTCCCATGCCACACTTAAGCATGACAATTTTCATGATGTCACCCAAATTTCAAATCATCCTAACTTTCTCATACGACATCGAATTTCGACGATTCAAGCGTCATTGGAAAGATCTCGACGAGAATACATAATGAGAAAGCCATAATCAAAGTTTGAAACAAAAAATAATGA
This sequence comes from Pinus tabuliformis, assembly GCA_031772625.1. Lineage (NCBI taxonomy): Eukaryota > Viridiplantae > Streptophyta > Pinopsida > Pinales > Pinaceae > Pinus > Pinus tabuliformis. The sequence goes on along the minus strand of CM062812.1, from coordinate 985,333,588 downwards.
AGAAATTGCTGAAAAGACACAACAGGTAACCTGAGGCACTAGTTTCGAAACAGGTAAAAATTCATTTGATTTTCTTTTGTGATTTTTTTTTTATTAGTACCATTTCTCAGTTTCTTTTGTGTAAATGTCATAAATAGAGAGATTAATCACCTCTCTCTTTTGATAATCTTACATTTCATTGCAGAAAAAGTACTAAGTTTTTGTAGGTTCTGGCAAGATAAACAGAGGGACACAAACAAACAGTGTATCTCAAAGACAACATTTCTTTCAAAAGAACATGATCAAAACAACATCAAAGATGAAATATCCAAGCATTAGCACATGATTTTGGATAAAAAATGTTAAATCAAATCCATCACACCATTTGGAAGCCTTTCAGATACTAGTCTTACCATTACATTCCTACTTATTCATTCAATAAAATCTTCATCTCATTTTCCTTCACAGTCATTTTTCTGCCTCGCTTTCACTAAACTTTAAACCCAACAATAAAACCATTCAGCCCTCCTACAAAGCTGATGCATTACAATTTCCTTTTCTCTTTTTCAAATAAACCTTGATCCACTACAAAAATTTCCATCCATAGTCCTTCAAAATTATTGTTTTATGCTGGCGTTAGATGATGGAGGATTCTTTAAGGCCTCCCTTCTAACAAGTCTTGTCCTATCGACATCAACATATTATCTAAGTTCAGGGCTAGAGTCCTTATTAGTAACTTGAGGCTTGTATGCATCAACGAAAATTTCTCTCGCTGACAATCATGGGAATACATCAATGCCCCTTGATCGTTAGATCTTGCAAGTGGCTCGACATTAGTTCATTTATTCGCACTTTGCAAGATGTACTTAGGTACCTTGGCACTCGTTGAAATTAATGATGAATTTGCCTCACATTGGTTAACGACATTCATTAATGGTCGGTAATCCATTGACATCTCTTCATGCTCAACAACAACACATTTATTCGCATGACTAGAATTTTACCATCAAGGTTTGAAGCAGGTGAAGACTATATCATTTCAGCATTTTGTAGCAGATACAAAAAATTTATAAGCAGCAATAAAGAATCCATTTTCACCACCTCATCCATCATTTATGCAACCAAGAAGCAGATGAAATTCTACATTCTATTCCATGATCCAGCAGAAGTTACAACTTCTCTACATATGCATAGTTTGTTCCACTTCCTAGGTAAGTAAAGGTATGTTCTTTTCTAGATTTTAATCATAGAATTCCTTGAATACTAAAATTATAATTTTTGGAAAATACTTCATCATATTCCCTTTCTCATTTGAAAAAATCATAAACACCTTTAGTTGGGGGGAAGCGACATCCATTTATGATCTCATCCATATCACTGCATTACATTTCACTTAATTTCATCCTAACATACTTGTCCTAATCAATTATGGTTTCATTATGGTTCAAAATTTATGTGATTTGCAAATAAATGCCTAAATAATGAACATATTATATGGTTAATTTAAAGATGCATTCTTAAATATGTTCAATGAATCTTGCTGCAACAAAAAGGAACAAGGTATTGAAACACAAAAACCAATACCAATTAAAATTTGGTTGTCACGCAAGAACCAACTAAACATGTTGCAATTCAATGTATCACAAGGAATACTTTTCAAAAAGAAACGAAATTGTCAAATGCAAAGTTTAAGGACAATTGATATAAGCCAAGCTCATTCAACAGAAAATCATGATTAAACAATGCAGTAGATTGCATGAGGACATGAAATAATGTTAGATGGGGGAATGTAGAGTCTCCAAAATGTATTTAAAATATCATCCACTTTCACCTTTATCGCCACCATTTCACTCACATATCGCAACTCCATGACCATATAATCTTTCATTAGCCTCCATTTTTATAATTATTTGGGTTCCATTTGTGTTTTACAAAAGTTAATGATTTCTAGTATTATATGTGAATTAAATGGTTAAAACTTAGAAAAAAGACATATACTTGCTAATACTTAAAAGTGGCTTGAGTTTCATGACATGTGTAGGTCATTTGGAAGCCTCCAAGGCACCCTTATGTGGCCTCCAGTGCTCAAATTCGAATTCCCTTCAAGATATGGAAGTAGATTTGGATAAAGGTCAAGGAGGATATGTGTCTCATTATTACCCATTTGAGTTGTAACTCTGTGAGATTTTCTATGGATCTAGGGAGAGAATAATGGACCTCCATTAATGAGATAGCTTCTTATGTTTTTGTATAAATAGGAGAGCCTCCTCCTTTCAAAGACATGTGAAAATTTGGGGAAATGCTCATGTTTTGAATATAGAATTTGGATTTGGCACCATTCTCATGAGTGATGTTCACTTTGATTTGGTTATTCTTGTATTTGGAGCCTCTCAACTTTCCATCTCTCATGCTTTTGGATTGGCCACCTATAATGTGTGATATCTAGAAGTTTTTCATAGATTAATATTTATTGCGTTCATAGATTAAGATTTATTTCTTTCATGTCTTTTCCTGTGTGAGAGGTTAAGAGTGATTGTTTTTATTTTCTTTCATATCTAGAGGTTAAGAACGATTGTTTTTTCTTTCATTTCATATCATGTGGTTTTGATTATTCAATGCATATGATCATGATTTGATAATGCACACATGATCCCTTAGAGTATATTTGATTTCATGCAATTTCATTTCTAAAAGAGTGGTGTGATTTTCAATTCCTACAAGTGTGGTAGATCAAGATTTCAATTCCTGCAAGTGTGGTAGATCAAGACTTCAATTCCTGCAAGTGTGCTAGATTAAGATTTCAATTCCACGCATTGTACTATAATTTCTTTTGAATTGATTGTTGAATTAGAATAGGTGAATTTGGTTTTTCGTTATTTGGTTTCGTAGTTAGATTGATCTAAATTTGAAGTTAATTTCTAGCATATATAGTGCACGCATGCTTCGCAAGTTTTATGAAACCCCCGGGTTGACAATTAAATGATAGGTAATTAACTTGCCTCAACACTAGTTAAGACTACATACAAAGCGCTTGAGATAGCCATAGTTTTTATTGATGAGATTTTGAGATTACATGGAGTGTCAAGGAAGATCATATCAGATAGGGAGCAGTGTTTATCATAAGGTTTTGGACCAATTTCCAAGAAGCCTTGTGAACCTAGTTGAACTTTATCGTTGTTTATCACCTTGAGATAGATGGTCAAACAAAAAGGATTAATCAAATCCTTGAGGACATGCTACGAATGTACATAATAGACCAACAAAAAAGATGGGAAGAGTTTTTACCACTGGTAGAATTTTCTTACAATAATAGTTATCAAAGTGCCATTAAGATGGCACCATTTGAGTTCTTTTATATGAGGCCTTTTAGAATGCCTCTCAGTTGGGATCGGTTGACCACTACGTGTCAACGAATGATAGCAGTACACCCCCTTTTTTTCGCAAAATGGATAGAACTTGATCGATGCATCTGTGTCGTTCAGCTATCATCATCAGCCTTATTTCCAAGATGTTATGTAAACCCTTTCTGCATGTGTATGATGTAAATGATCTTAGCAGATCTATGTCATGTATGTAAAAACCTAGGTAAACCTACTTTTCTGGTGACGATCTACATCCTATGAGGTTTTTTGTCTCGCTGATCCATTCTTGGATGGTTGGCAGAGTTTTCCTTCAGTCTTACCCCAAAGACAGAATGGATTTTATCACTGGGATCTTAAGCGAGTCCTAGTGTTCTAGATCAAGTCTATGTAAAATTGATTTGGGAATAATCCTAACTATTTGGCTAGGTTATTTTATTACAAATTTCTTGGTCTGTTGGATTATATTTGTGTCGCAAAAATGGGTAATCTATGAGGGTCTATTATAAATGGGTTTTTGCCCCTTATGATATAAAAAATATGAAAATCATGATGTAAAGTGTGTCGAGGGTTGGAAAAATAATTTATCCCCTCATAGGTTAATTAATTAATTTTTCTAGCCAAAAATTAATTAAAATCCTAAGCCAGAAATTTAATTAATTCTAGGTCCTATGCAAATTTAAATTCTCCAAAGGCAAAATTCGTCAGTCCTTAAAAATTAAATTTTAAGAGGCCCGCAGACTAAGATAAATTAATTATTTTGATAAATTTTAAACCTTTGATCCCTGGGGTTAAGTCAAAGTCAAAATTTTCGGGAAATTAACTCAAAATTTTAACTTTTCTAGTTAATTAAAATGCATTTAATTGAAAATTTTGAATTTCCCCAAATATTTAAATATTTTGACGGATGAGATTGAGGAATTTTAATCTGAACATCAACTCTCGAGATTTCTTTGACGAGGATCACTCGAACTAATCATTGGAGGATTTATCTTTAAATAGGAAGTCATTTGTCAGCTGATCTATCCGACCTTTGAGTCATGTGCTTAGCAAACTCTTATGTAATCTTTTTATGGATAATAAATAAATACTTTGGGGTTAATTTTTGCTCGTGTTACTCTTTATGGAAATACTGTAAGATGTGTTGTTTTCATGCATAATTTCTTCTAAAGCCATTGATGATAGCTTCTAAAGAGTGATTTGAGTATAGGTATCTTGCTCAATTACTGGGGTTTGAATAAAATCTAAATTTGAACGTAATAGCAGGTATCTCTATTTATCTAAGTTTTAATATTATTTTCTCGCCCTATTTTTAATGGTTGGATTGAGTTTTATAGGAAAATTTGATTTTAGATCCTCGGGCGTTAAGGGAAGTTTTCAGTTAGACCAACTAATTCTCGATCTGTGTTTTGTGAGGAGCCCAGTAAAATTAATCTCGGGCTTATCATAAGATTTTTTTGGTGATGCACGGAGGGATTCGAGTTAGCACCTACTTAAAATTTAAAAATTTAATTTTTGTGGGGGGAATTGATAGATCTAGCCGTTGAGAGCCTTAAATTATTAGATATGGGAACATAGTTGGACTCATACTCCTGAAATCTAATAGATCTCCCATTCTTATGCATAGATTTGTAAAAAAAATTAATTTCTTTTAGTTTTATGACTTGGGTTTCTCGGGTTTTTATTTATTCTTTTTTTATATCTGGGTTTTGATTGTTTTTGTTTTCAAGTACGAGTTGTATATTTGAAAGAGAAGTTTGATTTGAAGCCAGATCTAGGCCCTGGAGGGTAAGATCTAGCATAAAAATCATTTTTGCGGGGATATTATCCAATTTTTTTGCAGTCCAAGGGTTTGAATTTATTTGTTTTAAATCTAGAATTTTTTTATAAGGGTTTCACTAATAAACTTGAAGCAAAATATATCAACTTAACTAGATATTTCTAAAAAAAATTCTTGGGTGGCTACCATTTTCTCCTGTCTGCCACCTAGGTTTGTTTGTTTTTGTGCTGCAGAAAATTTCATTTTTTTTTGGAAATCCTTTATTCGTTGTCATACCCTTATTACAGAGAAGATGTTATGAAACTGGCTCAGAAAAAGATAGAAAATATAGATCAACACCTTAGAATTCAGCCTCTTCGGGGGGGCAACCTCCTTTACATTACACAAATGAACAATTCTTGGATGATACAAATGACAATACCTCCTTTCTATATATAGGAGTCTAAGGGGTCATAATATAATTAGCGCTGACATAACAATAATAATGTAAGCGCACAACAATAACAGTAGTGGGTTTCTATGGGGCACAATAATAACAATATGGGGACTACATGGGCACAAAGATATAATAAGGGGGTTGTACTAATAACAATAAGGGGTTACATTAGTAGTATAGGGACCTAACGTGCCCCTCTCCTTCAAAAAGAATTATCCTCAACACTTGAGTAGTTCTGAATGATTCTATATAAAATTCCCATCCTCCCATGTGGAATCTTCAACGGATAAGTTCTTCCACTTGATGAGATACTCTGAAATTGATCGATTTCGTAGTTGTCGATTTCTTGTTTCTGTGACTGCTTCAGGTTCCAATATGATTTTTCCTTCCTCGTCAAATTCTGGCAATATTATTTGAATTGGGATCTTCTACAACTTTTCAATGAGTGGCCACACTTCTTCATCATTCTTCCATTCATCCCTTACTTCATTTATCCAATCTGGTTGGATAATAGAAATAACACAAAACAATGCTTCCGCATCCTCATCCTTTCTCGAGAGTGCATCTGCAACAACATTTTTCTTCCCTATTTTGTAGATGATTTCAAAGTCATAACCCAACATCTTTGTGACCCATTTTTTTTGCTTTTCAGAGGATAATATTTGTTCTAAAAAGTATTTAAGACTATCATGATCCGCCTTTACCTTGAAGTGTCTTCCCATTAGGTAGGGTCAGTATTTCTTAAGTGCATGTAGTATTGCCAACATTTCCTTCTCATAAATAGCTTTTTGTAAATACTTTCATTTGATTGGATGAATTTCAAAAGCAATGGGTCTTTCATCTTGCATTAAAACAGCACCAATTCCATTTCCTAAAGCATCACATTCCACAATAAAGGTTTCTGTGAAGTCCGGCGTAGCTAAGACCGGTGCTTGGCACATTGCTTCCTTAAGATGTTCGAAGGCCTTTGTTGCTTCTGGAGTCCATGAAAATGCATCTTTCTTCAATAATGTTGTTAGAGGTGTTGCTATTCTCCCATAATTCTTAACAAACTTACGATAATACCATGTCAACCTGAGAAATCCTCCCAGAAGCTTTATGAATGTGGGGATTTTTCATTCCTTAATGGCTTTAATTTTGCTAGGGTCTACCTTAACACCTTCATGAGATATAATATGACCCAAATATTCCACCTCTTGTACTCCGAAGAAACATTTGGAGCTTTTTGCATATAATTGTTTCTCCTCCAATAGTTTGAGCACCCTGTCAACATGTTGAACATGATCCTTCCAAGACTTGTTGTAGGTTAGTGTATCATCAAAAAATACTAACACAAATTTTCTAAGGAAGTGTTTGAAAATGGAATTCATCAAACCTTGAAATTTATTAGGTGCATTGGTAAGGCCAAAAGGCATGACCAAAAATTCATAATGACCCTCATGAGTTCTAAATTTTGTTTTTGGAATGTCTTCAGTCTTCATTCTGGTTTGATGATATCCTAAATGAATATCCAACTTGGTGAAGTAAATTGATCCATGTAATTCATCCAATAATTCATCAATGGTAGGAATGGGAAGTTTATCTTTAATAATGAGCTTGTTGAGTTCCGTAAAATCTGGACACATGCGTCATGATCCATCCTTCTTGTGCACCAATACTACTAGAGCAGAGAAAGAACTTTGACTAGGTTGAATTATACCAGCCTCTAGCATTTCTGCAACCATACATTCAATTTCACTCTTTTGGGCATAGGGATATATGTACGACCTAGTGTTTAGAGGAACACTTCCTAGAGTCAAATGAATAGCATGATCATGGTCACGAATAGGTGGGAGACCTTTGGGAGTCTCAAATACCTTGGAATGATTGTCGAAGACGTTTTGGAGATATGGAGAAATAGATGATTTCAATGTGGGAACCTCTAGCGAACATAATTTTGCAATTACGCCTCGTTGTTCCTTCTTTAGAAGCTTTGTCATACTGTTAGAGATGATTATCTTTCCTAGTTTCCCTACAATACCCATTAATTCAACTTCCTTTCCTTCCAAACAAAATTTCATGAAATGTTCTTGAAAATTAAAAGCTATTGTACCCAAATATTGTAGCCATTGGACTCCTAGTACAACATCAGCACCACCCATTGGAATGGAAAGAATTGGGCCACTCAATACATATTCTCCCATGGATAGCTTGATATTATGGTGCTTTCCAGAGCAATTTATGGTTCCTCCACTTGCAACCATCACTTGACACTTTGGTGCTGGGTATAGGAAGCAATTCAATTCCTTGGCTACCTTACAATTAATAAAATTATGGGTACTACCTGAATCAATCAAAACTATTACCTTTTTCTTCTTGATATGTCCTTCTATCTTTATAGTTTGAGGAGTGGTAATTTCGGCCAATGCATTACAAGATATGGTTGGATTCATTTCTTCATTCTCGATGTGATCTTTCACTTCTTGAACCTTTTTCTTCTTGATATGTCCTTCTATCTTGAGAGTTTGAGGAGTGGTAATTCTTACCAATGGTTTACAAGATATGGTCAGATTCATTTATTCTTTCTCTAGGGTTGGGTCCTGCCATATATCCTCTTCTTTTGTTGTTTCTTGATCATTTTCTTCCTCCTCTTCATACTCTATGTGATTTACACCGAAGTTCTACTTATAAATAATTTATTCTTAGCACACTTATGACCTTTAGTGCATTTGCTATCACAATTGTAACAAAGCCCTTTTTCTCTTTTTTCTTCCAATTGTTGTGGTGTAAACCTTGTAGGTTGTGGAAGGCTAGGAGAAGAAACACTTCCATAATTATAGTCGTGAGTGGTTGGATTCCTTGTTTCCATAATTTCACTTTCAATTTTTCTTGCCCACCTGAATGCTTTCTCCAATGAATCAGGTTCCCAAAGATGAAGCTCATGTTGAATGTTATCCTTTAAAGTACCTATGAATACATCAATCCTTTGCTTCTCTAGAATATCATTTACCCTTATATTCAATTTTTGTAAGTCCTCAATGTGCTCTTCCATTGAACACTTTTGTTTGAGATTTATCAATTGGCTAAACAAGGTGTTTCTCTCTGTATCCTCATAATGTGCTATCATTTCCTCCGTGAAAATTGACCACGTAACAAGTGGTTTACGAGAACAAAGCCCTTTATACCATAAAAATTGATCCGTTTCTAAATATGAAGATGCAATACATACCTTTTGTAACAGTTTCACCTCATGTAGATCAAAATATTGCTCCATCTGTAGTATCCAATTTTTCGGATCCTTGCCATCAAACTTCCTCATATCGCCTTTTTTTTTTTTTTTTTTTAGGAGCTCAACCTTGAAACGAATGTAACTCTATAATTTCAGCTCTTCCAGTTCTAAAATCACAACCTGCAGTACCCCTCTATGTCCGCTTTCCAACACCACCAGTCTAATCGAAATCGGATTCTCCAAGAAAGAGTTATGCACAATCTCCCAAGATGACCTAATTATATACCTTTCAAAAGAGCGAACTTGTATGAAGTGCCACGTGTCACTGTTTTGACCTTTGAATCTGACACATATACATAGGAAACTACAATCTGTCCTATTTCTGTAACTTCTTACGAAATTTCAATATGATGCTTAGAGCGACAGTTATGATGATTTTCCCAAGGTGGCTGTTTGGAATGTAATTCGAGGGTCTACAAAAACCCTAACTTCCTCAGACTATATCTCCTAAAATATAGCTATACAGGATCTGAAATTCAGAGCCATGGTTCAAAACGATTCCTTATCAAATGGGATTTTGTTCTATCTTCTGAAACTTTGTAGCGAAAGTGTTATAGTGAAAATCCCACGATGACCTGTTTTAGTTGAAATGTTGGAGCTTGCAAAAACCCTAACTTCCTCAGATCACATCTCCGAAACGATAGTGAGACAAGCTCTGAAATTCGAACCCGAGTTTCAGTGTGATTTCTTCTCACATGGGTTTTTTTCGCTTCTGAACCGTCACAAAAAAAAAAAAAAAATTATAGCGAAAATGCCACGATGACCTATTTGGAACAGCGAAACCCTAGAATCCAAAGCTCTGATACCAAATGTTATGAAACCAGCACACAAAAAGATAGAAATGATAGATCAATGCCTTAGAATTTAGCCTCTTCAAGGGGGCAACCTCCTTTACATTACACAAATGAATAATTCTTGGATGATACAAATGACAAGACCTCATTTCTATATATAGGAGTCTAAGGGGTCATAATATAATCAGAGCCGACATAACAATAATAATGTAAGGGAACAACAATAAAAATAGTCGGTTTCTATGGGGCACAATAATAACAATATGGGGACTACATGGGCATAACAATATAAAAAGGGGGTTGTACTAATAACAATAAGGAGTTACACTAGTAGTATAGGGACCTAACAGAAGATATTCCCACTGCTGCATCAGACCCTCAGTCCCCACAGCTCCATTACCTATGTGTTTCTATTTGCAGCTACCTGCTACCCGCATTCCTCTCAACCTGTGTCATCTTCCCCATCTGTGCCATCTTCTTAAAGCCTCAGCAAACCCCCCATTCGTATCCACGTCAACCCTCACTGCCCATTTCCTTATCCTTCCTCCTTTTCCCTGCCAAACCCTTCCATCATTTCTCCTTTCCTTTCCCTTTTTGCTGCAATCTATGGCCTCTTCTCTCCATATGCGTGCTGCCTCAATCCCTCGTTGCCTTCCCACTACTCCAAACCTGCAACCTGTATCCCGTTGTCTCATTCATTCTAGTTCTTCCCTCATTTCCTAACCCTATGCTCAGTCCTTCTTCTCTATCTCCTCGTTGGTCGACCTATAGTTGTATGCCTTAACCTCCCGCGCCCATTTCTCCTCCACTGTCACCCCTTCCTCCTTTGAATTGCTCTCCATTCCGTCGATGTTGAACCAACCTGCAAAACGAATTAGATTTTTTCTTTTGTGTTTTTTCTTATGTGCATTAGGTTTAGACTTTAATTTTTTTAACATTTCATTTTTTTTTTTTTCATTTCTATTGTTATGATTTAGGTTTGATTTTTATTCTTTGGTTTAATTTAAATACATTTTAGTTTAGATTTCTATTTTTTTGGTCATTAGATTTTTTTTTTATTCACTTTCATTTTATTTTATTTTAGTTTTACATTTTTTCATTATTTATGTTTAACATATGATTTTGATTTTTTCTTTTTAATCATTTAAAAAACATACAAAAAAATCTAAAATTTTAAAAATCTAAAAAAAATAATTAGTGACTTTAAAATTGAGAATGAAATAAGTTAAAGGTGGATTTGCACTTTCACATTAAATATTTTTGATGTGGCCTATGGCCCATTAAAAATTTAATTTATTAACCCTTAAATTTTGGTATGATTTCTTCATTTTCCACATTAATGTTATTGCCTAAGGAATAATTAAAATTCTAATTTAAAGTTCTGTGGTGTTTTTTGTGATTAAATGAAATTTTTGTGATTTCTCTATTGTCAAGAGCAATAAATGTTTTAAAAAATCATATTGATTGTTGGAGAAAGATAAATTTTTCTAGATTATCCTGCATGCTAAAGTTTTGGGCATTTTACAATTAATTGTTCATGATCGTCGCTTTGCCACATTTATAATTTTCTCTGGATGACTTGTTTTTTTTATTTAGTCTATGGTTAATTCGAATTAAAGGCATTGATCTATAATCAATTTCATCTTATGGTTGTGTCTTATTTTAATCTATCTATCTCAATTGACCAAGACTTGTCCTAAGTTTATCAATTTTTCATTCTTAAAATCTCCTAGAGCTTGTTTTCCACGGATTATCTTCATCCATCCACCTTCGGGACTACCCCCCTTGACTTGTCTAGGAGAGAGTCTAAACAGAGTGAGTAAGGATTAGAGTGGTAGCCCTTACTCTGAGCATTGTCGCGGTGCCTAGATATTTTGTGTGACCACATTTTTTGGCATCATTGTCAAGGATAGAATTTTTCTATCTTTGGTCCTCACTACATTTTCTAATCATCTCATCTTTTCCGCCATTCTTTAACCCATCAAGCGGCACAACATTTTTTGGCACGATTTCCAGGAATATTTTATTCTCAACGTTTCATCGACATTTCCTCATCATTCTTCTCATTTCTCATCTCTCATTCAAGCCAACACTTCTTCCCATTTCCACCAATGACCTATTTATTGGACCTTGTCTTTACGGAATTTCATCTCATTTTTTTGGCGTCATTTCATCTCTTCATCCTAATTCTCGTCATATCTCTCATCTAATCCTTTCATCTTCACTTCTTGCACCTGGACATTCCGTTTGGATTCCTCTTTGGGTGGCAACTCCACTAATTCATTCATTTAATCCCAGACAAGGAGCCCTCCCTGAATTTCCGTCTGCCTCCATCCACTAACTTTCCGGTTTCGCCTTTGGAAACTTTGTGAGATATTCATGCTCAAGTGGCGACTCTACTTCTTCCATTTCTTACAAGAATTTCTGCTAGAAGCTCGCTTCTTGTAGATGTTTTCATTTTCTTGAACAGGGATCTCCCTCTCTGATATCCATTTGGCCCATATTTTTTCTGTTAATCAAATCATCATGGATTATGACTTGTTTGCTCCTTGTGATTTTACTAATATTCAGGGAGCTCTGCATGGTTATCCTTCTTTTTTTGGTGATGCCATCGATGAATTTCCTCCTTTTCAAGGTGACAATGCTTTTACTGCCGAAACTCACCTTTAGAATGTCAGCCTCTGTATAAGCAAGTGTCTCCCATATTCCAAATATGAAGATGTGAAGATGAAGATTTTCATTCTTACCTTATCTGGAGATGCTTTTGATTGGTATGTTAAGTTCCCTAATAACACTTTTGATTCTCTACAATCAATCATTGATGCCTTTGAAGATAAATATGGAGATAAAGACAAAGTCAAAAAAAAAGTTGAAGTAAAGAAAACTATAGAAGTTGAAAATGATTTCAAGGAGTTAATTCAAATGGTTAGACATACAGTTAGATTAGGCTCAAGTAAGCAAGAATGCAGAAGTTAATCATGCTCAACTTATTAAAGATATGGAACTTAATCAAGTAGCATTAATAGTTGATCATGCCAAGGAAAATAATTTTATGCAAAGCAAGTTATTAGCCCTAGAGGAAAATATGATGATCATGGAATTTAATCATTCAAATCAAATGAATTCCATGGAAGCAAGTTATCAAGAAGAAATAAGTTCAATTCAGAAAAGATTGTCAACTATGGATGAAGAGATGACCATCATGAGATTTGGTTATAATAATCAGTTAGCTACCATGCAAGCAAATCATAAGAAAGAGATAAACTATATGCAAAATTGCTTCATGGGCATGAAAGAAAAGAATTTTAAAATTATAAAGGACATGGAAGCTAGTCAAATATGTTTTCAAAATAGGTTATTGACCATGGAGGAAAACCATGCCAATGAAGTCAGTGCTATGAAGGTGGAACACTCTAATGAGATGGATGCCATAACAATGGAAAAGATACAGATATAGAAATTTCAGCATTAGTCAAAGGATGAAAGAAACAAGGAAACATCAACAAATCACAAGCCTCCATGTTTGCTATAGCAAGCTCAATCTTATTATGAGGAGGTCATTTGTTCCATTGAAAAGTGGCTAATTGAAGGTAACCCGAGTAAAATGGAAATTAATAAGAATCAAGTTGATGCTCACATGGTTGATCCACCATTCATAACAGATCAGGTTCATAAAGAAGTGAAGGTCACAAAAGTCTTGAAAATTCCAAATTTTCCATACGGTCACTTTTCAGATCAAGAAGGAAGTTGTACTCGGACGACATCATCATCAACATCACAACCTGCCACAAACAAAAGGCGCAAAAGAAAGAGAATGAGAAATCAATTTGATCCATTTGATGGCCGCGAGCAGCTTGATTTTCGGATAGGAAAAAGTCCTATCGTGTGCAGAATTGGACATGGCACATCTGAGAAACAGCCAACAAATTTTCTTGAAAGCAGACAAATGCCCATCATGCACTACATTGAATGCATCTGATGCCATGGGGCATCCTTTGTATTGTATTCCTAACCCTACACCCTTTTATTTTAGTATTTTATTTTATAGGTAGATTTATGTTTTTCATGTTATTATGATAGTTAATAAATGAGGAGCTTATATCTTTCCTGTGCTTAATGTTATATGATGATTTTTGACTCGACGCTACTTATTTTATCTCGTGTGTTACACGGATGCAGATTCTAGATTCTCCATTCTTCTGACACAGCAATGTGTCCCCAGGTAGAGCAAGATGTTGACCACTACATGTCAAAAACCCATAGCAGTACACCCCCTTTTTTTCACAAAAGGGATAGCACTTGATCGATGTGTTTGTGTTGTTCATCTATTATCATCAACCTGACTTCCAAGATTTTATGTACACCCTTTCTGCATGTATATTATGTAAATGATCTCAGCTGATCTCTGTCATGTATGTAACGACCTAGGTAAACCCACTTTTCTAGTGACGATCTACATTCTGGGAGGTTTTTTGTTTCACCAATCCATTCTCAGATGGTTGGAAAAATTTTCCTTCAATATTACCCCAAAGCCGAAATGGATTTTGTCAATGTGGTCTTAGGCGAGTCCTAGTGTTCTAGATCAAGTCTATGTAAAAGTGATTTGGGAATAATCCTAACTATTTGGTGAGGTTATTTTATTACAAATTGCTTGGTCTACTGGATTATATTTGTGTCGCAGAAATTGCTAATCTGTGAGGGTCTATTATATATGGGTTCCCCCCTTATGATGTAAAAAATATGAAAATCATGATATAAAGTGTCTTGAGGGTCGAAAAAATCATTTATCCCCTCATAGTTTAATTAATTCAATTTTCTAGCCAAAGATTAATTAAAATCCTAAGCCAGAAATTTAATTAATTCTAGGTCCTAGGTAAATTTAAATTCTCCAAAGGAAAAATTCGTCAGTCCTTAAAAGTTAAATTTTAAGAGGCCCAAGGACTAAGGTAAATTAATTATTTTGATAAATTTTAAACCTTTGATCCCTGGGGTTAAGTCAAAGTCAAAATTTTGGGGAAACTAACTCAAAATTTTAATTTTTGAGTTAAATAAAATGTATTTAATTGAAAATTTCGAAGTTCCTCAAATAATTAAATATTTCGATGGACGAGATTAAAAGGAATTTTAATCTTAATCAATGCTCGAGATTGCTTTGACGATGAGCACTCAAAGTAGTTGTTGGAGGATTTATCTTTAAATAGGGATTCATTTTTCAGTTGATCCATTTGATCTTTGAGTCATGTGCTTAGCAAGAAGCTCTTGTGTAATCTTTTTATGGATAATAAGGAAAGAATTTGGGGTTAAGTTTTGATGGTGTTAATCTTCATGGGAATACTATAAGATGTGTTGTTTTCTAGCATAATTTTTTCTAAAGCCATTAATTGTAGCTTCTAAAGAATTATTTGAGTACAGGTATCTTGCTCAGTTGCTGGGGTTTGAATAATAATCTAAATTTTGAACATAATAGCATGTATCTCTATTTGTTTTAGTTTTATTATTATTTTCTCGCCCTATTTTTAATGGTTGGATTGAGTTTTGCAGGAAAATCTTGATTTTAGATCCTCGAGCATTTTGGGAAGTTTTTAGTTGAACCAGCCAACTCCCGATCCATGTTTTCTAAGGAGCCTAGTAAAATTAATCTTGGGCTTATCAGAAGATTTTTTTTGGTGATGCATGAAGATTTTCGAGTTAGCACCTCCTTAAAAATTAAAAATTTAATTTTTGTGCGGGAAATTGATAGATCTAGCCGTTGAGAGCCATAGATTATTAGATCTGGGAGCGGAGTTGTTACAAGGAAAAGTGTCTATATAGAACTGCTCTATCCCACTAAGGTGTGACAGTTGCCTTAGAAACAAATAGAGAAAATCTACTTTCGTTTTTCCTTTATGAATTATAGATAGAGAGGAACAGAAATACCAACCTTTGTCTTGCGCTAATCTCCCGATTTGATCCCTCTCTTCTTTGATAGTCCTCAGCTACCTACTCCCTTACACGCCCAGCTTCACAAAGTACCTGTAAGATCTCAGAAGCATAGCACTATACAAAGACATGGATCTATAATTATAAACAATCTAGGATCAGATGTAAATTGACCATACAAATGTAACAAGCATCAATGACACAAAAGCATGGAGGAAAACTCAAATAGCTTTTATTGATAAACAAGAAAAGAGCCAAGAGGAGTTACAACCAGTTGTTCTGACCCAGCATCAACCTCCCAACAAAGAAGCCCCTCTTCACCTCAAACAAAGCTTAGATCACCCAACAATCTGATGTTTATCTCAAGAAACCAATAGCAATTCCTTACAATATGCAAAATTCCAGCCTCTGGATATCTGGGATGAGGGATCCATATATAGATATCTGTAAGGGGGATGAGTCAGCTTGTGATTTTATTAGTGTCTTCTCTCTGATAGTTCTCACTTCCACTTGGAGACTGATGGCCTCTTACTCATCCTTGGTCGAATTCAGTGAGGCAAGTGTCACAGGAGAAGATTCTGGAAGCTTCCATTGCCTCTCCACCTCACGGAATGACACTGCCATTTGTCATTTCTCGCCCATCGCACCCCACAGAAGTGACTTTTGAAATGCAACGCACCCTCATAGTGTATTTGGGTGAGATGCAACGCACTTAGCCAGTGGAGTAGTTGCAATGATCCTGTTTTGACCAATTCTGAGCAGTTTCTCATGTAGAACTTCTGGGAGAAGCTGTAATCTGTTGACCTTGTTCCTTTAGGGGTTAGAACAACACTTTTAGGGACTTAGGAGCCCTTGGTTTATGGACATTTCATGCTTGGGGTTGTAGGGCCGAAAAATGTCTATAACAGTTGCCCCCTAAAGTATGAGGCCGTTAATCTTTTGATGTCGGGTGAAATGCTTTATTATGAGGATCCGAAGTTATTTCAATGCTGAGAGGAGACCTGTAATAAGATACAATACAATACATTATCTTCATAATATTTTCATGATCTAGCTGAGGCAGGCATTCCCATGCTCAGCTTTATAAATTCATTTTCATGTACATAGGACAGACAATCGTCTGAGTGTAGACTGATGATTCTGATAGAGCCATCATCCTTTTGAGTGGATGATTATCTGTGCAGCAATGATGTACATTTAATGTCTTTATTTCCCTGAATATATATCGCATCCCGGATTGATGAAACTAGATCTGGGGTCTTCAATCTCGTCCGATCTTCACTCAAAGTACAAGTCGATCCATGTGAGAAATGTTCTGAAGTCGAACATGGAAAGACATCGCTTGATTACTAGTCAATTATGTAAACTGTTAACAAGCACGAGAGGAATCACTGATAATGATAATGACCCTCAAGGTACTGCAGTACAATTCACGTGGTGTGAATAAAGGACTTGGCGTCGAACACCATGAAAAATCTTTCGGTCGAAGGCCATTGATGTAAACCTGTCGCCGGAAGTGAGAAACTTGCCATTGAGCCATGCAAGCTTCAAAGTACTGAATGGGGTGTTCCTAGATCAACTTCTTGGATAATGATCTAATATCGACAAGAAGTGATCCGTCACAGGAGGGCCTTAATGAATCCCACATCAATGACACCGAACGGAGCAAATGATTTTAATGGAGGTGAAAACGATCTGGTGATATAAGGTTCAGGGTGGCGGTCATGAAAGAATGGAGTATAATGTATGGTAGTGGGTGAGACACGGGTGAATTCTCTGAATGACTTCTCTTGAACATATCGGTGACACTGATGTGATGGATTGGTAGCATTAACCCCAAATTTGGATGGTATGGCATGACCATGGTGATGTGACCGGTGAATGAAACAACCCAACCCGACTCGGACACAGAGTGGAAGTGTCATTTTCAAGAGCGACTTGCTACCAACAAAGTTTCTTCAAGTTTTCTTCCCAATTTTCCCCAATCATTGTTGACCAGTACCTCTTTATTTTTGTCAAGCTTGAGGAGGATAACATATGTTTGTTCTATAATTTGCCCTTCGGGCAAACCCATCGCTATGTTTTAACAAGCCTAGCGATAGTGAAACTCGTTCTCGTCTATAGACAAGTTTGTCACTATTAACCTTTTTAACGAGTTTAACGACAAAGATAACTCGGTCCTTTTCAATTTTAGAGAGTCTGAAAAGGAACGTAAAGGTAACTCCAAAATTCCTTTTTCATCATCTAATCCCTTAAGTCCGAAAAAGTATAAAACAATATCTGTTACACAAAAATATCGTCACTATGATTATTTACAGTCAGTATGGGTCTATCATCACTTGTACTGTCCTCCTAAGAAAGTCTAAGACCTAAGCTCTTCAAATCAAGCTTTGGAAGTGGGAGAAAGACATTAAAAATCAATGTAACTCTGGTTCCGCACTTTCTCTCATTGTCACCTGCGGTCCCGCACCTTCTCTGTACAAAAGTTGCGTACCTACCCGCTCTGTCCCTAACGATGTAGGTGCGGACCCTTGTGAAAGTCAAAAGGCGCAAGTTTTATCTTAAAAAAATCACTTTGGGTTAATTCTAGAGTTTTCTAGAAGGAATTTTGACGTGGATTGTTCGCTCTGAGGTGTTTCATGCATCCCAAAAGAGAAGGAGCTAATCCCTTGACTAAAGGAGCTATCCCTTTGAAGGAGGACCTAGTAACTTCCCTCCATTGCACTATAAATACAGGCATTGGGGTGAGGACTAGGGAGGTTAGAAGCTGAACATTTTGAGAGTAAATGCTGGTGAAATTAAGACTCTTTGGTTGAGCTTGAGAGGGGAGATCACATACCTCTTGGTTCCATTGGAGAGTGAGTGAAACTTGTCAAAGTAGAGGAGACATCTTGTTGGACCCTAGGAGGAGCTTGTACAGCGTCAAGGCAAAGGTTGTGAAGTTCTTCTTCTTTTGAATTAATACAATCAAACTCATTTTTCTCAACAAGTATCTTATGTTATTTGTTTCATGGACTCCTCGACTTTCATGTTAAATATGTTTTATGCAATTGGTTTTTCAAGTGCTATTTAATTTGTTTGCATTGTTTGTGTTTGTAGATTCGCGATAAGGAGCTCATTTGGATCAAAGGAGCGAGGGCGTCCACAAGCTTGCGTTGGACCAAAGGTAGGCCCTAAAAACACTTGTTTGCTATTGTTTATCAAAGCCTATTTAGAGAAAGATAGTGTCTGGTTGGTTTGCTTGTCATTAGGTCTTCTTTAGATTCTAGGAAGGTCTATCTTGTCCGCAAGATCGACTCATTCCGTGCGACAAAATGGCGGCTCCGCTGGGGACATGATTGTTTTCCTTGTCTATACTTTGACCTGAGAAACTGTATTTTCTGTTTCTGTTTTTGACTTGATGATTGTGGGATTGGGTGAATTTAGTTAATTTTGAGTCAGTTTTTATTTTTCATAGTTTTGGGAGAGGTACGCACCCTCCGAGTTAAGCACAGTGCGTACCTGTACGCACTTTTCCTTTGTGCACAGAGCATGGACGCACCTGTGTAAACAGGTTGCCTGCATACCCTGTCAAAAATTTGAAAATTTTTAAATTTTTCTCTTTTTTATCAGTTTAGAATTTGTTTATAGGTTTTAGCCATTGCCTAGAACTGCTTGTTCCCTGTCAAAAACTTTCCTTGGTTTAATTTCATTAGTGTTAGGGTTTTAGGTGGAATTCCTAGGAATTTTGCTTGTTGGGTTTGTTTTTCATTTTTGGTTGCGTAGTGGCTCTGAGCTTAGAAGCCGTAGGGACCTCAGATTACCTTGGTGTCTACCAGTCTTCTTATGAGTCTGAACATTTATGAAATCTCCCCTTGTTGAGGAATCCGCTTTGTGTTTTCTCATTTCAAAATTTCAAAAAACTTGTATTTCAAAGTTGGAATTTTCATTTTTAAAAAAGAAAAACGAAAGATTGGTTGTTTTTTGACTAATTGTGATTCTGCATAAATTAGTCCTTAGCTCACATTTAGCTAAGTAAAACATCCTCAAAAAGACTTTTAGTAGGCTTTGACTTCAAGTAGCTTTTTATAGTTTGTAGCTCTCAAAGTTAGTCATTTTCATTGGTTTTGAGTGTTTTATTTACAAAATATAAAAAAAATCTCTTTTGGAAAAATTTTGTTTTTGTAGTGATTGGGTGCTTTGAAAAGAAAAGGGAAATTTTTGTGAAATAACTAGATGTCTCATTTTGAGTGCTTTGGAAAGGAAAAATCTCTTCTTTAAATTTGTTTAATTGAGAAAGATATGTCTTTACAAAGTATTTTCATTCTCAAACTCTTTCTTAGTGTAGAAGTTCATCGAAGAGAAAAGATTGTTTAAATCATCTTAGGTGCATCTTTTTAGTGATTTCGATTCGAGTCTTTACACCACGAGTTTCATCTCCGCCACCTCTTGACTTAAACAACAACCACTAAAATTAACGCTTAAAGTAAAATTAACCTAGTAACATTTTATTTCTAGGGCTCTGATACACCAACTTAGCTTAGGCTAGTGTCTTGGAGTAGGAGAGTAATTAACTCTCCAAGACAATAAAAACAAACAAGTAGTTGTATCTTGTGGTAGGAAGAAATCCAATTGTTGCATTTATGCTCTGGGAAAGCTCCTCTTAAAGGAGAAGCACGAGATCGTGTCCGAACCAGTGTGGGAATCAATCCTTCCTCATTGGGAACGACGCCATATATTCGTGTATTAAAAATGGTAAACCTCGGATTAACCATTGTCGAGGAGCCTGGGGTCACTTGTTGGTAAACCTTGGATTATGTCAAGGAGCCTTCAAGGGGATTGAGCTTGTTACTCTGCCCTTGTGTGCGTATCGGATCGTAGACTGTTCCCCCAGGTGTGTTTGTCTCAGTTGGTAACCTTAGTGGCCATATTCTTTAGGATTCTTCCTAAGGTGACAGTGGTGGGAAGATCCCACTGTATCTGGAGCAGACGTCGGCTAGACTCACTTGGATTTTCTGGGGGGTTCACTTCACTAGAGACGGTTAAGTGGAGGAACTTGGTCCAGTCTATTCATTAAGCAGGTTGTCGGGGTAACTGTTCCAACCGCCATTTCTGTACTGAATTCTGCGACGTTGGATTTCATCACCAACTAGTTTTTTCGGTCCGGAAAGTTACTGTTTGTGTGTGTTTGATCTCTAGATTCTTTAGGCGTGTGATTCAAATTTGTTTGGTTCTTTAGAGGCTTTAGGTGTTTTTCATTGAGATTTTACTTTGTTTGCGTGTGAAGTAGTTAAAAGTTTTTAACTGTGGTTGAATTACCAAGACAGTCCCGTAGACATCGGGGCCAGTCTCCTGAGTTTGTAACCGTGGCTGATTTATTAAGGAAGTCCCGTAGACTTCGGGGCCAACCTCCTGAAGAAGTCCCGAGCCAGCTTGAAGGCTTGAAATTCCTCGTAACTCCTAGTGGTAGTAAGGTTGGGTCACCTGAAGAAGGAGAGTCTTCATTGGTTGTACATCCTAATTACCAAACTCTAGTAACAGGTTACGATCCGCAATCGATTTCAGTTTCCGAACTTGCTGGTAGCTTTTCATCTACCAGTGATATAGGTGAAGAACCTGAGATATCTGAACCTGTTACTCCAACATCGGGGTTTGTCTCTCCAGCTTCTAGTGGTCCTGATTCACCTAGGGTAGAAAGAGTAATTACCCAAGATCTTCCTTCTGGACTTATTGCTACTGAAAAACTTGCTCCGGAAGAAGAAGTAGGCATCCCTATCCCTGAAAATCAACCTGTTATTGATCTAAGGGAGCGTGAATCAATTTTTTACAGCCCACCTAGAAGTACTACTTGGTATCTTTCTTTGACTAATTATTTGGAAAACCCAGCGTTAAGTTTTTCACCACCTCGTGCTCCTTATCATCCTAGAGGTTTTTATACTCCCGTAAATATGTCAGGTCAGTCGTCCATGTTTACTCAATTGCCTGAATCTTTTTTGTACGACGGTCTTTCTGTTCCCTCTGGGTATCAGTCACTTTCTGGTACTTTTTCGGGAGCATCTCCTCAACCCATTGAACAAGGGTTATTCACTGAAAGCAATGGTGCAAAGCCGTTGAGCGTAGAAGACATTCTTATGATGTCAGGTTCTATTCCCAATTCTCAACCTCAAGGTGGCCAGTTACCGCCTAGGGGGCAGCCTCAATTAACGCCTCGGGGGCAACCTCAAGGTACACAATTTGCATCTGGGGGGAAACCTCAAGGACAGTACGTACCTACGGTACAATAAGTTCCTCAAGGTCAACCCTAGATTCAATATGTACCCCAAGGTCAACCCCAGTATCAATTTATACCTCAAGGTCAACCCCAGTATCAGTACGTGCCTCAGAGGTATCTACCCCAAGGTCAGTACTCGAACCAAGGTTTCCAACCACCCCAAGGTCAATCTTATGTTCAAGGAACGGGAAATGTACCTTTCAATTATCAATCCTACCCTCAACTCGGTTATGGTCCTCAATATTCTCAACCTGTTATGGGTCAGTACCCCGGAATGAACATAGTGTGGGATCCATCGCAAACCCAACAGGTGTTGCAGCCAAGTGTACAGTTGTCATCTCAAACTGGACAACCCTTAGTTTCTGGTACACCCCAACAACCAGTCTAGTCTAATATTCAAACTTCTGTACCTTCGGTAGTTTCTCAATCTGGGCCTACTGCGCCTCGTACTCCATCTCAAACGACTACTGCAACTACCGTAACATCTGTTCAATTTACCCCACCTACTTCTGGAGTATCGACAGCTCCAGTTTCTATTGTTTCTGTATCTACTCCTCAGACATCTTTACCACCGTCTAGATCCACGATTTAAACTACGGTTCAGATGCCTGTAGGACAACCTGGTTTAAGTACGGTTGTCACAAGTCAACCACAATTCACCTATCAACCGTACCAGGGACAGTACCAATTCGGTCCTGCTGTCCAACAGCCAGTTTATCAGTATCAACCGTATCCTGGGTACACTTATCAACAACTTCAACAACCCCAGTACGCTCCGGTTAATCCTGGTTTTCCGGGAGGATACAATATCCCGAACGCGATTCCTATTCCTAGTTATCCCAGATA
Organism: Pinus tabuliformis; assembly: GCA_031772625.1. Classification (NCBI taxonomy): domain Eukaryota; kingdom Viridiplantae; phylum Streptophyta; class Pinopsida; order Pinales; family Pinaceae; genus Pinus; species Pinus tabuliformis. The sequence continues at coordinate 985,310,957 of CM062812.1, read as the reverse complement.
TCCTCCTCCTGGGGCTGGTCTCATGACCCAGAGTTTTAGGGATCCTAATCGGCAGTTACCATTTATCGCAACTTTGGACTTACCAGACTTGTCGCGCCTAACGAATGATCCGATTAATTATCTTCCGTTTTGGCCGCCAATGCCGAATAAGTTGCCCAGTGACATTCCCAAGTTCGAAGGTAAATCAGGAGAGGACCCGTCGAACCATGTGATGACTTACCACCTCTGGTGTGCATCTAACTCCATCACAGATGATTCGATCTGTCTTAGACTTTTCCAGTGCACTCTAATTGGTCTCGCGGCCACGTGGTAAATTGAGTTACCGCGAGGCACTTTTTATAATTTTAGTCAGTTAGCTACCTCGTTTTTAACTCATTTCTAGTTGCCAGTCCGATATGACAATGGCACGGAATTGTTAACTTCGCTAAAACAGTCAACATCCACATACATTTCAGATCATATTCATGAGTGGAGACATCAACGTCGTTTAGTGAAGGTATTTATTCCGGATCAAATCTTGGCCGAGTGGTTTGTAAAATCTTTGTTTCCAAAGATCACTGAAGATGTTGCTAAAGCCGGAGTGGTTACTGAGGAGCAAGTCATTGCTCAAGCACAGTACCTTGACTTAGTTTATACTCAGTCAGGTACGTTACACGAAAAGATCCCCAATCTTCCCAAGTCAAATCAAATCGTTGCAACTCTTTCGGGATCTCATGCCGCTGATGGTATGATTGGCACGGTTAACACTAAAGGTAAGAAGAAATCCTCCAAGAATTCTTCTCCTATTATAACCTTGCCTGATTCCCCAACAGGAGATTCTTCTACAGAGATTTCCACCGATATTCACGTTGTAGAGTCATCTACAGCTAAATCAAAATCCGGTGGGAAGAAGAAAGGAAAGAAGAAGAATAAAACGGACAAAAGTTCAAAGGAGAAACCTGAAAAGGCAGAATCCAATGATGAAAAGCGCAAACCTCGTTATCCTTGTCTCATTTGTGATGAAGAACATTTTACAAGGGACTGCCCTCATCGTGCAGAGGTTGCGAAGATCGTCAAAGGTTCCCAAACTCCTGCTGTTTTGAAGGATCCATTTCCAAGTCAAGACAGCAAGATGATAGGTTCTTCCTCGAGTGCCAATGAAGAACCCATATTGATGATGTCCCATGTAAGGATTGCGACTCGATCGCAAGATTACGGCAGTAAAAGTCCTGTTGATGGTAAAGAAGCAGAATCTTCTCATTCTAATCCATCAACCTCATCTCCCGGTTCCGATCCACTACAAATCGAGAAACCTAATCCAGACTTGGTAATCAAACCGCCCGCTAAGGGTATACTTCGAAAGTCAGCTTTCAATCCACATGCGAGAGCGGCTCAGAACTATAACATTGTTGAGGATTTGGCTGTTTCACCCTCAGCAATGTCGGCTTTGGAAGTGCTGCAATCATGTCCAGCACAACGTAGATTACTTTTGTCGGCTATAGGAGCTGTTGACGTTCAGGACCCGAACCTAATAATTTTCAATCTAGAGAATAGTTCACCGCGTCTCCCTCATCAAATGCCTTTCCAGATCCCAGTGATAGTCAAAAACAGGCCTATTCATCAGACTGTAATTGATGAGGGAGCCTCAACGTGCATTATGTCGATACAGTGTTGGAGATCGCTTGGTTCTCCTTCACTAAATCAATCCCCGACAATTCTTAAGGCCTTTGATGGCCATGGGTTTCATCCTTTTGGCATTCTACAGGATTTTCCTATAGGGGTTGAAGGAAAAACCATTAGTCTAGATGTGGAGGTGGTTGATGCCCCTCTAGACTACAACCTTCTCTTGGGTCGAAGTTGGTCTTACGCTATGATAGCGGTCGTTTCATCGGTCTTTCGAGTAATAAAGTTTCCACATAATGGAAGGATCGTAACAATAGACCAGCTGGCTTACTTTTCATCCGACCCAGCCTCTTCGAAGAGTATTCAGCATGTTGGTAAAACGACTATCCCATATAAGGATGTTGGAGTAGGATTAGTTAAAGATGTCGGTTTACTGGGAACTTTTCCTTTTCCTCCAATCAACGCATCATCTTCATTTGCAACTATTCATATGATTACATCAGACACCATTATTTATGATGATCCTTGGATCATCCCTTCTGAATCTGAGATAGACTCATTTGGTAATTCCATGCCTTTGAGTCCATATGAAATTGCCTATGAAGCCGTGCAGTCTTTTTCCGACTTGTTTTCAACCGAAATTGACTTAATGAATGTGGTCCGTGAGGAATCACTTTTCACATCAACCTCGGATTTAACTACGTTTTATGAACTTGTTCACTCCGATGAGCAAATTCGTGAAATCCTATGTGTAGATGATTTACCATGGGAAGATCTCCATCACAGATCTTCGTTTTTACCTAAGAATGATCGTTTTGAAAATGATTTCTCATCAATTTTTACAACTGAATATGTCAAGGAACCTCAGAATCCAATGAAACATCCCGATTCAGAGTTAAATTTGGGAAACATTTCTCGAACTATTCCTATTGACATTTCGGTTAAGCCCGGAATTGTTGAAAACATTCATATAGGTGCCTCGTGTACAAATGACGAAATTCATTTATATAAGGCCCTATTTCAAGAATTCGGCGACGTGTTTGCCTGGTCCTATGAGGAAATTCCAGGAATTGATCCCGCGATTGTTTTTCATGAGATCAAGACTTACCCGAACGCTAAACCCGTCCGGCAACTTTTGCGTTAGATTCACCCACGAAAAGCTGCTGCAATTAAAGCAGAAGTTAAAAAACTGTTGAAAGCAGGTTTCATTTATCCGATCCCGTTAACGGATTGGGTATCGAATATTGTTCTGGTTAACAAAAAACAGGGAACAATAAGAATATGCATCGATTATAGGGACATTAATCGAGCCTGTCCAAAGGACAATTACCCAACCCCCTATATCGATCAAATCATTGATGATTGTGCCGGCAGCGAAATATTTTCCTTTATGGACGGTTTTTCCAGATACAATCAAATCAACATTCTACCTGCCGATCAACCAAAAACGGCTTTCATTTGTCCATGGGGGACATTTGCTTATTGCAAATTGCCTTTTGGGCTTAAGAATTCCGAAGAAACTTTTCAAAGGGCGATGTCTTATGCGTTTCATGACATCAAACACATTGTGCAACCGTATCTCGATGATTTGCCTGCTCATTCATTACATCGAGCTGATCACCTCATCCATTTACGAGCAATCTTTATGAGGTGTAGGCATTATCGTATTCGGTTGAACCCACACAAATGTGTCTTCTGTATAGAAACGGGTCGATTGCTGGGATTTGTAGTTTCGAAAGCTGGCATTCGCGTTGATCCCTCAAAGGTCGAAGCTATCATCAAATTGCCTCCTCCTTCGAGTCTTCGCCAACTCCAAAGTTTGCAAGGGAAAGCAAAATTTTTACGACGATTCATTCCTAACTACGTCGAAGTTACAAAGGGTTTTACCAGGTTGTTGAAACAAAATGCTCAATTCTCTTGGGATGAGATAGCTCAGAAATCTTTTGATGCACTCAAACACGCGTTGACCCATGCACGGTTGTTGCATCCTCCCAACTACAACCAGGATTACTTCTTGTATCTCGCCGCCTCCCATTCCACCATTGGAATGGTCTTAGTTCAGGAAGATGAATTCGGAACGGAACATGTGATATATTACCTTAGTCGAACGTTAAATCCAACTGAGCTAAAATACTCAGATGTGGAGAAATTGGCATTGGCAGCCGTTCAAGCTGTCCAACTTTTTCGTCACTACATTTTACTACGTAAAACTACGGTAATTTTGGATTGCAACCCTATGATCTACATTTTGACCAAACAATTGCTAGGGGGCAAGTACTCTAAATGGATTGTTATCCTGCAGGAGTTCGACTTGGAGCTTGAGAAATCTAAGTCTAAGAAATCTTTAGTTTTTGCAGAGTTAATGTGTGACTTCCCGCGTGCTGACACGGAAATTGTGGCAGAGGAGCCCATTGCGGACGAATCTTTGTTTCTAATCAGCACTTTAGATCCGTGGTATGGGGATATCATCGTCTATCTCCAGACCCAATCCTTTCGGCTAGAAATTTCAAGGTTGGAACGTCGGAAAATTTGATTCCAGTCCCAACAATTCAAAATTATTGGAGATACTCTTTATCGCCGTGGGGCGGACTCTAGTTTTCGACGTTGCTTAACTCACGAAGAGGCTGAAAGGGTTCTAAATGACTGTCACTCTGGAGCATGTGGTGGTCATATGTCTGGGTATGCCACAACCCAAAAGATATTGCACGCTGGCTATTTCTGGCTGTCCTTGTTTAAAGATTGTATTACCGCGGTCCGAAAATGCCACAACTGCCAGATTTTTTATCGTAAGATGCGCACTCCACCTACTCCTCTCCACCCTATAATTGTCGTTGGTCCTTTTGCCAAATGGGTATCGATTTTATTACATGTAACCCTCACTCGGCCGGGGGGCATGCGTATATCATCCTTGCGGTAGATTATTTTACTAAGTGGGCCGAGGCGATGCCTACATTCGAGGCAGACGGCAAGACAGCTGCAATTTTCATGTTCAATCATATAATTGCTAGGTTTGGTGTCCCACAAGCGATAATCACTCATCATGGGCGTCATTTTCGAAACGTTATGATGACCGAACTTACAAGCCAGCTTGGTTTACGTCACGATAGTTCAACCCCTTATTATCCACAAGCGAATGGCCTGGTTGAATCCATCAACAAAGTTTTAGTTATCATGATCCGACGAATCATTGGGATTCATCGGTCGAATTGGCACAACATGCTATTTTCAGCGCTTTGGGCGTACCGAACCTTAGTAAAAACATCAACAGGGTTCACTCCTTTCCAACTAGTCTATGGTTTGGAAGCCGTGTTACCCATTGAATGTGAAATCCTGTCACTGCAAATGGCCATCGAGTTACTTCCAGCCACTTCTGAAGAAGAAAATCGTTTGTTATACTTGGCTCAAATTAGATGTGAATCGACTTGATGCTGCATTGGCGATCGAGACTCATGCAAAACGAATGAAAGCTCAGTATGATCGAAATGTGACCCCACGAAATTTTTCGGAAGGGGATCTAGTCTTAGTTTATGATCAAGCTAATGATAAATTAGGCGTTGGAAAATTCGTTCCTATGTGGCATGGTCCCTATGTTTTCAAGCGAAAGCTAGCCAAAGGGGCTTATGAATTGGTAGACTTTGATGGGGACTCTTTGGGTAAACCCAGAAATGGTCTTTACTTGAAGAAGTATTATGCTTAAAGGAAATGGTCTTTACTCTCGAGGAAGCCCAGCTCCAACAGTAAGGTGTTGTGGGATCAGCATAGGAACCCTCTCCAGGCCAAAACTCACGACCAAAGCCCCATAACCAAAGGTCTTTAGTCATCCGCTCTTGGCCCTGGTCAGTTGGCCTTTCACATTGGCCAGCACAGCATTGCACCAGTTGAAGATGGTGCCTCGAAAGCAATCAACTGCCATACGCATATGGGATCTGGTGGCAATATGTAATGCGGCAGCTCCGCAAAGTCTGGTGACAGTAAACGCAATCACCATGAGCTCAGGATGGGATATGGTCTTTATGTCTATCCCTTTGTCTCTAACCTGGCTGTTGCAGTACTCTAGCCGAAGGCTATCGACAGACTGACCACCTGGCCTAGTCCCGTGCAGAGTCAAGTCTTCACCTCTCTTAGGCAAACCAATCAAGAAATAAATGTCCGCCGGCTCGATTTCGAGCCGGTGGCCGCCAATGAAAAAGCACTGGTCCTGTATGCTCCATCTGTCAACCAGCCACTGTAAGAAATCCACCTGAGCCCTCATGCCAGGAATGGTCCAGAATTTGTACAGTCCGCACGCCCTCAAAGCATCAAGTGAAGGCTGATGATTCCATGCGACAGTATCCACGTCCTCATGCTCTCGTTCACACCAATCTAGCATGATATACTCTCTGCATCAAGTATAAAGATTAATTAAATTGCTAGAAAACATTTTGAATGGTCCATTTTTGAGAATTTTTGGGTTCAAAACCCTTGCGGCGGGGTACGCACCCTCCAAGTTAGACACAGTGCGTGGGTCCGCACTTTGTCCACACGGAAGGTGTGGACCCCGAGCTTTTTCCCAATGGAGAAAAATTTGGGGTCCGCAAGTCCGCAATGGTAAACCTGCGGACCCCCGCGCGCGGGTTTTGCGCCTAAAAACCCTCCCAAAAAATGAAATGAAGGACTAAATCAAAAAACTAAATGGTTGAAAATGAAGAGTAGGATGATGTGGATTACCTGGAGAAGATGGCGCTCGATTCCGACGGTTGGATTTTCCACAATCTTCACGGGAAGTTTTCTAAGAAAAAGCACTATTTTCTCACCCAAACTCAAACGGTAAAAATGAATCGACAAAGGCCCTTTTTATAAGTTTTTTGAGTAAATAAATCGCAAATTTGTTTATGTTTCACTTTGAAAAGGTATTTTGCAACGCTTTTATCCATTTCAAATAGGTATGAGTAATGTTTGTGTTTTTGTGCAGAATAAAGGATTATTCAGGCGAAATCTATCATTTTCGACAGAAAAACATGTAGAGTCATCTTTAAGCTATTTTCTGACTCCTAAAACATGAAAAGATTGCCGAGTGTTTCTTTTAAACTCGTTAAAATGGAATTAAAAGACGGTCCACTTACAGCTCTTTTCTGACCGTAAAAACATGAAAAGATTGCCGGATTTTTGTCGTTTCGAATTCGATATTGGTTATAAAACGACGTGCCATTGATCACTTTTTTACTTTTTCGGGTCAAGGGCACTAATAACGAAAAGTACTCCTTGGTCGTAAAAGATCAAGCGGTTCTCTCAAGTATTATTTTATACTTTTTCGGGATTGAAAGACACAAATTTACGAAAAAAGTAAAGCCTGGAGTCTTCTTATGTTTTTTCAAACTCTCTAAAATTGAAAAACGCCGAGTTTCTCCTATACTGGACTTGTTAAAATTTCACAGTAAGGGACCTGTTCAATTACAAACAGGAACGAACCACTCCTTAGGGTTCGAATTTTACCTCAGTTGGACTCATCCGAAGGATGAGCTTATAATCAAGAAAATGTTATCCTCCTCAAGCTTGTCAAAAATAAAGAGGTACTTGCCAGAAATGGTGGGGGAAAAGAGAGAAAAATGAGTCTGTTTGTCATACTTTGTAACCACTCTTGAACACGACACTTTTATTCACCTGGGTTGGGAAATCCTTTGCCTAACAGTTGATCAAACCACATTGAAAGTCTTCAGCCGGTTTCTGGGTATTAACTTTGGGTCAATTGTCACCAAGCCATCTGTCATGTCGTTATGTGTTCAAGAGGTCACTACCAATAAGCCATTCATATGTAAAATATCTGTCATCCATCTTGACCATCCCTGAGTCAGTCATTTCTACTAAATTTCTTCAACTTGATCTATGATTTCGTGTTGTGGGCTTGCCTACGACGGATCGCTTTCTATCGACATCAGCTCATTATCTAGAAAGATGATCTAGGAATCGTCAGTACCTTGAGATCTGCATGCCTCAATGGCAGGTTTCTCGCCTTTGACGAAAGTTTACATCATTGACTTTCGATCGAAGGATTCCGTGATATGTTCGACATCAACACATTTATTCACATCTCATGGATTGTACTGGGTACTTTGAGAGCCATTGACATCACTGGTGGTTTCTCTCACACTTGTTAATAGTTTACATCATTCATTGGTAATCAAGTGGTTTCTACCATGTTCGACATCAACACATTTATTTGCATGGATAGAATCGTACTATTTCGGGAAGTAGAAATGAAGACCCTGGATCTAGTTTCCACCATCCAGGCTGTGAGGAATTTTGTATTCATTATATTGTGGACTATTCATAAACAGATGGCTGCATCCATACTGTGTTCACATGAGTCTATACTTGTGATGTTTTACAAGATCATTCCTATATCAGAGCAGTAGATAGTTTTCTAGTTAGTTTTGATCTGAGTATGGGAATGCCTACCTCAGCGATGATATGATCTCATATATATATCTTGCATTGAATGTTTTTACAGGTTCCGACCGAGCTCTCCACAAGATGATCCTCGAAATGATAAAGTACTTCACTCTTCCTATATGATAAATGAAATCCTCATCTACTACAGACTTCGCACTTTAGGGGGCAATCTGTTACACAAAAATATCGTCATTATGATTATTTACAGTCAATATGGGTCTATCATCACTTGTATTGTCCTCCTAAGCAAGTCTAAGACCTCAGCTCTTCAAATCAAGCTTTGGAAGTGGGAGAAAGACATTAAAAATCAATGTAACTCTAGTTCCGCACTTTCTCTCATTGTCACCTGTGGTCCCGCACCTTCTGTGTACAAAAGCTGCGTACCTACCCGCTCTGTTCCTAATGGTGTAGGTGCGGACCCCTATGAAAGTCAAAAGGTGCAAGTTTTATCTTAAAAAACTCACTTTGGGTTAATTCTAGAGTTTTCTAGAAGGAATTTTGACGTGGATTGTTCGCTCTGAGGTGGTTCATGCATCCCAAAAGAGAAGGAGCTAATCCCTTGACTAAAGGAGCTATCCTTTTGAAGGAGGGCTTTATCCCTTTGAAGGAGGACCTAGTAACTTCCCTCCATTGCACTATAAATACAAGCATTGGGGTGAGGACTAGGGAGGTTAGAAGCTGAACATTTTGAGGGTAAATGCTGGTGAAATTAAGACTCTTTGGTTGAGCTTGAGAGGAGAGATCACATACCTCTTGGTTCCATTGGAGAGTGAGTGAAACTTGTCAAAGTAGAGGGGACATCTTGCTGGACCCTGGGAGGAGCTTGTACAGCGTCAAGGCAAAGGTTGTAAAGTTCTTCTTCTTTTGAATTAATACAATCAAACTAATTTTTCTCAACAAGTATCTTATGTTATTTGTTTCATGGACTCCTTGACTTTCATGTTAAATATGTTTTATGCAATTGGTTTTTCAAGTGCTATTTAATTTGTTTGCCTTGTTTGTGTTTGCAGATTCGCGATAAGGAGCTCATTTGGATCAAAGGAGTGAGGGCATCCACAAGCTTGCGTTGGACCAAAGGTAGGCCCTAAAAACACTTGTTTGCTATTGTTTATCAAAGCATATTTAGAGAAAGATAGTGTCTGGTTGGTTTTCTTGTCATTAGGTCTTCTTTAGATTCTAGGAAGGTCTATCTTGTCCGCAAGATCGACTCATTCCATGCGACAGTGAGACACAGGTGAATTCTCTGAATGAGTTCTCTTGAACATATCGGCAACACTAATGTGATGGATTGGTAGCATTAACCCCAAATGTGGATGGTATGGTGTGACCATGGTGATGTGACTGGTGAATGAAACAACCCAACCCGACTCGGACACGGAGTGGAAGTGTCATGTTCAAGAGCGACTTGCTACCAACAAAGTTTCTTCAAGTTTTCTTCCCAATTTTCCCCAGTCATTGCTGACTAGTACCTCTTTATTTTTTTCAAGCTTGAGGAGGATAACATATGCTTGTTCTATAATTTTCCCTTCGGGCAAACCCATCGCTATGTTTTAACGAGCCTAGCAATAGTGAAACTCGTTCTCGTCTATAGACAAGTTTGTCGCTATTAATCTTTTTAACGAGTTTAACGACAAAGATAACTCGGTCCTTTTCAATTTTAGAGAGTCTGAAAAGAAACGTAAAGGTAACTCCAAAATTCATTTTTCGTCATCTAATCCCTTAAGTCCGAAAAAGTATAAAACAATACAGAAGGGATGAGTTTTCGATACTTTTAACGAGCCGAACAAAACAAGCGCTCGATCTTTTTGTGTAATAATCCCTCAGGTCCAAAAAGATTAAAATCTAGAGGAGGGATAGCACTTCCTGTCCCTTTAACGAGCTAGAGAGGCCAATGGCTCGGCAATCTTTTCATATTTTACGAGTCAGTTGAAAAGAGCTTAAAGGAGACTCGTCTTTTGAGGAACGAGTGATAAAATGGGTAGCAGCTTATTCCAGGTAAGGTTTGGAATTTTCCAATCATGGCAGTGTCACAAGGATGGCTAGTGAGATCACTCTTCGCAGTTGTTCCTCAAAATGGGTAAACAATCAAATGGAGGTGAATGATCGGCCAATGAAAAAGTGGAGGTGACGGTGCAAACACGACCAAGGATTTAATGGCTCAAGTACTACATTCACAATGGTTATTTACCGGGGAATAGTTCATTCTTTAACGAGCTTAAACGCGGGGGGAAACATTTGCTCATGTCTTATGTTTATTTTTTAACAAGCTTGAACTGTGTGCTAAAACTGCTCGATTAATCTAGTCTTGTGATAAGAATGTCTCATATAAAAACGGAAACTTTTAGAGTTTTGACCCACATCCTTTCTTTATGCAAGTTAGGAAATGACCAATCCTACGAGTTTAAAGGGTTAGAGGTCCTATAAATTTAAAAAAATAAATAGTCGCTCTTCGCTTGCACTCCAAATGGCTTGCATGCCCCCAGGTATAAAATAGAGTTTCAAGGTTACCCCTTCTTTAGTCTGTTAAAACATTTGTTTTACCGAGAGAGGCCTACCTCTTATAGGTTACCAAAGATTGTTCTATTTACAGCGTAAACAAAACACTTCTTCGGCGATGTCTACCGAGATAAACAAAGGTGAGTGAAGGAGGCTACTCCACTCACATAACTTTGACAAGAGAATCTTGTTCTAGAATAACCCCCTCTTCCAATCACGGACAGGGGTACAGACTAGTCATATTCTCTCGTGGAAACCTACCCTATACCCCAAGTTTTCCTGCCGAAGCAGACCAAGGTGCATGCCCCCTGGGTTTCATTCATGTCCCTCGAATCACTCGCGCTCATCGGGTGGACGGACTGGGGATTGAGACATTTCTTGCGTGAAAAGACCATTCAGGGATGGTATATGACTATTTGCTATGCGTGATCCGGGAAATGAAAGCTGGTCTACGAGCTTGACCACTCTTCCTTCGTGCGGAAAACACATCACTCTAAAGAGTGATGAGACAATGGCTCTCATGCAATAAATATAGTCTCGTCCAAGGAGTATATTGTAATCCAGGGGTCCTTGAACTACCATAATGTTCATGTGAACGGTTTTCCCTCTCAATGTTATGGGCACATTGGGAAGGATCCCTAACAGTCGACTGGTTCCTTTATCAAAGCCTATTAGATTTCTCATTTAAGGCAAAAGCGATGGCAAGCCAAGCGCTTTCCAAGCAGTTGAGGAAAGGATACTCACAGAAGCTCCCTCATCTATGATGGTACCAGCCATAACCATTCTATATATTTCAACAATGATTCGGAATGGTATACTAGCTGGTAAACGGGGTCTGCCTAGTTGATTCTAGTCGAAGGAGACAACTAGGTTGCTTGGAGGTGGGACCGAATAGACAGACGGGTACGACTCTGACGAACTTCCTTCCTGCGGTAAAGGAATGGGTAAATTGCTCCCATGTTCGTTGCAGTCTGTGCTTATGAAAAGAATTTGGACGGTGTCATCCTTGTTCTCTTCAGTGATTGTATCATCTGAAGATGGAACCTTTGAAGGCAAGACCGGGTCAACTGCCGCCTCGACCTTTTGACTTTCGTCTGGTATGGGTTCAGATGGTTTATCTTCAATGATAGATGCTTCAGCTGACCACCTGAGCGGGTTAGCCGGATTTTCAACTAGTGACGGACTCGGCCAGAGTTTTTTATATCCAGGAGGAAGTCGTAACGGTGAAACCGGACGATCATCTAAAACTCTTTTAGCTTCGTCTAAGAAGGGACAACGGTGGACGGCATGATCACCTTCGCACAGTTTACAAGGAAATCTATATTTTCCTTTTTGTCCTGGGGCTTCACATTCACTAGTTGACGGTGTGTTTTCAACATGATCATCAAAGGTTGACGACATTGGGTTGTGCAAACGAGGAGACCAGTCCCTTAAGATCTAAGGGATGCAAGGACAATCTCTGTGATAGTGGTCTCCTTTGCAAATGACACATGGCAATTTAGGCCTGGTCGGTGTAGTGTGTGGATTTTCGCTAGACGACACTCGTTTGCCCCCATTCACTTTTGGCTCCTTCTTCTTCTTCTCTTTCTTCTTCTCTTTCTTCTTCTTTTCCTTATTCTCCTTAGGTACTTGAATTTTGGCTTTACCAGCCCCATAAAGCGAAGAGGAAGGAGGAGAGGAAGAATTAGAGGAAGTAGAAGGTTGGTGGGTAACTCTGGACTCGTCTAGTTGCTGATTCGATTGTTCAGGAATAGTGGTGTTCTGAAGAGCCATACAGGCAAACCAATTGTCAATCCTGGAAGCGACAATGTGGCCATATGGGTTGCACCAAAATCTCCCCAAGAGGAGAAGGGACTAGGATTTCCTCCAAGGGGAATTCCTTGGTTGGTGGATTCCATTTTCTCAACCCAAGATCAACGTAGGAAAGGGTAATGAATATTCCATTTAAAATAAATTTTAGACGCTTTGACACAACTTGTTTTTTCAATTTTAAAGAGTCGAGAAAAAACAAAAGATGACTCTAGTCTCCTTCGATTTTTAATGAGCCTGAAGTGACAAGTGCTCAGATGGACCTTTTCCATTAAGGAATCTGAAAAGGAACGAAAGGGACTGCTCTGGAAATCTAGGTAGAGGGATTACCAAACCAGTCGCAAAACTGCAGAATACTTTTTACGGTACGGCAGTCAATCTTCCCGAATGCTGTGTTCAGTGCATTGCGATCGATATGGCGGCAGACACGACTTCCTATGGATAAAGGATTAAGCCTATTGGGGTCTCCCAAAATATACTCGACGGTACGTGGGAGCACAAGTCCGTACTGGCACTTATCGTCTCAAAGTGGAGGAATCACCCAACCATCAGTGAGAACAACAGTTATCAGGCTTTACGACGCCAGAATACGTCTCTAGCCTAGACTTCTAAATGTTGTGCGTTAAGTTCCAAAGCGTTGTTAGATTCATTGAATTTATTTTAAGTTGATCTTGTTTATGAAGTTTGCCTTTCGGGTTCACCACGAGATGTAGATGTAATTCCTAAAATGCAACCTAAGATGATAAACAAACTTTTTATCTCTTTTATGCAATGAAAATCCTAGCTACTAGGGAAAAGAAAGACAGAATCTTTTCACAAAGAGCAAAGAGCACACTCTAAATGCACTTTCCTAAATCAAGCCAATCAGACTGTCTATATGCAAATGCACATGCATGTATTTGTTTTCCGACTTTCTTAGTATATGAATGCTAAAAAGAAAGTTGATGCACAAATCTGAATTTCTTTTCAAGCGACAAATATCAACAAGTTTCTTTTCGAAATCAGAAATGGAGACGATCACAACACTTTACGATTTTGAATTGAATACTTGTTCTCGACACTAGAAAATTACAAATTCAGACCAAAAGCAATAGTAACAAGATAATCGACCATCAACAGCAATCAAGCTCTTTCCTACGATTGAAATCGACACTTGCGACAGATTCAAATCAAAGGACGACAGTATGATTACGCTACTTTTGAAAATGAGAACTGTAAATGACTCAACAAACACACAAAAACATCTACAGTTCTTTTGTACAAAGGAGGCGGAATAACAGCAAGGAAAAGGGGTTTCAAACAGACATATACTGATCACAGGCAGCAATATTCAGGAATAGAACTGGAAAGAATGAACCACAGAAGCCACAACTAAACAGAGCTAGTCTGATCAGCGCACCTGTAACATAGAGAATCTGAAATGCAGTGCAAGTTGTCCACTCGGGAAGTGCACTGAAATTCAGAATCTCTGAACAGTACCTGCACTGGGCCAGAAACGAGACTCTGTTCGGGTTCCGGGTCACAGTTTGCAGTTCAATTCTTGGGTTTTGGCCGAGCAAAAAGAAATCAGTAATGCAACAATTAGGGGTAGATCTAAGGAGGATCTAAGAGCTATCACAAGGGCAATCAGATAGTTTGTGAATCAGTTGTTTAAATCATAAACAGATCTAGTGGATGTATTGAAGCAGCAGTTATCTACTTTGCATTTTTTATGGCAAATGCAGTTCGAATGCTACTTGTAAGTTTATGAAACAAACAACAAAGAATGATAAACAAACAAACTAATTATGTCCCCAGTGGAGTCGCCATTTTGTTACACGGAAAAGTGTCTATATAGAACTGCTCTATCCCACTAAGGTGTGACAGTTGCCTTAGAAACAAACAGAGAAAAGCTACTTTCGTTTTTCCTTTATGAATTATAGATAGAGAGGAACAAAAAGACCAACCTCTGTCTTGCGCTAATCTCCTGATTTGATCCCTCTCTTCTTTGATAGTCCTCAGCTACCTGCTCCCTTACACGCCCAGCTTCACAAAGTACCTGTAAGATCACATAATCATAGCACTATACAAATACATGGATCTATAATCACAAACAATCTAGGATCAGATGTAAATTGACCATACAAATGTAACAAGCATCAATGACACAAAAGCATGGAGGAAAACTCAAATAGATTTTATTGATAAACAAGAAAAGAGTCAAGAGGAGTTACAACTAGTTGTTCTGACCCAGCATCAACCTCCCAGCAAAGAAGCCCCTCTTCACCTCAAACAAAGCTTAGATCACCCAACAATCTGATGTTTATCTCAAGAAACCAACAGCAATTCCTTACAATATGCAAAAATTCCAGCCTCTGGATCTCTGGGATGAGGGATCCATATATAGATATCTGTAAGGGGGATGAGTCATCTTGTGATTTGATTAGTGTCTTCTCTCTGATAGTTCTTGCTTCCACTTGGAGACTGATGGCCTCTTACTCATCCTTGGTCGAATTCAGTGAGGCAAGTGTCACAGGAGAAGATTCTGGAAGCTTCCATTGCCTCTCCACCTCGCGGAATGACATTGCCATTTGTCATTTCTCGCCCATCGCACCCCACAGAAGGGACTTTTGAAATGCAACGCACCCTCACAGTGTATTTGGGTGAGACGCAACGCACTTAGCCAGTGGAGCAGCTGCAATGATCCTGTTTTGACCAATTCTGAGCAGTTTCTCATGGAGAACTTCTGGGAGAAGCTGTAATCTGTTGACCTTGTTCCTTTAGGGGTTATAACAACACTTTTAGGGACTTAGGAGCCCTTGGTTTATGGACATTTCATGCTTGGGGTTGTAGGGCCAAAAAATGTCTATAACAGGAGTTGGACTCATACTCCTTAGATCTGATAGATCTACCATTCTTGTGCATAGATCTATAAAAAAATATACCTTTTTTTGGCTCTCTTAATTGGGTTTCTAGGGTTTTTATTTATTTATTTTTATATATCTGGGTTCTAGGTGTTTTTGTTTTCAGGTACAGGTTACAAATCTGAAAGAGAAGTTTAATTTGAAGCTAGATCTAAGCCCTAGAGGGTAAGATTTGGCCTCAAAATCATTTTTACAGGGATATTATCCAACTTTTTTGCAGTCCAAGGGTTTGATTTTTTTTTTAAATCTGGAAATTTTTTATAAGGGTTTCACTAATGAACTTGAAGCAGAATATATCAACTTAATCAGAGATTTCTGGAATTTTTTCTTGGGTTCTTTGGCTACCATTTTCTCCTGTCTACTACCTAGGGTTGTTTGCTTTTGTGTTTCAGAAATTTTCATTTTTTTTTTGGTAAATCCTTTATTTGTTGTCATACCCTTATTACAGAGAATATACTCCCACTGCTGCATCAGACTCGTAGTCCCCACGGCTCCATTACCTCTACGTTTCCAGTTACAGTTGCCTGTTACCTGCATCCCTCTTAACTTGAGTCCTCTTCCCGATCCATGGCTTCTTCTTAAAGCTGCAGCAAACCCCCCATCCGCAGCCACGTCAACCCTCACTGCCCATTTCCTTGTCTGTCCTCCTTTTCCTTACCAAACCCTTCCATCGTTTCTCCTTTCCATTCCCTTTCCACTGTAATCCGCATCCTCTTCTCTCCATCTATGTGCTGCCTCAATCCCTCACTGCCCTCCCGATGCTCCAAACTTGCAACCTATATCTTGTTGTCTGGTTCATTCTAGTTCTTCCCTCATTTCCTAACCCTCCACTCAATCCCTCTTTATCTCCTCACTGCTCGACCTGTAGTTGTATTCCTTAACCTCCCGCATCCATTTCTCCTCCACCGTCGCCCCTTCCTCCTTCGAATTGCTCTCCATTCTGCCATCGTCAAACCAACCTGCAAAACAAATAACATTTTTTCTTTTGTGTGTTTTCTTATGTGCGTTAGGTTTATACTTTAATTTTTTTAACATTTCAATTTTTTTTATTTTCATTTGTATTTCTATGGCTTAGGTTTGATTTTTATTCTTTGGTTTAGTTAAATACATTTTAGTTTAGATTTCGACTTTTTTGGTTATTAGATTTATTTTTTTATTCACTTTCATTTGATTTTATTTTAGTTTTACATTTTTTCGTTTTTTATTTTCTTGTTATTTTGATTTATTTATTTTAATCATTTAAAAAACATTTGAAAACATAAAAAATTCAAAGAAAATATATATATATATATATATTAGTGACTTTAAAATTGAGAATGAAATAAATTAGAGGTGGATTTGCACTTTCACATTAAATATTTTTGATGTGGCCTATGGCCCATTAAAAATTTAATTTATTAACCCTTTAATTTAGTTTGATTTCTTCATTTTCCACATTAATGTTATTGCCTAAGGAATAATTAAAATTCTAATTTAAAGTTCCTTGGTGTTTTTGGTGATTAAATGCAATTTTTGTGATTTCTCTATTGTCAAGAGCGATAAATGTTTTAAAAAATCATATTGATTGTTGGAGAAACATAAATTTTTCTAGATTATCATGCATGCTAAAGTTTTGGGCATTTTACAATTAATTGTTCATGATCGTCATTTTGCCACATTTATAATTTTCTCTGGATGACTTGCTTTTTTTTATTTAGTCTATGGTTAATTCAAATTAAAGGCACTAGTCTATAATCAATTTCATCTTATGGTTGTCTCTTATTTTAATCTATCTATCTCAATTGACCAAGACTTGTCTTAATTTCATCAAGTTGTTCATTCTTAAAATCTCCTAGAGCCTGTGTTCCACAAACTATCTTCATCCATTCACCTTAGGGACTACCCCCCTTGACTTGTCTAGGAGAGAGTCTAAACAGAGTGAGTAAGGATTAGAGAGACAACCCTCACTCTGAGCATTTTCGCAGTGCTTAGACACTTTTTGCAACCACAGGATCGATTAGAGGATCGAGTATTAATAGGACTAGAAGTAGTACAAGAAATGGAAGAACAAATGACCATGATTAACGGGAGGTTGAATTAAGCACAAGATCAATATAAGATCTATTCTGATGCTCATCGGATGGATCAAAGTTATGAAGTGGGATATAGGGTGTTTTTTAGAGTAAGACCCCAAAAGAGCTCCATAAGGTTTGGGAAGGGAGAAAAATTATCTCCACAATTTGTGGGACCTTTTGAAATCATATAAAGGAAAAGGCAGTGGCATACAGGCTTGCATTACCTACATCACTAGCATGTATGATTGATGTGTTCCATGTGTTTCTATTACGTCATTATATTTTAGATCCTTCAGATGTTATTGACTTGGTACATTTGCAGGTCTCGGATGAGGGCACGATGATGGCCAAAACAATTCACATACTAGACTACCGAACTTTGCAACTTAGACAGTGATTGGTGGACCAAGTTAAGGTCTAATGGGACAACTATAATCCTAGCTCAAACACTTTAGAGGACACCAAGGAGATGCATCATCATTTTCCTTTTCTATTCTAAGGACTTCAAGATGAAGTCTATTGTTAAGAGGGGGTGTATGTAGTGCCCACTTTGGTTGACTAACCCTGAGATGACATTAGCCTTGTGTTGAAGCCCCGAAAATCAGGTCGACAACAAGGGGGATACCCACTCGGTCCGGACCTTGGTTGGCAGCTCCTTATCCGTTTGGTATAGCGGGTCCGACTGGGGATAATGGGACCAGTTTCCCAATCTAGGGGGTGTGTGTGTGTGTAGAGTTGGATGATGCTGATCTAGGAGTATTTAAAGCTAATTTAATTCAAACTTCTAAACTAACTCTATGCTATTGTAATCTAATGAGAAACAACACATCTAATCTACGCTAACCCGGGGTGTATTTCTTCTATTATGCGATCTAAAGAGATTTCGAACAATAACTGGTAATAAAGATCATTCAACTATCATAAGAATAGAAATCAATTAAGATAAACCACTTTGCATAAAAAGTTAAGAAAAACAGTTGTGAACAGCATATCGCATAATAAGTTATTCATATATCAAACACAAATAAATGACTCCACCGTACAGAAGTGCCAAATGGTAACCCACACATTCATGCATTAACATATAAACAACTGAAAACTGTATATCACTTTAAGAATATAAGCAGAAATTGGTCAAGAGATAAAAGTACCATTTATGACTGGTTCCACTCATAAGCTTCAAGCAACAACAATTTATCTCTACTTGTTCTAACATCTACTAAGAGTACAAAAGTGCAACATCAGTAGCAGACATCAAATGCAAACATTGATAAATCTCGATCCATCCATTCATCAAAAACCCCCTCCGAGGGTGCAAAAGTGCATGTTCTGAGGACAAGTTTTTTTGACAAATTTCTGGACCCTTCTCCAAATGCCTGAGAAGGGTTTAAATACTGCTAACTAATTAATCTTAATTACATAAATTTAAGACACTGTTTTAAATGACCGCCCTTCTACTAAAGCAAATTTATTTCTAAAAATTGAATCTAATTTCTAACCGTTTCTGTATTTGCTCCTTAGTGCTGTAAGCAATGCAACATTCGCCTGGGAAGAGTCGGCTGGTCGTCTTCTCCTTTCGTTTGAGCTACGAAAATAGAAATAACAAGCGCTGGCACCGCTTTCTGGCAAACTAGAAGATATTTTCGAAAATCTTCTTCTAGCTTGGTGTATTCACTGTGTGTATACTTGGTAATAACCCAAATTTCTCTCAAACTGATTGTGCTTTTGCTATTTCAGTTTCCGGCCTTGCGAATGACTGAATAAGTTAGGGACTTTGCTCTCTGAACAATTTTCTGTATTGAAAACTGCCTCCGTTCTTTGTTCCAGGCTTTTCTGGTGCGTTTTCCCTCTTTAGCGCCTTTTTCTTTTTGCTTTACCCAGTTTAAGCTTCAGGATCTTTTGTAAACATGCTTCTTTTGTGCGCCTTTGACTCTGAGTTTTGGATAGCCTATTGACATCAGTATCTGTTGAGTGATACTCTGGAATCTGTGGTCCTATTGCATGCGGCATCCGTTTGTGAAGGCATCTCTTCTTTGTTCTCCGAGTATTGACGCTTTCCCCTTTTCCTTAGATGTTTCTTGCACATTGCTTTATGTTAGTTGTTGTCTTACAGTTTACGCAAAGGAAAAGAGTAATGATGAAAAGATTGACATGAAATCTTTAAGCTCTAATGAATGCATAATCATGACACCCATAATGAACTGACTCTTCGAAAAACACAACACAATCCTTCTTGGATACTTTGGCGTACAATCATTAATTTCTTTTAAGGCGCGCGCCCAATTTTGGTCTACAGACAGCTTTCCTTGAATACCGTGCCGAGGAAATTTTGCGATGGGTGATTTCTGCGATTCGCATCGCAGTATCGAGGATCGCGTCGTCAAGATGTGTCATCGCAGGAATTGATGATCGCATTCATCGCAGATCGCAACATCGCAGATCGCAATATCGCAGATCGCGAATCGCAAATCGTGCTTAGTCATCCAATCATTGTGTGTTGCTTATGCGATGTTGCGATATGCGACGTCGCATATCGGCCGTCGGAGATTCCTTAAGTTTTTCATTTAAGAGTGCTTCACAATATATGCGATGCGATGAATTTCGCATCGCTTCTTCGCAGCTTATTATGCACATAGGAAAACGTTTCACTCTCTTCTCGCGATGCGATACAGCTTTAGGGAGTTAAAATACAAAAATTTTGATAAAATGTTTTTTTTTTGGATTTTTATTAAGGGTCCCCATTTGCTTGGTGTTATCGCTAATACCAAACAAAGAGGGGGGTTGTTGGTGGCCACAACAATGGCGATTCCCTATGAAGAACTAGTTATCTCTGCTTTTCTATTGAATTTTAACTTTTGAAGCAGAAAAATTTTCATATGTCTAAATTTTGTTATGGACAGATAGAGTACATTACGCCTTATCCTATCAATGACATTTTGTCTCAACTTTTTCATATTCCAATTGTTTTTTTCCTCAGGCTTAGTCCTTGTATTCACACCAGACATTACTTGGTCTTTCAAAGATAAAATAAGGTCTTCTCTATGTGCTGGCTTTTAAAATATGCTCATTTTTCGTAGGTAGAGCCTCTGCTACCCGCAAGCGTCGATAGCCTCGACAGGGTTACTTGTTACCCAGCAATGATCCTTTATCCTGCTTAAGGCTATTTACAACTTTTCAGAGAAAAACCCTTTTCGACACTTTTCCCTTTTTTTATTCTCTAAAGAACAATGTCTTGGTTTGGTGGCCAAATTATGACACAGTCATTCACTTGATTTACACTTTTTGCTGAACAAGCTGGCTCGTGATGAGACCCCTTGTCTTTTGATTGCAACAATCTTTAGTCGTTGCCCTGTTTTGGTGGACAGTATTAGCAAAGTCAGCAAGTTATAATATCTGTGATCATGATAAGCTGGCTCGTGATGAGACCTCTTATTCTTTGAGATACAGTGTTTTCTCGGATTTTTCCTCTGAATGCTGCGATTTCCTTTAGCAGGGAGGAAGTCATTGTTTTTCCTTAAGAAAGCTCTGGACGACAATAATAGAGTTTGAAAACAGCAGTTTTACAGAGAATATTTATTTTATTATTGATACCTTTCATTGTGCTGATATAAAACAATTTTTTACCAAAGGTTGCTTTCATCAAATTTTTTAAGTTGAAACTAGTATCATGTCTAGGCTAAGGTTAACTCTACCTGTCAATAATAAAGATCAGATTTTTCGAAAAATTTTGCTACTTGTACAAGCGAGAAAGCTCAAAATCTGATAGAGAATTGGTGTCTTTTTCATGAACCCTTATAGTAACCATCTACAACTGGTTTTATTTATAAGAAAGAGAAAAACAAATAAAAACTAAAACTATCCTACAAAATAGAAGAGTGATCTTCTATGGAAAATATATTTTAAGGATCTGTCCGTTAACAGGCAAAGAATCCCTTCTACCTGCTAAATCCTGCAACACAAACGTTGATGGGCCTATGACTTCTACAATCTGAAAAGGACCAAGCCACATTTTCTGAAATTTTGTATGTTTGCCCTTTTCTTCATGAGCCTTATCCCATTTCAAAACTAAATCTCCCATCTGAAAATTCTTTCTGGTCATTATGCTTGAGTCAAAAGAGGATTTTATCAGCGCTTGGTGATGAGCATGGGTTTTCTTAGCTTGTTCTCGTCGTTCTTCTAATTTAATTATTTCCATTTGTCTTAGTTGTATGGAGGAAGTAGATACCTCATCGATGTGTTGTACTAAAGACAAAGATTCAGCCAATCCATTACCTTGCGGATAGTAGTTGGCCGAATATTTCAGTTTGAACCCTCTTTTAAGTGCAAACTCAGTCATTGCATTTCCAAAAAAGTATGAGGCATTATCAAACATTAAGGCCGTTGGCAATCCAAACCTAGTGATTATAAATTGATCTATGAATTCAATAATGTTTTCAGAATTAGTTGTCTTGAGAGGAACTACTTCTACCCATTTAGTAAAATAATCTGTTGTTGTGAGGATGTACCTATACTGCTTAGAAGAGTGAGGAACGATCTCACCTATTATGTCCAAGCCCCACTGACTGAATGGTTGCTCGATGTTTACCGGCTGTAGTGGCATGGACGGTTTCTTTTGTTTCCCTGCAGCAGTCTGGCAGACTTGGCATTTCCTCACGTAACTGTGTGAGTCTTTGAACAACGTGGGCCAATAATATCCTGCACGTAAGATTTTATGTGCAGTAGCATCTCCAGCATAGTGTCCGCCCGCTGGTCCATCGTGGAGTTCCTGCAAAACCTTTTCGGCTTCAGTTTTCTCAAGACACCTAAGAAGCACAGAATCATAATTCCTTTTAAACATAACATCATTTATGAGCTGGTATTGTTTAGTTTTCAATCTCAGAGCTCTTTTCTTGGTGTGATCCAGGTGTGATGGAGCATACCCGTTCTTAAGATAATAAATGATGTCAGCATATAATGATTCTGCATCGTTTAGGCTTACCTCATACGTATGTACCTCTTCAGATGAATTCTCAGGAATTTGCGATGCTCCAGCCAACATTTTGCAGAAGCCTTGACCTCTTACAATACTTGTTGGTTTGATCTCAAGATCGTATTCTTGTAAAGCGGTGATCCAATTTGCTCTTTTTTCACCCACATCCTTCTGTATTAGAAGATTTATTACCGCTGGAAATGGTACTATGACCTTAGTATGGGCTTTAAGTAAGAAAGGTCTGAAATATTTGATCGCTTTGAAAACAGCATATGCCTATTTCTCCACGTCTGAATAGTTGAGTTCAGCACCTTGTAAATTCGAGCTAAAAAATGCGATTGGAGCTTCCGCTTTCTCTTGATTTGCTTGAGTTAGAATCGCGACATATGATTTCTCTGAGGCAAATGTGTATAAGATAAAAGATTCTGAAAAATTCGGGGTTGCTAAAGATGGAGCGTTAATGATAGCTTGTTTGATCAGGTTGAATGATTCATGTTCATCTTGACCCCATTTAAAATTTGAATTCTTTTTAATCATGTTTTGCAAAGGAGAAACAATACGTGAAAAATCTGGTACAAATCTCTTCACAAAATTGATTTGACCAAGGAAATATTGCATGGCTTTTTTGTTATGAGGCATGGATATTTCAGAAATTTCTTGGATTCTGTCAGGCTCAATGTGAATACCAGATTTTGACACTATGAATCCTAGAAGTTTTCCTTCACTTAATGCGAAAAAAGATTTCTTTGGGTTAAGTGAAATCCCATACCTTAAACATCGTTGAAAGATTTGTTTCAAGTCTTTGAGATGGTCGCTTCGCTTCTTGGAGTACACTGTTATATCATCCAGGTAAATCACTACAGAATTATTGACTAAACCTTTGAATGAGATGTCCATGGCTCTCTGAAATGTAGCGCCGACATTGATCAAACCAAATGGCATCTTCCAATATGCGTATGTGCCCCATTTAGTTCGGAATGTGGTTTTTAACTGATCATCGGGATGTACCAGCACTTGATTGTATCCTGAAAATCCATCCAAAAATGACATTAATTCTGAGCCTGCTACTGCCTGTAATATCTGCTCCATAGGTGGGAGGGGAAAATTGTCTTTTTGACAGGCTTTGTTGAGATTCCGAAAATCGATACAGATTCTAATAGCTCCGTTTTTCTTTCTAACGGGTACCATATTGGAGACCCATTTGGAATGTCTGACGGGGAAAATTATTCTGGCTCTCAATAACTTATTTAGCTCAGTTTTTATCTGATTTTCTAAATTGGGGTGGATTTTTCTGAGTTTCTGTTGGACAGGTTTTTCATTGTCAATCATAGGGATAGTATGTTGAATGATAGAAGTGTCGTATGTCTTTAGCTCATCGTAATTCCAGGCAAAAACATTTTTGTATTGTCTCAATAAACGGATATACGCTAATTTTTCTTCAGGAGCTAGGCTGTGGCCTAGATTAACGTTTTGCGGTTTATCATCGGTTCCTAGGTTTACTAATTCGTAGTTCAGAGTTGAACTGTAGAGCTTAGAATTGGTAGACCTTTTAAACCGACTTTTCAAATCATATAAGTCTTCTAACTTAACCACCAATTTGGGTATAGCATTATCAGTGCTATTTTGTTGTATTTGTCGATCATGATGGTCTTCGTCAATTATTTGATTGGAGTAGGATCCTTCAGAAGTGAGGAAATTTACAATGTCAGGATCGTCATTGAATACTCTCCAGTTTGTAATGTTGTCAGGGATGGACGGTCTAAAGATTAATTATATTGAGAATCTATCTGGACTAAAATCTTCGGAGGGAATTAGTCTAGAGGCTACGTTAGCTAACAGGTCTGCACTCGCATTTTGGAGTCTTGGGATTGACGAAATATTGAATGCTATGAAATGTGCAGTTAGATATTGCACTAAAGATTGATAGTGTTTCAAATGACCCGATAGGCAATGTATGGTGTTACGTACCTGTTTGACGACAATCTCAGAGTCTCCGAAGACTTGAAGGTACTTAACGTTCAACCCGATTCCTTTGTATAGGTCTTGCACCAAGGCCTCGTATTCCGCTGTATTGTTTGTGCAATCGAATTCAAGTCTGCACGTAAGCATGGTCTTATTTCCCTCTGTGCTAATCAGAACGCATCCTGCTCCTGCTCCCTCGTTAGATTTAGAGCCATCAAAATATAATTTCCAAAACAAAGATGTATTTACAGGTTCATCTAAAAAATTAACACGCTTTGAATTATCAGTTTGGGAAAAATTTTCAACTTGGGAAAAAACTGAATTTTCTAAGTAAGGTGAAGTATGAGCATTGAAATTGCCGAGGAAAGAATCTACCGAGTAATTGCATATGATACTGTTGTTTTATGCTATTGCTTCATTTTCTCCTTCCAATTCTGTTACTATGTACTTCTGGTGTAACTCTCGTTCAACCTTTATTTGATTCGGTTTACCATTGTAGGGTAACCACATGTGCGACCAGTCGGTTGAGAAGTATCCATGGAGTTTTTCAGACCAATCCCTGCTAAGAATCAAGCCATAGAATTCTGGGATATCAGCGACTAGAATGTCAATAACCTGACACACCTTCGGGTTAGACGACAATCTTATGGTCACTTGATTAAGTTCACCAATCACTTCGACTTGAGATCGATCAAGCTGAACTATGCGCACTGTGGATTTTTGTGGTTGAACATTCAACTTGGCACATATTGATCTGGGTAAAATATTCGTTGAAGCACCAGAATCTACCAAACAATTGTGCACATTTTTATTGAAAATTTCATAAGTGAGAAGAAAAGGGGGAGTGTGATACCTTGATCTTCCTCCAATCAAGGCGATGTCATTTGGGTCAACCTTATTGATCGTGTTGGTTGGAGGTCTTCCCATGTTGTGGGAAGCTACAGCTGTAGGCAAAGATGTAGTAGGCACGACATGTAATTCTTTCATCATTATTTTCTGTTGATGTTTCAATTTGCTCAACTCATAAAGAGTGATATTAGCCCTAGTATTTTTCATGTCATCAATAATATTGTACTCCATTTCATCCGACACAATTAGTGTTCTTGATGGAGGTGTTTGATCTGATTGGACTGGGCTAGATTGAGTCGCTTTAGCGGTCGTTTTCTTTGTTGCGACTTTATCTTTTGCTGCAGGGCTTGCGCCCTTCTGCTTAGGGGTAGTTTGGGGAGGATCAAGTTGATTTTTGCTTCGTGTGCTAACCGGAAATGCTTCTTGATCTTCTTCTTGCGGGAGGATGAAATCCCACATTCCTTGTAGTTCCACAACTTCTTCGTCATCGGTCTGCCCTTCAGTGGTATTCTCTTCTTCTTCCTCTTCTTCGGATTCGACGTTTGAGATAGCGTTGGGTGGTTTCACATCCATTGAAGGACTTCTTTTAAAAGCTCTGTAGGGATTTTTTGAAGAAGTTTCTGCTACTTGTTTTTTTATGTCAATCATCTCATTGGACATGGTTTTTAACACTTTTTGTAATCCTTCCAAATCGAAAGGGTCTTTCGTTTGTTTCTTCTTGGGGTCTTCCTTGAAGGAAACTTTCTTAGATTTGCGTTCCTCTATCGCAGATCTTTTTTCCAGGGCTACTACGCGTTTCTCTACTGCTATCGCTGTTGTTGGGAAGAGTATCCAATACAGAATGACCCTATCCCACTCTAAGGGTGATAGTTCCTTAGCAACAATCAAAGCAAAGCTATCTGAGATTACTTCTTTATGAGATGTAAAAGAGGGGAGAAAGAGATCCACTAACTGATGTCTTTCGCTAATGGTTGATCCAATCTTCTCTCCTTGCTGCTTGCCCCCAGCTCCTTGCTCTTTCACTGGCCCAGCTACACCAAGATCCTGCAAAATGGCAAGAGAGGGAAACTACAAGAAGCATACATTCATAATTGATTCAAGGATTAGAATAAATCAAATACACAAGTATAACAATACACCATTGAGACACATGCATATAGAAGAACCTCAAATGCTTTATTAATGGAAGAAGTAAGGTTCAGGAAGTGATACAACCATAAGAGGCCCAATCCAGCATCACCTTCCCAGCAGAAAGAAATCTCCTCTTCACCTCCTTCAAAGCAAATCACCCAATAGTTCTAAACTCAAACCAACAGCAATTCTTTACATTCACCAGATTCCAGCCTCTGGATCTCATGGGAGAGAGATCCATATATAGGAGTTTGGAGAGAGGATGAGTCAGCCTGAGATGTGACTAGTGTCCTCTCCCACTCCAGTTCTTCTTCAGTTCTTGAGTCCACTTGGAGGTTCTTGCTTCCACTTGGAGATCTAGAACCTCTTACTCATCACCAGTCGAATTCCTTGATCCAAGTGTCATTTTGGAAGCTTCCTGGGCATTGACTCATTGAGGAATGAGACTTCCACATGTCAAAACTCGCTCAGCGCAGGTATCCTTTGTTGGAGTTGACATTCAACGCAGGTGGTCCATGGAGTAGTTGTCATTCAGCGCAGATGCTCAGTGGAGCAGTTGACATGATCCAGAATTGCCTTGTTTTTGAGTAATTTTCAGTGGAGACCTTGTTTGGATTGCTGTGGTTTGCTGACCTTGTTCCCCTAGGGGTAGGAACAACATGTTTAGGGACTTTGGATCCCTTAGATTATGGACATTTCATGCTTCATGCTGTAAGGCACAAAAATGTCTATAACAGTTGCCCCCTAAAGTATGAGGTCGTTTATCGGGTGAAATGCTTTATCAGGAGGATCCGAAGTTCATTCAATCGTTGAGAGGTGACCTGTAATAAGATACAATACAATACATTATTTTTCATACTGCTTTCATGATCTAGCTGAGGCGGGCATTCCCATGCTCAGCTTTATAAATACATTTTTCTGTACATAGAACAGACAATCGTCTGATGGTAGACTGATAATTCTCTGTTGAAATTATCATCCTTTGGGTAGGATGATCATCTGCTGCACATGTCAATGTCTTTATTTCCTGAATATATATCGCAGCCCGGATGGATGAAACTAGATCTGGGGTCTTCAAACTCGTCCGATCTTCACTCTAAGTACAAGTCGATCCATGTGAGAATTTCTTGGAGTCGAACATGGAAAGACATCGCTTGATTACCAGTCAGTGATGTAAATTGTTAACAAGCGCGAGAGGAATCACCGATAATGATGATGACCCTCAAGGTACGGCAGTACAATCCACGTGGTGTGAATAAAGGACTTGGCGTCGAACACCACGCAAAATCTTTCGGTCGAAGGTCATTGATGTATACCTGTCGCCGGAAGTGAGAAACTTGCCATTGAGGCATGCAAGCTTCAAAGTACTGAGGGGGTTGTTCCTAGATCAACTTCTTGGATAATGAGCTGAAGTCGACAAGAAGCGATCCGTCAAAGGAGGGCCTTAATGAATCCCACATCAGTGACACGGAACGGAGCTAATGATTGTGATGAAGGTGAAAACGATCTATGAAATATGATTCAGGGTGGCGGTCATGAGAGGATGAAAGATGATGTATGGTAGTGGATGGGACACGGTTGACTCTTTCTGAACAACATCTCTTGAACATATAACGACACTGATGCGATGGATCGGTAGCATTACCCCAAATGTGGATGGTTTGGCGAGACCATGGTGATGAGACCGGTGAATGAAACAACCCAACCCGATGTGGTACGGAGGAAAAGTGTCATGTTCAAGAGCGACTTGCTACCATTAAAGCTTTGAGGTTCTCCCAATTTTTCCCCAGTCATTTCTGACCAGTACCTCTTTATTTTTGTCAAGCTTGAGGAGGATAACATATGCTTGTTCTATAACCTGCCCTTCGGGCAAGCCCATCGCTATGTTTTAACGAGCCTAGCGATAGGGAAACTCGTTCTCGTCTAAAGACAAGTTTGTCGCTATTTAATGCATTTTAACGAGTCTAGCGACAAAGACAACTCGGTCCTTTTCATTTTTAGAGAGTCTAAAAAGGTACGTAAAGTTAACTCCAAAGGTCCTTTTTCGTCATCTAATCCCTTAAGTCCGAAAAAGTATAAAACAATACAGAAGGGATGAATGTTCGATAGTTTTATCGAGCCGAACCAGACAAGCGCTCGATCTTTTTGTGCGATAATCCCTCAGGTCCAAAAAAGATTAAAATCTAGAGGAGGGATAGCTCTTTCAGTCATTTTAACGAGCTGGAAGGCCAAAACTCGGTAAACTTTTCATATTTTATGAGTCAGAAGAAAAGAGCTCAAAGAAGACTCGTATTTTGAGGAACGAGTGATAAACAGGGATAGCAGCAGATTCCAGGTACAGGTTGGAATTTTCCAATCGCGGCAGTGTCACAAGGATGGCTAGGTGAAATCACTCTTCGCAGCTGTTCCTCAAAATAGGTAAACAATCAAGTGGAGGTGAATGATCGGCCAAATGAAAAGTGGAGGTGACGGTGCAAACACGACCAAGGCTTTTATGGCTGATGAATTTACGGTCTCAAATGGTTATTTACCGATTCATTTTTTCTGGATGAGCTTGAACTCTGGGGGGAAGCTTGCTCACAGGTGCATTTATTTTTTAACGAGCATGAACTCTTGCTAAAACTGCTCAATTGTGCGTTTATTTTTTAACGAGCATGAGCCTTGCTAAAACTGCTCGTTATACCAGTCATAAGATAAGAAATGTCCCCTATAAAAATGGCAGCTTTTGGATTTTTGCCCCACATCCTTTCTTTATGCAAGTTCGGCTACGACTAATCCTACGAGTTTAAAGGGTTAGACCTACAGGTTTAAAGGGAGGACCTAAAAATTTTAAAAATAAATAGTCGTCCTTGCTTGCACTCCAAAATGTTTGCATGCCCCCAGGTATAAAGTATGATTTCAAGGTTACCCCTACTTCACCTCCGCCAAAACATTTGTCTTGCCGAGAGAGGCCTACCTCTTTCATGTTACCCAAAGATTGTCTTGTTCGCGGCTACGAATAAAACATTTCTTCGGCGATGTTTACCGAAATAGACAACGGTGAATGACCCTGTTCCGTCAAACACATAACTTTGACAAAAGAATCCTATTCTAGAACAACCCCTCTTCCTAGACGGATGGGGTACGGACTAGTCATATTCTCTCGCGGAAACCTACCTTATACCCAAGGTTTTCTCTGCCCGAAGCAGACCAGGATGCATGCCCCCTGGGTTCAAGTCCTATTTTTCCGAATCACTCGCACTCATCGGGAAGAAGGACTGGGGGTGGAGACATTTCTTGATTGAATAGACCATTCAGGGTTGGTATGTGACTATTTGCGATGCGTGATCCCGGAAATGAAAGTTGGTCTACGAGCTTGACCATTCTTCCTTCATGTGGAAAACACATTACTCTAAAGAGTGAGGAGACTATTGCTCCCATGCAATATATATAGTCTCGTCCAAGGAGTAGGTTATAATCCAAGGGTCCTTGAATGACCATCACGTTCATTTGAACGGCCTTCCCTTTCAATGTAATGGGCACATTGGGGAGGATCCCTAATGGTTGACTGGTTCCTTTATCGAAACCCGAGAGATTTCTTATCTCAGGCAAAAGCGTCGGGGAACCCAGTGCTTTCCAAGCAACGGAGGAAAGGATACTCACAGATGCCCCTTCATCAATGACAGTGCCAGCCATTACCATTCTGTATATTTGGACTATGATTCTGAATGGTATACTGGCTGGCAACCGGGGTCTGCCTAGTTGGTTCCAGTCAAAGGACACAACCAGGTTGCTTGGTGGTGGGACCGAATACACGGCCGGATACGACCCTGACGATGTTCCTTCCTGCGATAAAGGAATGGGCGCATTGCCCTGACGCTCGTCAGAGTCTGTGTTGATGAAAAGAATCTGGATGGTGTCATCCTTATTCTCTTCAGTGAGGGTGTCATTTGAAGATGAATCTTCAGTGACGGTGTCATTTGAAGATGAAACTTCTGAAGGGAGAACCGGGTCAACTGCCGTTTCGACCTTTGGACTTTCGTCCGGTCTGGATTCGGTAGGTTCATTTTCAATGACTGACGCTTCAGCTGACCACTTGAGCGGGCCAGCTGTATTCTCAACCAACGAAGGACTTGGCACGAGTTTTTTGTATCCAGGAGGAAGTCTCAACGGTGAAACCGGACGATCTTCCAAAACTCTCTTCGCTTCGTCTAAGAAGGGACAACGGTGGATGGCGTGATCGCCTTCACACAGTCTGCAGGGGGATCTTGCTCCCCCTCTTTTTCTTGAACCTTCACTTTCGCTGGTTGACGGTAAGCATTCAACATGGCTATCAGAGGTTGATGCTCCCGAACTGTGCAAACGAGGGGACCAGTCCCTTAGTATCCAGGGAATATAGGGACAATCTCTACGGAAGTGGTCTCCTCTACATATGAAACATGGTGATTTAGGCCCGGTCTGTGTTGTGTGTGGATTTTTGTCAGATGCCTTTTGCTTGCCCCCAGTCGCCTTAGGCTCCTTCTTCTTCTTCTCTCTCTTCTTCTTCTCTTTCTTCTCCATGGGAGCTTGGCTTTTGCCGGCTCTACCTTGCGAAGATGAAGGATTGGAGGAAGAGTTATAGGAAGTAGAAGGCTGGTGGGCAGCTCTAGACTGATCTAACTGTTGACTCGACTGTTCAGGAACCATGGTGTTCTGAACTACATTGGTTGAGAATAGCCAGATTGGCAGGCCAATTGTCAGTCCTGGAAGCGACAATGTGGCCATGTGGGGCGCACCAACTTCTCCCCAAGAGGAGAAAGGACTAGGATTTCCATCATGGGGAATTCCTTGGTTGGTGTGTTCCATGTTCTCAACCTATAGATCAACGCAGGAATAGGAGGTGATTATGTTCCGTTTTAAAATAAATTTTATAACGACGCTTTAGACACAACTTGCTTTTTCACTTTTTAAGAGTCGAGAAAAAGCTAAAGATGACTCTAGTCTCCTTCGATGTTTTAACGAGCCCGAAGTGACAAATGCTCGGATGGACTTTTTTAGTTATAGAGTTTGAAAAAGGCCAAAAGAAACTACTTTGGAGTTCTAGGCGGAGGGTGTGCCAAACTTTTCGCAAAACCACAGAATACGTTTTACGGTACGGGTGGTCGATCTTCGTGAATGTTGTGTTCACTGCATTGCGATCAGTAGGGCGGCCGACACGGCTTACTATGGATAAAGGCTTTGTTCCTATAGGGGTCTCCCAATATATACGCGATGGTACGTGGGAGCACAAGTCCGTATTGATACTTATCGCTTCACCGTGGAGGAATCACCCAGCCACTCAACGTTAAGATATCACGTTTAACGACGCCGGAACACGTCTCTAGCTTAGACCTCTATGTGTTTGCGTTATGTTTCAAAGCGTTGTTATGTAAATTCAATTTATTTTAGGTTGATCTTGTTTAGCAGTTTGCCTTTATGGATCACCACGAGATGTATGGTACAACTCCTAAATGCAGTCTAAAGATGAGAAGCAAGCTTTTTCAATCTTTTCAACTTATGAAAATCTTAACTACTGAGGGAAAAGAAAGACATCATCTTTTCACACAGATCATAGAGCACACACTAATGCACTTTTTCCTAAATCAACATGCAAGCTGTCGAAATGCACATGCACAATGCAGGTATTTCTTTTCTCTTTCTTAATGTTGATGTACTACAAAAAGAAAGCTGTTGTATAACTTTGAATTCAATTTCAAGTGAAAGCAAACAAGCTTTTGTCCAAAATCAAAAGACACCTTAAGATTTACTTGTTTCAACACTAGAAATACATAAATTCAAACCATATGACGAAAGCAAAAGCTCAATCAGCTATGAACAGCAAACAAACTAACTCTTAAGATCAGAACGACACTTATCACAGGTCTAGATCTAAGAGGCCACAGCAAGACTAGTTCACTTTCGTTATGGGAAACTGCAAATGATGTAAGAAATACACAAAGAAAAAATACAGTTTCTTTACACAACCGAGGCGGAATAGTGGCAAAGAAAGGTGGTTTCAGATAGGTACATTGACTGATAACAGGCTGCAAAAACAGGGATGAAAACAGGGCAACAGAAAGCAGAGAACCCCAGTTGCACAAGGCCACACTGGTTCAGCGCAGGTAGAACACTGTCAGTTTGACATTCAGCGCAGGTAGCCCCTTCGGGACCTGCGTTGAAATGCAGACTGCCTTCACAGTGCCTGCAATGAAGAGAGAAACTCTCGTTTCTCTTGGGTTCTGGGTCACAGATTGCTCAAAAATCAACAGTTTTTGGCCAAATCAAAGCTACCAATCAAGTACACACTAAAGGATGATTCAAAGGAGGACGAAAAGCTATCACTAAGAGCTGTTCAGAGTCCTTGTGGATCAGCTCTTCAAATCATAAACATGCCCAGAAACTGAGCTAGAGTAGTTTCCCTCTACTTTGCATTTGAAAGACCCAAATGCAGTTCGATTCGGTACTCCCTGTGTTTAGGAAATGAATAGCAAAAACACAAACAACCAACAAGATACGATCCCCAGCGGAGTCGCCAATTTGTTGTTGGGAAAAGTATCCAATACGGAATGACCCTATCCCACTCTAAGGGTGATAGTTCCTTAGCAACAATCAAAGCAAAGCTATCTGAGATTACTTCTTTATGAGATGTAAAAGAGGGGAGAAAGAGATCCACTAACCGATGTCTTTCGCTAATGGTTGATCCAATCTTCTCTCCTTTCTGCTTGCCCCCAGCTCCTTGCTCTTTCACTGGCCCAGCTACACCAAGATCCTGCAAAATGGAAAGAGAGGGAAACTACAAGAAGCATACATTCATAATTGATTCAAGGATTAGAATAAATCAAATACACAAGTATAACAATACACCATTGAGACACATGCATATAGAAGAACCTCAAATGCTTTATTAATGGAAGAAGTAAGGTTCAGGAAGTGATACAACCATAAGAGGCCCAATCCAGCATCACCTTCCCAGCAGAAAGAAATCTCCTCTTCACCTCCTTCAAAGAAAATCACCCAATAGTTCTAAACTCAAACCAACAGCAATTCTTTACATTCACCAGATTCCAGCCTCTGGATCTCATGGGAGAGAGATCCATATATAGGAGTTTGGAGAGAGGATGAGTCAGCCTGAGATGTGACTAGTGTCCTCTCCCACTCCAGTTCTTCTTCAGTTCTTGAGTCCACTTGGAGGTTCTTGCTTCCACTTGGAGATCTAGAACCTCTTACTCATCACCAGTCGAATTCCTTGATCCAAGTGTCATTTTGGAAGCTTCCTGGGCATTGACTCATTGAGGAATGAGACTTCCACATGTCAAAACTCACTCAGTGCAGGTATCCTTTGTTGGAGTTGACATTCAACGCAGGTGGTCCATGGAGCAGTTGACATTCAGCGCAGATGCTCAGTGGAGCAGTTGACATGATCCAGAATTGCCTTGTTCTTGAGTAATTTTCAGTGGAGACCTTGTTTGGATTGCTGTGGTTTGCTGACCTTGTTCCCCTAGGGGTAGGAACAACATGTTTAGGGACTTTGGATCCCTTAGATTATGGACATTTCATGCTTCATGCTGTAAGGCACAAAAATGTCTATAACAATCGCCTCTGTCAAGTTTTCAACCAAGGTTGTCTTATTTGCCCTATCCACGAAGATTTCCAAGTTTGATGGTAAGGCCGTAATATACCATTCACATCTTACTTCTTCGCTGGGTTGGGAAGTAGTGCAAATTTTGTTGAGGATTTTATTGAACCGTAAATTGAAATCGTTGATGGGTTCTCTAGCCTCAGCTTTAAGATTGTATAGGTCATTGATTAACGTCGTCGTTGATCTGTCATCACCAAACTTGGTAAGGAATTGACTTTGAAAAATGTCCCAACTTGTGATAGACCTGGAAGGTAATGAAAAGTACCATGACCCGGCTGTTCCTTGCATTGTATAGGGAAAAAGCCGGACAACAGCATCCTTGTTGGTAACTCCGTTGAGATTGACAGAAAGCATGAAATTATTTATATGCTCTTCAACTAGCATGCCTGCTTCTGGATTGAATTTGGGTAGCGATTTCTCAGGATGGGCCGGTATTTGGCTCAGGGGTGGAGGAATTAAAACTACCCCAGGATTGTTCCATGGAGACTGGGCCATCATTGAGCTGCTAGTAAATGAAAGTGCAGAGGATGATCCCTGATTCTGGGAAGATGAAGATATTATGATCTTTGATGATTGAAGAGGAGGGGTTGCGGAAGATGAATGAGTGGTTTGGAATGAAGATGTGGGTGGCTGACTTCGCGGTGAGGGAGTTGAAATGGACGACGTAGATGAAAGAGTCTCACTGTCAGACTCTGGAGGTGTTTTCCTTGCTCTTTTTCTGGTGGGGAGAGGGAATTCAGTTGGCTGGATGCCAAATTTTTCACTCTTTAATCTGGTCAGGGGATGAGCAGGATTGTACTGCGAAGTCACGCTGCTTTGAGATTTATCAGACCTCTGCGTAAAAATAGAAAATCCCTGGAGTTTGCGAATCAGAGTTTGAACTTCAGGGGGTTCTATGGTAAATTGGTCTGAAATATTAGGGTATGTAGCAGCGGTTGATACTCGAGCGACTTCTGACTCTGGATTTAAACGCATTGGGGAAGTCGGGGGAGTTGATGAGGGCGATTTACTCTCAGAATGGTATTTAGATTTTGATTTAGGTGCCATTCATAGTTCGGGCCCTCCTTCTAGCGCCAAATATGTTGAAGCCCCGAAAATCGGGTCGACAACAAGGGGGATACCCACCCGGTCCGGACCTTGGTTGGCAGCTCCTTATCCGTTTGGTATAGCGGGTCCGACTGGGGATAATGGGACCAGTTTCCCAATCTAGGGGGTGTGTGTGTGTGTAGAGTTGGATGATGCTGATCTAGGAGTATTTAAAGCTAATTTAATTCAAACTTCTAAACTAACTCTATGCTATTGTAATCTAATGAGAAACAACACATCTAATCTACGCTAAACCAGGGTGTATTTCTTCTATTATGTGATCTAAAGAGATTTCGAACAATAACTGGTAATAAAGATCATTCAGCTATCATAAGAATAGAAATCAATTAAGATAAACCACTCTGCATAAAAATTTAAGCAAAACAGTTGTGAACAGCATATCGCATAATAAGTTATTCATATATCAAACACAAATAAATGACTCCACCGTACAGAAGTGCCAAATGGTAACCCACACATTCATGCATTAACATATAAACAACTGAAAACTGTATATCACTTTAAGAATATAAGCAGAAATTGGTCAAGAGATAAAAGTACCATTTATGACTGGTTCCACTCATAAGCTTCAAGCAACAACGATTTATCTCTACTTGTTCTAACATCTACTAAGAGTACAAAAGTGCAACATCAGTAGCAGACATCAAATGCAAACATTGATAAATCTCGATCCATCCATTCATCAAAAACCCCCTCCGAGAGTGCAAAAGTGCATGTTCTGAGGACAAGTTTTTTTTGACAAATTTCTGGACCCTTCTCCAAATGCCTGAGAAGGGTTTAAATACTGCTAACTAATTAATCTTAATTACATAAATTTAGGACACGGTTTTAAATGACCGCCCTTCTACTAAAGCAAATTTATTTCTAAAAATTGAATCTAATTTCTAACCGTTTCTGTATTTGCTCCTTAGTGCTGTAAGCAATGCAACATTCGCGTGGGAAGAGTCGGCTGGTCATCTTCTCCTTTCGTTTGAGCTACGAAAATAGAAATAACAAGCGCTGGCACCGCTTTCTGGCAAACTAGAAGATATTTTCGAAAATCTTCTTCTGGCTTGGTGTATTCACTATGTGTATACTTGGTAATAACCCAAATTTCTCTCAAACTGATTGTGCTTTTGCTATTTCGGTTTCCGGCCTTTCGAATGACTGAATAAGTTAGGAACTTTGCTCTCTGAACAATTTTCTGTATTGAAAACTGCCTCCGTTCTTTGTTTCAGGCTTTTCTGGTGCGTTTTCCCTCTTTAGCGCCTTTTTCTTTTTGCTTTACCCAGTTTAAGCTTCAGGATCTTTTGTAAACATGCTGCTTTTGTGCGCCTTTGACTCTGAGTTTTGGATAGCCTATTGACATCAGTATCTGTTGAGTGATACTCTGGAATCTGTGGTCCTATTGCATGCAGCATCCTTTTGTGAAGACATCTCTTCTCTGTTCTCCGAGTATTGACGCTTTCCCCTTTTCCTTAGATGTTTCCTGCACATTGCTTTATGTTATTTGCTGTCTTACAGTTTACGCAAAGGAAAAGAGTAATGATGAAAATATTGACATGAAAGCTTTAAGCTCTAATGAATGCATAATCATGACACCCATAATGAACTCACTCTTCGAAAAACACAACACAATCCTTCTTGGATACTTTGGCGTACAATCATTAATTTCTTTTAAGGTGCGCGCCCAATTTTGGTCTACAGACAGCTTTCCTTGAATACCGTGTCGAGGAAATTTTGCGATGGGTGATTTCTGCGATTCGCATCGCAGTATCGAGGATCGCGTCGTCAAGATGTGTCATCGTAGGAATTGATGATCGCATTCATCGCAGATCGCAACATCGCAGATCGCGATATCGCAGATCGCGAATCGCAAATCGCGCTTAGTCATCCAATCATTGTGTGCTGCTTATGCGATGTTGCGATATGCGACGTCGCATATCGGCCGTCGGAGATTCCTTAAGCTTTTCATTTAAGAGTGCTTCACAATATATGCGATGCGATGAATTTCGCGTCGCTTCTTCGCAGCTTATTATGCGCATAGGAAAACGTTTCACTCTCTTCTCGCGATGCGATACAGCTTTAGGGAGTTAAAATACAAAAATTTTGATAAAATGTTTTTTTTTGGATTTTTATTAAGGGTCCCCATTTGCTTGGTGTTATCGCTAATACCAAACAAAGAGGGGGGTTGTTGGTGGCCACAACACCTTGATACATCCTTTTTTGAGGACCTCAAGTTGAGGGTCTATTGAGGGTCTGAATATTTGACTCTTTCTATGAGTCAGTATGATAATGATTGCTTTCCCAGTTTGATGTTATGATGAAATAATTATGATGGACATATTTCATGACTATGTCTAATCATATGATGGATTCATTATGTCTGGTTACATTAGTTCTTGCTCATAGTTACGAAGATGTTGATTATGATTATGTCATGATGATGATTTAGCATACAAAATTATATTGGTGACTAATATTATGAATCAATTTTTATTGATGATTATTGAGTGTGGAAGGAGACTACCCAGATGCACTTACACATGATGAGTCAATAACCTCTAGTTTGGTTTGAATTACATACTGTTATCTAAAAAAAAAAAGTTCAATTTAAAATTATGTGATGAATTCTAATGACATGTTAGTGGTTGCATGCACAAGTTAGTTACTTGGTCGAACAACTCATGCATGGGTGATGAGGCTCTCTAGATAGATGGAACTTCGTGGTGGAGGTGGAAAAATGTCCCTAATTTCACCTGCTAGCACTCCCACCATGACTTAAGTTGGAAGGTGTTGGGACACCTTTTCCTTGAACATCACGATGTCATGGGGGCAGACCCTGGATTGTGTCACTCACGAATATTGCATTGGGGGGTGCATCAAGGCGTATTCCTTGATCTCTAACACCATTAGTCTCACTATAGAGAGAGACATAGGAGAGGATAGCAATATCTATCATCGCACCTATTTTTTCCCCTCATAGTCATTGGATGCTTAAAGGGAAAGTGGAGTGACACCCTTGGAACTTCAAGGGAATTTCTTGAATGGCATGACTAACTTGGCACCCTTGGCATCAAGAAGAAACAAATTGGTGTGGCACCCTTAGAACTTCGAAGGGGAGTTCTTGAAGGGAACAACCAACTTGACACCCTTAGCATCAAGAAGAAACTACTAAAATATAATTAAGACATGATAAGCATACTAATTCCCATAATGTGGTAAATGAGGTTTTAAAACCAATTTATCTAAATTAAGAATAAACCTTCGAGTAAAGGGAGAATAAAATAAAATAAAAAGATTGGACCACCTGAGAACTCTACTCTTCCCATGTTTGGAAAATCTTAGGTAGATAATGTGCATCAGTGTTTTAATAAGAAAAGTGGGGTGGGGGAGATGAAGACAAATTGAGGTTAATTAAAAAGATTAATCCTAAAACAGTTTAACCTCATTAAGAAAAAAGGGTGGTGAATGAAAATAAAGA
Organism: Pinus tabuliformis; assembly: GCA_031772625.1. NCBI lineage: Eukaryota > Viridiplantae > Streptophyta > Pinopsida > Pinales > Pinaceae > Pinus > Pinus tabuliformis. Next base: position 985,272,547 of record CM062812.1, on the reverse strand, counting down.
ATAATAAATTTAATTAGAGAAATTTAATTTCTTGAGAGAACCTCCATGTGGCAAGAGCCAACACAAACATCTTCATATAAGAGTCAAATTGAGTTATACTAAGGTGTAATTGGGGGACCAAATCTGAGACCTACCAGTTGACTTCAGTAATGAACACAAATTAAGGAGCATAAAAGGGGAATCAAAAGACAACTAGGAGAAGAAATAAGGAGTCATGTTGGGGTGAGGAATAATATTATTTTTGAATAAGAACTTAAGTAAATAATTTAGGAGAGCCTTGTTGAGAGGTTGACACATGGGTGGATGAATAGTCAAACTTTTAAATTAAAAAAGAAATAATTATTTTTCATGAAGTGTCAAGTGTCACCAATAAAGCCTCCTATAAAAGGAGCAATCAAAGGGAAAGGTGTCTCTTTTTCCCTATTGTTGGATGGATTGGATAATGATATTGTGAGTGACTATAAAGTATATAATGTCTGGTGAGGTGGAGGTCATTAGAGAGGGGACTCTTGAGCTAGGAGAGCTCTTCCTCCATCGGTTAGTATTCTTCCTCTACTTACAGTCCCATTGCAGCTTGGGGGTTTGTGGGTAAAAAGAGTACCCAAGGTGTAGGCTGGTAGGTCAACCAGTGATTCAGCAACGTTTAGTCAAGACACATCATTCTCCACACATGAATGTGGTCAACAACAAGGGAGCATAAGCAACAGCAAAGCCGAGATCGAATCTCCACTCCAAGGTGAATTGTACCTAGTGTATGCATGATGTTCTATTACATGATTTTGTTGTATCTATAGTTATTAGAATGTAAAAGAGAATGATTTGATGGTTGAATTGTAAATTTATGGGCTATTGACATATGTATCTTAAAATGTGTGTTCCAATGTGGATGTATTTTAATTAATATGTGACCTTCATAATGGATTTGGCTCATGAATAAATAGTTTAAAATGGAATATTTATTTTCTTATTATCTACAATATCATAACTTAAATCTCACCACCTTGTGTTTATTTGAATATAAGCTTGGTTCCTGAATCTAGAAATGTTGTTATTATTGAACTTGGTTTGTAATTGTTTAAAAAAAAAGTAGTATGATAGGGATAGTCCTTACAATGTTGAAGTAAATATAAGATTATAATGGTCAATTAAATATTATAAATAAGCATTAATACAGTCACTTAAACATTAGTTTATATTATGATTTTATGCTTTATTCCACATTGACTCGACTAGCTTGTAACACTTCATAAAAAAAAGTTTTCACTTTCTCATTATTAATATAATCTTGGTTTCCTTTGTGTGTTCAATTTATTATTATACAAGGTAGAGATTTATACTAAACACAATCCCAATGCACCCAAAATCCTAGGCACAACCTCATATTGCAGTTCTAAGAAGAATGAATGCTTACTTCAAATTCAAGGAATTTTATCAATATTCAATTTATAAATTCAATGCTAGCTTAGTAAGGGATTGTGGAAGTATTTTCAAAGAATACAAGTCCTTAAGAAGGAGATTGAACAAATGAAGTGAAATTGAGTAAAAAAACACTATATAAGCTAAAAATTAGCATTCTTTGCTTATAATTAAGATGAAGATTTCTTAAGTAATGGTAATCACAGTACAACAGTAACATTGATTGAATTTCTTCTCTTATAATGGTATGAAAACAAGAATACAATGCAATTTGAAAGCTCAAGGAACAAAGGCAATTTCAAAGAATTATAGAGATAAAAGTGATGGAAGGTAAGTAGAAAAAGAAAGCAACAAGTTAAAAATCTGCATTTCCTTGCCTACAAAGACCGATTATCTTTTACGTACTTTATGTTAATAGATGGAAAATCAAATTCTAAGCGATATGAACTTTCAAGTCACATCATATGAACTGATATGATGGATTGACAACTACAATCTAAAAATCATATGAATTGGTATGGAAAATGGATAGTTGTGATGGTTTAAACCATCTTTGTCTAATCTATCTAATAAAAAAAAATTGTGGACATAAATATGTCGAAATTTGTTAAATAATATTTATTTTGAATGTATTTTTTTATAAATATATTATGGTATGTTGTGATATAAATTGTATTGTAATGAAAGTACAAACGACGATTAAACTTGTTTTTTAAAATAAAAGTATTACGATAGTTATTATTTTTTTTAACACCCCTTTTCATAACACCCCGTGTATGTAAACACAATTGTGTGAATTATAGATGTATGTAAATCTATGTGGAAATAAATTGATGGTTCACTAAAGGGAGGGACATACAAATTCAAATCTCTAAGGGGCTTTCCTATTGCATGCTTGTTGAGTTGCTTGTGGCGTGTCATGACTAGACCCATACCTAACTTCATTTAATTTCCTTGATATCTCCCCTGATCAACGAACTACCTCTATGCTAACGGAGCTAAAATATTAAAGTTATGGAGTGGGTGGAGGAACAAAGAGGATAACACCCATCCCCATACTCCTTATGGGTCGAGGTCGAGGAAGACAATTGCCTTAGGAAGAAGAGGCAAGTCAATGACATGAAGGGGATTGACAGAGAAGAGAAAAGGAAGCAACGAAGAAAAGGAAAAGAATCACAATTCACAAACAGAGTGGAAGCTCGTGAAGGGAACAGATAAACTGAAGGCAGATGAGGAACAATTTACTTGCCAACAAAGAAAACTAGAGCATGGACGAGATTTCCCTCGACCAGTGCTAGAGATTGGATGACATCCCTTGTATGGTGTTGAGATGACATTGGATTGATGTGGTTAAACTTTTATGGTTAGTGGGAGGCTCAGTGGAGAGTTGAACCACTTAGTGCTCACTAAGTAGGCTAATAAACCACTTAGTGCTTACCAGGTAAAATTTTAGGGGCTAATATTCACAAGTGGGCTAATATTCCATGCTTTTTCCAAAAAAAAACAAAAATTCACCAATTTCCATTTTTCTAAACATGGATTTTGTAATGTCCCTTCATAAATTATTTTGGAACGGGATTAATTTCTACATTTTGGGGCCGATTTTGGAGGTGATGGTGCCCATTCAAATTTTATTAGGAGGCTAGACTTAGTTGAAGTTATTTTGATGTGGTTAATTTGTACGTGGGGGCCACCCACACTAGGAGAATACGTGTTCCCTAGTTCAATTTACATTGAGTGGAAATCGATGGTTAAGTGAGGGACCCGTGATGGAGGGAAAAGTGCTCCAAGAAATCTATATAAGGAAGGCAACTCTCCTCATTTCAGTGTCTTATCTTTTTGACATATTGAACTCAACCTTTGTTTCTCGAGCTGCTTAGCCAGGTTACTGTGTTGTTTAGAACATGAGTGTCTCCGAGCGGAGATCTCAACCCTTGCTTTGGTGGACTTCGAGTGACACCCTAGGAAGGCAATTCGTACTACCTTGGAGGAGAGCCGATGGAGTTTCACAGTCACATCATTCAACATTTGTCTCATCTAGTGCGTGTTTTTGGAAGACGTAGAAGGGGAACATGCAGGTGTTGCTTGTGGGTTCATCTGGACAGGAACTACTGAGAGAGTTTGGGCAATGAAGCTACAGTGGAGGATCAACATTTTGGAAGCATTTTGGATCAGGAGGTTGCTGCACTGGAGCAGTTCGATTTATAGTCACCTGGGCCTGCACAGAGAGCCATCACTAAACTCACGTGGGAGTTGGAGGAAGGAATTGTAGAGCTAAAGTTGGCCAGGAGAAGTAGGAGATAATTTGGAGGACTATTTGAGGAGGATTGTTGGAGTTGGGAGAGTAGAGATTGACAGGATCAGTCACAGTAATAAAATTCGAAATTGGAGGAGGGCCAAGTTGTAAAGGGTCAATTTTTTAAGGTTGGAACCAAGGGAAACCCTTTCTGGTTTTTTTTGGGTTTTGGGCAAGGATCACACTCCTAATTTTATAGAATTTTCTGGGCAGATCTAAGGAGTCAAACAGGGGTCCCAACTCAGCCAACAACTAAAGGAGCTAAGGGGAATTTGGGCCAAAATTCCAAGGTCAACATTTGGCCAATCCCTTCATGGGTTATTCTAGGTATTTGGTGGAGAAGCCGAGATTAATTTCTTGTAATTTTATGAGCTCGAGAGGTGGGGTTTCGAGCAACATCTTGGCAGCAGACAACATAGTTTCACAAGGGCAGCGTAGGTCATCATTGCAGCAGTTATTTGTGCCATCTGGGCTTGACATATTACCACTTGGGATTGATCACGCTTGCCATTAAGGCAAGCCCAGGTGCACCACTTCCACATTGTTGTACCTTTCTCCCATATTATAATAAAATGGCTCAGTTATTGGTTATTCCTAGAAATTTTATGGGTGTGCACTGAATGTTTCAATTTTATGGCGTTATTTTTTATTGTTTTCTTTGTGTAGCACTATTTTTCCTAGTTTGGAACATTATAGTGGTATCATAGCATGATCTTGGCCTAGCTGTGGGAAATTAGCCAAAATATCATGGAAGCTTTGGGTATGAGTGCACAGTGACGAGTGAAACCAGAGACAAACCCATGGCTCAAGGGAAATCCAGTATGCAGAAATTATTGGGTAAAATTCATTGGGACAATGAGAGGTTGGCCCCGTTGAGGAGGGTGAAAGACCAAACCCGTCCTCACCATTACAACAGAGATGTTAGAGGTGAGCAGGTCGCGGGGGTGCAACCATCTACATCATGTGGGGAAAGTCGACCAGATCAAGGCACTCGATCTCCTGAAAAGGAGAAAGAAGGACAGAGACGTTTAGAGGGTGAGACCAGTGGGTGCTTTTTCTAGTGGAGATATGGCTTTAGATATCACAAGATTGAAGAGGAGGTTGAGCATGATTCTGAGAGCCCATAGGATGGTGAGGTGCACATCGATATACCTGGTGTGGCGCAAGAGTCAACTTTATTAGAGACCTATTTGATAGCCCCAATTGACACCTTGGTGGAGAAGATAGAGCCTACACACATAGAGCCATCTATTGAGGAGGATCCATCCATGGACGAGATGCCAACAGTTGTTGAGGTATCTGGAGTTGTGACCGATTTTATAGGCGATAGATGCCCACGAAAATTTCACCAGTTTCAGGTCGACCTTGTAGCATGAAGAAGGAAGGTCGCATTAGTGTGTGAGCCTATTATGCAGTAGAACGAGGAGCTGAAAAACATGAGAGTGATTTGTGCCGAGTCAAAGACCAAATTGACTCACGTTGGGGAGTGGTTGGATTCCCTAATGGTGCAACTAGAGTGCACATTGGAGCATGAGAGCAATCTTCTTCATTCATACATAGACGGGGTTGGCATCACTGTTAGGGTACCTTGGCCCATTGGATAGAGAGAGATAGAGATACCCAGTTAGATTTTATGTATTAACTAGGATAGCGAGATAAGATGGCTTGAGTTGCACAGGGTGCACCACCTGCATGCTGGAGTTTTTCTATGTGCGAGAGTTCGTGCATTCGATCCCTCTCTTGGGGTTGGGTGGCAAGAGATTCTAAGTTGGTATCGATGGAACGGGCTATGGAGATGGTAGTGGACCCAAGTGGAGCTCAATAGGAGTTTCCAGGCACTGGGGATGCTGGAAGCCCCAACTGGCATTGGGATTTGGGAGGGACCACCTATCATTTCCCAAGTATACTAGTTGATTACGACCTAGAGGGTATAGTTGATCTAGCAGTCGATCATGCACCTCTGTTAGGAGAGTTTCGGTCAGCACCAATGGCCAACTAGTTTATGGACAGGCTTCTTGGGTTGACTTGGTATGACATTTGTACACAGGATCACGGGGTGATCAACACACTCTAGTAGGAGTTTGTCGGAGCAGGTGGCATTAGCAGGCCACCAGATGGCGACTTGTATGGACTTGGGGATTCTTCACTTTTGTGTGGGGCACAGAGGACGGAGAGGAGTAGTGCAGGGGTAGCATCACTCCTGACGCATAGGGAGATTCACTTCTCAGATCCCTCAGGCAATATTTGTAGTGAAGATCCATTCACCAGAGGGTATGATGATGCGACGATGGAGGTGATGATATTGGTCAGGTGTGGGCCGTCACATAGGGACATAGCTTTAGGTCATCCCATTTGTGGATGGGTAGTAAAATCTAGTGTGGAGCATTGGTCTGCAAATGGGCATGGAAACGCATGGGGGAGTTCCTCACCTTGCATTGAGTACATGCGGGGAGTGACCAGTGCAGTGACACAGGCGAGACATTGGACGGTACAGGACGACATAGCCGTAGTTGGAGGTATCTAGTGGTGTATAGGGACAAGTTGCGGCATACAATGGCATGTCGAGGAACGCTTTGTTGCTTGGTGGTGTGCAGTGACGCATGGTGCAACGCAGCAGGCTCTTGGAGTGTTGCCTCCAAGGAGGCATATGGACAAGGGCATTAGGTGTACTGTTGGATGCATCTCACCTAGGATCACTGAGGATATTGTTGAGCATCTGGGGATACCATGCTTAGCAGAGACAGGGATTCGAGGGAGTTATCAGCAGATCCGAGGCAGAGAGAGTGTCATCTATAGGCTCACTCTTGGGCATTCTAGCAGAATTTTTATCATATTGTTTGGGACATACTCGCCATAATCCTCTAATGTTGCTTACAGTCACAGAGTGTTTGGTTGTTTCCCCTTGACACTATCCATTTAGGCACAAAGGTATGGGAGGCTCACCCTAGGTAGTTGGATGAGACACTGTGTGTCATGAGGTGGGAGGAGACTCTTCAGTTGAGACCCTTGGTAGGTGCACGAGTTGTCAGATACAGGCATACGGATGGTGTGGTTGATAACCAAGGTAGCATATATTCCACCCCTAAGCTCACACTTGAGGGACGGTGGATGGTAGACTTCGTGTACAGGAGGGTACCCAGACTCCAAGCAGCATCGAGGTGTATCATCAGGAGTTGGGATAGTGGATTTCACTTTGTCATCTGGCAAGATTAGGGCAGGTTCACAAGCATGAGACCTACTCCTTATACTTGGGGTCCACCCAAGGAATACATAGAGGGATTGGAGATGAGGGCCAGAAGGGTTCTAGCTGGTAACGATGTTATGCAGTGACATATTGTGAGGAATGGGAGTTATGAACTCCTTGTATGTTTGGGGAATCTAGGGATCCGAGTGGCAAGCAGATCACTCCACTTTGTGACGAGTAGGGTCATGGCAGAGGATGATCCAGTTCACTTTGGGTTTGACACATGGGGGATCAATGAAACCTCCACTGCATGGTGAGGTAGACTTGTCCTGTTATGGCTCAAAGTTGAGATTGGCAGTGGAGGGGTATATATTGGCATCATGGAGATGTCGGGGCAACATGAGCTTGACTCTCACAAATTTTTCACCACTAGGCCTTAGGAGGGGAGGATATTGTCTACGAACAATGGCGAGTATGTCATAGTCAAAGTAGCGCAATGTCAACAGTGGCACCACTCTGGGACTAGCATGGAACTGGGGCATCACAACTCTTCCCATCTCAATAACCTTTAGGGATGTGTTGGCTACTACAGGGGTAGATCATACAGATCTTCCATTTGGCTTTAGCAAGTCACTGATGGAATAGGGGACTTCTGGTACTTGCACCTGGTAGGATAATAAGTGGAACGAAGGGAGCTTCATGTTGACAGGATGGCCTGGGATCCTCGTATTGAAGGATTCTTTCATATTAAGACAGTGCAAAGTTCAGGCACGATCTAGTGGCACATTTGCGAGCCTAGCACATTTTTCAGAGACATTGGGGAGCAGTAGTTAGAGAGGATTCTTTCTCAACCATTATTTGAGGACAAGCGATTTCTAGGGCATTGGAGGAGCTTGTTAGATGAGGATGCTACTTGGGAGGGCAAGCGCATACTTGAGCATCCAACACTGAAGTTGCTTGGGGACAAGCAACATTTGGGAGGGGAGGACTGTAATGCCCCTTCCTAAATTATTTTGGAATAGGATTAATTTCTACATTTTGGGGTCGATTTTGGAGGTGATGGAGCCCATTCAATTTTATTAGGAGGCTAGACTTAGTAGAAGTTATTTCGATGTGGTTAATTTGTACGTGGGGGACGCCCACACTAGGAGAATATGCATTCCCTAGTTCAATTTGCATGGAGGGGAAATCAATGGTTAAGTGAGGGACCCACGATGGAGGGAAAATGGAGGGAAAAGTGCTCCACGAAATCTATATAGGGAAGGAAAGTCTCCTCATTTCAGCATCTTATCTTTTTGACATATTGAACCCAACCTTAGTTGCTCGAGCTGCTTGGATGGGTTACTATGTTGTTTAGCACATTAGTGTCTTCGAGCATAGATCTCAACCCTTGCTTCGGTGGACTTCAAGTGCCACCCTAGGAAGGTAATTCATACTACCTTCGAGGAGAGCCAATGGAGTTTCACAGTCACATCATTCAGCAATTTTCTCAGCCAGTGCATGTTTTTGGAAGGTGCAGAAGGGGAACACGCAGGTGTTGCTAGTGGGTTCATCCGGGAAGCAACTGTCGGGGGAGTTTGGGCATTGAAGATACAGTGGAGGATCAACCTTTCAGGAGAGTTTTGGATAACGAGATTGCTACATTGGAGCAGTTTGATTTACAGTCACCTGGGCCTCCACAAAGAGCCATCACTCAGCTCACGTGGGAGTTAGAGGAAGGAATTGTAGAGTTGTATTTGGCTGGGGAGTAGGAGATCATTTGGAGGGCCATTTGAGGAGGATTGTTGGAGTTGGGAGAGAAAATATTGACATGATCAGTCACAACAACAAAATTAGAAATTGGAGGAGGGCCAAGCTGTGAAGGGTCAATCTTTTAAGGTTGGAACCAAGGGAAACCTTTTCTGGGTTTTTCTATGTTTTGGGCAAGGATCACACTCCTAATTTTATAGAATTTTATGGGAAGACCTAAGAGGTCAAACAGGGGTCCCAACTCAGCCAATAGCTAGAGGAGCTAAGGGGAATTTGGGCCAAAATTTTGAGGTTAACATTTGGCCATTCCCTTCATGGGTTATTTTGGGTATTTGGTGGAGAGGCTGAGGTTAATATCCCGTAATTTTCTGAGCTCTAGAGGTGGGGTTTCCAGTAGCATCTTTGTAGCAGACAACACAATTTCACAAGGGCAGTATAGGGCATCACTGTAGCAGTTATTTGTGCCATCTAGGCTTGACATATTACCACTTAGGCTCGATCACGCTTGCCATTGAGGCAAGCCTAGGTGCACCACTTCCACATTATTATAATAAAATGGCTCAGCTATTGGTTATTCCTGGAATTTTTGTGGGTGTGCACTAAATGTTTCAATTGTATGGTGTTGTTTTTTATTGTTTGCTTTGCCTAGCACTATTTTTCCTAGTTTGGAACATTACAGTGGTATCAAAGCATGATCTTGGCCTAGCTGTGGGAAATTAGCCAGAAGATCATGGAAGCTTTGGGTATGAGTACACAGTGGCGGGTGAAACCAGAGATAAACACATGGCTCAAGGGAAATCCATTATGCAGAAATTTTGGGGTAGAATTCATTGGGACGATGAGAGGTTGGCCCAGTTCAGGGGGGTGGCAAAAAAAACCCATCCTCACCCTTACAATAGAGACGTTAGAGGTGAGCAGATCATGGGGGTGCAACCATCTATATCAAGTGGGGAAAGCCAACCAGATCAAGGCACCATATCTCCTAAAAAGGAGGAGGAAGGATAGAGACGGTTAAGGGTAAGACCAGGGGGTGCTTTGCTGGTGGATACCTGGATTTAGATATCAGGAGCTTGAGGAGGAGGTTGAGCATGATGTTGAGAGCCCACAGGAGGGTGAGGAGCACATCAATATACCCAGTGTGGCACAGGAGTCACCTTTATTGGAGACCTCTTTGATTGCCCGAGCTGACACCTTGGTGTAGAAGGTAGAGCCTACACACATAGAGCCATCTGTTGAGGAGGAACCACCCATGGACGAGATGCCAATAGTTGTTGAGGGATATGGAGTTGTGACTGAGTTCACAAGCGATAGATGCCCAGGAGGTTCCACCAGTTTCAGGCTGACCTTGTAGCATTAAAAAGGAAGGTCGCATTGGTGTATGAGGCTATGCTACAGTATAACAAGGAGCTGGAGAGCATGAGAGCGATTTGTGATCAGGTGCTCAGTATTTAGCTCAAAAATTAAAGTTCTCAGAATCACTCGAAACCTAAATGACCGTGTTCGTCTTGGCGAAACAATCCCAAAGTAGCTCGTTTCATTGAAAACCGAGTTCGTATGAGGAAGATATCATGTTATGTCCGCTTTGCCAAATAGTGGAATTTTGAAAAAAATGTACAGTCACTGCACAGTGAGTAGTCCGTACTGCTGACGTGGCAAGTGACTAGGCAGGTCAACAGGATGGTCAACATCCATTGTGTTTTGCCAAGTTTCATGTTTGTATTGCTCTGCAGGAGTGGTGACATGGCTCGATTTTATTGGTTCAGGAATGGACCAATGAGGAGGGGACAAGTGGCAAGCCCGAAGGCTGCCACGTGTCCCTCCCCAAAGGACCGGTGACAATTGGTGTGCAATGTAAAATTTTGGGTAGGTCGGCGGAGTCGAACTCGCAACCTTGCCCCAGAAACTCCACGACACAGATATTTAATGTTTAATATGTTTGCAGTTGGGGGTTAGGAGGGAGCCAGCCCCCTCCTATGTGAACACTCCATCTGACAATAACAGCTATCCTCCAGCTCAAACGGTAACTACAAACCGTGACATTTTATGCTCCCATGTGAACACACCATAACAGCTTGCAGCTAAGGTTAATGGTTAACCACCAACAGCAACATAAAAGCATAACCATGACATTCAATGCCACCATGTGACCTCCTCCGTGTAAACCGCAAGCTAACGGTCAGTGTAACACGCGGTATTAGCACTAAGCATGATTAGTGCTTAATGAATCCGCATTTAACATTTAGTTAAAGTTATAGTTAATTCGGCAGACTTTTGGCAGTCCCTCCAATTTTGGAGATTCCTCCAGTTTTAGCAAGACTAACTAGAGTTCCTCCAGTTTTAGAGGAGTTTATTAGGAGAAATTGTTTTGACCATAATTTGGGAAAAATTTAACCAAATTGGGATCAGGAAAAGGTGTTCCTCGTTGATTTGGAGGTTCTGAGCACATTGAAGCAGGTTTCAGGAGTAGTAGAGCATTGTAAACAACACTTTTTCATTATTGAGCTAATACAGAGGCCCACACCATGGAAGCTGGACCAAGGAGATGTAGCCTAGGAGGGGTGAACTCCTTCATCAAAATATTGTGTTAAGTGTTCATTTTGATGGTTTGTTGTACATTTGATTGTTATTGTTCAACACTTGTTTTTCATGTTATTTTGCTCATGAATTTAACATAAAACTTGATAAATTTACCTGTTATCATTCACAAACACCATAAGGGAACCTATGCACATGAAGAAATTGACAAGCATTTGTTTATAAATCTGAAGTTGAAATTAGCACAACAAAACTAACATTCAACAACAGATCTCATACTTGACAGAAGAACCACAACTTCAAAGAGAGGGAATGTCGAATACCTTAGAGTGGGACTCAAGGGACAAAATCCTTCTATGGCCAAATGGTTGTAGATCAAGAGGGTGAAGGATTTGTACCCTCTCATGTTGAACAATTGATAGTATCTTTTGGAGTCTAAAAGGCTTCCAATGGGGAGGAATGATCACAGGCTCAGTGTTTAGCTCAAAATTAAAGCTCTCAGAATTACTTGAAACTTGAACAACCAGGTCCATCTTGGCGAAACGATCCCAATGCAACTCATTTCACTGAAAACCAAGTTTGTATCAGGAAGATATCGCATTCTATATGCTTTGCCAAAGAGTGGAATTTTGAAAAAAAATGTACAGTCACTGTACAGTCAGCAGTCCGTACTACTGACATGGCAGGTGACTGGGAAGGTCAATGGGATGATCAACGTCCAATTATGTTTCACCAAGTATCATGTTTTTATTAGTTTGCAAGAGTGGTGACGTGGCTCGATTTTATTGGTTCAAAAATGGATCAATGAGGAGGGTACAAGTGGCAAGCCCGGAGGCTGCCACGTCTCCCTCTCCAAAGGACTGATGGTAATTGGCGTACAGTGTAAAATTTTGGCAAGTCGGCAGAGTCGAACCCATGACCTCGCCCCAACAAAATCCACGGCATACCATTATACCACTACATTGGATCTTAATATTCAATGGTCATTACATATATTTAATGTTTAATACGTTTTCGATTGGGGATTTGGAGGGAGCCAGACCCCTCCCATGTGAACACTCCATCCAACGGTAATAGCTAGCGGCCAGCTAAAACGGAAACTACAAACCGCGACATTTTATGATCCCATGTGAACACACCATAACAGCGATCAGCTACAGTTAACGGTTAACCACAAACCACAACATAAAACCATAATCATGACATTCAATGCAACCATGTGACCTCCTCCACGTAAACTGCAAGCTGATGGTCAGTGTAACGCGCGGTATTAGCGGTAAGCATGATTAGTGCTTAATTTATCCGCAGTTAACATTTAATTAAACTTGCAGTTAATTCAGTGGACATTTGGCGGTCCCTCCAATTTCGAAAATTCCTCCAGTTTTAGCAGGACTAACTAGAGTTCCTCCAATTTTAGAGGATTTTTACTAGGAGAAACTATTTTGACCATAACTTGGGCAAAATTCGACCAAATTGGGGTCAGGAAAAGGTGTTCCTAGCCGATTTGGAGGTTCTTAGCACATTGAAGCAGGTTTCATGAGCAGTAGAGCATTATTAACAGTACTTTTTCCATTATTGAGCTAATACAGATGCCCGCGCCATGGAAGTTGGACCAAGGAGATGTAGCCCAGGAGGGGTGAACTCCTTCATCAAAACACTGTGTTAAGTGTTCATTTTGATGGTTTGTTGTACATTTCATTTTTGTTGTTCAACACTTATTTTTCATGCTATTTTTCTCATGAATTTAACATGAAACTTGATAAATTTACCTGTTATCATTCACAAACACCATAAGGGAACCTATGCACATGAAGCAATTGGCAAGAATTTGTTTATAAATATGAAGTTGAATTTAGCACAGCAAAACTAACATTCAACAACAAATCAGTTTGTGCCGAGTCCACAACCAAATTGACTCATGTTGGGGAGCGATTGGATTCCCTACTAGTGCAACTAGAGTGCACGTTGGAGCATGATAGCAGTCTTCTTCAGATACATAAACGGGGTTGGCAGCACTGTTAGGGTACCTTGGCCCATTGGACAGAGAGAGACAGAGAGACCTAGTCAGATTTTATGTATTGACCAGGATAGTGAGATGAGATGACCTGAGTTTCACAAGGTGCAGCACCCGCATGTTGGAGTTGTTCTATGTGCGGGAGTTCATGCATTCGATAACTCTCTTGGGGTTGGGTGGCGAGAGATTCTAAGTTAGTATCTGGTGGAGTGGGCTATGGAGATGGTAGTGGACCCAGATGGAGCTCAATAGGAGTTTCCAGGCACTGGGGATGCTGGAAGCCCCGACTGGCATTGGGATCCGGGAGGGACCACCTATCATTTCCCAGGTATACTGGTTGACTACGACCTAAAGGGTATAGTTGACCTAGTAGTCAATCGTGCACCTCCGCTAGGAAAGTTTCAGTCAGCACCAGTGGCCAACAAGTTTATGGACATGCTTCTTGGGTTGATTTGGTATGAAATTTTTACATAGGATCACAGCGTGATCAACACACTCTAGCAAGAGTTTGTCAGAGGAGGTGGCATTGGCAGGCCACTAGATGGCGCCTTGTATGGGGTTAGGGATTCTTCACTTTTTTGTGGGGCACAAAGGATGCAGAGGAGAAACGCAGGGGTAGAATCATTGCTGACACATAGGGAGATTCACTTCTCGGATCCCTCAAGGAGGATTTGTAGTGAAGATCCATTCACCAGAGGGTATGATGATGTGACAATGGAGGTGATGATATCGATCAGGTATGGGCCGACGCATAGGGACACAACTTTATGCCATCTCATTCGGAGATGGGTAGGAGCATCTAACATGGAGTATTGGTCTGCAGATGGGTGTGGAGATACATGGGGGAGTGCCTCACATCACATTGAGTAGATACGGGGAGTGACTGGTGCAGTGACACTGGCGGGACACAGGATAGTACAGGATGACATAGTCGTAGTCGAGGGTATCCACTGGTGTACAGGGACACGTTGCGGCATACAATGGAATGTCGAGGAATGTGGTGTTGCTTGGTGGTGTGTAGTAATGCATGGTGTTGCGCAGCGGGATCTTGGAGCGTTGCCTCCAGGGAGGCATATAAACAAGGGCATTAGGGGTACCATAGGATGCAGCTCACCTAGGATCGATGAGTACATTGTTGAGCATCTGGGGACGCCATGCTTAGTGGAGACAGGGCTTTGAGGGAGTTATCATTAGATCTGAGGTGGAGAGAGTGTCGTCTGTAGGATCACTCTTGGGCATTATGGCGGAATTTTGATCATATTGTTTGGGACATACTGACCCATCATCCTCCAATGTTGCTTATAGTCACAAAGTGTTTGGTTGTTTCCCCTTAACACTCTCCATTCAAGCAACAGGGTATGGGAGGCTCACCCTAGACAGTTGGATGAGACACCACGTGCCATGAGCCGGGAGGAGACTCTTCAATTGAGACCCTTGGTAGGTGCACGAGCTGTCAGAGATAGGCTTAGGGATGGTGTGGTTGATAGCCAAGGTAGCATATATTCCACCCCTAAGCTCACACTTGAGGGACAGTGGATGGTAGACTTCGTCTACAGGAGGGTACCCAGACTCCGAGCAACGTCGAGGTGTATCATCAAGATTTGGCATAGCGGATTTCACTGCGTGGTCTGGCAAGAGAAGGGCAATTTCACAGGCATGAGACCTACTCCTTATACTTGGGGTCCACCTAGGGAATACATACAGGGATCAAAGATGAGGTCCAAATGCATTATAGCTGGTAACGAAGTTACGCAGCGACATCCACTAACGAGTGGGAGTTATGAGCTCCCTGTATGTTTGGGGAATTTGGGGATCCGGTTGGCAGGAAGATCACTCTACTTTGTGACGAGCAGGGTCATTGCAGAGGATGATCCAATTCACTTTGGTTTTGACACATGGGGGATCACTAAAACCTCCACTGCATGGCGAGGCAGACTTGTCCTATTATGGCTTAGAGTTGAGATTAGCAGTGGAGGGGTAGATAGTAGCATCATGGAGATGTCGGGGCAGCATGAGCTTGAATCTCATAGATTTTACGCCACTAGGCTGCGGGAGGGGAGGATATTGTCTGTGCATAATGACGAGTATGTCATAGTCAGAGTAGCGCAGCGTCAGCATGGTGGCACCACTCTAGGACTAGCAGGCAACAGGGGCATCACAACTCTTCATAGCTCAATAACCTTTAGGGATGCATTAGCTACTACCAGGGGAGATCATACATATCTTCCATTGGCCTTTAGCGAGTCACTGATGGAATAGGGGACTTCTGGTACTTGCACTGGGCAAGATAATGAGTGGAGTGAGGGGAGCTTCATGTTAGACAGGATGGCCTGGGATCCTCGTATTGAAGGATTCTTTCATATCAAGACAGTGCACAGGTCAAGCACAATCGAGTGGCACATTTGAGACCCTTGCACATTTTGCAGAGACATTGGGGAGCAATAGTTAGAGAGGATGTTTGCTCAGGCAATGCTTGAGGACAAGCGATTTCTGGTGCATTGGAGGAGCTTGCCGGATGAGGATGCTACTTGTGAGGGTGAGCGCATACTTGAGCATCCAACACTGAAGTTTCTTGGGGACAAGCGACATTTAGGAGGGGAGGATTGTAATGTCCCTTCCTAAATTATTTTGGAACAAGATTAATTTCTACATTTTGGGGCCGATTTTGGAGGCGATGGAGCCCATTCAATTTTATTAGGAGGCTAGACTTAGTAGAAGTTATTTCGATGTGGTTAATTTGTACATGGGGGCCATCCACACTAGGAGAATATGCATTCCCTAGTTCGATTTGCATGGAGGGGAAATCAATGGTTAAGTGAGGGACCCACGATGGAGGGAAAATGGAGGGAAAAGTGCTCCATGAAATCTATATAGGGAAGGAAACTCTCCTCATTTCATCATCTTATCTTTTTGACATATTGAACTCAACCTTAGTTGCTCGAGCTACTTAGTCGGGTTACTGTGTTGTTTAGCACACAAATGTCTCCGAGCGGAGATCTCAACCCTTCTTCGGTGGACTTCGAGTGCCACCCTAGGAAGGCAATTTGTACTACCTTGGAGGAGAGCCCGTGGAGTTTCGTAGTCACATCATTTAGCATTTGTCTCATCCATTGCGTATTTTTGGAAGACACGGAAGGGGAACATGCAAGTGTTACTTGTGGGTTCATCCATGCAACAACTGCTAGGGGAGTTTGGGCATTGAAACTATAGTGTAGGATCAACATTTTGGGAGAGTTTTGGATCAGGAGGTTGCTGCATTGGAGCAGTTTGATTTACAGTGAACTGGGCCTACACAGAGAGCCATCATTGGTATCACGTGGGAGTTGGAGGAAGGAATTGTAGAGCTGGAGCTGGTCGGGAGAGGTAGGCGATCATTTGGAGGGTCATTTGAGGAGGATTGTTGGAGTTGGGAGAGCAGAGATTTACAGGATCAGTCACAACAACAAAATTCGAAATTGGAGGAGGGTCAAGTTGTGAAAGGTCAATTTTTTAAGGTTGGAACCAAGGGAAACCCTTTCTGGGTTTTCCGGGGTTTTGGGAAAGGATCACGCTTCTAATTTTATAGATTTTTTTGGGCAGATCTAAGGGTTCAAATAGGGGTCCCAACTCAGCGAACAACTGGAGGAGCTAAGGGGAATTTGGGCCAAAATTCCGAGGTCAACATTTGGCCAATCCCTTTGTGGGTTATTCTAGGTATGTGGTGGAGCGGTCGGGGTTAATTTTCCGTAATTTTCTTAGCTCCGGAGGTGGGGTTTCCAGTAGCAGACAGCACAGTTTCATAAGGGCAGCGCAGAGCATCATTGCAGTGGTTATTTGTGCCATCTGGGCTTGACATATTACCACCTCGACTTGATCATGCTTTCCATTGAGGCAAGCCCAGGTGCACCACTTCCACATTATTGTACCTTTCTCCCTGATTATAATAAAATGGCTCAACTATTGCTTATTCCTGGAATTTTTATGGGTGTGCACTGAATGTTTCAATTTTATGGTGTTGTTTTTTATTGTTTGCTTTGTGTAGCACTATTTTTCCTAGTTTGGAACATTACAAATTCACCCAAATTTTATAGTATAAAGTTATTTTACCTTAAAAATCACCAATATTATATATGGTCTAATATAAAATATTTAGAAATCTAAACATTTTTACAAAATTATCATCAACCAGATTATGGACTAGTAAGATTCGCCAAGGTTGCTAAACTTTAAGATAAACATCCGCCCTTAAAATATTCCTTGGTGCTTATTGAATGGGATGATAAACCACTAAAATGTTTGTTAGTAGGTTGATAAACCACTAGGCAAGTAAGTTGAGCAATTGTGGTGCTTGATGAAAGAGTTGATAAACCACTAAGTGCTTATTGAGAAAGTTGATAAACCACTTAGTTCTTGCTAAGTAAGCTAATAAACCACCTGAACATTGGGCTACAGGCTCCTGTAGTGCTTGCCTTGAAAATCCAACTGATAAACTACTTAGACAATGGATTCAATGTCCTGGAACTGAGCAATACCCCAGCTAGGACTTGGGTAAAGCCTTGTGTTTGGTTTTGGGGAGTATGAGGGTAACTATGTTGTTTTTTTCCTGGGGGAAGTTTATACACCACCCGAATAGTGGACTCATTCTCCTAAAGAGCTGGTAAATCTTTGGTGTGAACTTCATTGAGCCTATAAGCTCCTCAAACTCTAGATTTGGCTCAGGAGTGGTCAACTGCAAGAAATATTGCAGTGTAGTTGGCCTATGGTTGGGAGGAGAGCTAAAGTCCCTCCTTCAATTACGAACCATCTTCAATCACATAGATAAGTGTGAATTGCTTGCGCATATTATCTTATGGACTATGATGAATTGGTCACATTGTGAATGGTGCAAATGCTTGTGTGTTGATAAATATAAAATGAATTCCTTAGTTGTGAGGGTTACTATTATGCACATGATTAGAATGGTATCTTGTATGCTTAAGAATTTAATGCATGCCCAAAAATGTGTCATTCATTGTTATGTCAATGTTATATGTGAGAATCATGTGCTTTTTCTCTCTTAGATTGACTTCTAAAGCCTGTGAATAAATGTATGTATGTCTTAACTAGTTCTCTGTGTTGAGTTTCATGCATAAATATACAAATGGGGGCTTCTCCCAGGGTTGGCAGTCTGGGTCTGCCCCTTTGTTAGAACAAAGTAATAGAGAATAAGGGCTCAAGGCTTCGAGCTTAGACAATATTTTGTTTTAAGACTGCAATTTGTTGAACATGAGCGAGGTGGAGCCCTCTTGTTTCCAGATATTACCTTGGATTCTTATTTCCGAGATGAATGGTATGTTTCCAACACCTCAGGTGGCAGATCTTAAACTTATATGGGTGTGAGTGAGGCCAACACCAAAGGACTAAGGTGGAACGAGGAGTGACGAAACTTTTCCCACTGGACAACAGCCCACTACCCATTGCCAATGAGTGTTATCAGATATTACCTTGGATTCTTATTTCCAAGATGAATGGTATGTTTCCAACACCTTAGGTGGCAGATCTTAAACTTATATGGGTGTGAGTGAGGCCAACACCAAAGGACTAAGGTGGAACGAGGAGTGACGAAACTTTTCCCACTGGACCACAGCTCACTACCCATTGTCAATGACCAATCCAATCATGGTTCCCACCACAGAACCTTGTCATTGCCCACCACTCGGTGCTTGTGAATTACTATGTTGTGGAGGCAATATGAGCGCACCAATAGAATGGGGTTGGTACGACCATGGTTTCATTTTGGGAACTCTGCCCACTAGGGGACTTCCCACTACCCTTTCTCCTTATCAAACATTAAACACCGTGGGTGACAATACAAAAAAGTGGCTCGACGTGGACCTAGGCTAGCGCGACCCACCAAGATGACCTATGGCTGTTGTGTGGAGGCCACATCAGCACCACGTGGCCAACTTGTTGACATGGCCTCTTTTGACAAACTAAACTTCACATTGTTGTAACTTTGGATCTAGGGCTTGAATCATGACAAATTTTGTATTGTTGGAAAGCTCTTGATTATTTGAAAGCAATGGCGACATCAAAATTAAATCCCGTAGACTTTGAAAATGAGGTTTTCGATAACCCCATCTTTACAACAGATCGTGGAGATTGGATTAGAATGAGTAAGTAACAACTCCTATAGCTTGAGATAGTATAACGTGGTGGGAGAGATCATTATATTTTTTATTTGAACAAACAACATAATTTTTTTTTATTAAATTATGTAATTTTTTATTGAAATTTTCAAAATAATAATTGTTTTCATTAAGATAAGAATATAAATAATGAAACATTTTAGAATAAATCTTTAAGAAATGTTTTCTAAAAACATTAAACTCGTAAAATAAATACAGTGGTGACTACGATGATTTCAAAATTATGAACAAGAATGAGATATCTAATTTTTAACTCTTAAATTCATTTTTCACTTATAGTTCAAAGCACTGTAAAGCTTACTTTCGATATCTTTCATCCATATTATGCCTAAACACCATTGTGAAAACTAAGGTGTTGAAGACATTGGTTTTCCACTTTGTATATAAATTCTAGAAAGAACAATGTGTCATCTTTTGCATATATTGCCCCTAAAAACACTACTTCAAACAAAGTCATCTACTTTAGCACTAATTATGATGAAAGTGCAACTATCAAATAGATTTTAATTCTCTTAAGTGATATGGTTTCATGAAGTTGTTTATTAATAGCCACTTTTTAATGCAATTAATATTTATTGATTACTTGACACCACATTACTAAAATAATGTACAAATTGTCCATAAAATTTAAGCCTTAGCATTCTCATAGTACACACCATGCTTACTATCCAATGTATATTTATACAACATTTTTAAATATTGTTCCTCCCATTAAATGATTAAATTCTGATCCTCAAGATTTACTAAATTATTATTGTTGTTTAAGTTCTTATCCTTAACATTCAAAAAATGTTCTTATAATAGAGTTCTTACCCTCATGATTGAATGAATTATTCAAAATTTTCAAAAGTAATGTAAGCATATATTGGTAATTTAAAATTTGTGAATGCTTCATTAGAAAAGTATGAAGTATACGATAAATATTAAATTATTTGCAAGCCATAATATTTTCCACTAATTTCTCACTTCAATATAAGTGTTTCAAATAAATATTCAATGTGTTACCCTGGGAAGTAGGATACTTCTGTTTCTATTAACTATTGTATTTTATCAAAAGCTATACACCAAGAGAATGCAACAATTCTTGCCATAAAATATTATTGGTCTTAGCTTTGGAAATCGAATGTTGGTAATAATGTAAGAAAATGGTATCACTCTTTGCTTTGGGAATTGGATATTTGTAATAATGTATTTCAACCTAAACCATCGACACTCCAACACTCAAATTCCATTATGGCATTTGTGGGTCACTTCCTATAGAGCTCATTTTGTTGTTAATACGCCATCATATATTTTTAATTATTTATCCATTCTAAGCACTTCACTATGTATTCTAAATTGTATTAGGCAATGTCTAATGTGAATAAGATTAACTTATCACTTAAACACTACTTATGCAAAAGCAACACATTACATCAAATCAAATCCATCATCAAACTATATCAACATGAGTATCCAAGGAGTATCAAGTCCAAGCACAAGATCTATACAATAGTTGGCCTAGTTTTGATTTGTGTTGGACCCCAAATTTAAACCACAAAGGGATGGAAGTTGTAACATGCATCTAGCACTTGTTACCACTATTTATTTACCACATACTCATCCTTTTATTTATGAATTCTTTGAAAATCTTCATTGTAAGTTGAAGAATACAAATATTGGTAATGCATTTTGTTTGTCTCATAGCTTCAGAGCTTAATTTCCCTTGATATAGATTTCATTAGCACCATCTCCTTGAAGAACTTCATTTATGGACAATGCAATCAATCCATAATTCTCTATAATGCAATCTATCAATAATCTTCCACAAAGTAAAAGCATCAAAAAAATCAAGAAAAACGTTAGAGCACTATGTATCTATCATTAGAAAATAGTTAGCAAATTTACTAGTTTTGTCCTTGACTCATCAATAATTTACTAGTAACATAGCAAGATGATTGTTCCACCAATACACTATAGAATATTTTCCCATTATCTTGCAACATAGAAGTTATTTAATGTACCAAAAAAATGCAACATACGATAACACCTACCTACTTGAGGTTAATAAAACATATTGAAATAGGTAGTATTTGTGTTGAAACTTACGCCAACTAATTTTTATGTTCAATGTTATTGATTACTTTGGAAAATACTATTGTATTATATTTCAATATCCAAGTTTCATGACTATGGACTTTAATTGCCTCTCTAGAATGATGACATTGTTCAATGTTCAAAATCTACTTGTAATTGCTAAAGAGATAGCCCTTGTTATTATATTTGTATTTAAATTTCCTTGTCTTTAGTATTTCCTTTTATTATTTCAGTGATTTCTTATTGAATCATGAGAATAGAGAATGGCAACTCATACTTCTATACTCAGGTAACACCTTTTAAATTCTACTCAAACTTCCTTGTCTTTAGCAGTTGGTATTATATTTCATTGTCTTCCTACTGGATCGTGTGAAGAAAGAACAGAAAAACATGCTTTATCCAACATTACTCACTCGTTTAATATTTCTCTATTCCATTCTATATTCAGGTAAGACCTTGCAAGACCAAACAAAGTTATTTCCTTGTTTAAAATTTTGTATTTCCTTCTATACTTGTATAAGACCTTTCACGACCAACCCCAGCTCAAATTAGACATTCGGGGACCAATTTAGAAAGATCTGACCCTACCTGAGATGGAAAATTTGTTATGTTATAATTAATTATTTCTTACAACAATTACACTGCTTCTAGATAACATTGTTATTGGATATATTATTGAAGTGGTTCTCCAAAACTACATTTATCGCCCATCCATTCTTGGAACACGCTTCTGAAGCCACCAGAAATTTCACAGCAAAATATGTCCACCAAAATATTCTGTAACATTGTTACTATCTTGAAATCAGATATGCATAGCCTTCAAAAGTTTTGCAGAAATTCCTCACTTTGATAAAACACCGGTAATCCATATAGCATATCAACCTGGAATCAGAGACCTGCTCACCTTAATAGCTTCTCAAAGATCATAGGAACATACTCTGCTAGAAGAAAATTAGTACTCTTTTAAACGCAACCAATGTCTTCCATTCTCCTTTGGCCCAATCCGACTTGCACATGGAGCTTTTATGAAATAGAAGTTCAAAAGAGAGCAGTTCACTACATCATTTCATCCCAGTAACAAGTTCACGTAGCTCCACTGCATTAGAGACTGCATAACCACAATAGTCATTGTTAAAGTATGCAAACACATCCAGTCCTTGAGCAAGCTGCTTCTGGATCCATGACGCATGTTCCTGAAGCTGCTCAGTATTGTAGCAGTGCTGGTAATTTTTTCCATGAAAACGTAGATAGATCCAATCCGCAGTCACAACCTGACTTCCATTAAATCGTTCATGTTACAAATCTGATAAAGAATGTCACCTAACAAAAATAACAGTATTTATCCTATGATAACCAAAGCAGATGCAGCCTGCAATCAGGACTCGATTTCTCTAAGCAACATTGTTTTAACATTAACCTCTATAAAATGAATGCCAAGTAATAACTGTTATCTGGACCTGTGGATGTACGCATGAGATATCTTCATGATCATGTATACAAAGTGAAGCATTATAAGCTCGAAGTAATGCATAAACATCCTCACAGAACCATCTTCTATCTCTGAATTCAACAACCCAACGATATTCTTTTGGGGCAGATTGCAAAAAATCTCCCAGGCGCTCCACATTCACATCAAACTTGGGAGGAAGCTGAAACAACTAGTAATAAGTTAATAGACACATCGACTTGACAAGAGCCATCATCATGTCAAGAATTATTCTGCATCTTTGAGCAGGATTTTGATCGCTTTCATAATTAGGAAAGATTTTATTGATCATTTGTGAATAGCATAAAGGAAGACATTATTCCTGGCCAGAAATTGAAACTAGAAAACAATCATGTTGGATTGAAATTGAAAAAACATGCTTTTTCAGCAACAGCATTGTAGAGAATTATAGAACCTGCACAAGGATTGGTCCAATGAGATGTTTCCCTAATCTCGCAGAACGATCAATGAAGAGAGAAATTGGTTGATCGGGGTCCTTCAGGCGCTTTAGGTGTGTCCCAAACCTGAAGTTCAAATCCAATGTATAGAAGGGCTCGAAAATTTATTATTTCTGTGATAAGGATCTTCGAACTACCTAAAAGTAAACTGCGGCTACATGATCATCAGACAGATCAGATATGTACTCCTAAAATCCAAACAACTATAACCTCACAGAATGAAATTGAATAATTTAAAAAAGGGCTCAAACAGCCATTGTTTTCTTAAAATGTTGTGTTTGTTTAAGAGCATTTTCAGCCAATTTCAAACAAAGAAAAAACAGATTTGTCCAGACAAATTGAAAAGACCTGCTAAACTTCAATGCATAGCAGAAGCCTTCTGGAGCCTGATCCCGCCAAGATTCAAATACTTCATGAGAAGGGAGACGATAAAATGTATTGTTGATCTCCACTGTGTCAAATATCTGTGTATAATGTTCAAACCATTTCTTTTGCGGCATCCCTTCTGGATAAACTACACCTTTCCAATGCTTATAAATATAACCTGATGTCCCAACTCGAAACATACCTGAGCTCTTAGACTGCTGCACTAGTGATATCTCCTGTTTCACTCTAATAGTACAATCATTTTCTGCAGCATTTTTATCTTTCTCAACTTTCACCATGGAAGAAGTCCTCTGAAGAACTATGGAAAGAACAAGAACACGATCAGTTTAATGATATATTAAATTTTCATTTTGTTCCAAAGACCCAAAAAAAAAACAAAGTTGCAGTAGAGAGGAAAGAATATCACACAAGTATATACGTAAGAAAAGAAGGTCAAACCCAAAGCTGTTTAATAAGTCAAATGTTTGATAGAATTTTATCATGTTATCATTACTCCAGTCCCCAAGTCCAACACAATAGGGCCAGACTCCTATCGTGCTATTCCATGATGAAATTCCTTGGAAATTGTAACTAGGTTTGGTCTTCATAACTAAGTGAAGAAGAAAATTTATTTAATAAAAGAAAATCAAATTGTAATATGTCCCATTTGGACTTGTAAAAGAAAAAGAAATTTAAAATTTTCTTGTAATATGTCCAAGCAGCCAAGTCGGCCCTCCCAGTTGAACAGGTCGGCTCTGATGAAGAGGCACCTCTTTGGTCGTGTGAGAAACACTATATATTGGCTAGTGTGCTCCTCCATTTGTGAACAAGTTTGGACATCTTCTGTGGTGGTTGTCTGTGATAGAATACGATCTTCTATGGTGGTTTTTTGTGAGGAAATGCGAGCTTCTGTGATGTTTTTCTGAAGTGGAATGCGAGCTTCTGTGATGATTCTCTATGATGGAAAGCGAGCTCCTGTGGTGGATCCCTGTAATGACATGCAAGCACTTGCAGACCTATCTCTGTGATGGCATACAAACTCGGTGATGTAGCTCTATGATGACCTATGAAGGACTCTAGGGACAGACCCATCTCTGTGATGTAGCTCTATGATGACCTATGAAAGGACTCTATGGACAGACCCATCTCTGTGATGGCATACAAACTCTTTGATGTAGGCTCTATGATGACCTATGAAGGACTCTATGGACAGACCCATGGACAAACCTATGAAGGACAATATGAAAGCAGATGCTGTCTGGTTGAAGGGATGACTTGGCACTTGGGACAGTGGTTATATGACTTGGATTTCTCTTGATTCTACAAGGAAGGGATTGGTGGGTTTTCCCCCTTGATGGGGTTTTGCACTGGCTTGGAGCCTAATCTCTGGTGTCATTTGTCTCTTGTTTTATTTTCTTGCATTTTAATGGTAATTGCTTGATGAAGAAGAAGATTAATAAACTAAGAAGAATCATAATAATGCTCACAAGTAATTATCATGTTAAGGAATTCACTTTTCACTGGAATTCCAGCAGCGTAAACTCCCTGTCTTGGAAGGTAAATGGTGAATTTGGAGCAACATTAGATCAAACTGAATAAAAAATGTTTCCATGGTGAAGCTAGACCAAGATTCCAGTCAAAACTCGAATATTCTCACTCAATTAGAGCAGTTAAGATCTCCTAACACTTAACGATTTCAATGAAAAAGCTTACCCCTTCATAGATTCAATAATAAATGTGACTTAGTACTCTAGACGTCCAAGTTTATATTCTCCAGTCAAGAAATTCCCTTGGCCTCATTGATGTGTAGTTCCAAGAGCAAGGATATTACTTGTGATTTAGGACTAGCTATAAGCATAGATCCATCTTAACTACAGATCTAATGAGCACCAAGAGGGATCAAAAGAACTTGAAATGCAAAATTCTTGGTTCTTCAAAAATCCCAAGTTAAGATGGATCTATGCCAGTGTGAGTGTGCATGTGTGTATCAAAGTTATCACATTTGGACTCGGCAAAGACTTGGTTGGCCTAGGACATGGAAAGACTCAGTGACGTGGAAAAGATTGGCAAAGATTTGGGAAAGATTCAGCAAATCCAAAAAAATAAATCAAAATATTATCTGGGTGAGGCTAATGAGTCTTGGCCAAGTCTTGTTGAGTCACAAGATTCAAGCTGAGAATAAGGCAAGTACTCAGCGCAGCTAAAAATTGACAAGACTCATGAGTCTCAGCCAAGTCAAACTATATTGGTTCGTATTAATTAATGCTTGGTATTAACTTTTTACATTTTCCTTTTACATTACAAATTTTATTTTTTGGTATATTTGATTTATAAGCACAAATGTTACAATTCTTATCCATGCTAGGCAATTACTATTTTGACCCTGCCACCTACACCTACCTACAAGTTAGTGAGAAAAGTCTTCAACCTCACAAGGTGTGGTTGGTGGCAGGGAACTCAGAGAAGGGGTTGTCACACTAATCCCGACTCTCTCCATTTGAGCTATCTCCTAGGTTCGCTAAGGGGGTGGTCCCTAATGAAAGTTAAGTTAAAAGATGTGCGTTTCTAGGAGAGTGTTTTAGTGAAAATGGATTACTTTTAAGGATTTATGAGCAAATATTAAATGAACTTGAAATAACAATGCCAATCACTAATATGACAAAAACCATAAAACCGGTGCCTTATAAGGAATTCGCTCAACAATTTAAAGATATATTTGCTCAAAGTAAAATGCAATGCTCTCAAAAGATAAAGCAAAATAACCTTAAAATGTAAACAAAAATTGTTAGCACAAGATATGTAAGATACAAAATGTTTTTGAGGTAATCAACTTTATAAATCAAAACATGTGAAACATATTTGTCAAAACCCAAGAATTAATAATTAACTTGGAAATTTAAAAGAAATGAGTGCTAAACCAAGACATCAATATGCAATTAGACTTGAAGCATGAAAATAAAGCACTTGTTTGAAAGGATTACAATACTTGCTTTTGGAATAGACTTTGCATATGAAAACTCAAACCATCAAGAGACAAGTAAAGTAAATGTAATGGAAAGTGCTCTTGGTTAATTTTATTAATTATTTCTACAACAAGATTACAATTTAACTCTTCAATCCTCAGACCTCACCCCCGCCCAAAGATTTGGATCTCACAGTGAGGAGTCAATAGAGGAGTAGAGAATCCCTAAGATGTCTACTTCAACTAACTTATGTTGGAAGTGAAATTTTAATGAGACTTGGGGCCTTCCTATACTAAAATGCCTAGATGAAATGCAAATGAATGCTACATGCAAATTCTTCAAAGAGATTGATTTGCAATGCTTTAAAATGAAATAGTGTTCAACATAAGTTGCAATTATAACTTCATTTGGAGGAATAAAATTAGCTTACAAGTGTTGCATGCGTCTAATCATGAATTAAAATGATACAACTAATTTTCTTGAAAGTAAAATTTGTTACAAATAGACAATGACAATAAATTTCTCCAATATTCAAGATAACAATGTAGCATAAAAATGAAGCATGTATTCAAGTGCTCATGAAACTATTTACCAAGGTAAATGGAAACGAATCAAAGTTTGTTAAGAATATAAAATGCTTGCATGTAAAAGATGAATTGCCCAAAATAAAGTGTAAGCTTGTAGCTTCAAACAACAATGAGATAGAAAATGCAAAGCTTAAATGAAATTGTAACAAACTTTAACTTAATGAAATGGGATAGTGAGGTTTTGTTAATTCCCAATAAAAGCATGCATGTAAGTTAATGAATTATGAAAGCTTATACCATGCAAATGTCAATCCACCCAAAAGAAGCCTCCCTCTAAATGGGGAGATAGGATACCATGGGAAAATCCCAAAGCTCCCACAAACAAATTAGATCTTTTATTAATATTACAATGAGAAGAGAGCCCTTCAAAGTCCTCAACTAAACTTCAAGGAGAGTCTTCACAATAATTTCTTGAAACTTGGACACTAGACCTCCTTTCTTGAGAAAGTAATGACAAGATTTCACAAAACTTATGCAAGGGAAACAAGGTGAAAGTTTCCTCCAAATGCCCACGGCTCAGAGAGGAAAATGGGCAGCCCTCCAGTGCACTCAATTTGGTCAAAATAAACCTCAAAAGGGCTCACGACATCCTTGGAAATCGAACTCCCAACACTTGCCAAAGGTCCTGCAAACACTTGTTAGATGTTGTGGGAGATAGCTCTTCAATATCTGCCACACAAGAGTTAGCAAACAATCCAAACAATCATTGCAAAATAAGTTAAGTATTAGTGAAAAATCAACAAGATAAAATGTATATGTACAATTATAATTTACAAAAGGCTAAGCTAAAGAGTGAGAGTAAACTCTCGTCTTTGCTTAGCCATCTTCAAGCAAATGAAAGAAATGAAGTACAATGTTTTTTAAAAGAGATTGAAATTTAGAAGTGTTTGGCTTGTGTACAAGCTATGTGCCAAAACCCCTACAAAACCACTTTGTAAGATAAGACTATGAAGGCTCAAAGAACAAATGAGAACTCCTTTAAGAATGTATCAAGAGTGGGTTGGTCTCTCCAAAGACTTCCCCTCACGCTTGATTTTGTGATCCCAACAAGATGTTCCCTCTACAAAACTTCAATCAAGAATTAGTTCCATATAGATTTAGCAATAAAC
This sequence comes from Pinus tabuliformis, assembly GCA_031772625.1. Taxonomy (NCBI): domain Eukaryota; kingdom Viridiplantae; phylum Streptophyta; class Pinopsida; order Pinales; family Pinaceae; genus Pinus; species Pinus tabuliformis. The sequence continues at coordinate 985,244,141 of CM062812.1, read as the reverse complement.
AATGATAAGAAACTCTAGAGATTTATTTAAAACCAACTAGAGCATTTTATACCTAGAGCATACTTCTAAATCAAATGTCAATGCAAAATAGCTATACATTAACAAATCTACAAGAGCATATGGAAACAAATTAGATCAAAGCACGAGTAAAAAGAATTATACCAATGATCAACAATTCATCACACTCCCAAAGGAGGAACACCTCATGAATGAAACCCCAAAGTCTTTATTGATATTTTTGAAAGTGTACAAGGCACCAGCGCTTCCGCAAGCACAATAGCTAGTAACAATATGATACAAATGAGAGCTCAAGGCTCTATTATATAGAACTATGGGAGTCAATCCCAATGTAGAAGTGATTAAAAAAGTGGCATGAGGTGACAATCCCAAAGAGAAATTAGAATTTGTTGAATGTAGCTCCAATGCCAAGTGTAAAAATCGAATTTTGGCAAGTGGACATCATTTTCTTCTTCCCTTATGTGTCAAATTCAAATTTTATGATAGAATGACAAGTGTATATGGGTGGTAACCCATGCGAGGACAATTTCCCACAAAAATCTCCACCAAATATTCTCCCAAATCCTCCCAAATGTGCATTAGCTTCACAAATTCGAATTTTCAAGTAAGCGGCGTTCTCATTTAATGCTAAAAATTCAATTTTATTTGAACACATGTCCTTTCTTTTATTTTAGGAGTCCACATCACCTTGGGACTTCACTTTTAACTCCCCCATAATTTTCCACCTCATTTCCACAACATTTAGCATGTGTGTATTTATTTTTCTCCATTTATTTAATTTATGGCTTAATTAATTGCCAAATTTCCCACTAAACTTAGGAAAAGTGGGTTTTGAGGATTCAAAACACATTTTTAACCCCTCAAAGTGTGTCATATTATAAATTTGAGGGTGAGAGGTGTAAATTTCATTACTCATACCCCATACAACTTATCGATACATCACTTATTACATTACAAATACAGTTTTATTAGCAATTTCCGCAGTGCGGAAAATCTAAAAATTTAAAAAATGACTACCTAGACCTAACCAAATTCCACGAACTTTTTTGTATGATCTAGTATGGTAATATACATAGGCTCTAGACACTAAGATGTGTTAGGTGTTCAACCTTCAAACCATCACCCCGGCTTTGGGGTAAAAAGTGAGTGAAAAAACCCAGAAAATTATCTACCTCTGAAAAAGAAGGGATAATTAACCAGATAAAAAAGCACTCCAAGGTGTACTCGTTTGTTGATTGAGTTCCAACATCCTAAGCCTGTGGCCCTGTTACATACTCAAAACTCATTATTACTAGTATCACTTATTACAATTCCCTGCAGGGTGTGGAATCTGGGTACAAGAAAGATGATGAGCAAATAGCAGTAGAGTTTAGAAAACTTTGTTGACTGATGATATATGATGGTACAAGTGTCCTCTAGATCATCCTTGGACATGGAGTCTTCATATAATCATCAGGTGCCACTCCAGTGGTCAACATTTAGCTCCATATGGGGATGCATGCTAGATACAACGTGATAGTGTGCAAGAACCTGGAATTTGCATCCATCGACAAAAGACCTATATCAACAGTATCCATTCCAAATATCATCAAATGAAATCAAGTACAGAAATGAAGAAGTGGAAATTTATTCTAAGAGCATAAATGATAATTTATTCTTTAAATAAAACTAATTAAACAAAAATGACAAGGGATAAGGTTAGAAATATGATACAAAAAATGCCCCATAGCATCAAATGTCCTTAATGAAGTTCATGCTGAGAACCTGCTTACTTTCAAGCATATCCAAGGGCTGCTTTTCTGATGTGCCCTATCCAATCCTGAATACTTGAGGACTTTGATCAATCCCAACACTGTGTTGTACATGGCCATCAGATTTACCAAATCCTTCCCACTTTTTTATTTTCTTCTTAATAGATTGTAATGTTGATGTTGAGGTGATCAAAGTAGACCTTTATGTCTGAGTTTGAAGATGCTCTGATGGAAAATTCAAAGTATCCAATACTTCTTTGACTTGCCTTTGTCTTTTCTACTTATGCTCTGACATGGGTGATGTATCAATCTCATAAGTATAAACCTGATTCTCCTCAGTTTCCTTGTTATCCAAGTCTCCATCAATTAGCCATTTTTCAATGGAGTAAATGACCTCCTCATAATGAGATGAAGATTGCTTCAGTGGATCAGGAGGTTTATGATTTGTTTCTTTGTTCTTTTCCCATTCGTCATTTAACCTAAGTTGGAATTTGTGTACCTGTAATCTTTCCATTTCATCCAACCTATTATGAAAAGTGACTAGATTAGCCTTCATAACACTTGTTTCCTTGGCATGATTTGTTTCCATGGCGTTGATTAATTGCACTTGTTTTTCTTCCATGGCGAGCAACCTGTTTTGAATAGAAATCATCTGATTAGAATGATTGACTTCCATGGACTTTACTTCTTGTGCATGATTTACCTCCATTGTCTTAATGAGTTGAACTTGGTTGCGTTGCATATCCTTAATCATTTGAGTCAACCCCTTGATGAGATCCTGTTAAAATTAGCAACTAGGGCCAAACTCCATGTGGGTCTTCTTATTCATGGTAGCTGATATTTTCCTTGGATTCCTCTCGTCGAGAGGTGTAGGATTGATCTAAAGATCATCCAACTCTGACATGTATTCATGGAGATATGAATTTAATTGTGTTATGGGACAGTTCGTCAAGGTCGGCCAGCAACCAAATTGCCCCCTCTTGTGTTCAACATTTTAGTATAAAAAGAGGTGGCTTGCTACTCATTTGGACACACACTCTTCTTGTGATTTCTTCCTCCCACTTGTCTTTGGGTTTTGGTGGAAGGAGGAGTCACTAAGAGAATACGCTACCCTAGAGGGTTTGCCCTAACTCTAGACATCTAAAGAAAGTCTATACGCTGCCCTAAGAGGAGATGCCCTAACCCTACTTACAGTCAAAAGGAGAAAGCTCTACGATGTCTTATATGCAGCCAAGATAAGGGTCTCCTAGCAGCAAGGAGGGAGTTTCTACATGCCACTCAACGCTATCCAAAAGAAGTCTAAACGTTGTCAAGGAAACATGCACTAACCGCAGTCATGAAGGAGACTTAGGGAGGCTCCTTCGTTGTCCAAAGAGGGCTTCTATAATGCAGAAAGGAGAGATGTTTATGTAACCTAGGACGCATTCAATAAGGGGTTTATCTACAGCATAAGGAGACATTACATTGTCCTAAGGAGAGCCCTAACTATTGTCATATGTTACCCTAGCCACAGTCCTAAGGATGAGCTAAGACGCAAAGGGGGAGGCCTTAACCAGCAGGGTGTGAAGGTCTAATCCGTTGTTCTAAAGAGCCCTAATTGTTGACCCTTATACACAGTCAATGTTGATCAATGGTTGTCATTGATGTCAACCCAAGCAACACCAGGGGCTACCCCGATCTTGCAAGGGCATTTTGACTTGACAACTTACTCTATTTTGAGTCAAGGATCTTCTAGATGGATTCTACTCGTCGAGATGTTTCCGTTGTTATATGGCACACCAAGTAATTTTTCACGGTTTGAGAGATATTCATGTTTGAAGTTAGTAACCCCAGTTAGTGGGCTAAAACCATATGGGTTGTGGCATGGCATTCAAAATTGGTTGTGGTCATTGAATAGTTAATAATTAATAAATATTTTTTGCCCCTAAAATCCCTCCAACATTCACTTGTTGAGGACCCTCTCAACTCAATACATTCATATAAATAATGACCCTCATATCCTCCTCTAGTATGGATTTCGTGGCTTCAAACAAATCATCGTGGAATTTTCACTATAACTTTTTTTCTGCGAAGATTCAGAAGCTAAAATTAAAACCCATTTGAGCTGAGATCTTGATGAACCTCGTGACCAAATTTCAGATCTTGGTTCGTTATATTTTCGGAGATACGATCTGAGGAAGTTAGGGTTTTTGCAGGCTTTCGAATTCCATGTCAAACATGTGACGTTGGGAAAATCATCATAACTTTCTCTCTTAGCATTGGATTCAACTTTTGTAAATAGCCACAGAAAGAAGACGGGTTGTAGTTTGTTGAGTAGCGTTTTCAGGGCCGAAGCTCGCAACAGTGACATGTGGCACTTCGTACAAGTTCACTCTACTAAACTAGTCTATAATCAGGTCATCATGGGAGATTGGGCATTACTTTTTCTTGAAGAATCCAATCTTGATCAGACCTGTGGGGTTGGAAAGAGGACTCAGAGGGCTCCCACAAAATGAAATTTCAGACCCTAGAGATCCAAAATTACATAGATACAATAGATTCAATATCGATCTCCTAGAAAGCAAGAAAAAGCATGCATTCAAGGATCACTACAGTAAGGACCACACATCAACAGTCAAGGGTAAGTCTCCTACAGCAAGGTATGTATGATTAGTGTTTACATTTGAAATACGAGTATCATCTCTGGCATATGTTTTTGCAGGACAACGTAAGTACATAGGTGGTCTCGGTTATATCTCTATGTCTCTATATGTCACAGTTAGTTTTGATACCACATTTCAGATGCCCTATTCTTGATGCTACACCAAGTTTGCTAAATCTATATGATGTTGTAAGTTCATGTTACTTGTCTTGTCATAGTTGATGGAATGGTCTCTGTTGTTGTACTTAGAACTTGGTCCATCACAAGTCTAGGGTCTGTCATCAGTTTTTATTGTATATATCTTTAGGTCAATTTTGGATATAGTCTTGCATAGAGTCCAGGCCTATATCAAGAGTGGGAGTCTTTGTCTACTGCTACAACAAATCAACAACAAAAGTGATAGGCACACTTCAGTTACGCATTGTAATTTTAATTTGTATTTATTCATTATTATGCACTTACATGTGTTTTGCAGGTAGAGGTAAGTTGAAGGGTAATTTTTTTTTTGGGGGGGGATTGGTTTCGCTGGGCAAATTTTGCATGCGGGTGGAAGAAGATTTAAGTACAACTTCAAACAAGAATTCAAGAGCAGAAGTATCAAATCAATGGAAGCATTGCAACAGGACATCCTTTGAAGACATGACAACCATCCATATATTGTGAAGAAGTGTCAAGGCCAAGAGTCATCATTGTAAAGTTGTAAAAGAGTCATTTGTAAAAGTGTCATCATTGGAAGAGTCATTATTGTAAAATAGTCAATCTGCCTAGAGTCGTAAAGGCATTATTGGGAGATATAGGAGTCTCTGTTGGGATGATGTCATGGTTGTGTTGCAGGTCATAGTGTGATTGGTGTTCAGTCAAGTACAAGAAAATCATTGTAAATCATATTGTATCGTGGATCATTGTGCCTGGTACGGGAGTCCACACTCTTGTCTCATTTCAATCATTATAGGGTGGTAGGGAGGTGCTAGGCTAGTGCATGAAGTTGCCTACAGGTTGGAGCTTGTGAACACTTTAGGGTGGTAGGTTGGTCTAAGATGTTGGGGCATCCATTCAGTTGACTACTGAAGAAAGCAGGGCATTGGGGCATCCTTCCAGTGGGAGTTGGAGAAGAATGTTTTTCTAGAATTCTAGGAAGTTGTTGCTTTCATTTCAGTTGGGGCTAAATATTAAAAGAATTTATTAGAAAAGTGTTCGATGGTTTTTGACCCGGAGGGGGTTTTTCACCTAAAATTCTTGTGTCTACTGTGTTCTTTTATTTACAGTTATTATTGCATAAACATTAATAATAATTGAATATTAACTAATGCTCTGAAAAGATGTAAAAGTGTTAATTGCTAAGGAATACTGATTCACCCCCCCTATCAGTATTTACAACAATTGGTATCACAGCGAGGTTCCTTCAATAACAGCTTAACTGCTGGAAGTCAGTTTTCAGAGCATAGTGATGGGAAAGTCAAAAAAGCAGGTTACAAGGATTTCAAAGGAAGGTACAACTACAACAAAATCTGAAGAACGTGAGTATTGTGTACCAACCCATGATTTTAATGCAGATAATCATTGGATATGGGAATCCAGGATGGCAGTACATTTGCAGGCACATGGAGTATGGGAATCAATTGTTTCTGGAAACACATCTACCGAAGAAGCTAAAAGGTACAATTCAAAGGCCATGAATGTAATTTTGAATGTTTTGTCAAATTCTATGAAAACAAAAGTTGGTCAATGTTCAACAGCTAAAGATCTTTGGGAAAAGCTTCATAATCTCTATTCAACAGAGCAATCAAGTCAAGATGTTATTGGAAATTCGAATCCTTCTAATTATGATGAATAAATGGGAGAAATGAGTAAAACGTGATCAAGGTGATAAAGGAACTCAAAAGTCAAAAGGAAAAGACAAGACTTTTGGAAGCAGAATTGAAGACAGCAAAAGAACTCATTAAAGAAATTGAAGAGTCTGAGAAGATGATTAGTAGTCTTAGAACTCAATTGGAAGAAATCAAGAATACAGTGACACAAGACCTCTAGAGAGAAGTCCAAAAGAAGCAACAAGAACTCGACACAATGTTTGCAGAGATTAGCAGGATCACACAACAGATGCAGGAAGCAGAAATTGAAAGGAAGGAATCTGATCAAAGATACATATCCGTTGTTGACCAAAAGCAAAAGGAATTAGAAACATCTTCAGTAGAAATAAACAGGCTCAAGATTGAAAATGAGAAGCAGAAGGAACAGATACAAGTTCTCAATAGAGAAGTAGAGAAGACCACTCTTCTCAAGCTACAAGTTGAGGAGGCAGAAAAAAGAAGGAAGATCTTGCTCAAAAGCAAGAAGAACTTGATGCAACCCGTGATGAGATCAACAAACTCAAGGGATCGCAAAAAGAACACTTACAAGATAAGACAAATGAAGAAGCAAAAATGAAGGCAATTAAAGATGGTAAAGCTCTAGTTGATGAAGGTACAAGCTCCACATCTTCACATGATGATTCTAAGAAGGAAGTTGATCAAAGTGAAAATCCAAAGAAGAATGTTGCAACTCCAAAGAACAAGACCAAAGCAATCAAGAACAAAGGACCACAACAAACTACAACACCGCCTCCAAAGAAGAATGAAAAATCTTTCAAGTACAACTATCAAGGACCATCGCATCCAAATGAACCATTCAGGTACGCACATTTATTTAATGGTTATGTCTTTTTATGTGCTAAATATGGACATATGGCTAAGGATTGTGAAGTTTTTTACAGGTACAATCATTATCTGCAAAACCCTAGAAGCAAGTTGGCAGGATTACAAGACCGGTTCCACGATGATTTTGTCAGAAGAGAATACGTGCTAGATGGGCCAAACATTGAATGTTTAATATGCCATAACTATGGCCATAGCGCTCGCGGCTGCAGATATCAGATGGAATCTCTTATGGACAACATTGAATGCTTCAAGTGTCATAACTATGGGCACATGTCTCGAGATTGCAAGAATAAGAAGGTCTAGAAAAGGAAATAGGTACAGGAAGACAAAGCAGATAAAAAGGTTTGAGCAGTTATGCTTTCAGGATTTGTAAAAGAAAAAGGTCATGAGGAATTAACAGTTGCTTCAAATAATGACTCAAGTCAGGATGGGTCGTTAAGTGACTCACTATTTGAACAATCTGGCTTGTTGACTCCTTAATGTTTGTAGAGGAGGAGTCTATGCAGTAGTATATGGCACAAGTCTACGATTGACAGGAAGGTAGTTTGAACAAGATGGCAGTTTCATTACAAGTTCAGGGGGAGCAAAACAGTTGAAGGATTACAGGTTACCAGGAACAAGGCAAGATTAGTCTGCAAAGGATATGCACAGGTTGAAGGAATCGATTTTGAAGAAACATTTGCTCCCATTGCCAGAATGGAAGCTATCAGGATGTTTCTCGCATATGCATGCTCAAGAAAAATCAAGGTCTACCAAATGGATGTTAAGTCAACCTTTCTAAATGGTGAATTGGAAGAAGTTTACATTGAACAACCCGAAGGTTTTCTGCTCACTGACAAAGAAAACTATGTTTGCATATTAAAGAAGGCACTATATGGTCTCAAGCAAGCTCCTAGGGCTTGGTATGCTCATCTTGATAGGTATCTACATCAACAAGGATTCAAGAAAGGAAGTGCTGACAACAATCTCTATGTGAAAGTGGATCAAGATAACCTAACAATTATCGAGGTATATGTGGATGATATAATCTTTGGAAGCAATGATGACAAATTAAGTAAAGACTTTGCCACAAAAATGCAAAGTGAGTTTGAAATGTCTATGCTTGGCGAGCTGACATACTTTTTGGGGCTTCAGATTTCTCAACAGGATAAAGGAATATTCATATATCAAACCAAGTACATCAAGGAAATGCTCAAAAAAATCCAAATGGAAGATTGCAAGCCAGTCCTTACCCCCATGATAATAGGTTGCAAGTTAAGCTTAGAAGATTCGTCAAAGGATGTGGACCAAAGATTGTATAGATCCATGATTGGTAGTCTCCTATATGTGACAGCCTCTCAGCCTGATGTGATGCAGGCAGTTGGACAAGTAGCAAGATTCCAAGAAGCACCAAAAGAATCTCATATTGTTGCCATCAAAATAATTCTTCGATATCTTAAGGGCACAACGGAATATGGTCTATGGTATCCCAAAGGAAATGATTTGGTTATCCAAGCTTATATAGATACAGAATGGGCAGGAAGTGTTGATGATCGTAAGAGTACCAGTGAAGCAGCATTCTATCTAGATGGTTGTCTTGTTTCATGGTTAAGAAAAAAGTAGTCTTCAATCTTGTTATCCACAGCAAAAGCACAATATATCGCGGCAACAGCTTGTTGTACACAAGTTCTCTGGATGAAGCAAACTTTGCAAGATCTTCAAGTCAAGTTTGATGAGACTATTCTCATCTTTTGCAATAACACTAGTGCCATCAATATCTCCAAGAATCCTGTGATGCATTCCAAAACGAAGCACATTCCGACTAAATATCATTTCGTTAGAGAGTAGGTCACCGAAAGGAATATCAAACTTGAATATGTTGGCACAAAGAAACAAATTGCTGACATCTTTACCAAACCATTACCTCGTGAATCATTTGAGTATCTTCGCCAAAATGTTGGGATTCTCCCAAGTTTTCATTAGACTCTTTCTCTTATCTACTCGAGTAGAAAGGGGGAGTGGAGGTGTGTACAGGTTCACAGGATGGTTGTTTGTCAGGGGGAGTTACCCTTTGCCATTGATGACAAAGGGGGAGAGAAGGCAGTAGGAAGAGGTGTCATGATCGCAAGGGGAGTACTTGTGTTGCCATCAATGCCAAAGGGGGAGATCATTGATCAGTGGCTGTCATTGATGTCAACCCAAGCAGCACCAAGGGCTACCCCGATCTTGCAAGGGCATTTTGACTTGAAAACTTACTCTATTTTGAGTCAAGGATCTTCTAGATTGATTCTACTCGTCAAGATGTTTCCATTGAAATATGGCACGCCAAGTAATTCTTCACGGTTTGAGAAATATTCATGTTTGAAGTTAGTAACCCTAGTTAGTGGGCTAAAACCCTATGGGGTTGTGGCATGGCACTCATAATTGGTTGTGGTCATTAAATAGTCAATAATTAATAAATATTTTTTGCCGCTAAAATCCCCTCCAACATTCACTTGTTGAGGACCCTCTCAACTCAAGACATTCATATAAATAATGACCCTCATATCCTCCTCTAGTAGGGATTTCATGGCTTCAAACATGTCATCGTGGAATTTTCGCTATAACTTTTTTTCTGCAAAGCTTCAGAAGCTGAAATTAAAACCCATTTGAGCCGAAATCTTGATGAACCTCGTGACCAAATATCAAATCTTGGTTCGCTATATTTTCGAAGATATGATCTGAGGAAGTTACGGTTTTTGCAGGCTTCCAAATTCCATGTCAAACATGTGACGTTGGGAAAATCATCATAACTTTCTCTATGAGAATTGGATTCAAATTCTGTAAGTAGTCACAAAAAGAGGACGGACTGAAGTTTGTTGAGTAGCATTTTTAGGGCCGAAGCTCGCAACAGTGACACGTGGCACTTCGTACAAGTTCGCTCTACTGAACTAGTCTATAATCAGGTCATCGTGGGATATTGGGCATAACTTTTTCTTGAAGAATCCAATCTTGATCAGACCTATGGGGTTGAAAAGAGGACTCAGAGGACTACCACAGGACCAAATTTCAGACCCTAGAAATCTGAAATTACATAGATACAACATATTCAATATCGATCTCCTAGAAAGCAAGAAAAAGCATGCATTCAAGGATCACTACAGTAAGGACCACACATCAACAGTCAAGGGTAAGTCTCCTACAGCAAGGTATGTATGATTAGTGTTTACATTTGAAATACGAGTATCATCTCTGGCATATGTTTTTGCAAGACAACGTAAGTACATAGAGGGTCTCGGTTATATCTCTATGTCTCTATATGTCATAGTTAGTTTTGATACCGCGTTTTGGATGTCCTATTATTGATACTAAACATTTGATGCTACACCAAGTTTGCTAAATCTATATGATGTTGTAAGTTCATGTTAATTGTCTTGTCATAGTTGATGGAATGGTCTCTATTGTTGTACTTAGAACTTGGTCCATCACAAGTCTAGGGTATGTCATCAGTTTTTATTGTATATATCTTTAGGTCAGTTTTGGATATAGTCTTGCATAGAGTCCAGGCCTATATCAAGAGTGAGAGTCTTTGTCTACTGCTACACCAAATCAACAACAAAGTGACAGGCACACTTCAGGTATGCATTGTAATTTTAATTTGTATTTATTCATTAATATGCACTTGTGTTTTGCAAGCAAAGGTAAGTTGAAGGGAATTTTGTTTTGTTTTGGGATTGGTTTCGCCGGGCAAATTTTGCATGCAGGTAGAAGAAGATTCAAGTACAACTTCAAGCAACAATTCAAGAGCAGATGTATCAAATCAATGGAAGCATTACAGCGGGACATCCTTTGAAAACATGACAGCCATCCGTATATTGTGAAGAAGTGTCAAGGCCAAGAGTCATCATTGTAAGTTGTAAAGGAGTCATTTGTAAAAGTGTCATCATTGGAAGAGTCATTATTGTAAAACAGTCAATCTACCTGAGTTGAAAAGGCATTATTGGGAGGTATAGGAGTCTCTGTTGAGATGATGTCATGGTTGGCTTGCAGGTCATAGTGTGATTGGTGTTCAGTCAAGTACAAGAAATCATTGTAAATCATATTGTATCGTGGATCATTGTCCCTGGTACGGGAGTCCACACTCTTGTCTCATTTCAGTCATTATAGGTTCGCAGGGAGGTGCTAGGTTGGTGCATGAAGTCGCCTATAGGTTGGAGCCTGTGAACACTTCAGGGTGGTAGGTTGGTCTAGGATGTTGGGGCATCCATTCAGTTGACCACTTAAGAAACCTGGGCGTTGGGGCGCCCTTCCAGTGGGAGTTGGAGAAGAATGATTTTCTAGAATTCTAGGAAGTTGTTGCTTTCATTTCAGTTGGGGCTGAAGATTAAAAGAATTTATTAGAAAAGCGTTTGGTGGTTTTTGACCTGGAGAGGGTTTTCCACCTAAAATTATTGTGTCTACTGTGTTCTTTTATTTACTATTATTACTGCATAAACATTAATAATAATTGAAGATTAACTAATGCTCTGAAAAGATTCAAAAGTGCTAATTGATAAGGAATATTGATTCACCCCCCATCTCAGTGTTTACAATAGTCAAAGCCCCCTATACCCTAGCTGAAATATCACTGTTTGTAATATGCAGCAAGCAGAAGGAACACTTAACCAAGGGAAGTGGAACTTCCAACGTGGAAGAAAAGGACTACCATTGTTTAAAAGTTGTAATGGAGGAAGACTTATTACGCAGCCCTTATCTGATGTTAAGAGAGGCCCATTAGTAGTCTTGTATTGCTGCCATGATGTTGTAGATGATAGCGTGTTAAGGACTATCTCGGCATATTGGTGATGAGCTTGATTTGAAGGGTTGCTACAATTAGCTGCTTTGCTAGGCTACAAGCCATAGCAAGCAACTAAATATGTCCCATGATAGTATTGCAATATACAACACAGTGATGATGGACAGTATGTTTAGATACAACATACATGGACGGATGCAGCATGGATAATGAATGCATTGACTATTGTGGGCAGCATGGTGCAGTATGGTGCAGCACAATGGATGCAGTATGATGCAGCACAATGGTACAACATAGTGATGATGGGCATGGATGTATAGCAACAGCATGATGCATTGCAGAAGCTTGATGATGATGGGTGCAACAGCATGATGTGAGTAGTGTAGCAGCAAGAATATATTGCAGCAGCTTGATGGTGATTGGGTGCAACACAGTGTCGAGTGCAACATGATGATGAGGTGCAGCACAGTGATAGGTGCAACATGGTGATGGAATCACTTTGGAGAATCAACTAAAGCAATATGCCTTCACTTGAGTTCAGATCAGTCGCCTCATGTGTTATCTTCATAGAGAAGATCTCTGCTCTTATTTTGTCATGTCAAAATGTTGACTTTTGATGTATATGTACTATCTCTCTCTCTGTTGAACTATTGAAGAACATAAGAAGAATTGATCAAGGGTTTCCCCACATTGGGGTTTGTCCCTGGCTGGCGCCATATCTTGTGTCCTCTTGGCTTGGCTTGTTTTCTGCAATTTATGTTTATGTTCTATCTGCATTTTACTATCATGCTAAATGTGATTACTAATCTGGAATTGATATTGAGCTAATATGGAAAATTGAATTAAATTTGCCCTCAGCATAAAACATACCTAAAATTAACATGGTATCAGAGGTGAGGTGAAGACAAAGCCCAAGCAAGAGTGAAAGAGCAATCACCAAAGACAGTTGGAAAGGACAAAAGGCTCAATGGGTTCCTCATCCCACTTCAAATTCACCAAGGGTGAAGTCGAAGCAGAGAATATAATCCGAGTGGCGCAACAGAAGCATCTAATGGCCTACCTAATGATCACTTCAATGGGAAGTCCGAATCTATGGGTGGAAGGAAAGGCAAATGCCTTGCTTGCAATAAGTTTGGCCATTATGCGAAGGAGTGTCCGAATAGAAGGGACACATCACTTGACGATGATAACAATCACTCCAGGGGCATCTTCAATGATTAAAGGAATGACAGGTACAATGGCAAAGGAAAAAGGAATGCAGGTCGAAGGAAATGGTCGACTCTTCAAAGAAAGTAAGGAACTCCAGGTATGAAGAATCAAATGTTGTTTCTGATAAGCTAAAGGAGTATTATCTTATATTGGCCCTCTCCACTACTTCTCATCCAGACTCTTTGGGAATCTGGCTTATTGATTGTAATGCTTCAAGGCACTTCATCGAATAGAAGGAAGCCCTCTCTAATTTGATAGAGAAGGAAACAATCGTGGAGACTATACTCAGAGTCAATGCCACCTATCCCGGAAAGGGTGTAGGGAATGTTACCCCTCAATTGAATGAGGATAACACAATTCATTTACAAGAAGTTCTTTATGTACCTGATCTCAAGAAGAACCCAGTGTCCATTTCAGCAATGGAAGTCAAAGGTTTCAAGGTGGCATTCATCGATGGAAAGGTATGTGTTTGAAAATGGAATTTTCAAAGATGCTTTTACTCATGGGTTCAGGGTTGGCAATTTGTATCAAGTTGCAGGAAGTCCATTGGGGACCATGTCATGCGACACATCTCCTCAATGGCACCGAAGGTTTGCCCATCTTCATTATAAGGCCCTACCCGATGTGATTCAGGTGGTGAAAGGGATGCTTGAATTCAAGAAGAGTATGAAGGTACATGTCCGAGATGTACCGAAGAAAAATCTTACAAGGAGACCATTCCCCTCATGTAGCAAGTCCACAGGTTTGGAACAACCCAAGGGGTTTGAGATTCATGATAAGGAATCTCATGTATGCAGGTTCAAGAAAGCTCTCTACGATTTAGAGCTAACACCCCGAGCTTGGTATGAGAGAATTGACAATTATCTGATGAAGTTGAGATTCACTAGGAGTGAAGTTGATCCAAACCATTGCTTTAAGGTTGTGGATGATAGACCTCTCATACTGGTACCTTATGAGGACGACCTCTTTATGATAGGTGTAGACCCTCTCATTTGAAAAAGTAAGAGGGAGTTGGATTCCGGATTTGGAATGGTGAACTGCAAGCCCGTGACTACCTCGATGAAGCCTAACTTTAAGAATTTATGCGGTAATGATGTCGGACTTGATTTGGGAAATGCCTCTAAGTTTCATAAACTCATACTAGCATTGATGTTCTTGGTGAACTCCCATACAGATATACGTTTTGCAGTTAGCAAGTTGAGCTCATATATGTTTGAGCCTCACTGGATTGGTGCCAAGAATCATTTGAGATATCTTCAGGGCACAATCTCTCATGGATTGAGATATACTGCCGGAAATGTGAAGCTGCACGATTATTCTGATGCTGATTAGGCAAGCAATGTGGAGGATCACAAGAGTACTTCTAGGTGCTGGTTCTCTTTGGGTTCTGCTTTGATATCCTAGATGCGCAGGAAGCAGAAGTCGGTTGCTTTGAGCACCGATGAGGCCGGATACATAGCAGTGAGTATGACCTCCTGTGAAGCTGTCTGGTTGTGGAAGCTCCTCAGTGAGTTGTTTGGACATGTGCTGGATACCATCATGATCTTCTGTGACAACCAAAGGGGGATTTTATTTTGAGGAATCCCGTGTTCTATGATCGCTCCAAGCATATAGACATTAGGTACCACTTTATCTAGGATATGGTACATCGAGGAGCAAGAAGGCTCCATCACATTGGGACTGATGTGCAGGTCGTCGATATTCTGTCGAAGCCCCTGGGAAAGGTCAAATTCTTGACTTTCCAAGAACGACTAGGAGTCGTGGAGAGACTCTCTCCTAAGGGTCCTGTATGATATGGACATTGAGCTCTGGGAGCTTCGGGGGGGCTTGGGGGTACATCTTGGAGTAATGAGCAACCATAGGGTGAGTGGTTCAGCCTTCCCCTAGTGGTCTGCTATGTAGGCAGGATGAATGGTTCATCCTTCTCCCGCTGAGACACAGTCATAGGGTGAGTGGTTCAGCCTTCCCCTAGTGATTTGTTGTGTACAGGGTGAGTGGTTCAACCTTCCCCGGATAACCTTGGCAACATGTAGGCAGGATGAGTGGTTCATCCTACTCATGTAGTCTGGGACTCATGGGAAGTACCTCTCATCTCGCCAATGAGTAAGGAAATGAGGATAGGGACCATAGTAGTACCGATAGACGCATCGTGTTACTACCGTACTCCCTATGCTAAGATGATATTGATTTGGGATCAATTGGAAGTGACTTCGGGTCAGTAAGAGTGATATAACTCACTCTCTTTTGGAACTGATTTCGGATCAGTAAGAGTGGTATGATACACTCTCTTTATTTGGAACTGATTTCGGATCAGTAAGAGTGGTATGACACACTCTCTTTATTGGAACTAACTTCAGGTCAATAAGAGTGGTATGAGACACTCTCTCATATGGGACTAACTTCAGGTCAGTAGAGGATGGTATGATACATTCTCGATCACTTCTTCTTCTTCATAGTTCAGCAGAGAAGAGCAGTGCAAGGCACTGTTGGCAGAGATAGTATCATCTAGCAATGGAGTTCTCCCTAGTTGAGAGGGAGTGTTAAAATTGGCAACTAGGGCCAATCTCCATCTGGGTCTTCTTATTCACGGCAGCTGATATTTTCCTTCGATTCCTCTCGTCGAGAGGTGTAGGATTGATCTAAAGATCATCCGATTCCGACATGTATTCAAATTTCATGGAGATATAAATTTAATTGTGTTATGGGACAGTTCGTCAAGGTCGGCCAACAACCAAATTGCCCCCACTTGTGCTCAACGTTTTAGTATAAAAAGAGGTGGCTTGCTTTGGGTTTTGGTGGAAAGAGGAGTCACTGAGAGAATACGTTGCCCTAGAGGGTTTGTCCTATAACTCTATAGCTCTAAAGAAAGTCTATATGCTGCCCTAAGAGGAGATGCCCTAGCCCTACTTACAGTAAAAAGGAGAAGGCTCTACAATGTCTTATATGCAGCCAAGATGAGGGTCTCCTAGCAGCAAGGAGGGAGTTTCTACATGCCACTCAACATTGTCCAAAAGAAATCTAAACGTTGTCAAGGAAACATGCCCTAACCGCAATCATGAAGGAGACTTAGGGAGGCTCCTTCGCTGTCCAAAGAGGGCTTCTATAACACAGCAAGGAGAGATGTTTATGTAACCTAGGACATAGACAATAAGGGGTTTATCTATAGCGTAAGGAGACATTATGATGTCCTAAGGAGAGCCCTAGTTGATGTCCTATGTTACCCTAGCCGCAGTCCAAAGGAGGAGCTAAGACGCAGAGGGAAAGGCCTTAACTAGTAGCGTGTGATGGTCTAATCCGTTGTTCTAAAGAGCCCTAATTGTTGACCCTTATACACAGTCAAAGCCTCCTATACGCTCGCTGAAATATCACTGTTTGTAATACACAGCAAGAAAAAGGAACCCTTAACCAAGGGTAGTGGAACTTCTAGCGTGGAAGAAAAGGACTACCATTGTTTACAAGCTATCATCGAGGAAGACTTATTACGCAACCCTTATCTGAGGTTAAGAGAGGCCCATTAGTAATTTTAATTTGTATTTATTCATTAATATGCACTTACATGTGTTTTGCAAGCAGAGGTAAGTTGAAGGGTATTTTTTTTTGTTTTGGGATTGGTTTCGCCGGGCAAATTTTGCATGTAGGTAGAAGAAGATTCAAGTACAACTTCAAGCAACAATTCAAGAGCAGAAGTATCAAATCAATGGAAGCATTGCAGCGGGACATCCTTTGAAGACATGACAGCCATCCGTATATTGTGAAGAAGTGTCAAGGCCAAGAGTCATCATTGTAAAGTTGTAAAGGAGTCATTTGTAAAAGTGTCATCATTGGAAGAGTCATTATTGTAAAAGAGTCAATCTACCTGAGTTGAAAAGGCATTATTGGGAGGTATAGGAGTCTCTATTGAGATGATGTCATGGTTGGCTTGCAGGTCATAGTGTGATTGGTGTTCAGTCAAGTACAAGAAAATCATTGTAAATCATATTGTATCGTGGATCATTGTCCCTGGTACGAGAGTCCACACTCTTGTCTCATTTCAGTCGTTATAGGTTGGCAGGGAGGTGCTAGGTTGGTGCATGAAGTCGCCTATAGGTTGGAGCCTGTGAACACTTCAGGGTGGTAGGTTGGTCTAGGATGTTGGGGCATCCATTTAGTTGACCACTTAAGAAACCTGGGCGTTGGGGCGCCCTTCCAGTGGAGTTGGAGAAGAATGCTTTTCTAGAATTCTAGGAAGTTGTTGCTTTCATTTCAGTTGGGGCTGAAGATTAAAAGAATTTATTAGAAAAGCGTTCAGTGGTTTTTGACCTGGAGAGGGTTTTCCACCTAAAATTATTGTGTCTACTGTGTTCTTTTATTTACTATTATTACTGCATAAACATTAATAATAATTGAAGATTAACTAATGCTCTGAAAAGATTCAAAAGTGCTAATTGATAAGGAATATTGATTCACCCCCCATCTCAGTGTTTACAATAGTCAAAGCCCCCTATACCCTAGCTGAAATATCACTGTTTGTAATATGCAGCAAGCAAAAGGAACACTAAACCAAGGGAAGTGGAACTTCCAACGTGGAAGAAAAGGACTACCATTGTTTAAAAGTTGTAATGGAGGAAGACTTATTACGCAGCCCTTATCTGATGTTAAGAGAGGCCCATTAGTAGTCTTGTATTGCTGCCATGATGTTGTAGATGATAGCGTGTTAAGGACTATCTCGGCATATTGGTGATGAGCTTGATTTGAAGGGTTGCTACAATTAGCTGCTTTGCTAGGCTACAAGCCATAGCAAGCAACTAAATATGTCCCATGATAGTATTGCAATGTACAACACAGTGATGATAGACAGTATGTTTAGATACAACATACATGGACGGAGGCAGCATGGATAATGAATGCATTGACTATTGTGGGCAGCATGGTGCAGTATGGTGCAGCACAATGGATGCAGTATGATGCAGCACAATGGTACAGCATAGTGATGATGGGCATGGATGTATAGTAACAGCATGATGCATTGCAGAAACTTGATGATGATGGGTGCAACAGCATGATGTGAGTAGTGTAGCAGCAAGAATATATTGCAGCAGCTTGATGGTGATTGGGTGCAACACAGTGTCGAGTGCAGCATGATGATGAGGTGCAGCACAGTGATAGATGCAACATGGTGATGGAATCACTTTGGAGAATCAACTAAAGCAATATGCCTTCACCTGAGTTCAGATCAGTCGCCTCATGTGTTATCTTCATAGAGAAGATCTCTGCTCTTATTTTGTCATGTCAAAATGTTGACTTTTGATGTATATGTACTATCTCTCTCTCTGTTGAACTATTGAAGAACATAAGAAGAATTGATCAAGGGTTTCCCCACATTGGGGTTTGTCCCTGGCTGGCGCCACATCTTGTGTCCTCTTGGCTTGGCTTGTTTTCTGCAATTTATGTTTATGTTCTATCTGCATTTTACTATCATGCTAAATGTGATTACTAATCTGGAATTGATATTGAGCTAATATGGAAAATTGAATTAAATTTGCCCTCAGCATAAAACATACCTAAAATTAACATGGTATCAGAGGTGAGGTGAAGACAAAGCCCAAGCAAGAGTGAAAGAGCAATCACCAAAGATAGTTGGAAAGGACAAATGGCTCAATGGGTTCCTCATCCCACTTCAAATTCACCAAGGGTGAAGTCGAAGCAGAGAATATAATCCGAGTGGCGCAACAGAAGCATCTAATGGCCTACCTAATGATCACTTCAATGGGAAGCCCGAATCTATGGGTGGAAGGAAAGGCAAATGCCTTGCTTGCAATAAGTTTGGCCATTATGCGAAGGAGTGTCCGAATAGAAGGGACACATCACTTGACGATGATAACAATCACTCCAGGGGCATCTTCAATGATTAAAGGAATGACAGGTACAATGGCAAAGGAAAAAGGAATGCAGGTCGAAGGAAATGGCCGACTCTTCAAAGAAAGTAAGGAACTCCAGTATGAAGAATCAAATGTTGTTTCTGATAAGCTAAAGGAGTATTATCTTATATTGGCCCTCTCCACTACTTCTCATCCAGACTCTTTGGGAATCTAGCTTATTGATCGTAATGCTTCAAGGCACTTCATCGAATAGAAGGAAGCCCTCTCTAATTTGATAGAGAAGGAAACAATCGTGAAGACTATACTCAGAGTCAATGCCACCTATCCCGGAAAGGGTGTAGGGAATGTTACCCCTCAATTGAATGAGGATAACACAATTAATTTACAAGAAGTTCTTTATGTACCTGATCTCAAGAAGAACCCAGTGTCCATTTCAGCAATGGAAGTCAAAGGTTTCAAGGTGGCATTCATCGATGGAAAGGTATGTGTTTGAAAATGGAATTTTCAAAGATGCTTTTACTCATGGGTTCAGGGTTGGCAATTTGTATCAAGTTGCAGGAAGTCCATTGGGGACCATGTCATGTGACACATCTCTTCAATGGCACCGGAGGTTTGCCCATCTTCATTATAAGGCCCTACCCGATGTGATTCAGATGGTGAAAGGGATGCTTGAATTCAAGAAGAGTATGAAGGTACATGTCCGAGATGTACCGAAGAAAAATCTTACAAGGAGACCATTCCCCTCATGTAGCAAGTCCACAGGTTTGGAACAACCCAAGGGGTTTGAGATTCATGATCAGGAATCTCATGTATGCAGGTTGAAGAAAGCTCTCTATGATTTAGAGCTAACACCCCGAGCTTGGTATGAGAGGATTGACAATTATCTGATGAAGTTGAGATTCACTAGGAGTGAAGTTGATCCAAACCATTGCTTTAAGGTTGTGGATGATAGACCTCTCATACTGGTACCTTATGAGGACGACCTCTTTCTGATAGGTGTAGACCCTCTCATTTGAAAAAGTAAGAGGGAGTTGGATTCCGGATTTGGAATGGTGAACTGCAAGCCCGTGACTACCTCGATGAAGCCTAACTTTAAGAATTTATGCGGTAATGATGTCGGACTTGATTTGGGAAATGCCTCTAAGTTTCATAAACTCATACTAGCATTGATGTTCTTGGTGAACTCCCGTACAGATATACGTTTTGCAGTTAGCAAGTTGAGCTCATATATGTTTGAGCCTCACTGGATTGGTGCCAAGAATCATTTGAGATATCTTCAGGGCACAATCTCTCATGGATTGAGATACACTGCCGGAAATGTGAAGCTGCACGATTATTTTGATGCTGATTAGGCAAGCAATGTGGAGGATCGCAAGAGCACTTCTAGGTGCTGGTTCTCTTTGGGTTCTTCTTCGATATCCTAGATGAGCAGGAAGCAGAAGTCAGTTGCTTTGAGCACCGATGAGGCTGGATACATAGCAGTGAGTATGACCTCCTGTGAAGCTGTCTGGTTGTGGAGGCTCCTCAGTGAGTTGTTTGGACATGTGTTGGATACCATCATGATCTTCTGTGACAACCAGAGGGGGATTTTATTGTTGAGGAATCCCGTGTTCTATGATCGCTCCAAGCATATAGACATTAGGTACCACTTTATCTAGGATATGGTACATCAAGGTGCAAAAAGGCTCCATCACATTGGGACTGATGTGCAGGTCGTCGATATTCTGTCGAAGCCCCTGGGAAAGGTCAAATTCTTGACTTTCCCAGAACGACTAGGAGTCGTGGGGAGACTCTCTCCTAAGGGTCCTGTATGATATGGACATTGAGCTCTGGGAGCTTCGGGGGGGCTTGGAGGTACATCTTGGAGTGATGAGCAACCATAGGGTGAGTGGTTCATCCTTCCCCTAGTGGTCTGCTATGTAGGCAGGATGAATGGTTCATCCTTCTCCCGCTGAAACACAGTCATACAATGAGTGGTTCAACCTTCCCCTAGTGATTTGTTGTGTACAGGGTGAGTGGTTCAACCTTCCCCGGATAACCTTGGCAACATGTAGGCAGGATGAGTGGTTCATCCTACTCATGTAGTCTGGGACTCATGGGAAGTACCTCTCATCTCGCCAATGAGTAAGGAAATGAGGATAGGGACCATAGTAGTACCGATAGACGCATCGTGTTACTACCGTACTCCCTATGCTAAGATGATATTGATTTGGGATCAATTGGAAGTGACTTCGGGTCAGTAAGAGTGATATAACTCACTCTCTTTTGGAACTGATTTCGGATCAGTAAGAGTGGTATGATACACTCTCTTTATTTGGAACTGATTTCGGATCAGTAAGAGTGGTATGACACACTCTCTTTATTGGAACTAACTTCAGGTCAATAAGAGTGGTATGAGACACTCTCTCATATGGGACTAACTTCGGGTCAGTAGAGGATGGTATGATACATTCTCGATCACTTCTTCTTCTTCATAGTTCAGCAGAGAAGAGCAGTGCAGGGCACTGTTGGCAGAGATAGTATCATCTAGCAGATGGAGTTCTCCCTAGTTGAGAGGGAGTGTTAAAATTGGAAACTAGGGCCAATCTCCATCTGGGTCTTCTTATTCACGGCAGCTGATATTTTCCTTCGATTCCTCTCGTCGAGAGGTGTAGGATTGATCTAAATATCATCTGATTCCGACATGTATTCAAATTTCATGGAGATATAAATTTAATTGCGTTATGGGACAGTTCGTCAAGGTCGGCCAACAACCAAATTGCCCCCACTTGTGCTCAACGTTTTAGTATAAAAAGAGGTGACTTGCTTTGGGTTTTGGTGGAAAGAGGAGTCACTGAGAGAATACGTTGCCCTAGAGGGTTTGCCCTATAACTCTATAGCTCTAAAGAAAGTCTATATGCTGCCCTAAGAGGAGATGCCCTAGCCCTACTTACAGTCAAAAGGAGAAGGCTCTACAATGTCTTATATGCAGCCAAGATGAGGGTCTCCTAGCAGCAAGGAGGGAGTTTCTACATGCCACTCAACGTTGTCCAAAAGAAGTCTAAACGTTGTCAAGGAAACATGCCCTAACCGCAATCATGAAGGAGACTTAGGGAGGCTCCTTCGCTGTCCAAAGAGGGCTTCTATAACACAGCAAGGAGAGATGTTTATGTAACCTAGGACACAGACAATAAGGGGTTTATCTATAGCGTAAGGAGACATTACGATGTCCTAAGGAGAGCCCTAGTTGATGTCCTATGTTACCCTAGCCGCAATCCAAAGGAGGAGCTAAGACGCAGAGGGAAAGGCCTTAACTAGTAGCGTGTGATGGTCTAATCCGTTGTTCTAAAGAGCCCTAATTGTTGACCCTTATATACAGTCAAAGCCTCCTATACGCTCGCAGAAATATCACTGTTTATAATACACAGCAAGCAAAAGGAACCCTTAACCAAGGGTAGTGGAACTTCTAGCGTGGAAGAAAAGGACTGCCATTGTTTACAAGCTGTCATCGAGGAAGACTTATTACGCAACCCTTATCTGAGGTTAAGAGAGGCCCATTAGTAGTCTTGTATTGTTGCCATGATGTTGTAGATGATAGCATGTTAAGCACTATCGAGGCATATTGGTGATGAGCTTGATTTGAAGGGTTGCTACAGCGAGCTGCTTTGCTAGGCTGCAAGACATAGCAAGCAGCGAAATCTGTCCCATGACAGTATTGCAATGTACAACACAATGATGATGGACAATATGTTTAGATACAACATACATGGATGGATGCAGCATGGATGATGAATGCATTGACTATTGTGGGCAGCATGGTGCAGTATGGTGCAGCACAATGGATGTAGTATGATGCAGCACAATGGTGCAACATGGTGATGATGGGCATGGATGTATAGCAGCAGCATGATTCATTGCAGCAGCGTGATGATGATGGGTGTAGCAGCATGTTGTGAGTAGTGTAGCAACAAGAATATATTGCAGCAGCTTGATGGTGATAGGATGCAGCATAGTGTCGGGTGCAGCACGATGATGAGGTGCAGCACAGTGTCAGGTGCAACATGATGATGAGGTGCAACACAGTGATAGGTGTAGCATGGTGATGGAATCACTTTGGAGAATCAGTTGAAGCAGTATGCCTTCACCTGAGTTCAGATTAGTTGCCTCATGTATTATCTTCATAGAGAAGATCTCTGCTCTTATTTTGTCAAGTCAAAATGTTGACTTCTGATGTATATGTACTATCTCTCTCTCTTCTGAAATATTGAAGAACATAAGAAGAATTGATCAAGGGTTTTCCCACATTGGGGTTTGTCCCTAGCTAGCGCCGCATCTTGTGTCCTCTTGTCTTGGCTTGTTTTCTGCGATTTATGTTTATGTTCTATTTGCATTTTACTATGATGCTAAATGTGATTGCTATTCTAGAATTGATATTGAGCTAATATGGAAAATTGAAGTAAATTTGCTCTCAGCATAGAACATATCTAAAATTAACAGATCCTTATCATTCTCATTTGCTTTCACTTTGATCTTTCTTTCATCTCCATATTTTTCTTCAAAGGTGTCAATGATTGATTCTAGACAATTAAAATAGTTCGCAGGTAATTCTATGAACCAATCCATTGCATTTCCATCTAATGAAAAGATGAAAAGTCTCATTTTAACATCCTCATGGTTAATATCATGGCACCATTTGCTCACACAAAGGTGGAAATTCCTAAGGTGAGTTTCAGTACTGATGGCATTGTCACCTAGAAAACTAGGCAACTCTTCAATAGCCTCAATGGCTTCATCCAAAATGAAATTCGAATAGCTTGAAATGTTAGTAAAATTACAAGGGGCGAACAAATCATTCATGATGTCATGCTCACTTGACCCTGAAAGAACAAATGGATACCAAAGAGAGGCTCATGTCCAAGATTAGCAAGAAATCTACAAGAAGCAAGCTTCAAGCAGAAATCCTTGTAGAAAATGAAATAAGTGGAGTCACCACTTGAACAAGAATTTAACTCTAAAATCCAACATGCAAAAACCAAAAGTTAGTCATATTTCCCAGGTACAAGAAGACTTGTCCCCAGCAATGGCGCCAAAAATGTTGACCCTACCGCCTACACCTACCTACAAGTCAGTAAGAAAAGCCTTCAACCCCACAAGGTGTGGTTGGTGGCAAGGAAATCAGAGAAGGGGTTGTCAAACTAATCCTGACTCTCTCCGTTTGAGTTGTCTCCTAGGTTAGCTAAGCGGGGTGGTCCCTAATGAAAAGTTAAGTTAAAAAAGGATGTGAGTTTCTAGGAGAATTGTTAGAGTTAAATAGATTATCTCTTTAAGATTTATAAGCAAAAAAATGATATGAGCAATAACATCATAAGATAAACATGAAATACATAAAAAACCAATGCCTTCCAAGTTTTGCTCTTTAAGAACTGAAATTGTATTTTGCTTAAAATGAAGTGAAATGCTTTCAAATGGAAAGCCAAAATAACCCTGAAAAGTGAAACAATAAATTGTTAGCACAAGATATTATAAATGCTTTCAAGATGAATAATTCTACAAATCAAAGCATGCAAACTATCTTGCTCAAAAGGATACAAAAAGAACTCAAATGTTAGACCAAGATGACAACATGCAATTAAGTTTGCAACCCAAAATAATAGTACTTGAAAGTGAAATCAAGTTGTTGTCGCGCAGATTGACATGACAACGCTCAGACCAGGGGCTGTCACTCTGATCCCCGATCTCTCCGTTTAAGCCTGTCTCCCGCGGCTAAGGGGGGTAGACCCTACGAGGTGAAAGAGACCAACTGTCGACCAGTTGGTTGGGAGACACAATATGAAAAGCACTAAAAGAATTTGATTAATTTAGCATACCAGTACCTTAAGAGATTGTTGTTAAAACGATTACTTGTTAGATGATATAGAAGTATAAACCGTGAACAGCAATCATTTATCATCAAATGACTAGAACGACGCGAGATATCAGTTAAAACACAAAACTCAAAACTCAATAATGATATCCAGCTATTAAAAATTTCGAAAGAGATCAAAGGCTTTAAACAACCTCGCAATTATAAACCATATGTCATATGAAGCAAATCTTTAAGATGATCATTCATGCGCAGACTTGTCTATTCGATCTACATAAATTTAAATCTCAGCGTGAAAAATATGACGTGATGAATTCCCGAGAAAAAACTGAAACTTGGCAAAATTTCCCACAATATTTTTATACCTTTTTTCAAAAAAAAAATTTTTTTTTTTGAAAAATTAAAACTTAATTAAAATCTAAATAAAATACAGCTTAAGAAAATTCTAAACTAAAATATAAACATTAAATCAAAACCTAAGATGAAATCTAATATGCTACAGTATCAAATTTTATATACATATATTTTTATTTTTATTTTTTTATTTTTTTCATTTTACGTTTAATAAGAATCTAAAAAAGGAAATCAACGAACGTAAAAAATCTAAAAAATAACGCGATTTAAAAAAATAAAGATTAAAACCCTAACAAAACTAAGACCTGGCCCTGAAGATTAAGCCACCGTAAATATACGCTACCCACGCACGATAAGCCAAGCAAATCCACGGATTTACAAGAGTTTATAAATGCCAAGATCCAAAAATCGTGACCCCGGCTCAGACTTAAACGAAAAAAATTTAACGCAGGCAGAGGAAACGATAACACTGTCGACGGTAAGAAAAATATACGAATCGGATTTCAGATTTTACCTGATATGCAGTGATATACAGTTGATGGCGGCTTTGAAGCGATTTTTGCAGACACGTGAAGAAATTACCTGGGCCGACAGTGAATATGGCAATAACTTGCAGTTTTTTGAACGCTTTCTGAAGCTCCCACTGTTAACGTTTTCGATACCTCCACGCACAACGCACACAACAATGGATTTAAGGCTTAACTCCTACGCATATGACATTTACCATGGAAGATTCGTTTGATATTTCGCCTGGAACTTTTCGACAGCTGATGGCGGAAAACGCAGAGGCAAATTTTCACACTTCTCTTGTAATAATGATGGCCTCAGGACATGCGTTCCGCCTGCACGCCATAACCTTCTTACAGTTTCGATACCGGTCTTTGAAATGAACCCAGGACAAACTTTCTGCGTGAATAGAATCGATGTAGCAATGAATTTTTGTTGATGGCCACGCAAATACTGCTTTCAATGCAAGCTGGCTCAGTGCTGGGTATTTCGATTTGGCTTGGATTTGCTGGCTGAGCAGCTGCAAAACAAGAGAAAAAGAATAAAACCCTAATCTTAAATTTGTATATAGAGCAAAAGTTACAACCCAAACCAGTTGATTAATTTACAGATTTTGGCCCCTTAACAGCCAGATTTAGCAATAAGAACAGAAGTATTTTGAAGAACAAAAATTTCAGATTTTCACTATGAAGAACTTCAGAAAATCTCTCATGCAAATTAGGAAAAATAAACTGAATGATAGACCCAGAGTCAAATCCAACTGGGCTCAGCAAAAAATGCTTGCGGGAGTTGGCTGGTTCAACCGAGAACTTCCCCAAACGCCCACCAATCTTCTTCAGTAAGGGTTTTCTGCACAGCTCAAAACAACCATCAGTAAAGAGGGCAAAAATGCTGCTAGATCCCAAAAGTAATGGAGATACCTGCCATTACTTCAGAAACCCTAACACCACTCAAACCCTAGCAAGTGAACAAGATACCTGTACTCACAATACTCTACAATAAGCTATTATTAATGGCTCAAAAATAAAATATGCAGAAACTAAATTAGCTCACAGCACTTCCAGAGAGTAACACCAGAAAGATTTGGACCCCAAAGTCTTCTTTTATTAACCAGAAAACAGATTACAAGAGAGTTTCTTCAGTACAAGACTCATAGATCCAATGATCTGAAATGACCCCTAGCACCCTACTTAAAGGAAATGATCCCAACAGCTAGTTCGAGTGATCCATGTCAAAATAATCTCGACCGTCGATGAGGATCAAGACATCTCTTAATCTCATCCGTCGAAATTGTTAACTTATTATTAAAAATAATATTTTGCATGCATTCACTCAAAATATTATTATTTTATTACTTAGGGTTTTTGCTTTATTTTATAATTTTTATTATTTTTTATTTATTTCATTTTTTTAATTTTTTTTTATTTTATTATTTTATTTATTTTCTTAAATGGATCATCGAACTAAGCCTTTGGAAACATCACCAAGGACCTAGGACTTAGGACTCATGAGGGGATTTAAAACATTTTCAAACCCTCAAGACACATTACATCATGACTTTTACAATTTACATCTTAAGGGGGAAAACCCCTTTATCATAGACCCTCATAAATCACCCAGTTTCTGTGACACAACTATAATCTAGCAGATTAACACACTAGGATTCTCCTAAAATTCGAATGACAAAATCCATCCCGGCTTTGGGGTCAGGCTGAAGGAAAACTCTGCCGATCATAGATCGGTGAGACAAAAAACCTTCCGGGACGTAGATTACCATTAGAAAGTTAGGTCCACCTAGGCAATTTACATACACGACTCAGATCTGCTAAGATTATTTACAATTCATACATGCAGACTAGGTTTACACTTAAAATGATCAAGCTGCTGATGACTGCAGGCTAGCACGGATACGTCGTTCAGGTGCTACCCATTTCTGCCAAGAAAAGAGGGGGTATACTACAGGGGTAGTTGACCGGTAGTGGTCAACATCTGGCTCTACTTGGGGACACGTTGCTACTCTGTAGGAATGTGAGAATCCAGAATCTGCATCCACGCAACACACAATAAAGTAGCGTCCATCCCAAAAATCATCATATACATTAAGCACAAGAAAGATAAAAGCTCTTCATTTATTAACTATCTAGAAAAGTAAATCTAATCCTAAAACAGAAATAAAAATGCGGAAAAAAAAAAAACCAGGAGTAGGGTTAGAGATACAATACAAAGGATGCCCCATGGCATCAGATCTGTTCAATATAGTGGATACTGAGCATTTGCCTACTCTCAGGCAAATCCGTTGGCTGCTTGTCGGATGTGCCATGTCCAAGTTTGCATATGGTAGGACTTTTTCCTATCCGAAAATCAAGGTGCTCACGGCCGTCTGATGCATCAAATCTTCGTCTCATTCTCTTTCTCTTGCGCTTTTTCTTTGTGGCAGGTTGTATCACTGATGACATGGAACTTTCTGTTTCAAAGCTATCAGATGAAGTATGTAAGATATGCGTGACATGTCTTTCTTTATCTTGCATCTGATCTTTATCATTTTTCAGTCTATCTGGATCACCTTCAATTAACCATCTTTCAATCGAACCAATAACCTCCTCATAATAAGATGGAATTTGTTGCAACAAATGAGAAGGCTCCTGATCTGTTGATGTCCGCTGGTTTCTCTTATCCTCTGACCATTGTTGAAACTTTTGAACCTGTATTTTAATGGCATCCATCTGACTAGAGTGTTCATCTTTTATAGCACTGATTTGCCTGGCATGGTGTTCTTCCATATTTTTTATTACTTTGTCATTCTTTTCCTTTATGTTCATCAAGCAATGCTGCATAGAGTTTATTTCTTCTTTATGATTTGCTTGCATGGTGGCCAACTGATTATTATGATCGAACGTCATGATAGTCATTTCCTCATCCATAGTTAATAACTTGTTTTGCATAGAATCAATTTCCCTATCATGATCAGCTTTCATGGTCGCCATATTTTCCTCTAAGCCTGACATCTTGCTTTGCATGAATCTAATTTCTATTTCATGATTAGTTTTCATGGCCTCAATTTCTTTAGCATGCTGCTTTTGCGTGATCTCCATCTCCCTATTACGTTTTTCCATGTGGGTGCACAAAGTTCTCACATCATTGACATAATTAGTTTGATTAGCCTCCATATTTTTTACCAACATCATTAGTTCTTGTATAATTTGCCTTTGATCTTCCTTTTCATTGTCATTTGTCCGTGATTTTCCACTATCATGGACTTGATCTGTGATAGTACTGGTGGATGACACATTCTGATCTTGAAATCTTTCTTCAACAGCTGGACCTTTAAAAGGATTACTTTCTTTCTTTTGCACAATTTTAGAGGCAGAAGGCAAGCTGTTTGGATAACCATATCTATCTTTAAAAGCATTGACAATGTCTTGTAAAGAAGTGAAAGAATCCTTAGGAAAATTGTTAAACCAATTCAAAGCATCACCCTCTAAAGAAAAGACAAAAAGACGCATCTTGATATCTTCATGATTAAACTGAGGGCGTCTACAATATATGATCATTATGCGAGTAAACAAGCCTAGATGCCTTCTAACAGCGATTGAATCACCACCCGAGAAAATAGGTAATTTAGAAATGGCTTCCTCCGGAAAATCATGTCGACGGTCAGTAAAACGACATGGTTTAAATGAATAATCCATGATGAATAATAAGGGATTAAATGGATGATAGAACAAGACCTCTGCTCACGAAACTCAACAGATGAAAGCAGTGGAGTCGCCACTCGAACAATGAATCTGATTCTAAGATCCAAAAAGGAACCACAAACAGATATGAAGAAGGCTTCTTGTCTGGGAAAATAAATGAAATGGAGTCGCCATCCAAACAAGAAACGAACAGAAGAGAAGTTATTGATATGGCGAAAAATAAGGCAATAAAAGATCCAAATGATAACCCCAAAGGTTGAATCTTCCAGCTCAAATGAGAGATGAGAAAGATGAGAAGATGAATGTCGATGAAACTCCAGGAACAGAAAAACTCTGTCCCCGGCAACGGCGCCAAAAAATGTTGTCGCGCAAATTGACACGACAACGCTCAGACCAGGGGCTGTCACTCTGATCCCCGATCTCTCCGTTTAAGCCTGTCTCCCGCGGCTAAGGGGGTTAGACCCTACGAAGTGAAAGAGACCAACTGTCGACCAGTTGGTTGGGAGACACGATATGAAAAGCACTAAAAGGATTTGATTAATTTAGCAGACCAGTGCCTTAATGTTAAAACGATTACTTGTTAGATGATATAGAAGTATAAACCGTGAACAGCAATCATTTATCATCAAATGACTAGAACGACGCGAGATATCAGTTAAAACACAAAACTCAAAACTCAATAATGATATCCAGCTATTAAAAATTTCGAAAGAGATCGAAGGCTTTAAACAACCACGCAATTATAAACCATATGTCATATGAAGCAAATCTTTAAGATGATCATTCATGCGCAGACTTGTCTATTCGATCCACATAAATTTAAATCTCAGCGTGAAAAATATGACGTGATGAATTCCCGAGAAAAAACTGAAACTTGGCAAAATTTCCCACAATATTTTTATACCTTTTTTCAAATTTTTTTTTTTTTTGAAAAATTAAAACTTAATTAAAATCTAAATAAAATACAACCTAAGAAAATTCTAAACTAAAATATAAACATTAAATCAAAACCTAAGATGAAATCTAATATGCTACGGTATCAAATTTTATATACATATATTTTTATTTTTATTTTTTTTTTATTTTTTCATTTTACGTTTAATAAGAATCTAAAAAAGGAAATCAACGAATGTAAAAAATCTAAGAAATAACGCGATTTAAAAAAATAAAGATCAAAACCCTAACAAAACTAAGACTTGGCCGCTGAAGATTAAGCCACCGTAAATATATGCTACCCACGCACGATAAGCCAAGCAAATCCACGGATTTACAAGAGTTGATAAATGCCAAGATCCAAAAATCGTGACCCCGGCTCAGACTTAAACGAAAAAATTTTAACGCAGGCACAGGAAACGATAACACTGTCGATGGTAAGAAAAATATACGAATCGGATTTCAGATTTTACCTGATATGCAGTGATATACAGTTGATGCGGCTTTGAATCGATTTTTGCAGACACGTGAAGAAATTACCTGGGCCGACAGTGAATATGGCAATAACTTGCAGTTTTTTGAACGCTTTCTGAAGCTCCCACTGTTAACATTTCCGATACCTCCACGCACAACGCACACAACAATGGATTTAAGGCTTAACTCCTGCGCATATGACATTTACCATGGAAGATTCGTTTGATATTTCGCCTGGAACTTTTCGACAGCTGATGGCGGAAAACGCAGAGGCAAATTTTCACACTTCTCTTGTAATAATGATGGCCTCAGGACATGCGTTCCGCCTGCACGCCATAACCTTCTTACAGTTTCGATACCGGTCTTTGAAATGAACCCAGGACAAACTTTCTGCGTGAATAGAGTCGATGTAGCAATGAATTTTTGTTGATGGCCACGCAAATATTGCTTTCAATGCAAGCTAGCTCAGTGCTGGGTATTTCGATTTGGCTTGGATTTGCTGGCTGAGCAGGTGCAAAACAAGAGAAAAAGAATAAAACCCTAATCTTAAATCTGTATATAGAGCAAAAGTTACAACCCAAAACAGTTGATTAATTTACAGATTTTGGCCCCTTAACAACCAGATTTAGCAATAAGAACAGAAGTATTTTGAAGAACAAAAATTTCAGATTTTCACTATGAAGAACTTCAGAAAATCTCTCATGCAAATTAGGAAAAATAAATTGAATGATAGACCTAGGGTCAAATCCAACTGGGCTCAATAAAAAATGCTTGCGGGAGTTCGCTGGTTCAGCCGAGAACTTCCCCAAACGCCCACCAATCTTCTTCAGTAAGGGTTTTCTACACAGCTCAAAACGACCATCAGTAAAGAGGGCAAAAATGCTGCTAGATCCCAAAAGTAATGGAGATACCTGCCATTACTTCAGAAACCCTAACACCACTCAAACCCTAGCAAGTGAACAAGATACCTGTGCTCACAATACTCTACAATAAGCTATTATTAATGGCTCAAAAATAAAATATGTAGAAACTAAATTAGCTCACAGCACTTCCAGAGAGTAACACCAGCAAGATTTGGACCCCAAAGTCTTCTTTTATTAACCAGAAAACAGATTACAAGAGAGCTTCTTCAGTACAAGACTCACAGATCCAATGATCTGAAATGACCCCTAGCACCCTACTTAAAGGAAATGATCCCAACGACTAGTTCGAGCGATCCATGTCGAAATGATCTCGACCGTCGATGAGGATCAAGACATCTCTTAATCTCATCCGTCGAAATTGTTAACTTATTATTAAAAATAATATTTTGCATGCATTCACTCAAAATATTATTATTTTATTATTTAGGGCTTTTGCTTTATTTTATAATTTTTATTTCTTTTATTTATTTCATTTTTTAATTTTTTTTTATTTTATTATTTTATTTATTTTCTTAAATGGATCATCGAACTAAGCCTTTGGAAACATCTCCTAGGACCTAGGACTTAGGACTCATGAGGGGATTTAAAACTTTTGCCAACCCTCAAGACACATTACATCATGACTTTTACAATTTACATCTTAAGGGGGAAAACCCCTTTATCATAGACCCTCATAAATCACCCAGTTTCTGCGACACAACTATAATCTAGCAGATTAACACACTAGGATTCTCCTAAAATTCGAATGACAAAATCCATCCCGGCTTTGGGGTCAGGCTGAAGAAAAACTCTGCCGATCATAGATCGATGAGACAAAAAACCTTCCGGGACGTAGATTACCATTAGAAAGTTAGGTCCACCTAGGCAATTTACATACACGACTCAGATCTGCTAAGATTATTTACAATTCATACATGCAGACTGGGTTTACACTTAAAATGATCAAGCTGCTGATGACTGCAGGCTAGCACGGATACGTCGTTCAGGTGCTACCCCTTTCTGCCAAGAAAAGAGGGGGTATACTACAGGGGTAGTTGACCGGTAGTGGTCAACATCTGGCTCTACTTGGGGACACATTGCTACTCTGTAGGAATGTGAGAATCCAGAATCTGCATCCACGCAACACACAATAAAGTAGCGTCCATCCCAACAATCATCATATACATTAAGCACAGGAAAGATAAAAGCTCTTCATTTATTAACTATCTAGAAAAGTAAATCTAATCCTAAAACAGAAATAAAAATGCGGAAAAAAAAACAAGGAGTAGGGTTAGAGATACAATACAAAGGATGCCCCATGGCATCAGATGTGTTCAATATAGTGGATACTGAGCATTTGCCTGCTCTCAGGCAAACCCGTCGGCTGCTTGTCGAATGTGCCATGTCCAAGTTTGCATATGGTAGGACTTTTTTCTATCCGAAAATCAAGGTGCTCGCGGCCGTCTGATGCATCAAATCTTCGTCTCATTCTCTTTCTCTTGCGCTTTTTCTTTGTGGCAGGTTGTATCACTGATGACATGGAACTTTCTGTTTCAAAGCTATCAGATGAAGTATGTAAGATATGCGTGACATGTCTTTCTTTATCCTGCATCTGATCTTTATCATTTTTCAGTCTATCTGGATCACCTTCAATTAACCATCTTTCAATCGAACCAATAACCTCCTCATAATAAAGATGGAATTTGTTGCAACAAATGAGAAGGCTCCTGATCTGTTGATGTCCCCTGGTTTCTCTTATCCTCTGACCATTGTTGAAACTTTTGAACCTGTATTTTAATGGCATCCATCTGACTAGAGTGTTCATCTTTTATAGCACTGATTTGCCTGGCATGGTGTTCTTCCATATTTTTTATTACTTTGTCATTCTTTTCCTTTATGTTCATCAAGAAATGTTGCATAGAGTTTATTTCTTCTTTATGATTTGCTTGCATGGTGGCCAACTGATTATTATGATCGAACGTCATGATAGTCATTTCCTCATCCATAGTTAATAACTTGTTTTGCATAGAATCAATTTCCCTATCATGATCAGCTTTCATGGTCGCCATATTTTCCTCTAAGCCTGACATCTTGCTTTGCATGAATCTAATTTCTGTTTCATGATTAGTCTTCATGGCCTCAATTTCTTTAGCATGCTGCTTTTGCGTGATCTCCATCTCCCTATTACGTTTTTCCAGGTGGGTGCACAAAGTTCTCACATCATTGACATAATTAGTTTGATTAGCCTCCATATTTTTTACCAGCATCATTAGTTCTTGTATAATTTGCCTTTGATCTTCCTTTTCATTGTCATTTGTCCGTGATTTTCCACTATCATGGACTTGATCTGTGATAGTACTGGTGGATGACACATTCTGATCTTGAAATCTTTCTTCAACAGCTGGATCTTTAATAGGATTACTTTCTTTCTTTTGCACAATTTTAGAGGCAGAAGGCAAGCTGTTTGGATAACCATATCTATCTTTAAAAGCATTGACAATGTCTTGTAAAGAAGTGAAAGAATCCTTAGGAAAATTGATAAACCAATTCAAAGCATCACCCTCTAAAGAAAAGACAAAAAGACGCATCTTGATATCTTCATGATTAAACTGAGGGGGTCTACAATATATGATCATTATGCAAGTAAACAAGCCTAGATGCCTTCTAACAGCGATTGAATCACCACCCGAGAAAATAGGTAATTTAGAAATGGCCTCCTCCGGAAAATCATGGCGACGGTCAGTAAAACGACATGGTTTAAATGAATAATCCATGATGAATAATAAGGGATTAAATGGATGATAGAACGAGACCTCTGCTCAAGAAAGTCAACAGATGAAAGCAGTGGAGTCGCCACTTGAACAATGAATCTGATTCTAAGATCCAAAAAGGAACCACAAACAGATATGAAGAAGGCTTCTTGTCTGGGAAAATAAATGAAATGGAGTCGCCATCCAAACAAGAAACGAACAGAAGAGAAGCTATTGATATGGCGAAAAATAAGGCAATAAAAGATCCAAATGATAACCCCAAAGGTTGAATCTGCCAGCTCAAATGAGAGATGAGAAAGATGAGAAGATGAATGTCGATGAAACTCCAGGAACAGAAAAACTCTGTCCCCGGCAATGGCGCCAAAAAATGTTGTCGCGCAGATTGACACAACAACGCTCAGACCAGGGGTTGTCACTCTGATCCCCGATCTCTCCGTTTAAGCCTGTCTCCCGCGGCTAAGCGGGGTAGACCCTACGAGGTGAAAGAGACCAACTGTCGACCAGTTGGTTGGGAGACACGATATGAAAAGCACTAAAAGGATTTGATTAATTTAGCAGACCGGTGCCTTAAGAGATTGTTGTTAAAACGATTACTTGTTAGATGATATAGAAGTATAAACCATGAACAGCAATCATTTATCATCAAATGACTAGAACGACGCGAGATATCAGTTAAAACACAAAACTCAAAACTCAATAATGATATCTAGCTATTAAAAATTTCGAAAGAGATCAAAGGCTTTAAACAACCACGCAATTATAAACCATATGTCATATGAAGCAAATCTTTAAGATGATCATTCATGCGCAGACTTGTCTATTCGATCTACATAAATTTAAATCTCAGCGTGAAAAATATGACGTGATGAATTCCCGAGAAAAAACTGAAACTTGGCAAAATTTCCCACAATACTTTTATACCTTTTTTCAAAATTTTTTTTTTTTTTTTGAAAAATTAAAAAATTAAAATCTAAATAAAATACAACCTAAGAAAATTCTAAACTAAAATATAAACATTAAATCAAAACCTAAGATGAAATCTAATATGCTACGGTATCAAATTTTATATACATATATTTTATTTTTATTTTTTTTTTTCATTTTACGTTTAATAAGAATCTAAAAAAGGAAATCAACGAACGTAAAAAATCTAAGAAATAACGCGATTTAAAAAAATAAAGATTAAAACCCTAACACAACTAAGACTTGGCCGCTGAAGATTAAGCCACCGTAAATATATGCTACCCACGCACGATAAGCCAAGCAAATCCACGGATTTACAAGAGTTGATAAATGCCAAGATCCAAAAATCGTGACCCCGGCTCAGACTTAAACGAAAAAATTTAACGCAGGCAGAGGAAACGATAACACTGTCGACGGTAAGAAAAATATACGAATCGGATTTCAGATTTTACCTGATATGCAGTGATATACAGTTGATCCGCTTTGAATCGATTTTTGCAGACACGTGAAGAAATTACCTGGGCCGACAGTGAATATGGCAATAACTTGCAGTTTTTTGAACGCTTTCTGAAGCTCCCACTGTTAACGTTTCTGATACCCCCACGCACAACGCACACAACAATGGATTTAAGGCTTAACTCCTGCGCATATGACATTTACCATGGAAGATTCGTTTGATATTTCGCCTGGAACTTTTCGACAGCTGATGGCGGAAAACGCAGAGGCAAATTTTCACACTTCTCTTGTAATAATGATGGCCTCAGGACATGCGTTCCGCCTGCACGCCATAACCTTCTTACAGTTTCGATACCGGTCTTTGAAATGAACCCAGGACAAACTTTCTGCGTGAATAGAATCGATGTAGCAATGAATTTTTGTTGATGGGCCACGCAAATATTGCTTTCAATGCAAGCTGGCTCAGTGTTGGGTATTTCGATTTGGCTTGGATTTGCTGGATGAGCAGATGCAAAACAAGAGAAAAAGAATAAAACCCTAATCTTAAATCTGTATATAGAGCAAAAGTTACAACCCAAAACAGTTGATTAATTTACAGATTTTGGCCCCTTAATAGCCAGATTTAGCAATAAGAACAGAAGTATTTTGAAGAACAAAAATTTCAGATTTTCACTATGAAGAACTTCAGAAAATCTCTCATGCAAATTAGGAAAAATAAACTGAATGATAGACCTAGGGTCAAATCCAACTGGGCTAAGCAAAAAATGCTTGCGGGAGTTGGCTGGTTCAGCCGAGAACTTCCCCAAACGCCCACCAATCTTCTTCAGTAAGGGTTTTCTGCACAGCTCAAAACAACCATCAGTAAAGAGGGCAAAAATGCTGCTAGATCCCAAAAGTAATGGAGATACCTGCCATTACTTCAGAAACCCTAACACCACTCAAACCCTAGCAAGTGAACAAGATACCTGTGCTCACAATACTCTACAATAAGCTATTATTAATGGCTCAAAAATAAAATATGTAGAAACTAAATTAGCTCACAGCACTTCCAGAGAGTAACACCAGCAAGATTTGGACCCCAAAGTCTTCTTTTATTAACCAGAAAACAAATTACAAGAGAGCTTCTTCAGTACAAGACTCACAGATCCAATGATCTGAAATGACCCCTAGCACCCTACTTAAAGGAAATGATCCCAACGGCTAGTTCGAGTGATCCATGTCGAAATGATCTCGACCGTCGATGAAGATCAAGACATCTCTTAATCTCATCCGTCGAAATTGTTAACTTATTATTAAAAATAATATTTTGCATGCATTCACTCAAAATATTATTATTTTATTATTTAGGGTTTTTGCTTTATTTTATAATTTTTATTATTTTTTATTTATTTCATTTTTTTAATTTCTTTTTATTTATTATTTTATTATTTTATTTATTTTCTTAAATGGATCATCGAACTAAGCCTTTGGAAACATCACCTAGGACCTAGGACTTAGGACTCATGAGGGGATTTAAAACATTTTCCAACCCTCAAGACACATTACATCATGACTTTTACAATTTACATCTTAAAGGGGAAAACCCCTTTATCATAGACCCTCATAAATCACCCAGTTTCTGCGACACAACTATAATCTAGCAGATTAACACACTAGGATTCTCCTAAAATTCGAATGACAAAATCCATCCCGGCTTTGGGGTCAGGCTGAAGGAAAACTCTGCGGATCATAGATCGGTGAGACAAAAAACCTTCCGGGACGTAGATTACCATTAGAAAGTTAGGTCCACCTAGGCAATTTACATACACGACTCAGATTTGCTAAGATTATTTACAATTCATACATGCAGACTGGGTTTACACTTAAAATGATCAAGCTGCTGATGACTGCAGGTTGGCACGGATACGTCGTTCAGGTGCTACCCCTTTCTGCCAAGAAAAGAGGGGGTATACTGCAGGGGTAGTTGACCGGTAGTGGTCAACATCTGGCTCTACTTGGGGACATGTTGCTACTCTGTAGGAATGTGAGAATCCAGAATCTGCATCCACGCAACACACAATAAAGTAGCGTCCATCCCAAAAATCATCATATACATTAAGCACAGGAAAGATAAAAGCTCTTCATTTATTAACTATCTAGAAAAGTAAATCTAATCCTAAAACAGAAATAAAAATGCGAAAAAAAAAACGAGTAGGGTTAGAGATACAATACAAAGGATGCCCCATGGCATCAGATGTGTTCAATATAGTGGATACTGAGCATTTGCCTGCTCTTAGGCAAATCCGTCGGCTGCTTGTCGGATGTGCCATGTCCAAGTTTGCATATGGTAGGACTTTTTCCTATCCGAAAATCAAGGTGCTCGCGGCCGTCTGATGCATCAAATCTTCGTCTCATTCTCTTTCTCTTGCGCTTTTTCTTTGTGGCAGGTTGTATCACTAATGACATGGAACTTTCTGTTTCAAAGCTATCAGATGAAGTATGTAAGATATGCGTGACATGTCTTTCTTTATCCTGCATCTGATCTTTATCATTTTTCAGTCTATCTGGATCACCTTCAATTAACCATCTTTCAATCGAACCAATAACCTCCTCATAATAAAGATGGAATTTGTTGCAACAAATGAGAAGGCTCCTGATCTGTTGATGTCCCCTGGTTTCTCTTATCCTCTGACCATTGTTGAAACATTTGAACATGTATTTTAATGGCATCCATCTGACTAGAGCGTTCATCTTTTATAGCACTGATTTCCCTGGCATGGTGTTATTCCATATTTTTTATTACTTTGTCATTCTTTTCCTTTATGTTCATCAAGCAATGCTGCATAGAGTTTATTTCTTCTTTATGGTTTGCTTGCATGGTGGCCAACTGATTATTATGATCGAACGTCATGATAGTCATTTCCTCATCCATAGTTAATAACTTGTTTTGCATAGAATCAATTTCCCTATCATGATCAGCTTTCATGGTCGCCATATTTTCCTCTAAGCCTGACATCTTGCTTTGCATGAATCTAATTTCTGTTTCATGATTAGTCTTCATGACCTCAATTTCTTTAGCATGCTGCTTTTGCGTGATCTCCATCTCCCTATTACGTTTTTCCAGGTGGGTGCACAAAGTTCTCACATCATTGACATAATTAGTTTGATTAGCCTCCATATTTTTTACCAGCATCATTAGTTCTTGTATAATTTGCCTTTGATCTTCCTTTTCATTGTCATTTGTCCGTGATTTTCCACTATCATGGACTTGATCTATGATAGTACTGGTGGATGACACATTCTGATCTTGAAATCTTTCTTCAACAGCTGGACCTTTAATAGGATTACTTTCTTTCTTTTGCACAATTTTAGAGGCAGAAGGCAAGTTGTTTGGATAACCATATCTATCTTTAAAAGCATTGACAATGTCTTGTAAAGAAGTGAAAGAATCCTTAGGAAAATTGTTAAACCAATTCAAAGCATCACCCTCTAAAGAAAAGACAAAAAGACGCATCTTGATATCTTCATGATTAAACTGAGGGGGTCTACAATATATGATCATTATGTGAGTAAACAAGCCTAGATGCCTTCTAACAGCGATTGAATCACCACCCGAGAAAATAGGTAATTTAGAAATGGCCTCCTCCGGAAAATCATGTCGACGGTCAGTAAAACGACATGGTTTAAATGAATAATCCATGATGAATAATAAGGGATTAAATGGATGATAGAACGAAACCTCTGCTCAAGAAAGTCAACAGATGAAAGCAGTGGAGTCGCCACTTGAACAATGAATCTGATTCTAAGATCCAAAAAGGAACCACAAACAGATATGAAGAAGGCTTCTTGTCTGGGAAAATAAATGAAATGGAGTCGCCATCCAAACAAGAAACGAACAGAAGAGAAGCTATTGATATGGCGAAAAATAAGGCAATAAAAGATCCAAATGATAACCCCAAAGGTTGAATCTGCCAGCTCAAATGAGAGATGAGAAAGATGAGAAGATGAATGTCGATGAAACTCCAGGAACAGAAAAACTCTGTCCACGGCAACGGCGCCAAAAAATGTTGTCGCGCAGATTGACACGACAACGCTCAGACCAGGGGCTGTCACTCTGATCCCCGATCTCTCCGTTTAAGCCTGTCTCCCGCGGCTAAGGGGGGTAGACCCTACGAGGTGAAAGAGACCAACTGTCGACCAGTTGGTCGGGAGACACGATATGAAAAGCACTAAAAGGATTTGATTAATTTAGCAGACCAGTGCCTTAAGAGATTGTTGTTAAAACGATTACTTGTTAGATGATATAGAAGTATAAACAGTGAACAACAATCATTTATCATCAAATGACTAGAACGACGCGAGATATCAGTTAAAACACAAAACTCAAAACTCAATAATGATATCCAGCTATTAAAAATTTTGAAAGAGATCAAAGGCTTTAAACAACCACGCAATTATAAACCATATGTCATATGAAGCAAATCTTTAAGATGATCATTCATGCGCAGACTTGTCTATTCGATACATAAATTTAAATCTCAGCGTGAAAAATATGACGTGATGAATTCCCGAGAAAAAACTGAAACTTGGCAAAATTTCCCACAATATTTTTATACCTTTTTTCAAATTTTTTTTTTTTTTTGAAAAATTAAAACTTAATTAAAATCTAAATAAAATACAACCTAAGAAAATTCTAAACTAAAATATAAACATTAAATCAAAACCTAAGATGAAATCTAATATGCTACGGTATCAAATTTTATATACATATATTTTTATTTTTTATTTTTTTTTATTTTTTCATTTTACGTTTAATAAGAATCTAAAAAAGGAAATCAACGAACGTAAAAAATCTAAGAAATAACGCGATTTAAAAAAAAATAAAGATTAAAACCCTAACAAAACTAAGACTTGGCCGCTAAAGATTAAGCCACCGTAAATATATGCTACCCACGCACGATAAGCCAAGCAAATCCACGGATTTACAAGAGTTGATAAATGCCAAGATCCAAAAATCGTGACCCCGGCTCAGACTTAAACGAAAAAAATTTTAACGCAAGCAGAGGAAACGATAACGCTGTCGACGGTAAGAAAAATATACGAATCGGATTTCAGATTTTACCTGATATGCAGTGATATACAGTTGATGCGGCTTTGAATCGATTTTTGCAGACAAGTGAAGAAATTACCTGGGCCGACAGTGAATATGGCAATAACTTGCAGTTTTTTGAACGCTTTCTGAAGCTCCCACTGTTAACGTTTCTGATACCTCCACGCACAACGCACACAACAATGGATTTAAGGCTTAACTCCTGCGCATATGACATTTACCATGGAAGATTCGTTTGATATTTCGCCTAGAACTTTTCGACAGCTGATGGCGGAAAACGCAGAGGCAAATTTTCACACTTCTCTTGTAATAATGATGGCCTCAGGACATGCGTTCCACCTGCACGCCATAACCTTCTTACAGTTTCGATACCGGTCTTTGAAATGAACCCAGGACAAACTTTCTGCGTGAACAGAATCGATGTAGCAATGAATTTTTGTTGATGGCCACGCAAATATTGCTTTCACTGCAAGCTGGCTCAGCGCTGGGTATTTCGATTTGGCTTGGATTTGCTGGCTGAGCAGCTGCAAAACAAGAGAAAAAGAATAAAACCCTAATCTTAAATCTGTATATAGAGCAAAAGTTACAACCCAAAACAGTTGATTAATTTACAGATTTTGGCCCCTTAACAGCCAGATTTAGCAATAAGAACAGAAGTATTTTGAAGAACAAAAATTTCAGATTTTCACTATGAAGAACTTCAGAAAATCTTTCATGCAAATTAGGAAAAATAAACTGAATGATAGACCCAGGGTCAAATCCAACTGGGCTCAGCAAAAAATGCTTGCGGGAGTTGGCTGGTTCAACCAAGAACTTCCCCAAACGCCCACCAATCTTCTTCAGTAAGGGTTTTCTGCACAGCTCAAATCAACAATCAGTAAAGAGGGCAAAAATGCTGCTAGATCCCAAAAGTAATGGAGATACCTGTCATTACTTCAGAAACCCTAACACCACTCAAACCCTAGCAAGTGAACAAGATACCTGTGCTCACAATACTCTACAATAAGCTATTATTAATGGCTCAAAAATAAAATATGCAGAAACTAAATTAGCTCACAGCACTTCCAGAGAGTAACACCAGCAAGATTTGGACCCCAAAGTCTTCTTTTATTAACCAGAAAACAGATTACAAGAGAGCTTCTTCAGTACAAGACTCACAGATCCAATGATCTGAAATGACCCCTAGCACCCTACTTAAAGGAAATGATCCCAACGGCTAGTTCGAGTGATCCATGTCGAAATGATCTCGACCGTCGATGAGGATCAAGACATCTCTTAATCTCATCCGTCGAAATTGTTAACTTATTATTAAAAATAATATTTTGCATGCATTCACTCAAAATATTATTATTTTATTATTTAGGGTTTTTGCTTTATTTTATAATTTTTATTATTTTTTATTTATTTCATTTTTTTAATTTCTTTTTATTTTATTATTTTATTATTTTATTTATTTTCTTAAATGGATCATCGAACTAAGCCTTTCGAAACATCTCCTAGGACCTAGGACTTAGGACTCATGAGGGGATTTAAAACATTTTCCAACCCTCAAGACACATTACATCATGACTTTTACAATTTACATCTTAAGGGGGAAAAACCCTTTATCATAGACCCTCTTAAATCACCCAGTTTCTGCGACACAACTATAATCTAGCAGATTAACACACTAGGATTCTCCTAAAATTCGAATGACAAAATCCATCCCGGCTTTGGGGTCAGGCTGAAGGAAAACTCTGCCGATCATAGATCGG
The DNA here is from genome assembly GCA_031772625.1 of Pinus tabuliformis. Classification (NCBI taxonomy): domain Eukaryota; kingdom Viridiplantae; phylum Streptophyta; class Pinopsida; order Pinales; family Pinaceae; genus Pinus; species Pinus tabuliformis. The sequence goes on along the minus strand of CM062812.1, from coordinate 985,201,478 downwards.
TGAGACAAAAAACCTTCCGGGACGTAGATTACCATTAGAAAGTTAGGTCCACCTAGGCAATTTACATACACGACTCAGATCTGCTAAGATTATTTACAATTCATACATGCAGACTGGGTTTACACTTAAAATGATCAAGCTGCTGATGACTGCAGGCTAGCACGGATACGTCATTTAGGTGCTACCCCTTTCTGCCAAGAAAAGAGGGGGTATACTGCAGGGGTAGTTGACCGGTAGTGGTCAACATCTGGCTCTACTTGGGGACACGTTGCTACTCTGTAGGAATGTGAGAATCCAAAATCTCCATCCACGCAACACACAATAAAGTAGCGTCCATCCCAAAAATCATCATATACATTAAGCACAGGAAAGATAAAATCTCTTCATTTATTAACTATCTAAAAAAGTAAATCTAATCCTAAAACAGAAATAAAAATGCGGAAAAAAAATACAAGGAGTAGGGTTAGAGATACAATACAAAGGATGCCCCATGGCATCAGATCTGTTCAATATAGTGGATACTGAGCATTTGCCTGCTCTCAGGCAAATCCGTCGGCTGCTTGTCGGATGTGCCATGTCCAAGTTTGCATATGGTAGGACTTTTTCCTATCCGAAAATCAAGGTGCTCGCGGCCGTCTGATGCATCAAATCTTCGTCTCATTCTCTTTCTCTTGCGCTTTTTCTTTGTGGCAGGTTGTATCACTGATGACATGGAACTTTCTGTTTCAAAGCTATCAGATGAAGTATGTAAGATATGCGTGACATGTCTTTCTTTATCCTGCATCTGATCTTTATCATTTTTCAGTCTATTTGGATCACCTTCAATTAACCATCTTTCAATGGAACCAATAACCTCCTCATAATAAGATGGAATTTGTTGCAACAAATGAGAAGGCTCCTGATCTGTTGATGTCCGCTGGTTTCTCTTATCCTCTGACCATTGTTGAAACTTTTGAACCTGTATTTTAATGGCATCCATCTGACTAGAGTGTCCATCTTTTATAGCACTGATTTGCCTGGCATGGTGTTCTTCCATATTTTTTATTACTTTGTCATTCTTTTCCTTTATGTTCATCAAGCAATGTTGCATAGAGTTTATTTCTTCTTTATGATTTGCTTGCATGGTGGCCAACTGATTATTATGATCGAACGTCATGATAGTCATTTCCTCATCCATAGTTAATAAGTTGTTTTGCATAAAATCAATTTCCCTATCATGATCAGCTTTCATGGTCGCCATATTTTCCTCTAAGCCTGACATCTTGCTTTGCATGAATCTAATTTCTGTTTCATGATTAGTCTTCATGGCCTCAATTTCTTTAGCATGCTGCTTTTGCGTGATCTCCATCTCCCTATTACGTTTTTCCAGGTGGGTGCACAAAGTTCTCACATCATTGACATAATTAGTTTGATTAGCCTCCATATTTTTTACCAACATCATTAGTTCTTGTATAATTTGCCTTTGATCTTCCTTTTCATTGTCATTTGTCCGTGATTTTCCACTATCATGGACTTGATCTGTGATAGTACTGGTGGATGACACATTCTGATCTTGAAATCTTTCTTCAACAGCTGGACCTTTATAGGATTACTTTTTTTCTTTTGCACAATTTTAGAGGCAGAAGGCAAGCTATTTGGATAACCATATCTATCTTTAAAAGCATTGACAATGTCTTGTAAAGAAGTGAAAGAATCCTTAGGAAAATTGTTAAACCAATTCAAAGCATCACCCTCTAAAGAAAAGACAAAAAGACGCATCTTGATATCTTCATGATTAAACTGAGGGGGTCTACAATATATGATCATTATGCGAGTAAACAAGCCTAGATGCCTTCTAACAGCGATTGAATCACCACCCGAGAAAATAGGTAATTTAGAAATGGCCTCCTCCGGAAAATCATGGCGACGGTCAGTAAAACGACATGGTTTAAATGAATAATCCATGATGAATAATAAGGGATTAAATGGATGATAGAACGAGACCTCTACTCAAGAAAGTCAACAGATGAAAGCAGTGGAGTCGCCACTTGAACAATGAATCTGATTCTAAGATCCAAAAAGGAACCACAAACAGATATGAAGAAGGCTTCTTGTCTGGGAAAATAAATGAAATGGAGTCGCCATCCAAACAAGAAACGAACAGAAGAGAAACTATTGATATGGCGAAAAATAAGGCAATAAAAGATCCAAATGATAACCCCAAAGGTTGAATCTACCAGCTCAAATGAGAGATGAGAAAGATGAGAAGATGAATGTCGATGAAACTCCAGGAACAGAAAAACTCTGTCCCCGGCAACAGAGCCAAAAAATGTTGTTGCGCAGATTGACACGACAACGCTCAGACCAGGGGCTGTCACTCTGATCCCCGATCTCTCCGTTTAAGCCTGTCTCCCGCGGCTAAGGGGGGTAGACCCTATGAGGTGAAAGAGACCAACTGTCGACCAGTTGGTCGGGAGACACGATATGAAAAGCACTAAAAGGATTTGATTAATTTAGCAGACCAGTGCCTTAAGAGATTGTTGTTAAAACGATTACTTGTTAGATGATATAGAAGTATAAACCGTGAACAGCAATCATTTATCATCAAATGACTAGAACGACGCGAGATATCAGTTAAAACACAAAACTCAAAACTCAATAATGATATCCAGCTATTAAAAATTTCGAAAGAGATCAAAGGCTTTAAACAACCACGCAATTATAAACCATATGTCATATGAAGCAAATCTTTAAGATGATCATTCATGCGCAGACTTGTCTATTCGATCTACATAAATTTAAATCTCAGCGTGAAAAATATGACGTGATGAATTCCCGAGAAAAAACTGAAACTTGGCAAAATTTCCCACAATATTTTTATACCTTTTTTCAAATTTTTTTTTTTTTTTTGAAAAATTAAAACTTAATTAAAATCTAAATAAAATACAACCTAAGAAAATTCTAAACTAAAATATAAACATTAAATCAAAACCTAAGATGAAATCTAATATGCTACGGTATCAAATTTTATATACATATATTTTTATTTTTATTTTTATTTTTATTTTTTCGTTTTACATTTAATAAGAATCGAAAAAAGGAAATCAACGAACGTAAAAAATCTAAGAAATAACGCGATTTAAAAAAATAAAGATTAAAACCCTAACAAAACTAAGACCTGGCCACTGAAGATTAAGCCACCGTAAATATACGCTACCCACGCACGATAAGCCAAGCAAATCCACGGATTTACAAGAGTTGATAAATGCCAAGATCCAAAAATCGTGACCCCGGCTCAGACTTAAACGAAAAAATTTTAACGCAAGCAGAGGAAACGATAACACTATCAACGGTAAGAAAAATATACGAATCGGATTTTAGATTTTACCTGATATGCAATGATATACAGTTGATGGCGGCTTTGAATCGATTTTTGCAGACATGTGAAGAAATTACCTAGGCCGACAGTGAATATGGCAATAACTTGCAGTTTTTTGAACGCTTTCTGAAGCTCCCACTGTTAACGTTTCCGATACCTCCACGCACAACGCACACAACAATGGATTTAAGGCTTAACTCCTGCGCATATGACATTTACCATGGAAGATTCGTTTGATATTTCGCCTGGAACTTTTCGACAGCTGATGGCGGAAAACGCAGAGGCAAATTTTCACACTTCTCTTGTAATAATGATGGCCTCAGGACATGCGTTCCGCCTGCACGCCATAACCTTCTTACAGTTTCGATACCGGTCTTTGAAATGAACCCAGGACAAACTTTCTGCATAAATAGAATCGATGTAGCAATGAATTTTTGTTGATGGCCACGCAAATATTGCTTTCAATGCAAGCTGGCTCAGTGCTGGGTATTTCGATTTGGCTTGGATTTGCTGGCTGAGCAGCTGCAAAACAAGAGAAAAAGAATAAAACCCTAATCTTAAATCTGTATATAGAGCAAAAGTTACAACCCAAAATAGCTGATTAATTTACAGAGTTTGGCCCCTTAACAGCCAGATTTAGCAATAAGAACAGAAGTATTTTGAAGAACAAAAATTTCAGATTTTCACTATGAAGAACTTCATAAAATCTCTCATGCAAATTAGGAAAAATAAACTGAATGATAGACCCAGGGTCAAATCCAACTGGGCTCAGCAAAAAATGCTTGCGGGAGTTGGCTGGTTCAACCGAGAACTTCCCCAAACGCCCACCAATCTTCTTCAGTAAGGGTTTTCTGCACAGCTCAAAACAACCATCAGTAAAGAGGGCAAAAATGCTGCTAGATCCCAAAAGTAATGGAGATACCTGCCATTACTTCAGAAACCCTAACACCAATCAAACCCTAGCAAGTGAACAAGATACTTGTGCTCACAATACTCTACAATAAGCTATTATTAATGGCTCAAAAATAAAATATGCAGAAACTAAATTAGCTCACAGCACTTCCAGAGAGTAACACCAGCAAGATTTGGACCCCAAAGTCTTCTTTTATTAACCAGAAAACAGATTACAAGAAAGCTTCTTCAGTACAAGACTCACAGATCCAATGATCTAAAATGACCCCTAGCACCCTACTTAAAGGAAATGATCCCAACGGCTAGTTCGAGTGATCCATGTCGAAATGATCTCGACTGTCGATGAGGATCAAGACATCTCTTAATCTCATCCGTCGAAATTGTTAACTTATTATTAAAAATAATATTTTGCATGCATTCACTCAAAATATTATTATTTTATTATTTAGGGTTTTTGCTTTATTTTATAATTTTTATTATTTTTTATTTATTTCATTTTTTTAATTTCTTTTTATTTTATTATTTTATTATTTTATTTATTTTCTTAAATGGATCATCGAACTAAGCCTTTGGAAACATCACCTAGGACCTAGGACTTAGGACTCATGAGGGGATTTAAAACATTTTCCAACCCTCAAGACACATTACATCATGACTTTTACAATTTACATCTTAAGGGGGAAAACCCCTTTATCATAGACCCTCATAAATCACCCAGTTTCTGCGACACAACTATAATCTAGCAGATTAACACACTAGGATTCTCCTAAAATTCGAATGACAAAATCCATCCTGGCTTTGGGGTCAGGCTGAAGGAAAACTCTGCCGATCATAGATCGGTGAGACAAAAAACCTTCCGGGACGTAGATTACCATTAGAAAGTTAAGTCCACCTAGGCAATTTACATACACGACTCAGATCTGCTAAGATTATTTACAATTCATACATGCAAACTGGGTTTACACTTAAAATGATCAAGCTGCTGATGACTGCAGGCTGGCACGGATACGTCGTTCAGGTGCTACCCCTTTCTGCCAAGAAACGAGGGGGTATACTGCAGGGGTAGTTGACCGGTAGTGGTCAACACAACCATTCATAACAATAAGCAATTAAACCAAAAGATGAGTCACTTTCCAAGTACAAGAAAATTAAACTTGTTGCAAAATTAAAAGGAATTACAATGCTTGCATCCAGAGTGCCTCTTGAAATAAAACTTGCATGTGAGACTTTAAACCATCAAGATAGCAAGAAATTTAAGAACTTTGCAAACAAAGCAAATATGATAGAATGAGTTCTTGGTTTATTTTATTAATTAGTGCTAAGGAAAAGTTACAATTGAACTCTAGTCCTCAGACCTCATCCTCGCCCAAATGTTTGGATCTCACAATGAGGACTCAATAGAGGTAGAGGGTCCCTAAAAGTCTATTCAACCAACTTGACTTGGAGGTAAGTTTTAATGAGGCTTGGGGCCTTCCTATACTAAAATGCCTAGATGAAGTGCAAATTGTGTTAATTCCCCAAATTAAACTAATGCAAATGCAAATGCTTCAAAGAGAAATAGTTTGCAAAACTTGAGAGCATATGCATGTGAGAATTTAAATACAAGATTAGTAAAAATTTGCATGTGAAGTGAAATGTATTGATTTTAAGCATCCACAATATGAAATTTAAAAGTTAGAAAGCTAAGAAAAAACTACAAGCAACATTAGGCCCCCACAAGAATCCCTCATCTAAATGAGGAAGGGGAATGCCATGGGAAAAATCCCAAGCTCCCTCCAACAATTTTTTTTATGTTTTATCAACGCTTAAACTAGGTAAAAATGCCTCTTAGAGGGCAGCCCACAATACGAGAGAGATCTTTGCAAAGATGAGACTCTAACAAAGCTAGACTCTCTCCCCAAAAAATATAAAAACAACAAACTTGAAGATGGAAAAAACTCTCCAAAAGAGATTTACAAGGCTCAAAAGGCCCACAGCTTCAATGAGTTTGCAACTCTCTCCCAAGTGCTTGTGGCCTCCCTAGAAATCAGTCTTTGGATAGCATGAAGGGGTGCTGCATACACACGAGTGAGTAGTTTTCCAAAGCTTCTCCTCAAGCTCCTTGCTACCCAATGCTCAAGCCTATGGGCTGCAAAACACAAAAAAATACCAATTGTCAGTGTAAAATTGAGAAGAAAAAAAAACCAAAACTAAACTTAGAATTTAATTTATAAAGTACTAGCTCAAGTAATGGGAGTGAACCCCCATACTTGCCTAGCTTTAGAAATGACTCTTGAATAGGAGATATAACTTCGAAAGAAATAGAATCAAAGAAGTATTTTGAATTTTAAATAGATGATCAAGTAGCTATAGATTAAGAAAACTCCCTTTTGCTCTTCGTTGGATTGAAAACTTGAAGCGAAAAAATGGCTAAGTCTTGGATCATTGTGATTCTAGGAGTGAGTTGATCTAATTGAGATTTCTCCCACTTCCAAATGAATTCCTGCACACAATACAAAAGATATTTCCCACAACTTGAACACGTATTAGTTTGCACACGATTAGAGCAATATAATAATAAAATAAACCAAACATTCCTCCTAAAATGAATTGGCAAGTTTATCCCTATAATACTATTCTAAATCAATGATATGTGCAAGATATCTTGCACACATCAATCCAAGCAAGATGGCAAGCATAAACTAATATTAATTCAACATGCGAAAAAAATTAAACACAATAGCAGTAGTATGAAAGGACATCACCTCATAACGCCAAGATAACACCAGCCAAATATCCCCAAAGTCTTGATTGTATTAAGAAAGTATGCAAGTACAAAATGGTAGAGTTTCCTCAAGCCCAATAGCTTATTACATGATACAATATGAGAGCCCATGGAGTGATTAAACAAGTGGCATGAGGTGACAATCCCAAAGAGAAATTCGAATTTGTTGTATGGAGCTCCAATGCCAAGTGCAAAAATCGAATTCTGGCGAGTGGACATCATTTTCTTCTTACCTTATGTGCCAAATTTGAATTTTATAATAGAATGACAAGTGTATATGGGTGGTAACCCATGTGGGGACAATTTCCCACAAAAATATCCACCAAATATTCTCTTAAATGTGCATTAACTTCACAAATTCGAATTCTCAAGTAAGCAACTTTTTCCTTTAATGCCAGAAATTCAATTTCATTTGAGCACGTCTTTTCCTTGATTTTAGGAGTCCACATCACCTTGGGACTTCACTTTAACTCCCCCATAATTTTCCACCTCATTTCCACAACATTTAGCATGTGTGGATATTTATTTTTCTCCATTTATTTAATTTTTGGCTTAATTAGTTGCCAGATTTCCCACTAAACCTATGAAAAGTGGGTTTTGAGGGTTCAAAACACATTTTTAACCCATCAAAGTGTGGCATAGTAGAAAGTTGAAGGTGAGAGGTGCAAATTTCATTACTCATACCCCATAATACTTCTCTAGACATCACTTATTATATTACATATACAATTTTATTAACAATTTCTGCAATGCAGAAAAACTAAAAAATTAAAAATTGACTAAGTAGACCTAACCAAATTCCATGAATTTTTTTGTGTGATCTGGTATGGTAATATACAACGACTCTAGACACTAAGATGTATTAGGGACTCAACCTGCAAACCGTCACCCCAGCTTTGGGGTAAAATGTGAGTGAAAAAACCCAGAAAATTATTCGCCTCTGAAAAATAAGGGATAATTAACCAAATAAAAAAAACACTCCAAGGTGTACTCGTTTGTTGATCGAGTCCCAACATCCTAAGCCTGTTACAGACTCCAAAAACTCAACATTACTAGTATCACTTATTACAATTCCCTGCAGGGTGTGGAATCTGGGTACAAGGAAAATGATGAGAAGATAGATGTAGAGTTAAAAAAATTTGTTGACTGAAATTTTGTTGACTGATGATATCTGATGGTGCAAGTGTCCTCTGGATCATCTTTGGGCATGGAGTCTTTATATAATCATCAGGTGCCACTCCAATGGTCAACAGATCCACATAGGACAAAATGAATGAGTTGAAGAATGTCATTGGTCCTTCTTTTGCTAGAGGGGAATGGTCCCCTTGTCTTCTTTCCACCGACACATCCTAGACATAACCCATCATGACTTGCTTGAACGTTAGGCATCCCAAAAACCAACTATCTTACTTTAGGTAAGGCTTCATAATGTAAGTGTGCCAACCTTCGGTGCCATAGCTCGCTTTGATGAGTACTATCATGAACCAATGCTCGGAGTGGTATTCCATTGACTCTATAGAGTCCTTTGATTCTTGATCCCAAAGTGAATGTATCCCTCTTGTGAGATTCCATAGGCCAGATAAGGACCTTTCCTCTTATGAAGGCAACTCTCATCCCTTTGTCTTCCAAGGCAGATATAGATACTAAGTTTTTCTTTAATCCTGGAACATACATAACATCATGAAGAAGAATAGATTCCCTAGAGTCCAAATGAAATTTAACAGAACCAAAGCCCTTCACAGAATATGTGGAGTTGTCTCCAAGGATGATCTTTAAATTGGTCTCCCTCTCAACCAGATTAGAGAGGACTTCCCAGTATCCAGAGAAATATCTAAAAGCCCCACTATCTACCAACCAACTATCACACGAATCTAGAGGAGAAGAATTAGAAAGAGCAGAAATAAGAAATATTCAAATTGAGTAGCAGCTGTATTATTTCCATACTTGGAGTTCCTTGACTTCTTTTGAGGATGATGGTCTTCTTCACGATCATCGAGAGCATCTCTTCTTCTTCTATTGTCTCTTATGCTTCGATCATCTCCTCTTCTTCTATCATTGAACCTGTTGTTGTTGAAGCCATAATTTTTGTTGTAGTTGGATCCTAGAGCATCTCTCTTTTCCGGATAGTCTTGAGCATAGTGGCCATGTTTGTGGCAGTTGAAGCATTCAATTCTCCTTCCTATTCTATGGGAGTCCTTTGATTCAGGGAAGGCTTCCATGAACCAGATGGTCTCCCTCTTCTTTTTCTCTTCTTTTTTTGTGCAGCAAATGTAGAGGGCTCTCCTTCTTCATATTTTGAATCCTCTCTCTGGAGATCATCCTAGTTTCTTCTTGAGTACATTTACCAATGAGCTCATCAAATGTCAAGAACTTGTCATTGTTGCTTATAGTAGTAATGAAGGTTTTCCAAATAGGAGGAGGACCTTGAAGAGTGACCAACACCATCTCTCTATCAAATATAGGCTCACCAGCAGTGTGTGCAATTGATCCCTTAGTTGGGATATCCTCATGACATAGAATTGCACCGAGTCCCCCTTTTTCATCTTGATGTCCTTGAGTTGATTTTTCAAGGAGAGGATATGATTCAAATTGTTGACCTCATACATCCCAACTAGCTTATCAAAGATATCCTTAAGACTTCTTCAATTTTCCAACACAAGTAAGCAAATGATATTTCAAAAAATCAATAAGAATTTTCTTGGCTTTGAGTCGACCTTTCTTATATTTGGACTTGGCAACAACAAGAGCATTTTTCGGTGTCTCAGGTACTTTTCCTTCCACATATTCCAAGACATCATTATCATCCAATACAACTTCCAACCTGATCTTCCAAGTAGCAAAGTTTGATGAGTCACCCAGCTTCTTTGTGTCCTTGAAGTAAGAGGTAGACATCTTGACCAAGTCAAAGAGGATCCTTTAGCTTCTTCCAAAGATGATTTCTCTTGTCTCTTGTTTCCTTGGGCTTGTCTTCACCTCAACTTTAATTCCATGTTAATTTTCCACTATTCTATGCTTAGTACAATCACTTAGCCCAATTCTTTATTCAATTAGCAATCACTTTTAAACAAAATAAATCTTCCAATGAAAAATAGAAATTGTAGATAGAACATTAATTGCAATGTACAATAGAAGACAACCAAGAGCAATGACAAGAGACATAAGAATTGGTCAAAGACCAGAGAAAAACCACACAAGGGGTAAAAACCCTTTCAAATTCTTCTTCTATTAGATTGTCATCAAACGTTTAGCAGAGAGATACAATGTTTCAATTCATCAATCAAGAGTCAAAGTCAAACCTTTGACTAACCAACAAAATCAACAAATCAATATCCCAAAGTTGATCCTAATAGTCAAATTTGGTCAACAATTCAAATCTCAAATTATAATCAAAGTCAATAGCAGTTGTATTAGTCCCAAATGGTCAACGGTCAACAATCAATAGTTCTCCAAAAAAGCTCGACCAACAGTCAAAAAGTGTGGCCTTGAATGCTAGTCAAAGTGCACTGAAAATAGTCCCAAAAAACCCTAGTTGTAGATATGTAGTCAACCAAGGTCAAAGTGCCAAGAAAAATTCGTCCTCCTTGCCAAAGAATTCGACCTCCAAAATAGATGCAAAATCTCAAGTCAAACCAATCCCAAACTTCAAAAAGTCAATGTTGGTCAAACGCTAGTCAAAGACAAAATTCGGCCCAATTAGAAATCTTCTCTCTCCTCCTCGCACATGGGAGACTTTTCAGAAGTGATCGAACCTCCAAGAAAAAAAGAAGATGTGTGATGATGATGGCTCCAAATGATGTGACATGTGGTGTATTCATACGTGTCCAAGGAGGTCGAATTTCCTTGCCAACGTCGACTTGTACTTTTTTGAACTTGTGGGTTTTACTTCAAAAACTAAATTTCTCCTTGACCAAATTAAATTCTTCCAAGGGCTAGGAGGGGTCTTTCTTGATGAGGAAGGTTGTCCAAAGGAAGGAATTTGTCCCTGAGCTGCCAAATTAATAGCATTGTTCGAGCGGCCAAGGCCATGTTGCATGACCAATGACTACCATTAGTCTTTGGGAAGAGGAATGCAACACTGCAGTTTATCTGCCGAACAAGAGTCCACATAAGGTGCTTGGACGAGTTACATCAATGGAGGCATCACCGACAAGAAACCAAAAGTTTCACACTTCCGAATTTTTGGTAGTGTGGTTCACTACCATGTGCCCTCGGGGAGCCAGAAGAAGTTGGAGCCTACAACAGAAAAATGGAATTTCGTGGGCTACAGTGAGACATCCAGGGCATATAAAGTGTATGTAACAGCACAAAAAAAGACAATTGTCAAGCATGATGTCAATTTTAAGGAGGAAAGGACTCTTAGCAAGTCCTCAAAGCATGAGCAGGCTACAACACAGGTGGAGGAGTTGCTAACTCCTAAGCACGAGGCTCATCCAGTGCCTCAAGTCATGTCACAGTCAGTTGTTGGGTAGGCCATATAGTAGTCAGATGGGGAGATTGGGCAGGAGTAGATGGAGGGAGAAGGGCGAGCAGGTTCCACTCCAGCTATGACACCTAGCATAGTCAGGAGAAAGTCGAGGTGGGTTGATCAGTTGACTAAGGAGGCTCAAGACAGGGTAAGGGCACCTAGCTCTACATTCAGGCAGAGAAAATAGCCTCAGAGATACTCAAGTTTTATGGCTTTAATGACTAAGGCCATAGACACAAAGCCTTCTAGCTACCAGGAGGCAGCCTCTTAGCAAGTTTCGTGTGATTCTATGTTGGAAGAATACTCTTCCATCATGTAGAACGATGTCTGGGAGATCGTGCCAAGGCAGAAAGGCAGATATGTGATTGGATCCAAGTGGGGGTCTACAAGATTAAGCAAGTAGTTGACGGTAGTGTAGAGAAGTACAAGGCTAGATTCAAAACCAAAGGGTTCTCTCAGGTGGAGGGCATTGACTATGATGAGACTTTTGCACTCGTATCTCATTATTCATCCATTAGGACCATTATAGCACTTGTAACTCAGATGGAGTGGAAGATCCACCAGATGGACGTGAACACTGCCTTCCTCAATGGTGTTGTTGAGGAAGAGATTCATAGAGCAACGAGAGGGGTTCAAGGCACATAGCAGGGAGACGCATGTGTGCAGGATTAAAAGAGCACTTTATGAGCTCAAGAAGGCCCCACAAGCGTGGTATTCGTGCATTAATAGCTATCTTTTAGGACTGGGCTTCACCAAGAGTGAAGCTGACCCTAACATATACTACATTATGGTTGGGGGACAGCCTTTCATTCTTGTGCTATATGTAGACAACCTCATACTTACAAGGGACAAGAAGCTCATCAGTGACTGTGAGAAGGATCTTGCAGCAGAGTTTGACATGAAGAATATAGGGCTCATCCACTATTTCCTTGGCTTGGAGGTTTCGCAGGGAGATGGACATTTTTTCTTGGGACAAGGCAAGTATACTCTGGAGATTCTCAAGAAGTTTCGCATGCAGGATTGCAGGCCCATGACCACACCTTTAGTGACAAACTAGAGGAAGATAGATGCTAGCAGAGTAGAACGAGTGGATGCCACTCTTGACAAGCAACTTATCGGGTCGTTGATGTATCGGGTGAACACACGACCTGAGATTTGCTATGCAATAAACCAATTGAGTCAGTTCATGGTAGAGCCTACTAGAGTACACTAGGTTGCTGCTAGAAATATTCTCAGACACCTTAGGGGCACAGTTGATTATGGGTTGATGTATAGACAGGTTGATGGAGTGACGTTGGAAGGCTTCACAGATACAAATTGGGCATGGGGTTCCACAGCTAGAAAGAGTACTTCAAGTTGCACCTTCAGTGTTGGGTTAGCAATTGTTTCCTGGTTCAGAAAGAAGCAAACAACAGTGGCAGTGAGCTCAGCAGATGCCAAATACATGTATGCCAGCCTGGCAGCTTGTGACGCCATGTGGTTGAGGAAGTTGCTTGCTAGGCTCTTCAGTCAAAGGTTGGAGCCTATAGTAATTCACTTTGATAATCAAAGTTGCATCAAGCTCTTTGATAATCCAGTGTTGCATGGCCACTCCAAACACATCGAGATCAGGGATCATCATATCGGGGATTGTGTTCAAAGGGCCAATATCAGACTTTTGTACATTCCTACAACAGAGCAAACAGCAGACATATTGACTAAGGCTTTGCCTAGAGGGAGCTTTGTCTTTTTTAGGGACAAACTAGGTGCGGTTCAGAACAGCTTCCTCTCCAAGATGGAGTGTCAAATGAAGTTATAGGAGGAAGGGTTCTGCCATATTTAGTAGGTGCACTAAATTTGGCAGAAGGGCCCACAAGTGGGGCCAAGGCACAGTTTACCTTTTTCTATTTGTTTCTGACTTTAAGAAAATTTAAATTTTCCTATAGTCAAAAATTAGATCGATCTCATCCATCCAAGGAGATCTAATCTTAGCCATTTATGGCAGTGGTGGGCCCAAGTCGAATTCTAAGAGGGAAAAAGGACACAGAACTTGGTCACTATGCACTAGACATCTTGGTGTTCAGCTCAGCAAAAGAAAGAAGGGTTCCGCTCAGTGCCAGAGTTTCAGATCAGTGAATTAGAGGAAGGGAGGAGGTAGATTCAGCTCAGATTACTTCCAGAAATTCGCAGATTTCTTCCAGGAACTGAAATCTGTGTGCAGAAGAGGTCATACAGGCTGTAGAACTCGCAGAAGGGCGCAAAAGAGAAGCCAAGTTGGTTTAAAGTGTACAGACCAGTGTGCAGAGAGTGGAAGCTTTTCCCTCCTATTTGTAATCATCTTCTGAAGATTTGCTGAGCTGAATAAAATAAAACACCAAGATTGCAGGTTTTCCCCAGATTGGCGTTACCTGAGTAAATTATTGTGCACTGTTTTTATGGTGTGCTTATCTTCATATATTCCTTTTGTTTTCTGCTGCATGCAAGTTAAGAAACTTAGCATATTTGTGGGTTAGAAGTTAAAGTTCAAATTTTTGTTCTTTGCTTGGTTAAAATTCACAAATTAGTTCACTGGGCTTTAGAAATCTAGCAATACACATATGCATAAAGATACAGACAAAATTCTCAACAGAAAAACTCTTAGATACAGACGAAATCCTTAGCAGAAAAACTGTCTTAATTTTTAGAACAAACTAGGATCCTATCCCAGAGTTCAATATGAAAGTTCCTTTAGATTGGATCAACATCATTGTAGGCATGATTCTCTGTGCCCTGTTAATCAATTAGGTCACTAGCAAGATCATAGCACCCAGAACAGATGTCAACCAGCCTTTTCCTTTCTTTTTTGGCATGTGCATTGCTGTGTATGTGTAGAGGCCCACCATGCACAACCTAGTTGCTTTATGGGATAATGTTGAAATCATCCCCAATGCCTAGAGATGTTGTAAGACTTCTGCACTAACCACTATGAATACCTGTTTAGACATGAAACAAATAAAACTTATCCCCTTTAAGTTTTAACTCATTGTAAGAAGGAAATGTTATCAGTTGATTAAAATGATATCATTCCTCAACAGATTTTACTAAATAAGATAAGAACCTTGCTTTAAGGTTCATGAGAAAATAATAAATATGCTTGGTCTGAAAATAAGAGATAGCATGAATTACCAACAGTTTCTTCCTTCACGTCTGCAATAGGTGCAGCATCTTCATCTCTTCTTCGTTTTCGTGGCATCCTTGGTTTTCTTCTTTTAGCCATTCACATATTCAGCTCTGTTTACAAGTTTCATGACATAAATCTTCTCTGTTAAACATACTAGATTTACATCCAACATTATAAGTGTTTCAAAAATATATTTGACAGATGAAACCATCAAGAGAACTAAAATATTCAACGGAATTAATTAGAAAAATATAATTCTCATAGAAACGATAACCCTGCTCAAGAATATCTCAAAATTATTTGAGTTTTACAAAAAATCCGTTAATTGATTCATTTATATATAATACTGGATGAACTGTGTCATAATTGTTTTCTCCAAAATGACTGGATAGATACATAAAAGAAGATATCATGGAATTTTCACCAAGTTACACATTTCCTGATTACCAGATTGTTATATGAGAAACTATATCCTTGCGAGGATATTGAGTAACAGAGAGATGATCCTTGAACAACATGGAAAATACATATGCAGGGTTGTCAAGAAACATTCCTCCTCATGGTATACTTCCTTCTTTGTATTACTCACCTTTCACTAGTTGTAGAAATGTCACTTGTGCGTAAATAACTTTGATTGCTGTTTACTGAATATCCTGTCCTATAAGGCTTCTAGAGCAATACACAAAAAAGGTTTTAAAATCTAAGAAACAAACCATAGAAAGTTTTGATAAACAATTCAAAAAAAGAAAGAAATGAAATGAGACATTAAAACCATAAGTTACTTCCATACTGATGGCTGCCTTCTACACCAGGTGTTGATTTCACTCCTTTCGCCAATGACTTGGTCTTGTTGGCTTCTACCCCCAAGGGCTTGAAAAGATAAATCAACGCACTGTCCAACTTTTGTGACCTTCAACAATTGATGGTCAACCTAGGTAAAACCAAGGTTTTGGTCTTCAATGCATCGAAGAGATCTTTTATAGACATACACTTCTACTACTGGGGTGTCGATATTGAGATCACCACAGCTTACACCTACCTGAGGGTACAGTTCATGGGGCCTTGTTTTGGAATGCAACATGCCCTCTAGCCGTAGCTTAATAAAGGATATGGTTCTCTAACCCTCATCGAGAGAAAATGTTTTCAGAGTTAGTTTCAAGACATCTCATCCAAACTTCACCTCATGGAGGCGATTATTAGACCCACTGTCACACCCCGACAAATTTCACACGGTTATAGGTGCCCCGTGATCTCTAGTCATGCATCACCTGCATGTTTCTCATTGACATCCCGACCACTTTGGCAATACTACACTTGGACTATGTCTCATTTTACCGCACAAACTAGCAGGGGACCTAAAGGGGATCAATAAAGGGCAAATGCTAGGCCAAGGGCAACAAATGGAGACTTAGCCCATTGTCACCTCAGCTAAGGCTCCCTTCTATTTACGGACTTTCACCGATGGGAGGAGACCCGATATGTATGGAGTCACCAATGAAGGATAAGTCATTGGATATGAGTGACCCAAATAAACCCTTTCCCAAAAGAGTTTTAAGAATGGATCTTGCTTGCTTTCTAAGCAAGGTACTATGTATTCTAGGGAAAGGGAGAGAGGATTTGAGGGTTAGGTTTATGGGATAAGACTTATGAAGGAGTTCCCCAATACCTAAAATCCTTGTTAGAATTGGTATCCTAGATGGTTCTTGAAGAATGATCTTTCAAAGGAGCAGAACCACACGGGGCCAAGTGGACCCAGTCTAGGTTATGAGGAAAGTATGTAGCAACCATGGTATTCTTACCCTAGACAAGGTGGGGGAAAGGATCAAAGAAATAATTTCACTTGAAGATGTTGTTTTGACCCTTGCGGATGGCGGGGAAATTTTTGATTTCGGAGCTAGGGCTTGCCTTTTCTCCTAACTCCACCATCAGAATGGCTTCAAAATTGGAGGAGAGCTTGAGGAAAGGCCAGCGCAAGAGACCCTAGGAGATCGAATTTTTTGGAGGGATAGCTTGTTGGGAAATTGATGCCCTAGGCATCCCAACTTGGCTAGACCTGGAAGGAGATGAAAAAATATGATTTTTAGTGACCACCCTTGGTAGATCAGTGCCTTAATCTTTGGGAGAATGGAGTCTATGATTAATATGAGTAGGATTTCTTGGTTCCCACTCAAGGAGGCCTCAAGATCACTTCACTAGCCTTCTAGGTCAAGGAGAAGCAACCTTACAACTATTATACTTAGATGTGCAAAGGAAATGGCTTATCAAGGTCAAATTCTTTGATAGAATTACCCCTAGGAGGTTTTGCTCATATTACATGGCCCATACATTGAGAGATGTTATAATAGAGACAAATTCCACAACTTTAGCAGTAAATGCATGCAGCAATTAGCCCTAGAACAACGAAAATCCCAGTGCAACATATATGACAAAAGTAAACAAGAATAACATCAAAAAGCGTGTACTTACATGTAACAAAGTATATCCAACCATTCACAATTGACAAGAGAGAAGCTCCAAGAGAAGATAAATCAATATCCACACATCAAAATTCATCCATAAAGCTCCAATTCATCCACTAAGAAAAAGTGCAAATGAACTCATCTCACTTGTATTTATACACAACTAAGGAGTTTGAATTAGCCTCCTTGGCTTACAGAAGCCCCAAAAATAAAATAATGTTTTAATAATTCAACTTTTGGTGACAAGCCCACCAAACTAGTTCATCAATGAAAAAGTAAGTCTCTCAAGAGGTCAAATAATAATCTATGCATGTCGTAGGGCCCTCTAAAGAGGCCTAATGAGGTCCATCAGTGCTAGAATGAAGAATAGGACCCTCAAAAACAGTGGACAAGGGGTTGGCCCCTTGTAATAACCTATGGTGCTCCAAATGACATTTCGGCACACAAGTGTCCTCATGGGTATCCAAACAAATTGAAGATGCCTATAGATCTACTACAAGGGCTAGGATGATGGTGTAGGTGATGCCACATCATCGTGCAAGTCCTAGATCATCTGCCAAGTGTATGGTGTAGATCTAGGGCCAGATGGGCATGATGGATCAGGTGCATCCTCCTCGTCCAATAAGTGAACCACGAGCAATCTCTGAACGGCTATGGGGATCCATGGAGTGCAATTTGTTGTTGTGGAGGCCCGTGCCTCTCAACGCTCACCCTACATGTGCCAATGTAGCCTTCTGGAGGATTGGGACCCCATATAGGGATACCAAACCCAAGATGGAAACCATCTCCAATCCTGCATAAAATCCAATGCGTCCCCTAACATTCCAATACAATATTTCATTCGATAAATCAAGTAAATGAGCTTACCTAATCATGGACCACAGACGAGGACTTCATAATGGCCTGCCCTTCCATAATGGGCTTCAGGATGTGCCAACGTATCCTAAACTCCAAATGGAGTTAACCAATAATCCTATAGGTGGTTTCTAATTCTAAAGTGAATAATATAGTCAAGGTATGTCCTTCAAAAGGTGGTGGCATGTGGCAGATAGGTGAATGAAGTAGGGAATGAGAAGGGGCAGCCCTGGGTCACACGTTGGGGTACAAGGGTAGCTAATAAGAGGGAAGCTCACACTTGGGCTCAAAATGTGTAGGAGGGAGAAATTGTAGTACATGAGGTGCCCTGGCCTTGATTTTTCCACCCTTTGTGATATGTCTTTTGCCTTTTTATGATTTTCTTTGATTAACTGCTCGGGGCTCAAAGGGGTAAGAGCATGATGTATAAGATATAGCAGCGAATATCCCCCTTTTAAGGTGGGGTGGTTCATTGCCCACCAAAGGTTGGGACAATCATGGGTTCCTATATAATGAATGAGGCTCATAGAATTTGTAGGAACCAAGATGATGGCCATGATGATGGGGTAGAGCTCATGTATTGGCTTTTTCCCACGTGCTAAATGTGCTTGTCCCGGGTCCCGACCATCTTTTGCATTTTGTGGTACATATTCCTGTTGAACGTGGCCATATATGCTTTTATCTTTATTTTTAGCTGCATCAACCTCCGGGCTTCATTCCAGGTCATGACCCAAGTTGTGGGCAAGGGGAAGGGGCATGTTAACCCTATGTGGACCCAGTAGAGGAATGTGGACCCAGGTGGGAGAAATGCTGAAAAGGGTAGCAATGAATGAAAAGGCGACAATATAAGCGAATAAGGGAGCGGGACCACACAACCAAAATCGGGGTTTCCTATGAAATACCATCCCTAGAACCAAATGGTCAGTGAAAGAGATCCCATGGGACTAGAATCCATGGTTAATACTTAAAAGGGGTCTAGGAGACAAGAGCACAGACCTAGCCCATTCTTTCTGCCGAATCCCCCATTAATCCATGCCGAGAAGTGTCCATGATAAGCAAACTACAATACTTAATTTCCAAATGACAAGGCATACCTTTAGGTTCGAGAGGCCTACCTTCAAACATACAATCATAGCAGATGGGCGAGGGACCACATGACTAGTTCAGCCATTCTTTCCGCCGAATCCCCCCATTAATCCATGCCCAGAAGTGCCCATGATAAGCAAACTACAATACTTAATTTCCAAATGACAAGGCATACTTTTAGGTTCAGGAGGCCCACCTTCAAACATACGATCATGGTAGATGGGCGAGGGAGCACATGGCTGGTTCAGGTGGTGGAGAAATGGCACAATGAGCTAGCTGGTGGCTGCAAGGGGTTGTTGGCTGCTAGTTGAGGACCGTCTTGGAGAAAAAAAATCTCCTAGGGATATTACCCACAAAATGGTGGGTAACATCTGGCTCCAACTAGGACGCGATCTCTCGAAGAAGTGGGCAAAACTACTTGAATGAGAGGTCACAAGAACTCCAACAATCTCTTGGTTACCATAGACCTATCACCTGCACATATAATAGATGGAAAAACACAGGGCAGCATGCTTTCTCGGCGTCTCATGATCGCACATGCTATATGTTAGGTCATAAAATCAACAGAAAATAAAATATGCAGATATGCACCTATCTATCATGAGAAATGTCATTTCTAATGTGGAAATCAGCATGCAATGCATCCTACACTAACATGCATGTGATAATGTTAATGCTAAGAGTAATCATAAAGCTAGTGCAACCAACACATCATCATATCAATATACATATCACTGCTAATATGACTGCTCACGCAGCAAATCCCAAAGCGAATGCAAACCCAAACACATAGACGATGTTGTGGGCGGGGGGTGGAAACATATGCTGCCCACACATGGATGATTATGTGAGAAGAGGTGAGAAAAGGATGTGATCTAGTTCGTGAGATCTTCTCTTGCAACCAAAATATAGAGATATCAACAACCAAGCTCATAAACTTTTGATGGATGACAACCTCTGGCATATCACTTCCACCATTATCCTTATTATTTACGTCATGGCTTATGGCCTTCATTGGGTTATGATTAGTGGGAACGGGATGCCAACAAGATGGAGGAACACAAGTAGGTTGCACATGATGATTACACTGGAGGGGATAGACTATGGAGTGATCAAAACCATGAAGGTCCGTCCAAGAAGGAAAAGTATAATCAATGAAGGGCTTTTCCTTGACACTATATTCGAGCGGGGGAAAGGGCTCACGGTTACTTGACATCATATGACCAGGGCTGAAGGAATCACTTGACAAAGACTCCAAACAATGATCAATATGAAAAAGGGGCAAAGAAATATTGCATTCAACGGGTTGTGCTTTCCCACAATCATTATCTAAAGGCTGAAGTGATTTGAACATGGAATCATATTCAGAAGAAGTGGGAGACTTATCAATTTCCTTAGTATCAAAGATCGGGTCTCTCCTAAAAGGAAAATTGATCACTTCTAACTGCCCCTCTTTAGGTAAAGGAAATGAAGATTCTCCTTCCCAAAGGTATCAATGGGTATGTCATCATATATCGTGCCTAAGGGGAAGGGAAGACCAATCTCATCCTCATCCTCCTTGTCAGTGTCGTAAATGGGAGCACAATCAAATTGAGGACCAACAATTTCCCATTTCTCCTTTTCAATGCGGAAATAATCTTCAATGTCATCTTTCAAGGGGCTAATGGGATCATCTCTCTCAAGGTTTTCAAAAGAGGATTCATCGGGAGTAATATCCTTGAGCAAGGTAGGGTTGGTCTCAGTTTCACTTTCCATAAACTCATCCTTCCCAGCACATGTGTCCTCAAAATCATGATTTTCATCAAGTGGACCCAAGGAGGACTCGTCTTCTTGCTTATTACCTAGACTCTCAATGTTTTGATGATGCTCGATGAAAGCTTCCTCTTGGATGCTTAATGCGGGGTGTACTTGAAAATGTTTAAGAAAGCCCTCAACGAACTCTTCAATAGATAAGATGCTCCTAGGTTCATGATCATGCAGCCATGAGTTATGACCACCGAGAGATCCCATGAACAATAACATGAGGACATCTTGGTGGACAACCTTCTCTCTTGAAGCATGTGCATTAAATCTTTCTATGTGGTCAATCGCGGAGAATGGATCACCATCAAACACAGGCACGCCACGTACCATCCTTCCCGCGACATGATTAGGATGTCTAGGGATGCTAGCAATGTCCAAAGCGGGAAATTTACGAAAGAATGATAACCTATTTGAGATATACATGAAACATATGTAGGAGTCACCAGGGTGAAATTAAAGATGCCTAGAAAAATGTTTGCTTCACCCTACAAGCATTGACCTTAAGGTTCAATGAAGAACTAGGGCTTTGTTCTTCCAATGGAGTCACCAATAATGTATGTCAATATGTCATATGGGGAACAAAACACATGTTTTGTGTCCCCAGCAACAACGCCAAAATGTTACCGCTCAAACTAGCAGGGGACCTAAAGGGCAAAAGTTAGGCCAAGGGCAAAAAATGGAGACTTAGCCCACTGTCACCTCAGCTAAGGCTCCCTTCTATTTACAGACTTTCACCGATGGGAGGAAACTCGATATATATGGAGTCACCGATGAAGGATAAGTCAATGACATGAGTAACCCAAATAAACCCTTTCCCAAAAAAGTTTGAAGGATGTAGCTTGCTTGCTTTGTAAGCAAGGTACTATGTATTCTAGGGAAAGGGAGAGAGGATTTGAGGGTTAGGTTTATGGGATAAGACTTGTGAAGGAATTCTCCAATACCTAAAATCCTTGTTAGAATTGGTATCCCATATGGTTCTTGAAGAATGATCTTTCAAAGGAGCAAGACCACACAAGGCCAAGTGGACCCGGTCTAGGGTATGAGGAAAGTATGTAGCAACCAATGATATTCTTACCCTACACAAGGTGGGGGAAAGGATCAAAGAAATAATTTCACTTGAAGATGTTGTTTTGACCCTATGAGGTACTAGCCTTACGGACGGCAGGGCAAGTTTTGATCCCGAAGCTAGGACTTGGCTTTTCTACCTACTCCACCATCAGAATGGCTTCAAAATTGGTGAGCTTGAGGAAAGGCCAACGCAGGAGACCCTAGGAGATTGAATTTTTTGGAGGGCTAGCTTGTCAGAAAATTGATGCCCTAGGTATCCCAACTTGGCTAGGCCTGGAAGGAGGTGAAAGATTATGAATTTTAGTGACCACCCTTGGTAGATTAGTGCCTTAATCTTTGGGAGAATAGAGTCTATGATGAATATGAGTAGGATTTCTTGGTTCCCAGTCAAGGAGGCCTCAAGATCACTTCACTAGCCTCTAAGTCAAGGAGAAGCAACCTTACAGCTTTTATACTTCAATGTGCAAAGGAAATGGCTTATCAAGGTTAAATTCTTTGATAGAATTACCCCTATGAGATTTCGCTCATATTACATGTCCCATACATTGAGAAATACTATAATAGAGACAAATTCCACAATTTTAAGCAGAAAATGCATGTAGCAATTAGCCCTAGAACAACGAAAATCCCAGTCCAACATATATGACAAAAGTAAAGAAGAATAACATCAAAAAGCATGTACTTACATGTAATAGAGTATATCCAACCATTCACAATTGACAAGAGATAAGCTCCAAGAGAAGATAAATCAATATCCACACACCAAAATTCATCCATAAAGCTCCAATTCATCCACTAAGAAAAAGTGTGAAATTCTCAAGAGAGAGAAGAGATCCAATCCAAAGTGATGATGAGAAAATGAGCTCATCTCACTTGTATTTATACACAGCTTAGGAGTTCAAATTAGCCTCGTTGGCCTACATAAACCCCAAAAATAAAATAATATTTTAATAATTCAACTTTGGATGACAAGCCTGCCAAACTAGCTCAGAAATGAAAAATTAAGTCTCTTAAGAGGTCAAACAATAATCTATGCATGTCGTAGGGCCCTCTAAGAAGCCTAATGAGGTTCATGAGTGCCACAATGAAGAATAGGATCCTCAAAAGCAGTGGACAAGGGGTTGGCCCCTTGTAATAACTTGTGGTGCTCCAAATGACATATGGGGGCACACAAGTGTCCTCGTGGGTCTCCAAACAAATCGAAGATACCTGTAGATCGCCTGCGGTTGAAAAATCTAAGGCATAAAAGGTAGGTGATTTCTCTACTTATGATAATTGCTTGTTATAGACTTTTTACTTCTTGATTACGATCTTCTCTTCTTGAGTTATTATTGTGTTCTTTTCATCAAGATAATTACCAAATCATGAACAATAAAGAGACAAGAGACACAGTATATAGGCTTGTCAACCAAGGCCAAAACCTCTCACTCTTTAAGAGGAAAACCCAAACGAAATTCTTCTTATAGAACCTTCAATTGACGAATACCAAGACCATGATAAAGACCCCTTTGAAGTTGACTCTAGAGTCCTCCCAAGACCAAGTCACTAGCCTTCTCTTCAACGATGCCTCTTCCTCTTCCTCTTCTCAGCTTCCTTCAGATTCTTGGTCTCTTCTTGTAGGTCTGCAAACCTACAACAGAAACCCTAGATGATTTTCACTCCTTGAATAGTCTCCTCGAGAGGGAGACTCCTTTCACTTCCTTACTCGGCTTCCTTGAGCGAAGTCCTTTCCCAAACTTGATCATTCTTGTATGACTACAAAAACTTCGGTCTATCCTTGCCAACATTGGATCTACAATTTCTCGCACATGTGAGGGTAATCTGGCCCAAAAACAATCCTCTTATGATGACCCTTTCCTTCGCTATCCTTCCTTCCTTCTTCGTTGGCTTAAAGGCACTTTTCTAAGATGTTTTGTGCACTTGTTGTTGGATACTTTCTTCACCAAATTGATTGCCTTCAAATGAGGCTGAGCACTACTATCTTTTCTAAGATGTTTTGTGCACTTGTTGTTGGATACTTTCTTCACCAAATTGATTGCCTTCAAATGAGGCTGAGCACTACTATATATAGTTGCTTGTCCATGTTCTTTAGGTCGACATGATCTTTGGAATAGGATGACTTCACCTTTCTAGAATAATCCTTCCATTGTAGGCCGACTTGAGTGAGGGCTAGTGACTAGGTCTTGGAGGGTTACTTGCAAAGACAAATATGATTGTTTACAATGTGTAGCATGCTTTCATTACATGACAATGACTCTTTAGACTTTTATGACTAGATGACAATATCCCTAAGGGATCTCAATGGGAGCGTTAACTAAAAATAAAATCTCTTGTTCATGAAACCCATGAGTCAAGCATGCAATCATTTTATTTTTCTTCTTTACATCAATTACATAAAAATCACAATTACACTTGTCATTATGAAGACCTGACCTAGTTACATTTTTCAACACCAGCAAGGGCTAGGATGATGGTGTAGGAGATGCCACATCATCGTACAAGTCCTGGATCATCTGTTAAGTGTATGGTGTAGATCTGGGGCCAGCTGGGCATGATGGATCAAGTCCATCCTCCTCGTCCAATAAGTGAACAACGAGTAATCTCTAAACGGCTATGGGGATCCATGGAGTGCAATTTGCTGTTGTGGAGGTCCATGGCTCTCAACGCTCACCCTACATGTGCCAATGTAGCCCTCTGGAGGATTAGGACCCTGTATAGGGAGACCAAACCCAAGATGGAAACCATCTGCAATCCTGCATAAGATCCAATGTGTCCCCTAGCCTTCCAGTACAATAAGTCATTAGAGAAATCGAGTAAATGAGCTTACCTAATCATGGACCACAGGTGGGGACTTCATAATGCCCTGCCCTTCCATAATGGGCTTCAGGATGTGCCAGTGTCTCCTAAACTCCAAATGGGGTTAACCAATAATCCTATTAGGTGGTTTCTACTTCTAGAGGGGATAATATAGTCATGGTACGTCCTTCAAAAGGTGGTGGCATGTGATAGATAGGTGAATGAATTAGGGAATGAGAAGGGGCAACCCTGGGTCACATGCTAGGGTACAAGGGTAACTAATAAGAGGGAAGCCCACACTTGGGCTCATAATGTGTAGGAGGGAGAAATCGTGGTACATGAGGTACCCCGGCCTTGATTTATTCCTTATATGCCTTTTGTCGTTTTATGATTTTCTTTGATTAACTCCTCAGGGCTCAAAGGGGTAAAGGTGGGGTGGTTCGTTTCCCACCAGGGTTTGGGACAATCATGGGTTCCTATATGATGAACGAGGCCCATAGAACTTGTAGGGACCAGGGTGATGGCCATGATGATAGGGTAGAGCTCATGTATTGGATTTTGCCCACGTGGTAAATGTTCTTGTACCGACCATCTTTTGCATTTTGCAGTACATTTTCCTGTTGAATGTGGCCATATATGCTTTACCGTTATTTTTAGCTGCATCAACATCTGGGCTTCATTCCAGGCAATAACCCAAGGTGTGGGCAAGGGGAAGGGGCATGCTAACCCTATGTGGACCCAAGTGGGAGAATTATGAATAGGGTAGTAATGAATGGAAAGGGGGTAATATAATCGGATAAGGGAGCGGGACCATGCAACCAAAATCGGGGTTTCCCATGAAATACCATCCCTATAACCAAATGGTCAGTAAAATAGATCCCATGGGACTAGAATCCAAGGTTAATACCTAAAAGGGGTCTAAGGGACAAGAGCACAAACCTAGCCCATTCTTTTTGTCGAATCACCCCATTAATCCATGCCCAAAAGTGTCCATGATAAGAAAACTACAATACTTAATTTCCAAATGACAAGGCATACCTTTAGGTTCGGGAGGCCCACCTTCAAACATACGATCATGGCAGATGGGCAAGGGACCACATGGCTGGCTCACGTGGCGGAGAAATGGCACATTGTGCTAGCTGGTGGCTATAAGGCGTTGCTCGCTACCGACTGAGGACCATCTTGGAGAAAAAAAAATCTCTTAAGGATATT
Organism: Pinus tabuliformis; assembly: GCA_031772625.1. Lineage (NCBI taxonomy): Eukaryota > Viridiplantae > Streptophyta > Pinopsida > Pinales > Pinaceae > Pinus > Pinus tabuliformis. Next base: position 985,175,561 of record CM062812.1, on the reverse strand, counting down.
ACCCACAAAATGGTAGGTAACACCTCATAAATCAACACTTGTATTATATGTCTTAGTTAAGTTATATAGCAGAATCTCAAACTTAATCCAAAACCAAGTGTATCTTTGTCATATCATTCATCACATATAACAATTATGCCATAAACATTACATACACCAAAACTGCGACACCAAGAATATGATTGGAGTGGCCCCTAGCCTAATACTCCACCAAAATAATCATAAACCAAATAAATATGTTTACAATCAGGTTTTGGTTCATCTGCAACCATGAAAATATACAATGCCAAGGCTTTACGGGTCGTACCACCCACACACCCTACCCATGTCCTAACCTGGTACAATATTCAAAAATAGAAATTTGTCGCAGCTCGCATGACCCATCTCAACTCTCAACCTAACCTGTATCACCTTATGATCCAAATTGTGTCACACTCCCTGTTCTACACTTGTGCGCAACACCATGTGCACCTCTAATTCATTTCATTGTGCCACACTCCATTACATTAGACGAAATAGACTTTGCAACAACCCTCAACTATATCATGTCACAGCTCCTTGTTACTTGGCATGTTTCCCCCTTGTGGTCATGCTGCACAACCCGTGCCAACTCGGGTGGTCACCACCTCATGTAGCGCATCATTGGCTCACAAGAAACCCAAATCTAGGCTTGGCTTGTTAGTCTCTTGACCCTGTGATCTTATGTCCAAGCGATTCTCCATCCATGCTGTCTCCACTCATCTCACTCACATATATATATGGGTTGTGGGGAGACAGAGCGCCAAGTGTCATGACGCTTTGTGTGCTCTCGGGCCAACCAACTCATATGACACTAGCCCACACATACATCCACTTATCTCACCTCCAATCACTATTTGTTGTGTCAGCTTCACCCATCATGTGCTCGAGTCACCCATCATGTGCGTCGATTCACCCATCGTGCACGTCAAGTCACCCATCATACGCATCAACCATCTAAGGCATGGGCCATATGCCTGACCGCCACACCCAAACTCTAACTCGTCAATCACGTGTGTGCCTTTGACTGCATGTCTCATGTCTCGTGCCACATCTCGGTGCACCAAGCACGCGCCCTCTTGCCCATGTGTGATGAGATGTCGAACTGATCTCATGTGCACCCACTCGTGAAAACTTCAAATTTTCCCTTAATGTCACATCAATGCCACAAAATTTCCCATGGTGATGTCAAAATGCAAGCCCGTCTTTATTATGTGCGTGCCCTCACTCAGAACTTCCGACATCCTTCCCCACTAAACATAATTACCGTCCTCAGCAAGGCTCCAATCCATAACTCCCCAAGTCACACACTGAAGTCTCCCATCATGGAGTGTCACTCCTCTAGATGATGTATCTGAATGTCTCTAACGAAATCACTCCTACATGTCCTCCATGTGTTGGATCCTCCCATGATTCCCAACTAATTTGATCGTCGCACCAAGTCCCACAAGGAATCATGAATAGTGCAACTACCTCAAACCTCAAATCATCCAAGCAACCAATCAATAACCTGCTCTACATAAGGTAGCCCAAAGGCACCCAAGACATGACTTGCCATCTAATTAGAAAAATGAGCTAAACTGCCCATGGCTCAATATGAATGCCAGGTGTGGTAGTCATGGTGACCACCACCTCCATCTCCAAAGTTGAGAAATCTATGGTAGTGCTTGATCAAGGTTTTTAATTAATTATTTCTCTTATACTTTGACAAGTGCTTGTGATTCTTATTAGTTCATCATCATTATTATGCTTTGTTCATCATCATTATTATCCTCTGTTCATCATCAAGACAAATGCCAAACAAGAAGATCACAAATAGGACACCAAAGATAGACACACAGCGAGGGAAAAACCCTTATGAAGGGGAAAAACCCGGTCAAACTCTTTCTCTAATAGAATCAAATCAATTTGAGACAGACCAAGACCTTTTTGACCATGACACATTCTGTCTTCCATCCATTAAGTCAGCCTCTTATCAACACACATCTACTCCTTAGCTCTGTAATTTTGTTGCTCCAATATAGACTTGATTCTGTAATTACATTGTTCCATTACTATACCTTCGTCCACTGCAATCTCGTTGCTCCTATTATAGACTTCAACCTCTGCATTCTTGCTGCTCCTATTACAAACTTCGACCTTGTAATCTTGTTTTCCAGTTCCAGACTTCAACACTTGTAATCTCATTGTCCAGTTGTAGACTTCGATCCCTGTAATCTCATTGTGCAATTGCGGACTTCGACCTTTGTAATCTTTACTTTCTAGTTGCAAACTTCGATCCCTGTAATCTTACTGTTCAGTTGCAGATCCGAACTTACTTGTTTCTTATCAACCTGGATTGAGTTCATAGGCTATAAATAGTTGTTTTTGTTTGTTCTATTGACGCCAACGTGAATAGTAGAAGAGGCCAACTTGTTATGAGGCTAAGCCGACTTGAATATTTTGAATAGGCCGACTGGATGGAGGAGGGAAAGACATACTTTGACATAAAACACACAAAACAAAATTATTTATTTGACACAATGAGTCCAAGAAGGGATCTCTTACATAATGACTTTGACTTTGACTCAACAAAAATCCTAGAGCACACAATGGGTGCTTTGACCTATAGATAGATGACCCAAGTATGAAACCCATGCTTTAATAAGTTAATAAAAAATTATTTCTCTTTTCTTTTGACAAATACATTATATCACGACTCAAATACAATTATGAAGACCGACACTAGTTACATTCTTCAACATCCAATCCCCATTTGACTTGTTAAAAGTACTCCCCCATACTTCTCTGTAAGATACCTCAACAATCGTGGATGTGATTCAATCCTACCTTCCGCCTCTTCAACAAGATGCTCCAACTGTAGGTCAGAAGGGGGGCATGAGACTAGACCCCCACCACCGAGGACCGCGCAAGGGAGGGGGCGGCTAGATGAGGAGACATGGAAGGACCTCCAGAGGAGGAAGCTATGCTTCACATGCAGAGAGCCCTGGGAACCTGGCCATAGGTGCACTGCAGGTAGAGCACATTACATTGAGGTCTTTTCTGATAGTGACCAGGAGGACGAGGTGGAGCAGGATTGTGGTGGGACAGATGGAGAGAGTCTGGCGGACAAAGGGCCACCACCACCACCTCCACAGTGAGGGGTATCTCTTGCTTCATCAAGAGTCCTTGCTTCTTTATGCAGGATTCCTAAGTTTTTGACACTCAAGATCAAAGGTACGGTATAGGGACAGAGGGTGTTGGTGCTGGTGGACAGTGGGGCTACCCACAACTTCATAGATGCACAGCTAGTCCAGAGGAGGGGCCTCACCACAGCAGAGTTTGAGGGGTTCTCCATCCTAGTACCAAGTGACCGTACCATCCAGTGTACCAAATACATGCCCTCCTTGACAGTAGTTATGGGAAACTACTCGATGACGGACCACTTCTTTGTGGTCGATGTGCCAGACACCAACGTGGTGATGGGTGTCCAGTGGTTGTATTCCCTTGGGCGAGTCACGACAAATTGGAGGAAACCTGAGATGGAGTTCATGGGGCCAGATGGCAAACTAGTGGTCTTGAGAGGCATGCAGTCTTATCCGCCTCAAACAGTTTCAGCCCACAGGATGGAGGCAGATCTCCGGCATGGGGACATTGCATGGGCAGTCGAGTTGAGGATCTCAGAGGTTGGGGGATAGGCACAGCCACCACCAGCAGACATACAGGCTTTACTAGACAGGTATGCAGTAGTGTTCGAAGACATTCCACCAGGGCAGCCACCAGATAGAGGGTTTGAGCACACCATTGAGCTGGAGCCAGGTATACAGGCAATCATCACTACTCCTTACAGGCACCCCAAAGCCTATAAGGACGAGATAGAGAAGGCCATTCAGGAGCTACTTGCGTTGGGCCATATCAAGCCTAGTTCCAGTCCTTTCGCTTCTTCCGTAGTGCTAGTGAAGAAGAAGGATGGGACCCTTCAGATGTGTATCGACTACCGAGCCCTTAACCGGAAGACCCTTAAGAACCAGTACCCCATTCCCCGCATTGATGAGCTGATGGATGAGCTTAGAGGATCCAAGTACTTCTATACGATTGATCTGCGTTTAGGGTACTAGTAGATCAGAGTTGGGGTTCAGGATATCCCGAAGACAGCGTTCTAGTGCCACTATGGGCACTTTGAGTTTTTGTTCATGCCATTTGGACTAACCAACGCTCCTGCCACATTCCAGTCTTGCATGAACTATATCTTTTGGGGACAGCTAAGGAGGTTCGTGCTAGTGTTCTTCGATGACATCCTGATCTATAGCCGGATGTGGGAGGAGCACCTCCAACACTTGGAGGAGGTACTGCGCATTCTGGAGGAGCAGCAGTTTTATGCCAAGCTCTCCAAGTGCGAGTTTGGATTGACGAAGATGCTTTATCTCGGGCATATCATTGGAGCAGATGGGGTGAAGGTTCATGAGGAGAAGATTCGGGCCATCCGGGATTGGCCAGTACCCCGAGATGTGACTACGCTGAGAGGCTTCTTGGGTATTTGCACTTACTACAGGAAGTTTGTCAAAGGGTTCTCACAGCTGGCAGCACCCTTGACCAACTTGACCAAGAAAGGGGCCTTCACATGGACTGACAGAGCACAGGTCGCCTTCGATCGCCTCAAGGAGGTAATGAGCAGTTGCCCTATTCTGGCACCCCCAGACTTTTCCCAGCCATTCACAGTGGACTGTGATGCATCATGGGTAGGAGTTGGAGCCGTATTGTCACAGGAGGGGCATCCCATAGCTTTCTAGAGTCGGAAGCTCCTACCGCATGAGTTGTGATATTCCATATATGACAAGGAGATGCTGGCCATTATGCATGCATTGGCCAAGTTCTGCCAGTACTTGGTGGGCAACTGATTCCGAATGAAGACTAATCACAACAGTGTTCGACATTTCATGGGGCAGCAGGGTCTCAATGACAGGCAGCAAGATGGGTCAGCAAGGTGCAGGCCTACGATTTTGATATTGAGTATGTGCGGGGCAAGCACAATGTGGTGGCCGATGCTTTATCCAAGAGACTAGCTAGGTTACCTCTCATGAGCATCCTGCCAGGATTGGAAGGCTTAGTTATTGGTTGGGTACTCCAAGGACAAGAGGGCCTGCAAGATCCTGGAGGGGACAAATGCAGATGAGCGTTACCGTGTGATGGATGAGGTCATCTATTACAAGGGGCACATTTACTTGGTGCCCAACTCGCAGTTGAGGGAGAGGGTACTCCAGGCAGCTCACGATTCACCACTGTTTGAACACCAGGGGTTCCGGAAGACTTACATGGCTGTTCGAGAGAGGTTCACGTGGAAAGGCCTCAAGAAGGACGTGTTGCAGCACATAAGGGAGTGTGAGGCCTTCCAGCGGAACAAGGGGGAGTTGACTCACCCTGCAAGGCTACTACAGCCACTTCCCATTCCAGAGGGGAAATGGGAAAGTATTTCGATGGATTTCATCACTGGGCTCCCCACGGTATAGGGGAAGGATTGCATATATGTAGTGGTCGATAGGTTGACCAAATTTGCCCATTTCTTCGCCATCCCCACTAGATACATGACTGCACAAGTTGCTAAGTTGTTCTTCCGGGAGGTTTTTAGGCTACATGGGCTCCCCAAAAACATTGTGAGCAACTGAGAGCAGATTTATGGGTGGCTTTTGGCAGGAACTCTTCAGGTTGGTTGGGACGGAGCTCACTCTTAGCACCAGTTATCACCCTCAGACAAACAGCCAAACGAAGAGGGTCAACCAGTGGTTGGAGGGGTACCTGAGGAATTATGTGACAGGTCAGCAGAGGACATGGATTCAATGGTTGCACTTGGGCGAGTTCTGCTACAACACCACGCACCACATGTCTATCGATATGACTCCTTTTCGTGCCCTCTATGGATATGATGCACTAACTTTTGCTGATATTATTTTCAGAGACAGTCGGGCCCCAAAGGCCAAAGACTGGGTCCAAGAGAGCCAAGATATCCTCAAAGCTCTCAAGGATAATTTAGCAACAACCCAAAATCAGCAAAAACTGTATGCAAATCGGCACAAGATAGAGAGGCACTTTGAGGAGGGGGACTTAGTATACCTCCGATTGCAGCCTTACAGACAGTCTACGTTGAAACAGAAGGGGGCCGAGAAGCTACAACCACGCTTCTATGGGCCCTACAAGGTGACTAGGCGGATTGGGGAGGTAGCTTATGAGCTAGGAGTTGCCTCCAAGGAGTAGAATCCATAACGTATTTCATATCTCATGCCTGAAGAAGGTGCTAGGACAACAGGTGACAACAGCGGCGAATCTACCCCCGTTGGATGATGAGGGCCATTTGGTGTTGGAACCAAAGGCCATTCTGGAGAGCAGGGAGAGGAGACTGAGGAGCAAGATCATCAGGGAGTTCTTGGTATGCTGGAAGAACTTGTCAAATGAGGATGCCACCTGGGAGGTTGAGCACATATTGGAGCACCCAGCTTTGAGGTTGCTCGAGGGAACGCAACATTTGGGAGGGGAGGACTGTCATGTCCCTTCCGAAATGTATTATTCACGGGGTGCAGTTACACAATTTTGGCATCATTTTTGGCTTAGGAGGAGGACCCCACATGCAGAACTTAAGAACTATAGGCAATTCGACTTTATTTCTGGCAGCTAGTGGAATGTGGGGGTCACCCACATGAACGATTCGAACTTGGCCATTGCATGAGTTGGAAGGAATCAAATTAGTGGAAGGAGGGGCCCACATGAGGCTAAGGGGGTCCCAAGGTGATAAAAGAGGAAGGAGCTCTCATTTTGCAGCATCTTGATCATTTTACAAACAAACTCATCTTTGTACGCTCTGTTGTTTAGCGAGTCTACCGGCTGTTTAGCCACAAATCTTCTGCAGGGGAGATTCAACCTCTACTTCGGGGGACTATTTGTGCCTGCCCTAGAGAGGTTGTTCCAAAGAGATTACAGGGGTTACAGTATTGACATACACTTCACCCAGCCACGCAGAGGAGGAGATTGCGTATTTTTTGGGCAGCCAAGAACACAAAGGAGGGGATTGAGCTAGCTAGTAGGCCCATAGCTTGTTGGGAGTTCCAGGAGCTGGAAAGGTTATTGATTGAGGACAATTTCGAGCCAGTTAGGGGTTACAGTGGTATGAATTTCTGGGCAGAGGGATTGCGCAGAGGCCTCTAGCAGCAAACTTGTGCTTGGGAGAGCAGTCTTCCGGACCAAGTATCATCCGGGGAGCAAGGAGTTAATCAACACAGGTGAACCCAGCATTCTAGGGGTGTTTTCAGAGGGATTTTCTGGCTGTTTCCTACAAGTCAAGTTTGGCAGCAGCAGCTCGGAAGGGCACCAAGGAGGCCGAAAATCCAAAGTCAAAACCAGAGAAATTCCCTTCTGGGTTTTTCTGGGTTTTTCTGGGTTTTGTCCAAGACTGAAAGGATATATTTTTCCAAGCGGTATTTGGGCACATTCCAGCAGGTCGAAGTTCAGAAGGACAACAATTTTACTGGGACAACGCAGTGCATAGTGGTGCAGCAACTAGACAGCCTTCAACTCATCTATTCCATCACCTAGGTTTGGTCCAGCTTGTCCTTCAAACAAGCCCAGGGGGACCATCTCATTTATATTGTACCTATGCTCTCAGATTTTATAATATATGGCTCAACAGTTCCAGATTTACAGTGTTTTATGGATGTGTGATGCATGTTTTTAATTTTATGCTCCTGCATTGTTTATTTGTTTAAAATATCACTCATATTACCACTTAGGAACATTACACTATATGATTACTCATACTGCAAGTCCCAAAGCGAATGCAAACCCAAACACAGGGAGGATGCTGTGGGCGGGAGGTGGGAAAATACGATTCCCACATATGGATGATTATGTGAGAAGAGGTAAGAAAATGATGTAATCTAGTCCATGAGATCTTCTCTTGCAAACAAAATATAGATATGTCAACAACCAAGCTCATAAACTTTCGATGAATGGCGACCTCTAGCATATCACTTCCACCATTGTCCTTATTATTTACGTCATGGCTTATGGCCTTGATCGAGTTATGATTAGCAGGAAAGGGGGGCCGACAAAATGGAGAAACACAATTAGGTTACACATGATGATTACACTGGAGAGGGAAGACTATGGAGTGATCAAAAACCTGAGGGTGTGTCCACGGAGGAAAAGTATAATCAATAACGAGCTTTTCCGTGACACTATACTTGGGAGGGGGAAAGGGTTCACAGTTACTTGAGATCATATGACCAGGGGAGAGGGAATTACTTGATTAAGACCCAAGATGATCACCAATAGGAAAAAAGGAGAAAGAAGTAATGTATTCAATGTGTTTTGCTTTCCCAAAATCATAATCTAAAGGCTCAAGTGATTTGAACATAGAATCATACTCGGGAGAAATGGGAGCCTTATCAATTTCCTTAGTATCAAAGATTGGGTCTCTACTAAAAGGAAAATTGATCCTGTCCAACTGTCCCTCTTTATGCAAAGGCAAATGAAGATTCCCCTTCCCAAGGGTATCAATGGGTATGTCATCAAAAATAGTGCCGAAGGGGAAGGGAAGACCAATCTCATCCTAACATTCCTTGTTGGTGTCGTAAATGGGAGCACAATCAAATTGAGGACCAACAATTTCCCATTTCTCCTTTTCAATGTGGAAATAATCTTCAATGTCATCTTCCAAGGGGCTAATGGGATCATCTTTCTCAGGGTTTTCAAAATAGGATTCATCGGAAGTAATCTCCCTGAGAAAGGTAAGGTTGGTATCAATTTCACTTTCCATAGACTCATCCTTCCTGGCACATGTGTCCTCAAAATCATCATTTTCATCATGTGGACCCAAGGAGTACTCGTCTTCTTGCTCATTACCTAGATTCTTAATGTCTTGATGATGCTTGATGAAGGCTTCCTCTTGGATGCTTAATGCAGGGTGTACTCGAAAATATCTAAGAAAGCTATCAACAAACTCTTCAATAGATGAGATACTCCTAGATTCATGATCATGTAGCCATGAGTTATGACCACTGAGAGATCCCCTGAACAATAACATAAGGACATCTTAGTGAACAACCTTCTCTCTTGAAGCATGTGCATTAAATCTTTCTACGTGGTCAATTGCGGAGAGCGAATCACCATCAAACATAGGCAACCCACGTACCATCCTTCCCGCGACATGATTAGGATGCCCAAGGATGCTAGCGAGGTCCAAAGTAAGAAATTTATCAAAAAAAGACGACCTTTTTGAGGTATACATGAAAAAAATGTAGGAGTCATCAGGGTGAAATTAAAGATGCCTAGAAAAATGCTTGCTTCACTCTACAAGCATTAACCTTAAAATTCAATGAAGAACTAGGGCTTCATTCTTCCAATGGAGTCGCCAACAATGATATGTCAATATGTCGTATGGGGAACAAAACACATGTTCCATGTCCCCGGCAACGGTGTCAAAATGTTACCGCTCAAACTAGCAGGGGACCTAAAGGGAAAATGCTAGGGCAAGGGCAACAAATGGAGTCTTAGCCCACTATTTCCTCAGCTAAGGCTCCCTTCTATTTACGGACTTTCACTGATAGGAGGAGACCCGGTATATTAGAGAGTCACTGATGAAGAATAAGCCAATGTAATGATGTGGAGTGACCCAAATAATCCATTTCCTAGAGAATTAGAAAGATAGAGCTTGCTTGCTTTCTAAGCAAGGTACAATGTCTTCTAGGGAAAGGAAGGGAGGATTTAAGGGTCAGGTTTATGGGATATGACTTATGAAGGAATTTTCCAATCCCTAAAATCATTATTGTGATTGGTATCCTGACTGGTTCTTGAAGAATTGTCTTTCTAAAGAAACGAGACCACACGGGACCAAGTGGACCTAGTCTAAGGTAGGAGAGAAGAGTATGGAAACCAATGATTACCCTTAATCTGGACAAGGTATGGAAATAGATCGGAGAAAGAATATCCACTTAAAGGTTTGAATTGATCCAATAAGGTACTAGACTTTGGGGATGATAGGGCAAAGTTTGATCCCGAGGGTAGGGCTTGGATTTTCTCACAACTCCACCGTGGGAATGGCCTCAAATTTGGAGGGGGTTTTGAGGAAATATCAGTGCAGGAGACCCTAAGAGATCGAACATTTTAGATAGGTAGTTTATCGGGAAAATGATGCCCTAAGTGACCCAACTTGGATAGACCTGGGGAAAGGTGAAAAAAATGTGATTTGAGGTGACCAACTCTTGGTAGATCGATGCCTTGGTCTTGGGAGAATGGAGTTTATGTTGAATATGAGTGAGCACCTTTGGTTCTTGGTCAAGGAGGCCTCAAAAGTTAAAACTACTTCGCTAGCCTTCTAGGTCAAAGAGAAGCAATCTTGTAGCTTTTATACTTCGATGAACAAAGGAGATGGTTTATCAAGGTCAATTCGTTCTTAGAAATACCCCTGGGAGATTTCGTTCACATTACATGGCCCATACATTGAGATATCCTATAATAGAGACAAAATTCCACGATTTAAAGCGGTATATGCATGCAGCAATTAGCCCTAAGAATAGTGAAAATCCCAATCCAATGTATATGACAAAGTAAAACAAGAATAACATAAAAAGCATGTACTTACATGTAACATAATATATCCAACCATCCACAATTGACAAAAGAGGAGTTCCAAGATAAAATAGACCAATATCCACACATCAAAATTCATCCATGAAGCTCCAATTCATCCTCTAGAAAAAGTGCAAAATTCTCACGAGAGAGAAATGATCCAATCCAAAGTGATGATGAGATAATGAACTCATCTCACTTGTATTTATACACTAATGAGGAGTTCAAATTATCCTTCTTGGCTTGAATAAGCCCCAAAAATAAAATAATGTTCTAATAATCCAACTTTTGGTGACAAGCCCGCCAAACTAACTCATAAATGAAAGAATAAGCCTCTCAAGAGGTCAAATAATAATCTATACATGTCGTAAGGCCCTCTAAGATGCTTAATGAAGTCCTTGGGTGCCATAATGAATAGTAGGACCCTCAAAAGAAGTGGACAAGGGGTTGGCCCTTTGTAATAACCTATGGTGCTCCAAATGACATGTGGGGGCACACAAGTGTCCTCATGGGTCTCCAAACAAATCGAAGATGTTTGTAGATCGCCTACAAGGGCTAGGATGATGGTGTAGGTGATGCCACATCATCTTGCAAGTCCTGGATCATCTGCCAAGTGTATGGTGCAAATCTGGGGCCACCTAGGCATGATGGATCAGGTGTATCTTCCTCGTCCAATCAGTGAACCACGAGCAATCTCTGAATGGCTGTGGGGATCCATGGATTGTTATCTGTTGTTTTGGAGGCCCATGGCTCTCAACGCACACCCTACATGTGCCAATGTAGCCCTCGAGAGGATTAGGACCCTGTATAGGGAGACCAAACCTAAGATGGAGACCATCTACAATCCTGCATAAGATCCAATGCGTCCCCTAACCAATGTCACATGGTTTTGGTTCGAGTTCGAGTTCGACAATGATTAGGTTCGATTTGAGTTCGAACTTTTTGATGAGGTTCGCCATTAGGTCCGTGTATATATAATGAATTATAGAATAAAATAGTAAGAAATAAACATCAATAAACATTAAAAATGTTATCACCAACATGGAAATTGCAAGGATAGATTACAAGAATGTTGTGACATGAGGTTATGAGTTTTGATCTATGAACTTGGTTAATGGCTATGAGGTTCGATGAGGTTCGCCGAACCCCAAAAATTTTTTAAGGTTCGCCAAAATTCGAACCTCAAGGTTAAAGTTCGACGAACCTTGTGACATAGCCCCTAACCTTCCAGTACAATAAGTCATTAGAGAAATCAAGTAAATGATCTTACCAATCATGGACCACAGGTGGAGACTTCATAATGGCCTGCCCTTCCATAATGGGCTTTAGGATGTGCCAATGTCTCCTAAACTCCAAATGGGGTTAACCAAGAATCCTATAGGTGGTTTCTACTTCTAAAGGGGATAATGTATTCAAGGTACATCCCTCAAAAGGTGGTGGCATGTGACAGATAGGTGAATGAAGTAGGGGATGAGAAGGAGCAGCCCTGGGCCACATGCTGGGGTACAAGGGTAGCTAATAAAAGGGAAGCCCACACTTGGGTTGATAATGTATAGGAAGTAGCAATCATGGTACATGAGGTGCCCCGGCCTTGATTTTTCCACCCTTCTTTATATGTCTTTTGCCTTTTATGATTTTTCTTTGATTAACTGCTCAGGGTTCAAAGGGTAAGAGCATGATGCATAAGATATAGCAGAGAATACCCCCTTTAATGGTTGGGTGTTTCATTGCCCACCAGGGGTTGGGACAATCGTGGGTTCCTATAGGAACCAGGGTGACGGCCATGACGATGGGGTAGAGCTCATGTATTGGCTTTTGCCCACTTGCTAAATGTGTTTGACCCGGCCATCTTTTGCATTATGTGGTACATTTTCTTGTTGAATGTGGCCAAATATGTTTTTTTCTTTTTAGCTGCATCAACCTTCGGAGCATCATTCCAGGCTTGACCCAAGGTGAGGGCAAGGGGAAGGGGCAAGCTAACCCTATGTGGACCCAGTGGAGGAATGTGGACCCAGGTGGGAGAAATGATGAATGGGGTAATAATGAGTGGAAAGGGGGTAATATAAGCAGATACGGGAGCGGGACCATGCAACCAAAATTGGGGTTTACCGTGAAATAACATCCCTAAATCCAAATGGTCAGTAAAAGAGATCCCATGGGACTCTAATCCAAGGTTAATATCCAAAAGGGATCTAGGGTGCAGGAGCACAGACCTAGCCCATTCTTTCCACCGAATCCCCCCATTAATACATGCCCAGTAGTGTCCATGATAAGCAAACTACAATAGTCAATTACCAAAGGACAAGACATACCTTTAGGTTCGGGAGGCCCACCTTCAAACATACGATCATGGCAAATAGGCGAGGGACCACATGGCCAGCTCAAGTGATGGAGAAATGGCACAATGAGCTAGCTGGTGGGTGCAAAGGGCTGCTGGCTGCCGGCTGAGGACCATCTTGGAGAAATAAATTCCTCTAGGGATATCACCCACAAAATGGTGGGTAACAGGCCCTAAATACTATCTCAAATTATCCCTTCAATTTATTCCAACTACTCCAAATATGTGTGTGAACCATTCTTTAACCATATTCCCAAACAGCACATGTGTCCTTATCTGACTATTATTTAGGTCAAGGATCTGTAGGGAAGAAATTTGGTCCTTGACCCTCCAACCAAAATCAATGATCTCATGTGCCATTCGCTATGTTATTTCACTAGTTTAGAGCAAGCTATACATCAGTACAGAGTGAAATATCAGGCAACTTGCTTGGCTTCATATTTTGCTGACACACCTCCCTCTTCATCATTACGTTCATCATCAAACTGCAAACACTGGCCTGAACACAGTGGAGAGCATATAGATGCCTTGCCTTACAATACCATGTCACAATTCAGCAGGTATTCCATCCTATATGTTGGGCAAGTCACAAATATATACAAGATGGTTCTTCCCTATAATCATTCCATTACAATCCAAGCAGCTAACCAGAATGTCTACAACAATGATAACAAGGATATGATCATGTTATCTGTCTTATAGAGTGTTTTTCATTCTACAGACCTGCTGTATACACACTTCGCTAATCACAGAAGTCAAATCTGAGTGCATCAAACAGTGATAAGAAACTGGAAAAGTGTACTAACTGATTTCTTGGCTGCTGGAATGTTTTCTAATGGAAGTATTCTTTACTGTTGGAGCAAAACATACAATACTATCCAACAATTCACCAAATAAAATCTCCCCACTGGACACATTAGTTGCTTGAAATCTATATTTATTATTTACAGAACCAATTTTGATTTTACAATATACTTCAGCTGCTATATCCTTGCCATTTTTACAATACTAACTGGTGGGTAACATGTCTCAAACACCATTATTTATAATGGAGATGTACTCCTCCACCATGGCATCCTGCCATATCTGTTAGTCTACCGTCTTTAAAAGCTGGACAGCTCAAAATCTAGAATGTTGCTCATCAATGCCATGTAGTCTGGAAACTTCTTCAAAGGTTTGCCCCCTTTTAATGTGCTCCTATAAGTCTCAACATGCTCCTGAGAATCCTTCAATATCTGAGCAAACCATCAAGGTCTACAGAAGTGTAAGGTGTCACTATCTCCCCCTCTTCACCTGAAGGTTGTTGTCCTAATTTGGAATCACTTGTGACCCAAGCTCAACCTTCGAAGCTTCCTACTCCTCATCTCTATCACCAAGTTTAAATCTCCTTAGACCTATGTTCACTGCTTCAAAAGGTAGACTTGGCATGCTTGCCAATAATGCACCTCTGCATACACCATGTTCCTCAAGAGTCAATACTAAACTCTAGAAGGCCCGTGATTATCTCCCTCAGAATAGGCAACACCTTGTAATGCAGGTGCCCCATGCTCTTGTGCCACAACTCACACTAGTTGTCAATGTTATGCAACGAGGCTTGAACAAGTTCACCTTGTAACCTGTACAAGTTACTTTCTCTAACCCCTATTACCTAAACTATCTCTAGGCTAGAATCCTTCAACCTGATGAGGACTTGTTGATTCTTGAACTCAACTGCAAAGCCCTTATCTTCCATTACTAAAACTTAAAACAAATTCTTCTTGAGATCTAGAACAAACAAGACATCATCACAATCGAAAGAATTACCTTACTGGAGCTGGAAGGGAATAGTACCAACTCCTAATACTAGGTACTTGGCATCATCACCAATCTCAATCTGTACTCTTGAGTCCTACTTCTTCAGTGTATTAAAACACTGCTAGGCAAAAATCATATGTTGAAATGCCTATTATCCACATGCCAAACTTCCGTCGAAATCATGCTAATAGAAAGGCAAGATATCATTGAAAAATCCTTCCCAAACTTGGCAGCACACTCATTCATCTGAGTTTGGAAAGGCTGCTACCTGCTTCTGATACCACTCCCCATTATCCTTCTTATTCTCTAGACACAACATCTATGTTTATTGGAAACAAAGCACTTTATTTTACTCAATTCCTTCTTTCCTAGCTATGAGGTTGACTCCTCGGTCTTTCCCTTACCCTAGTTGAGTCCTTTACCTCTGCCCTTATTTGACTGACCAGATAGAGGTAGGTTCTCATCATCACCATTCTTGTGACCTTTGACTCCATTCGAGTCTCCTCTTGGATACAGTCATCCCACAGCTTCTCAAAGTTAGGAAAGGTCTCCTGAGCACAAATATCTTTGACAAATGGTTTCCATGAAGCTAGAAATCCATTCAATGCCATGTTCACTTTGCTCAACATTTGCAACCTTCTCCCCAACTACTACAAGTTAACCACGAACTTGTGTGATCTTTATAAGGTAACTGGTGATTGAGTTTGATTTGGTCATCACTATGGATCTATATTTGTTGCACTATATCATCTTCTTGTTTATGTTCTCACTCTGGCAGAGATGGGCATTGAACATCTCCTTCTCCATCTTCTTTACAAATATGTGAGGAATCAAATGATCCTTTATGGCATCCAAGATCATCTGATTGGTCTTCATTTTCCTCTTCCTGTGTGCTGCCTATTACCACTCAAACTAGCAAGGGACCTGAGGGGAATCCCTAAAGGGCAAATGCTAAGCCAAGGGCAACAAATGGAGTCTTACCCCACTGTCACCTCAGCTAAGGCTCCCTTCTATTTATGGACTTCCACCAATGGGAGGAGACCCGATATGTATGGAGACACTAATGAATGATAATTCAATGGATATGAGTGACCCATACCCTTTCCCAGAAGGTTTTGAAGGATGGAGCTTGCTTGCTTTCTAAGCAAGGTACTATGTGCTTCTAGGGAAAGGAAGAGGATTTTGGGGGTTAGGTGTATGGGAATAGGCTTTGAAAGGAGTTCCCCACACCCTAAATCCTTGTTAGAATTGGTATCCCGGATGGTTCTTGAAGAATGGTCCTTTGAAGGAGCAGGACCACATGGGGCCAAGTGGACCCGATCTAGGGTATGAGGAAGGTATGAAACAATCAATGATATTCTTACCCTAGACAAGGTGGGAAGGATCAAAGAAAGTATTTCACTCAATGATGTTGCTTTGACCTTGGGAAGTGCTAGCCTTGGGGATGGCAGGGCAAGTTTTGGTCCCGGAGCTAGGGCTTGGCTTTTTTCCCAACTCCACCATCAGAATGTCTTCAAATTTGAAGGAGGGCTAGAGGAAGGCCAACGTAGGAGACCCTTGGAGACCAAACTTTTTCAGTGGCTAACTTGTCGGGAAATTATTGCTCTAAGCACCTCAATGTGGCTAGACTTGGGAGAAGGTGAAAGAATAAGTGTTTTGGTGACCACCCTTGGTAGATCGGTGCCTTAATCCTTGGGAGAATGGAGTCTATGTTGATTATGTGTAAGATTTCTTGGTTCCCAGTCAAGGAGGTTTCAAAATTACTTCACACACCCCTCTAGGTCAAGTGGAAGCAATCTTGCAGCTTTTATACTTCAAATGCACAAGAGGAATGGCTTATCAAGGTCAAATTTACCCCTAGGAAATTTCGCTCATACTACATCGCCCATACATGGAGAGAAACGTTATAATAGAGACAATCCCACAATATCAAGCCATAAATTGCATGCAGCAATTAACTCTAAAACAACGAAAATCCCAATCCAGCATATATGGCAAAAATAACAAGAATAACATCAAAATTTTGTACTTACATGTAGTAGAGTATATCCAACCATTCACAAATGACAATAGAGAAGCTCCAAGAGAAGACAGACCAATAACCATACATCAGAATTCATCTATAAATGCTCCAATTCATCCTCTAAAAAAAAAGTGTGAAATTATCTAAAGAAGAGAGAGATCCAATCCAATGTGATGAAGAGAAAATGATCTCACCTCACTTGTATTTATACACATCTTAGGAGTTCAATTTAGCCTCCTTGGCCTACATAAGCCCCAAAAATAAAATAATGTGCTAATAATACAACTTTTGATGACAATGTAATATTCCTAATTAGCCATGGCTAATTGGAATATTCGATTTTGCTCAATTTTGCCTTCTATAGTTATTTATAAGTAAAAAGGTGAGGAAAGGGGGACATAACTCACTTTTAGAATAAAGTCACTCCCTAGCAGCACAACATTGTGACTTAAAAGGGGAGCCAAGGGGGCCAAAGGACCACGTAGAGAAGGGGCCCACACAAACACTTGGAGGCACTGTGCAAATGGAGAGGAGCACGTGGCAAGAGAGGGGCTACGTTGAAGGAGGTGGGCCTTAGGGTTGAGAGAGGCCAACGCTATAAAGGAGAGAGGAGCCTCCTCATTTTGGCATTGGATTATGTGCATTTGAGCTAGTCACTTCGACTTAGAGCACGCTGGCTGTTTAGCCTGTCTGCAGCACTGTTTAGTGCATCGAGTGTCTCCATTCGGAGATCTCACCCTTAGCCCTGGGGGACTTCGAGTGCCTACTCGGGCAAGGTAGTTTTCAGTAGTCTTTTGCAGGGGAATTGATCTTTGGATTTGAGGAGGAACTGAGCATATTTGATGACTGCGCAGTCTTGAGAGAGGGACGCAGTTTCTTTTAGTGGGAGTTCCGGATTGGGGTTTTTGAGGAGGATTTGAGCTGGGAGATTGAGCAAGGGATCAACCCTTGCATCTTGGAGGATTTTGGCAGAGTTTCGGGCCGAGTTTTGGAGGGTTCTATTCAGTGGCAACGTAGAGCCTTGAGGGGCAGCGTAGATCCCCAAGGGGGTGATTTTCGGGGGTCAGCTATTTTAGAAAAGCTTTCTAGGATTTTCTGGGTTTACTGAGCAGAGGCTGATTCCAGAGTTCCAGCATTTTCCGAGGAGGGGAACAGCCCCAAATCCTCATTTGGTTCCAGCAGTAGCAGCAACACAACAGTTCTCCGGCAGTGTGGACACAGTTCAGAGAGAGGCCATTCCTTACTATTCTGAGTGTATTTCTTCACTTTCCTTGAGCAAGTCGAGGTGCTATCTTCCTGATCACCTCCTGTACTCTTCCCATTACTCAGTATAATAAAATGGCTTAGCATTTCTTGAGTATCTGCTTGTATTCCATGTTTATATTATTGTACATTGCATTACTGTTATTTATATCACTTTGAGCTTCCTGGCTACTACATCACTTGTGTGTTATTTGGTTAGAGTTTAATGGGGTTTGGGGAATATCCCTTAACAGGATATTACAGACAAGCCCACCAAACTAGCTCATAAATGAAAGATAAGACTCTCAAGAGGTCAAATAATAATCTATGCATGTCGTAGGGCCCTCTAAGAGGCCTAATGAGGTCAATGGGTGCCATAATGAAGAGAAGGACCCTCAAAAGAAGTAGACCAGGGGATGGCCCTAAGTTGCACGAAACGGGGAAACGTGTACAAGTTTCGATACGAAACGTGACCTCCCCAAATTTTGGAAACGAGGAAACGCGATATATATATATATATATATATATATATATATATATATATATATATATATATATATATATATATATATATATGTGCAATCATAAAGCATAAATGATACATTATAATCTATTACACTTAAACATTAAGATTTAATTTACATCACATTTACTCATGAATGATCACATAATGAAAATAAAAATATCGGAATATCCAAAAGCAACCTTTATTATATATCCAAATCTCAAAATCACCGTTTATTTATATTAATATATGAGGCTGCAAGTACAATAAAGACTATAAGGCTGCAAGAGAGAGATCCAAATCAAGATTTTCTGCATCCACATCCCATTCTTTAGAAGGACCACTGTTGTATTGGGAGTCTCCTCCTACATAGTCGAACGACCTTAGTGCTCTTGATTAAATACACGTTTCATACCCTAGTGCCCTACATATCTTGATTATTGAGAGTTTCCCCTACATAGAGGGCTTGGTTCTCTTGATTAAATACAAGTTCCATACCCTAGTACATGATAAAATCCAATGGAAACATTGCAATCCCTCCAATCCTGAAAAACAAATAAGTCTACTAGATTTTGAGTGAGATATAAAATTCTACTTTCTCCATATGAAATCCAATGAGGGCGAAACCACTCTCAAACCTCCTGAGTCATTTCATGGTAATGTTAAAAATTTAAGTAAAAGGATGAAAATGAAAAATAAAGGAGAATATCACTTTTACTTTAAGAATTTAACATTACCATGAACTGCATATCCCTCAAACTTCCTGATGAACTGCATATCAACACTAGGACAAACATTCATTTTTATAACTTTAGACACGCATCTAGAAGCAACAAGAAGTCACTAACATACCCTAAAAGTAAATTAAAAAACAAATTTAAAAAAATAAAAATAAAAATAAAAACACAAGTTAATGAGGAAACGTGGGTCGTACGTCCCTGAAACGCATTTCCGGCCGTACTGGCCACGTTTCCATTTCGGGAAACGTGGCAGTACGGCCGGAAACGCATTTCACGGCCGTATCAAACGCGTTTCCACATTTCGTACCCGTTTCCGTACGGAAACGGACCTCTATACCACGTTTCCTGCAACATAGGGATGGCCCCTTGTAATAATCTATGGTGCTCCAAATGACAATTGGGGGCACACAAGTGTCCTCATGGGTCTCCAATCAAATTGCAGATGCATGTAGGTTGCCCTCAAGGGCTAGGACGATGGTGTAGGTTATGCCACATTATCGTGGAAGTCCTGGATTATCTGCCAAGTGTATGGTGTAGATCTGAGGCCGGTTGGGCATAAAGGATCAAGTGCATCCTCCTCGTCCAATAAGTGGACCATGAGCAATCTATGAATGGTTGTTGGGATCCATGGAGTGAAATCTGCTGTTGTGGAGGCTCATGGCTCTCAATGCTCACCCTACATGTGCCAATGTAGCCTTTTAGAGGATTAGGACCCCATATAGGGAGACCAAACCCCAAATGGAAATCATCTGCAATCCTACATAAGCTCCAATGCATCCCCTACTCTTCTAGTACAACAAGTCATTAGAGAAATCGTGTAAATGCGCTTACCTAATCATGGACTACCGGTGGGGACTTCATAATGGTCTGCCCTTCCATAATGGGCTTTGGGATGTGCCAATATCTCCTAAACTCTAAATGGTTTAACCAAGCACCTTATTAGGTCATCTCTACCTCTAAAGGGGATAATATAGTCAAGGTACATCCGTCAAAAGGTGGTGGCAGGTGACAAATAGGTGGATGAAGAAGGGGATGAGAAGGGGCAGCCCTGGGTCACATGTTGGGGTACAAGGGTAGCTAATAAGAGGGAAGCCCATACTTTGGGTTTATAATGTGTAGGAGGAAGCAATCGTGGTATATGAGGTGCCCCAGGCTTTATTTTTCCACCCTTTTTTTTATGCCTTTTGCCTTTTTATGATTTTCTTTGACTAACTGCTCAGGGCTCAACAAGTTAGAGCATGATGTGTAAGATATAGCAGTGGAATCCCCCTTTTAAGATGGGGCGGTTCATCGCCCACCAGGGGTTGGGACAATCATGGGTTCCTATATGATGAAGAAGACTCATAGAACCTGTAGAAACAAGGGTGATGGCCATGATAATGGGGTAGAGCTCATGTATTGGTTTTTTCCCACGTGCTAAAATGTTTTTGTCCCGGCCATTTTTTGCATTTTGTGGTACTTTTCCTGTTGAATGTGGCCATATATGCTTTTAACTTTCTTTTCAGTTGCATCAACCTTCGAACTTCATTCCAGGCCATGACCCAAGGTGGGGGCAAGGGGAAGGGGCAAGCTAACCCTATGTGGACCCAATGGAGGAATGTGGACCAGGGTGGGAAAATGATGGGTGGGGTAATAATGAATGAGAAGAGGACCACGCAACCAAAATCAGGGTTTCCCGTGAAATACCATCCCTGAAACCAAATGGTCAGTAAAAGAGATTCCACGGGACTAGAATCCAAGGTTAATTCCTAAAAGGGGTCTAGGGGACAAAAGCATAGACCTAGCCCATCCTTTCCGCCAAATCCCCCCATTAATCCATGCCCAAAAGTGTCCATGATAAGCAAACTATAAAACTCCATTTCAAAATGACAAGGCATACCTTTAGATTAGTGTGGCCCACCTTCAAACATATGATCATGGCAGATGGGCGAGGGACCACATGGCTAGCTCAGGTGGTGAAGAAATGGCGCAATGAGCTAATGGATGGCTGCAAGGGGTTGTTGGCTATCGACTTAGGACCATCTTGGAGAAAAAAATTCTCCTAGGGATATTACCCATAAAATGGTGGGTAACATCTGGCTCCAACTGGGACGTGATCTCTCGAAGAAGTGGGGGAAGCTACTCAAACGAGAGGTCACGAGAACTCCAGCAATCTCTTGGTTAACGTAGACCTGTCACCTACACATATAATAGATGGAAAAACACGGGGCAAAATTTTTTTGCGGCGTCTCATGATCGCACATGCTAATAT
Organism: Pinus tabuliformis; assembly: GCA_031772625.1. NCBI lineage: Eukaryota > Viridiplantae > Streptophyta > Pinopsida > Pinales > Pinaceae > Pinus > Pinus tabuliformis. Next base: position 985,154,057 of record CM062812.1, on the reverse strand, counting down.
GCTAAGCCATAAAATCAATAGAAAATAAAATATGCATCTATCTATTTAATGTCCCCAATTTCAATTTTTCCATTTGAGGAAGTCCACAGAGATTTTGTGGGTGAAACTAAGCATAGCACAATTTTGAAATTCAGGCATTGGAGGCAATTTTGATATGGGAGGCATAAAGGACTTAGGAGAATAGGAGAAATTTCAGCCTTGGTGGAATGTGGGGACCACAAAAAGGAGGCAATTCGACCCTTGGAGATAATTCACACTTGTGGAGGAAGAGAGAGAAAGAAAGGGGGTGCGAGTTAGTGGAAAATGGGGTCCACCATGACAAAGAGAGACACCTTCTATAAATAATGCAAGGAGGCCTCCATTTGGTATCTTTTGACAATGTAACTTTTTAACACAAGTTTTCTTGAGCTGTTTAGCTAAGTAAACCAGTGTTGTTTAGCACAAGGAATTCCCAAGCGGGAATTCCACCTCTACCTTCGGTGAACTTCGAGTGTCACCCTAGGAGAGTATTTCAGAACTTAGTGGGGAGAGATTTGCTGGAGTTCGTGGGACACATCAACTCTTGCTTCAGCTAGTTCGAACTTCCAGGAGGACACAGGGACAGAAGTCGAACCACTGAGTTGAGGGAGTTTCAAGGGAATTCTAGCCAGTGAATTTAAGAGAAATCTCATTGAGGGTGGACCAACATTTGTGGAGAATTTCAGGGCTGGAAGTTGCTGCTGCTGAGAGAGCCAAACTCACCATTTTATGGCTTGCGCAGAAGTATTACTAAGCAGGAATTGTAGGGATGGATTAATCTTATTTGTGTTAGGTTTTGGAAGGGATTTCACTCACATCTTCCAAAGGAAATTTGAAGGGAAATCCTACAGCTAATTGAGAAGGAATTGGTGACATATCCAACAGTTGGAATTGTGGGCATGCAAAAATTGTCAAGGAGGGAGTAGCACCAAATTTGGGTCTTCCGGGAGGTTGGAAATAGCCCAAATAATTTATGGGTTTTGCTGGACTAGCCTCAAGGATTCAGCTCCTAAGTTTGCATGATTTTTAGAGGAGTTTTGGTGCCCCAAAACAGCAAGATCATTTAGCAACAAGTTTGGAGGAATGAGCTTAAGTTTTGGGTCCCGGGTGGTCAATAGAATTTGCCAAATCGTTTCTAGGTTTTTCAAGGTTTTTGGCAAGGACCTCAAATCTAATTTTGCAAAATTTTCAGGGTAGATTTGAGGGGTCAAATCAGTGTCTCAACATAGCCAGCAATTCAGAATTACTGGGTCAGCGCAGATTTTCTAATAGATAAACTACAGCAGCAGTTGGGCATTTGTTGATTTGGGGTAGCATCGAATGTGCTCTAACCACGAAAATTGGTGGAGAGGCTAAAGCACATGAGATCTCCAATACCCAGAAATGGTTTGGGTAGAATCTAACTAGTTTGGGAGATACTAAAATAATTAATATTTTTAATGGAGTCCCTAAGTCTAAACTTGGGGAAAATAAAATATTAATGTGAATTAATATAAAACTGAGTTAAAATGGTCCAAAAGTCATGGATCAAGCCAGATCTAATCTTAGTCGTTGATTAGGGAATTAATCTCGATCGTTGAAATGTCAGCCAGAAAATTATAAGAGGAGGCTTGAGGGTCACTTGGAGAACACACTGAGTTGATCAAGATTTCGATTTTCTAAGGCAGGGTTTGCTGAGGAAGTCGAAAGAGTGATCAGAGTTGCAGCTGAGGGGCAGTGAATACAGAAACAGAGAGGCAGAGATAGCACCGGGAGGATCAGCGCAGAAGCCAGGAGAGAGGGACGCAGAGCCAACCAGAGGTTCACGCAAAGGCAGCCAGGGCTCACGCAGAGGCAACTAGGAGCTGCGCAGTGCCTCAGAGAACCGGTGTGGGTGACGCAAAGGCTCTAAGTGCTGGCGCGGGGCGAGCTAGGGTGGCGTTGGCAGACGTTGGGCCACAAAGGGTTGACGCAGTCCCTAGAGGCTGACACTAGGGTTTTCGTGGGGCAGATTGGAGCTGGGAGCTGTCCGAGTGTTTATCCGGGGTTTCAGCCAGAACATCTGTCTCCGACTAAGAGGCACTACTGCCGAGATTATTCTCTATTGGGTGAGCCAGTTTTGGCACCCAGATTGTATTATGAAACTTCTTAATAATTAAAACCCTCAGATAGTTGCACCAGTTTTCCCGCATTGGGTTTTTCGGGGACATTGGTCCAAAAACAACGGTGTCACTTGTGTGCTTGTTTTGTTTCCTTCAGTTGATGATCTGTAATGTGTTAAGCATGTACTTGTATTTATTTTCAGTGTTTACATGGTAAATAACTTGTTAATTAAATAAAACAAGTAGGCAGAAATAAATTAGAAAAGTGCATGAAGGGTTTCTAGCAATTAGACTTAGAAATTCCAACATGGTATCAGAGCGTGGTTGCAGGTTACAGGAGAACTAAGGACATCAGCTGAACAGAACAGCAGCAGCAAAAAACAGATGTACCGAGTGACAGAAGTTGTTCCTAGTAGAGAAGCAGCAAGGAAGGGGTGACATAGTGCCTGCGTCATCAAGTTTGAGCCAGGAAGAGGATCAGCGCAGTGGCAGAGGGGAGCAGACTCGACCTACGCAGTGCCCGGTCATCTTTTTCAGTCAGGAAGGATTGACGCCCATGGCAAGGAGGTGCGGATTTTGCTGGTGTCGGGATTGCGCAGAGCTTAGAAGCTCTAATCTTCAGTTTGTTGGAGCTTAGGAGGCTGTGGGTAAGTTGCAAAGTGAAGTTGGTCGGGTATTGTAGTCATAACAGTACCTAACAGGGCAAGACCAAGGAGGAGAGAGTTGCTACCGAGGATTTCTAGCCAAGAAATCCAGATTAGTGGTGATGTTGCACTAAAAATCGAAGTGGGGGCATCTCGACATTGGCAGAAGGGTTTCTAGGAGGAAAATCGAGACTCCGAGGGAGTCACACCGAGAACTTCCAGAAGGGAAGTAGAGAAGCAGCGAGATGGCAGTGAATGGGGTAAGAGACCAGGACAGACTGGACGAAGCCTCAAACTTCGTAGTCTGGAAGGCCAAAATCTTGTTCGTTCGAGACAGGAATCGTGTCAAGCACTCGGCCTTGAAGACGATAGCGATCCCAATTGACCCAGCTGAGAACAACAAGTACGAGGAGGCAATGGCTAAGGCCAAGAGCATCATCCTTGACGGGGTCAAGCACCATGTAGTACCACATATTGCCAAAAAGGACACGGCAAATGAGATGTGGGAGGCCCTAAAGAAATTGTACCAGCATACTTTTGTGCAGAGAAGGATGCTACTAGAAAATCAGTTGCGGTCATACCAAATGCAGAAGGGAGAACAGATCGACACCTTCCTTGGTCAATTGAAGGAGATCCGGGATCAGCTGACTTCCATAGGGGCCACGCCGAATCAAGAATTGATGGTGAGAACAACCCTGAACGTAGTCTCAGAAGACTGGGAGGTGTTTGTCCAGAGCATACTGGGTAGGGTGAACCTTCCAGATTGGGAGGAAATGTGGGCAGTGCTTAGCCAAGAAGAGATCAGAAGGCTAAGCAAGGCGGGAAGCAGCGGGCAAGGGGATCAGAATCAAGAAGGAGGAAGAAGAGGATGTTGCCCTAGCATCTGAGGGAAAGCATGAGAAACGAAAGAAGAAGGACCTCTCCAAGGTCAAATGCTTCCACTGTGGGTAACTGGGTCACTATGCAAGCCAGTGTCCAAGGAAGAAGAGCAAGGGAGAGGCTTCTGAGACCAAGGTTGCGCCAGCAAGGGCGGAGAAAGAAGTGGAGACAGATGATGACTGTGCCATGAGTGCTCACACGCCACTTGAGCGTAAGTGGTGAGACATCGAGCTGTAGTCAGACGGACTACAGGCGATGAGGGGCAGGATCCTTGAGGTACCTAACCTCTTGGATTATACCTTGCTACGAGATCCCCAAAGAGGAGTAGCAGGACTGGCGGATGCCAGTAGAGACGGATGCGGATGGAGTAACAAAGGGACCTACAATGCAGGAGTCCCAGGACAGCGTGAGGCAGCAGTGCAAGATGCATAGAGTTGTTGCAGCAGTGCGAGATGCATAGAGTTGTTGCAGCAGTGCAGAGATCAGAGAGGGAGCACTTATTAGTGACAGATAAAGCTTCAGTATTGGGAGTATTTCTAGCCTGATGGAGATGTCAAAGTTGGGAGATCAATTACTTACTTCTCAGTAACTGAGTTGCAGTGCAGCAATTAGCAGTGGCAGTGCTATGAGCAGCATGATGAGAGGGGTTGCAATGCAGACGCAATAGTGGCAGTGGCAGGGCCATGGGCAGCAGCACGGACGCAAAGAGAGTTGTCGTACAGATGCAGCAGTGACAATGGCATGGCCATGGGTAGCAGTACATGATGCAGCAGTGCAGAGGATGTTGGGCAGCAGGCCTAGCATCAGCGCAGGGACCGATGCCAGATGATCAGGGTGAGGCTCAGTGAAGAGTATTACTAGAGCATAGTCCTCGCTAAGAGGGAATGTTGATTTGGGGTAGCATCGGATGTGCTCCAGTCACGAAAATTGGTGGAGAGGCTAAAGCACACGAGATCTCCAATACCCAAAAATCGTTTGGGCGGAATCTAACTAGTTTGGGAGATATTAAAATAATTAATACTTTTAATGGAGTCCCTAAAATATTAATGTGAATTAATATAAAACTGAGTTAGAATGGTCCAAAAATCATGGATCAAGCCCAGATTTAATCTTAGCTGTTAATTAGGGACTTAATCTCGGCCGTTGAAATGTCAATGAAAAAGTATAAGAGGAGTCTTGAGGGTCACTTGGAGAACACACCGAGTTGATCAAGATTTCAATTTTTTGGGGTAGGGTTCGTTGAGGAAGTCGAAAGAGTGATCAGAGTTGCAGCTGAGAGGCAGTGAATACAGAAGAAGAGGCAGAGATAGCACCAGGAGGATCAGCGCAGAAGCCAAGAGAGAGGGACGCAGAGCCAGCCAAAGGTTCACACAGAGCCAGCTAGTGCTCACGCAGAGGCAGCCAGGAGCTGCGTAGTGCCTCAGAGAGACACAGTGCCTCTAGAGGCTGACGCAAGGAGAGCTAGGGTGACGTTGGGCAGACGGTGGGCCACAAAGGGTTGACGCAGTCCCTAGAGGTTGACGCTAGGGTTTTCGTGGGGCAAATTGGAGTTGGGAGCTGTCGGAGTGTTTATCTGGGGTTTCAATTGGAACATTTGTCTCCGACTGAGAGGTACTACTGCCGAGATTATTCTCTATTGGGTGAGCCAGTTTTGACACCCAGATTGTATTATGAAACTTCTTAATAATTAAAACCCTCAGATAGTTGCATCGGTTTTCCCGCATTGAGTTTTTCCGAGGACATTGGTCCAAAAACAACAATGTCACTTGTGTGCTTGTTTTCTTTCCTTCAATTAATGATCTGTAATGTGTTGAGCATGTACTTGTATTTATTTTCAATATTTACATGGTAAATAACTTGTTGATTAATCAAAACAAGTAAGCAGAAATAAAACAGAAAAGTGCATGAAGGGTTTCTAACAATTAGACTTAGAAATTCCAATAGCATTGGCATATCGATCACCTAAGGCTTGTAGCTTTCCTTGTGCAAGCCCAAGGGCACTCTTTCTATTTCACATTGTGTTGAAGTTTCTAAGTTTACTTAGTTTAGAAACCCTTTATGCACCTTTTCTTATTTATTCCTACCTACTTGTTATTTTTCTTTAACAAGTTATTTACAAAGCAAATACTGAAAATAAACACCAGTGCATGCTCAACATATTACAGATCAGCAACTAAAAGAAACAAGAACAAACACACCACATGACACCATTATTTTTGGACCAATGTCCCCGGAAAAACCCAATGCGGGAAAACCGATGCAGCTATCTGAGGGTTTTCTTATTAAGCAATATCAGAGTACAATTTAGGTGTCGTAACTAGCCTACCCAACAGAGAATTTCCTTAGCATCTATACCTCACAGTTTGAGAGAAATCTCTTGGCTAAAACCCCAGAAAACCCTTCCGACAGCTCCTCAGCGCAAAACTGCTCTTGCAACCCCAGCGTCTACCCAATCTGGACTGCGTTAGCCCCCCTATCTCATGTTGGCCCTGTGTCAGCCCCAAGAGGCCCTGCGTCAGCCCCAGGAGCCTCTGCGTTAACTACGCTGGCCCCTCTGGTGCTCTGCGTAGCACTTGGCTGCCTCTGCGTGGCCCTACATGAGCCCTTGTTGGCTCTGCGTCACCCTCCTTAGTTGCTGCACTGCTTTCCCGGCACAATCTCTGCCTTCTCTGTTCCTCTGTACTCAATGCCCCTCAGTTGCTCTCCCGATCACTGATTCTATCTCTCTTAGCAAACCCCGCTCTAGAGAATAGAATCACTGATTATCTAGTGTAATCTCCAAGTGACCCTCAAGCCTCCTCTTATACTTTTCCTGTTGAGATATCAACAGCAGAGATTAAGTCCCTAATCAACGGCTAAGATTAGATCTGGCTTGATCCATGTCTTTTAGACCATTCTAACACAGATTCATATTAATACACATTAATATTTTATTTTCCCTAAGTTTAGACTTAGGGACTCAATTAAAAATTATTAATTATTTTAATATCTCTTGATCTGTTTAGAATCTGCCCAAACCCTTTCTGGATATTGGAGATCTCATGTGCCCCAAATCAACACATTGTACTCCAACATTTTATATAATAAAATTGCCCATTTTTGTGTGTTTGGGAGCATTTTTGGGTTGTTGGTGTTTACTGAAAATTTGTATGTTGTATTGTCTTGCACGTTTTTGCTATCACTGTAATTTTTCCATTAGGAACATTACGGTGGTATCAGAGCATGATCTTGGTAAACTATGGGGAGGCTAGCAAGATCATGGAGAATTTGATAAGGCAGAGCCAACAATTGGTGAGGCATAACCAATAGATCCTAGATGGGATGATCTGAAAATGGGGCACTTAGGCTTCTTGTCTAACTTACAAGAACCTCTCCCACTCCCAAAGCTTAAATTATTCCCAAGTCTTTATGATTAACCAGTGCGGAATTAAATATGTGCTTGAACAGAAGGTGTATGCTAGTGTTGTTTATTAAAACTGTTTATGTGTTGTAATTTAATGTGCTCAAACTGATATATAAATACATATAACAGTAAATAAAGCAGCAGAGACAATGCAGCAATAAAACACACACACAGAACAGCAATATTAATTTGGAGTTCACCCAAAACTCTTGGGCTACGTCTCCGTGAGCTCTAGTCAACTCGACTAGGCTCTCTGGGATTATGGTAAAGTCCTTTTACAAGCTCCCTGGCTCAACTCCATTGGTTTTACACAGAAACAATGGGTTTAGACACCATTTTATCCCCGACTCTTGAAGCTCTCGGCTTTCTAGCTCTCGGCTCTCGCTCTGGCTCTTGGCTCTGGCTCTTGGCTCTTGCTCTTGGCTCTGGCTCCTGACTCTAGCTCTTGGCTCTGGCTTCTTCGGCTCTCTGTCAGTTTACAGCCCTCTAGCTTTCCACTTGAACTCCAAGTGACTCCCTTGGCTGCGTGCGGCATGCGCTTCAGCGTTTGCTTCTTGTGCTGCTTGTTTTGCCGCTACCTTTTTGCGCTACTCTCTTATGCCTTAGCTTCCTGCTTTGGCTTCGCTTTCTGCTTGTGCTCGGTTTCAGCAACAACTCCAACAACAACTGCCAACACCTTTTGCAATTTAGCTCTCAAGCTTTCTTTGAGGCATTTCTGGCTTTTCGACTTCCTCAGCCGTTCCTCTATCAACCGTGATCATGAGGAATCATTCCTCTTCGCGCTTCAAAACACATCCCTGTTGCAGAAACGCCCGCCTGCAGTGTGGCACAGGGAATGATGGTTGTTTTCCCATGGAAAATGAACCAGTGGCCTCCTTTCAAGCGAAAATCCATGAAATACTACATTTCAGGCTTGAAATGGAAATACACAGGAAAAGCACTATCGGGCGTGAAATCCAGACGTGAAAGTCCATTAAATCACCCCTAAAATCCCTATCGGCTCCACCTTCCATCACATATCACAATCGCATCGGTGACATGGCCAATGGCCAAAAATCCATTAAACGGGAAATACAAAGGAAAATCCGAATTCCCGGATTTGAAATTTTATGAAATCAGGGTTTTAAACCCCATCAAGTCCGGTCCTAATTACAATCGAAAGTCGCAACGGCCTAGGGGCTTCCCCTTTGGGTGTGCCGATCGTCGATCCGCCGATTGCAATCGCAAATCGCACGGCCTGGGGGTCCTTTCCTTTGGTATCGCCGACGTCGATCCGCCGATATCGGCGATCGGAGTCGCACGGCCAGGGGTTCCTTCCCCTTTGGGATCGCTGACAGCAATCCGCTGATATCACAATCGCACTATCGCATCGAATCGGGGCCTTTGCCTTATGGGTGCATATGCCTGCCTCCAACCCGATCCGCCGATCCAATCATCGAAGATCGCTGATCGGGAGTCCCTTCCGCCCGACCTTAAGTCCTCCTCTTTGCCTTATGCGATGTGATTTCCTCAAATATCCTTTTAGGCCATTTTTAATGGAATTTGCCCATTTTTCAAAGGATAAAGGGAAACTTCTTCCTGCGATAACTTCTTCATCTGAAGTCCATTTTCGCCCATTCAAGTTGCGTTGGATTCAGAATGAAGAGATCTCTGCAATGAGACTATTTCTAAGAGCAGCCTGCGACTTTCATTTTCCTTTGATTTACAAAGGATTTGTGCCATTTGGCACCTTTTACCTCTTATATGAAGTCTTTTAGACTTAGAGGTTTATTCAGGATCCATTTTTGGATCACGCCTTCCCACTAAAGAACTTTTGGTCTCCAAAAGACTGATATACTGATCTGAACAGTAAATGAGAGTGACTCACCCTCTTCTTTCAGCCTCCCTACACTTGCCTTGCATAGTGCCTCTGAACCAAAGTTTCTGACCACTTCCCTTCTTGGATATGTTGGTCCTCTTGGGAAGAACTGTCTTCCTCCTTGCCTTCCTGCAAAACTCCTGCTGAAATGGACATAGAAGGTAGTTTGAACTTCTCTGCCTTGATCATTGATCCAAGGTGGCTCAAACCAATGTGGAGTTATGTCTGCTCCACAAAACTTTCATTTGTACCTATTTGACACGCTGTCAACAACAACTGTTAACAACAACAGAATACAAACAACAACTGGATGGCATAAACTCCTGCTTCAACAAAATAAACAGATTTCACATCTTGTGAACACCTCCATGTCTTACATCTGCATACAAATAATGGACTAGACAACAAACCCACAAAACATGCCTTTAAAACAAATGACCCTTCAAGTCAAGCATGTAGAAAAGGACCATTAGGACTCCTTTCAAAAGATGAACATTTCATCACTATCTCCATCTTGGAGACCAAGTTAACTTCTTTCAATGTCAACATTACATGCATGTTTAAAACAATCAGCCCTTCAAGTTAATTACACATACATGTTCAAAACAAGGAAAACATCAACATCCATGTGTTCAAGCACATCATGCTTACGCATGCATTTCATCCTCCAACTTTCACTTAAGCACACTGTATTTTCGAAGTTGAAATGAAATATAATGTTGCAACAACAAAGTGAGTCTCCTACTCAACCTTTTTCCATTCACCATCTTGGTAAGTCCTGCAACTTGCATTTCATCATCAAAGAAATGCAAATAGATGCATCAATAGACATGCAACCTTAATTGGAAAAGAACTCTAACCATTTCTTACCAATCCAGTTCAAAGGTCTTTCCTTTGTCTGCACATCAGCATCAACATGTGAATCATCCTAAGACACATCATTCATGGAATCTTCCTTTCCATTTCTGCCATCTTCTCTTTCCACTTTCTTCAGCTTTTGTGGAAGCATTACTGGATTCAAAGTCCAACATCTTTCAGCAAGATGCCCTTGCTTATGGCAGTAAGTGCAACACATGTGCATCCTCTTGACAGCATGATTTGCCTTGTCCAATGAACCTTTGGCTTTTTGCTTCTTTTCCTTCAAAAGTTTCCTGTATGTGGCCATTCTCTTCCAACATCTAGAAACATGATGGTTATCCAAACCACAAAAGGAACATGCAATTCTTTTCCCATATCTATGTGGAAATTTATCATGCTTTGCAAAATCAAAAGGACTGTGTTTAGAACCAGATTTATACCTGCCTCTTTCACCTTTATTGCCTTCATGAGGAGGTGAAGCAAATGAAGAAGTGGCTCCCTGTGGAACACCATCAATCCCTTTGAGGCTATTAGAGTTTTCACAACTCTCTGGTTAAAGTGTGTGCTTCTGAACACCTGCATCCTGCTAATGATGTTTCAAGCTATTACATTCCTCTTGAATACAACCTTCACACTCTTGAAGACCTGCAATGCAACTCCTTCTTGGAGCTGTTTTAATGGTCTTCATGGCAACTTTGGAACTTTCTCCATAAGCTTGTCCATAGCCAAGACGCAAATACTTAGGCCTTTCCTCAACCATTATTGGTTCAACAATACCTTGTGCATGCTTTCCCAAGCCCTGCCCTTCATAGCCCATCTTGGACGTTAGCTTGGAACCTATGCCTTTAGTACGTTTTTCAAAAGAACCGATATAAGCATTCTCAGAAGAATTTGAAGACAAACTGGAATGGTTTACCTCTTCTTCAAGCTAATACTTAACCAAAGCTTCTTGGGCAACAAAGAGCTGTGTCTCCAACTCATGCATCCTTTTCAGGTTCATATTTGCAATATGAAGTTGCCTCTCCATTTCCTGCAATTTGTCAAAAAGCAACTGCTTCTCTTCCTCCACGGAATTCAACTGCTCTCTAAGCATGCTGCTCTTCCTTCCATCCTCATACATTTCTCTCACCATATCCATCATGGTGGACAACTCTTGCTTCATGTCTTCATCAAAGAATCTTGTGAAGAACGCAGAATTTGAGGACCCACTTGTAGAAGTTGTCATTATGCCAATGAACAAAAGAACTTCAAACAAGATTAAAAAAGGGCTTTATTAAGCAACCTTTTGCAACAAACCTCTTGTGCTTCAAGGATTGCTTTGAGGTCCTTTGGAATAGAAAAATGCCTTCAGCCCTTCTTCCTTCTTGTCCTTCTTGGACTGAGCAATCAACAGCTTTCCCTTCACCTTTGCAAACTCAAACAATAGTTAGTCTGCAACAAGCATACAATCAACCTCTGACTGTTTAAACACCTTTCAGATAAGCAATCTTTGCTCTATCAATCAAGCATTCTGATATAACCTTCTTTGAAGGTGTGGTTAATCAAACTTAAGCTCTGATACCACCTGATCTGAAAATGGGGCTCTTAGGCTTCTTGTCTAACTTACAAGAACCTCTCCCACTCCCAAAGCTTAAATCATTCCCAAGTCTTTATGATTAACCAGTGCGGAGTTAAATATGTGCTTGAACAGAAGGTGTATGTTGGTGTTGTTTATTAAAATTGTTTATGTGTTGTAATTTAATGTGCTCAAACTGATATATAAATACATATAACAGTAAATAAAGCAGCAGAGACAATGCAGCAATAAAACACACACACAGAACAGCGATATTAATTGGTAGTTCACCCAAAGCTCTTGGGCTACGTCTCCGTGAGCGCTAGTCAACTCAACTAGGTTCTCTGGGATTATGGTAAAGTCCTTTTACAAGCTCCCTGGCTCAACTCCATTGGTTTTACGCAGAAACAATGGGTTTCAACACCATTTTATCCCCGACTCTTGAAGCTCTCGGCTTTCTGGCTCTCGGCTCTCGCTCTGGCTCTTGGCTCTGGCTCTGGCTCTGACTCTGGCTCTTAGCTCTGGCTTCTTCGGCTCTCTGTCAGTTTACAACCCTCTGGCTTTCCACTTGAACTCCAAGTGACTCCCTTGGCTGCGTGCACTTCAGCTTTTGCTTTCTGCGCTGCTTGTTTTGCTACTGCCTTTTTGCGCTGCTCTCTTACGCCTTAGCTTCCTGCTTTGGCTTTGCTTTCTGCTTATGCTCGGTTTCAGCAACAACTCCAACAACAACTGCCAACACCCCTTGCGATTCAGCTCTCAAGCTTTCTTTGAGGCATTTCTGGCTTTTCGACTTCCTCAGTCGTTCCTCTGTCAACCGTGATCATGAGGAATCATTCCTCTTCCCGGCTCTGCCTCTTCGCGCTTCAAAATGCATCCCTGTTGCAGAAACGCCCGCCTACAGTGTGGCATAGGGAATGATGGTTGTTTTCCCATGGAAAATGAACCGGCGGCCTCCTTTCAAGCGAAAATCCACGAAATACTGCGTTTCGGGCTTGAAATGGAAATACACAGGAAAAGCACTATCGGGCGTGAAATCCGGACGTGAAAGTCCATTAAATCGCCCCTAAAATCCCTATCGGGTCCGCCTTCCATCGCATATCACAATCGCTTCGGCGGCATGGCCAATGGCCAAAAATCCATTAAACAAGAAATACAAAGGAAAATCTGAATTCTCGTATTTGAAATTTTATGAAATCAGGCTTTTAAACCCCATCGGGTCCAATCCTGATCGCAATCGCAAGTCGCAACGGCCCGGGGGCTTCCCCTTTGGGTGTGTCAATCGTCGATCCGCCGATCCGCCAATCGCAATGGCAAATCGCAAGTCGCACGACCCAGGGGTCCTTTCCTTTGGTATCATCGGCGATCGCAGTCGCAAGTCGCACAGCCCGGGGGTCCTTCCCTTTTGGGATCACCAATAGCGATCCGCCGATATCGCAATCGCACTATCGCATCAGCCCAGGGCCTTTGCCTTTATAGGTGCATATGCCTGCCTTCGACCCGATCCGCCTATCTGATCATCGGAGATCGCTAATCGGGAGTCCCTTCCGCCCGACCTTAAGTCCTCCTCTTTGCCTTATGTGATGTGATTTCCTGAAATAGCCTTTTAGGCCATGTTTAATGGAATTTGCCCCATTTTCAAAGGATAAAGGGAAACTTCTTCCTGCGATAACTTCTACATCTGAAGTCCGTTTTCGCCCATTCAAGTTGCATTGGATTCAAAATGAAGAGATCTCTGCAATGAGACTATTTCTGAGAGCAGCCTGCGACTTTCATTTTCCTCTTATTTACAAAGGATTTGTGCCATTTGGCACCTTTTACCTCTTATATGAAGTCCTTTAGGCTTAGAGGTTTATTCAAGATTCATTTTTGGATCATGGGATGCAACAAATGATACATAACCAGCGGAGAACCCAAGCATATGCACGCACACCCCAGTCGTACAACACCCATACGTTTGGTCAATCTGGCCATCCTGCCATGCCTCATTTCTTGAATGAGCAGGAGGAGGAGAAGTATGGTTCAAGTGTTGGATCATCGGGTAGACAAGGGCAGTGAGAGGTGAGTCCAGGAGACGATTTTGTTGGTGGAGACCTAGTTTTAGACATCGAGAGCCTGAGGAGGTCGAGGGTACGTAGGGTCATGAGGAGCACGTAGATACACCCAGTGTGACACAGGAGCCACCCTTGCGGCAGTTTCCTTTGGTATCCCCGATTGACACGTTAGTGGAGACAATTGGGCACACACCTGTAGCACCTTCCATTGATGAGGTGCCAGTAAGCGCGGAGGTGCCTAAAGCTGTGACAGAGTTCCCAGATGACCGCTACCTACAGTAGTAGGGAGAGCACCTTGAGGAGCGTGAGCTAGATGAGGATGTTATGCTTGAGGAGCTACCTATGGTGGGGCAACTCAGGACTCCTGTTGAATCCATGATGGAGCAGGATGGGCAGTCATCTTTTGGGCCTGCCATTGATGGGGAGTGGATAGATGCACAGGAAGCCAGCAGAGCTGCAGTACTTCCAGACAGCAGCTCTCTTCAAGCATACGTAGATGGGGCCTATAGTTTTGTTAGGTTACCTCTGCACGTTGGAGGGAGATTGGTTGGGTTACCTAGACAGGTTATATATGATGACCAGGCCAGTGAGAAGAAGCGATATGAGTTGCATAGGGCACAACACTCGCATGATGGACTTGCTAGGTACTCGGGGACTCTTGCATTTGATCCCTCTAATGGGGTTGGGTGGCAAGAGGTATGGAGTTGGTACATGATAAGGCTAACTAGGTTTTTTGATACATCCATGGTCGAGAGCATAATTCAACAAGGGTCGTGGTTTTCCAGAGGGGCTCGAGGGCTGGATCATCGTTGGGACCCAAGTGGGACTCCTCACCACTCCATGGATTGGATCAGTCATGGTATTAGTAGGATGGCAGATCCAGTGATTGGACTCACCCCCATTTTCATATTCCCACCAGAGTTTTGGACAGCACCCATGACAGGTCGAGCTGACAAAGGAGCAGGCAGACTCCATGAGTTGTCTTGGCATGTTGGCCATGTGTGGGGACATAAGATGATCAGTGTACCTTGGCAAGAGGTTTTCAGAGGAGGTGGCATCGGCAAGCCACCAGATAGTTCCTTGTATGGAGAGGAGGATTTCCCATGGATATATGGGGCACAGGGGTCACCGAGGAGCAGCACCTTAGGGACACCCCCACAGGTACATAGGGAGATTCGCATGTTAGATCTCTCAAGGAGGATCAAGAGGGGAGGTCCACTTATCCAAGATTATGGAGATCAGAGAGTGGATACGGTGATACTGACAGGATGCAAACTGATACTTACTGACTCTGTTTTAGATCATGGCATTCAGGGATGTATAGGGGCATGCAGCGGTGTGCAATGATATGCAGAGGGGCACGAAGGTGCACAGTGGTGTGTGTAGATGTGCAGGTTTGCACTGGGATGTAGGAGTGGTTCACATCGTAGTGCATTTCCTTATAATGTGACAGACGCATCGATACAAGAGGAATACCAGCTGATCCGGGGCGATGTGACAACATGTAGCAGGGTCCAGCGATGCACCAAGATGTGCAACAGGGTGCAGGTGTATGCCAAAGGGCATGAGGATACATGGTTATATGCAGCAGCGTGCAGGGCTGCACTACAGACTGGGAGAGTGCTGCTAGCAAGGAGACTACTTGACGAGGGCGTTACGCAAGCCATTGAGGGGGGCATACCCAGGTTTGGAGAGAGGTTCAGTCACGGGGCTACTCAGGAGTGTCCACATGGGTTCTCAACCATAATCACCATAGCCCAGGCATCTCTCACTCACTTGAGGGGAGCCTTGTTGTGTCTGATCGAGGCCTATATTGTGGGTAGCGAGACTTGGAAGAATTGCTTGAGACGAATCTATGAGATTCAGTGCTTGAGGGACACAATAGGGATTCCCCGGTGGAGGAGTAGGGTCAGTACGTGAGTTGGCAGCCATGGGATAGGAGATGAGATGATCTTCTGCAGGGGTGTTATACTGCTCTTCTCTGAGCCCACACTTGGGGAGTTGATCATGGGGGAGACATGTGCCTCTACTTCAGTAGGGCTTGTTGGGACCTTGCATGAGCATAGGATAATGTGTATATTTGAGGCAGGTTTCCAATGGGTATCCGAGCTTCAGAAACTTTATTGACACATTACCAAGGGTGCAGATGGCAGACTTAGTGGTGATGATTGGCTGGAGCAGGACAAATCCACATACACTGAATAGTCATGGACATCAAACATATGTCTATTAGCAGCATTCAAGGAGTCATTGTATGGCACATGGGGTTCCCATTGGACATCGATACTACACAATGGCAGGAGGCAAGAATTGGAAGCAATGGGCTTTCAATTTGGCTTTGGGTTCCAGGGATCCATTGGGGTAGTAGATCACCTTTCTCCGGAGGGATCACAGAGATGACAGTGACAGGACAACATCTCCCTTGGGAGGTCAGGTTGGGGATCGTCAGGATTATCACTCTAGGCTGAGGAGGACTTTCCCTACTATTGTTTTGGCCAGAGACTGGACAAGGATTGGTAGATGATGGCTTTGATGGGATGCCCTGGCAGGATCATCTTCAGCACTATAGAGTTGTCCTTTATTGGGGTTGTGACAAAGGATTACGGGAGTGGATGGATCTGTAGGAGCACGAGGGGGTCGTAGTCATGCCTAGATTGGTGCAATGCCTACACGTTGACCTCACTTCAAGATTAGTATGGGGCCATGGAGCTACAGGGTAGAGCAGTTGGGTCACAGACTTAGGAGAGAGGGTTCCCACCAAGGAAGGACATCCAAGTATTTTGTTGAGTCTCAGTTTGGTAGCAGGCATGATACCTCTCAGGGACTTTCTGAGATGGGATAACACTTCACATGGGTGGTCTTATGACCAACGAGATGTGCTTGGCCCCTTATAATACTACGCCATCAGGTTCCAGGAGGGGAGGATATGGTATGAGTACTATGGGTAGTTGACCATAGTCAGAGTGGCGCAGTGTCGACATGGTGGTATCCTTTTGAGATTAGCATGGGACCCCGGTATTACAAGGTTTGGCAGTTCAACCACCTTTAGGGACGAGTTGGTCTCTACAGGGGGAGGTCATGCGGATCTTCCATTAGGGTTCAGTTCTATGGAGAGTATTTGGTCCCCTAGAGATTCGTTGATGACTCAGTGGCACATTTGGGACCCTAGTATTGTTTGTAGTGATAGTTGGGTCAGCAGGGAGAGAGCGTGTTCGAGCATTGCTTGAGGACAAGCAATTTTTGGCGGGGAGGACTGTAATGTCCCCAATTTCAATTTTTCCATTTGAGGAGGTCAACAGAGATTTTGTGGGTGGTGCTAAGCATAGCACAATTTTGAAATTCAAGCATTGGAGGCAATTTTGATATGGGAGGCATAAAGGACTTAGGAGAATAGGAGAAATTTCAGCCTTGGTGGAATGTGGGGACCAGGCAATTCGACACTTGGAGATAATTCGCACTAGTGGAGGAAGAGAGAGAAAGAAAGGGGGTGCAAGTTCGTGGAAAATGGGGTTCACCAAGAGAAAGAGGACCAGAGTCTATAAATAATGCAAGGAGGCCTCCATTTGGTATCTTTTGACAATGTAACTTTTAAACACAAGTTTTCTTGAGCTATATAGCGAAGTAAACCAGTGTTGTTTAGCACAAGGAATTCCCAAGCGGGAATTCCACCTCTACCTTCGATGAACTTCAAGTGTCACCCTAGGAGAGTATTTCAGAACTTAGTGGGGAGAGATTTCTTGAAGTTCGTGGGCCACATCAGCTCTTGCTTCAGCTAGTTCGAACTTCCAGGAAGACGTAGGGACAAAAATCGAACCACTGAGTTCAAGAAGTTTCAAGGGGAATTCTGGCCAGCGAATTTAGGAGAAATTTCATTGAAGGTGGACCAACATTTGTGGATAATTTCAAAGCTGAAAGTTGCCTGAGAGAGCCAAACTCACCATTTTAAGGCCTGCGCAGAAGTATTCCTAGGCAGAATTTGTGGGGATGGATTCATCTTATTTGTGTCGGGTTTTGGAAGGGATTTCACTCACATATTCCGAAGGAAATTTGCAAGGCAATCCTACAGCTAATTGAGAAGGAATTGGTGACATATCCAACAGCTTGAATTGTGGGGACGCAGAAGCCGTCAAGGAGGGTGTAGCACCAAATTTGGGTAATTCCGAGAGGTTGGAATTAGCCCAAATAATTTTTGGCTTTTGTTGTACTAGCCTCAAGGAGTAAGCTCCTAATTTTGCATAATTTTTGGAGGAGTTTTGGTCCCCCAAAACCGCAGGATTATTTAGCAGCGAGTTAGGAGGAGTGAGCTTAAATTTTGGGTTCTGGTTGGTCAGTAGAATTTTCCAAAACCCTTTCTAGGTTTTTCAGGGTTTTTGGCAAGGACCTCAAATCTAGTTTTGAAGAATTTTCTAGGTAGATTTGAGGGATCAAATTAGGGTCATAACAAAGCCAGCAGAGCAGAATTACTGGCCCGGCGCAAATTTTCTGATAGAAAAACTACAGCAGCAATTAGGGATTGGCATATTGATCACCTGAGGCTTGTACCTTGCCTTGTGCAAGCCCAGGTGCACTCTTTCTATTTCACATTGTACTCCAGCAGTTTATATAATAAAATTGCCCATTTTTGGCGTGTTTGGGAGAATTTATGGGTTGTTGGTTTTTACTGAAATTTTTTATGTTGTATTGTCTTGCACATTTTTGTTATCACTATAAATTTTTCCATTAGGAACATTACAATCTATATGAGGAATATCGTATGATGTTAACGCAAAAATCAGCATGCAATGCATCCTACTCTACCATGCATATGATACAATGTCAAGTGCTAGGTACAATCATAGACCCAATGCAACCAACATGTCAATCGATCAATACAAAAATGCATGCTTCCGTGATTATTTTTGCAATGGACTCGACAATGGGAATAATAATATGAGGGGTTGTGAGAGAGGGAAGTGAGAAAACAAGAGAGCCATATCTCATAGAAAGGGATCTTGGAAGAAGGAAAAAACACCAGTCGAGAGGATTGGGTTTGACCCTTCAACCAGGAGATGGAAATGTCAGTAACCCAGTATATGAATCTTTGATGGAGAACTATCTCAGGTTTATCATCCTTAAGGTAAGAAGGGGGAAAGACTCGGACATATTTAGGATGATATTGTTTTTGTCATTGGGAAAACAAGAAGTGGGCTCGTCATCGTACTTGGGGAAAAACCATGATTCCTGGTTCCTTATAGGGAAAATCAACCCTTCATCAAAACTAGGGGGATGAACATCATCACAAACATGGAGAAAAACCCTTTATCAGTGGGATGGCATAGGGAAGCATCCTCCTCAATTTCTTCTATATTAGAGTCATCATAATTTCCCACAATCTTGGAAGGCTCTTCTTTTATTAAATCACTTTGGAACATAAATAAAAGACCTTTCCAATCACTAGGAAGGGCTTCATAAGGACCAACAATGTTATTCGGAAGGGGCGGAGCATTTTCTTCTTCCCTAAGCTCATTCTTATGGTCTTGAGGAACCATGGGGTCCTCATTTCTATAATCATACCTAGTTTTCCAATCAACAGCCCAAAAGTCACTCGTAGATTCTCATTTTATTTGACTATCATGATCTTCCTCAGAATCCTCAAATTCTTCACTATATATTTGGTGTTCGTTAGAATGCCATTCATTCCCTTCTTTAGACAGGGAGGATTTTTCCTTCTTCATTCATTCTCGAAGAATGATCTCCAAGGTATTACAACATGATTTCGAATAAATGCCTCTAGAAGAAGGTCGTCAATAGGATCCTCTTTATATATACTCTTCGTGTTACAGAGCCTTTCTGATTGCTCACAATAGTGGGAGAAAATCTCTTGAGTCATATGTGACCATCAATTTCCTACAAGACTTTTCATATTCCATCATCCATTCTCACAATGTCTGAGAGCTTTCGAGGTTGAGATCTTCCTCATCATCTTTAGAGGATATGCTTTCCAATTCATGAGTCTCTCTCTTGGCATTATTATTAAAGTATGCATCAATAAGAGGCCCTTCTTCAAACATAAAACCATATTCAATAACTTCCTCCTCTCGAAGGGCCATATCTAACATTTGGGATATGTCTTCATGAGATTGGAAACTCGGCCCTTCATGCAACAAGAACTGCGTAATCAACATTGGAAGAGAAGGAATGCTTTTAGGTTTACATGATTCAAGCCAATTAGTATTTGGGGCAATGGATAGGACAAACAATTCCATTTGGTCACAAGGTTGAGTTATATTTTGCTTTGAAAGGTACCTTATGAACCTTACCACGTGGTTGGCTGCGGAATGTGGATCCCCATCGAACATTGGCATATTCTTCGTGGATTTCGATGAAGGGCATCTTGGGGTCCCTATCATATCTATGGTGGGAAAATATGTGGTCAACATGTTGTTGGGTCCTTAATGACATGGGAGTCGCCAGGGTGAATGAAATTGCCTTAACAAATGCTTGCTTCACCCTACAAGCATTGACTTTGAAGTTCAATGAAGAACTAGGGCTTTGTTCTTCCAATGGAGTCACCAATAATGATATGTCAATATGTCGTATAGGGAACAAAACACATGTTTCGTGTCCCTGGCAACGGCGCCAAAATGTTACCGCTCAAACTAGCAGGGGACCTGAGGGGAATCCCTAAAGGGCAAATGCTAGGCCAAGGGAAATAGATGTAGTCTTAGCCCACTTTCACCTCAGCTAAGGCTCCCTTCTGTTTACAGACTTCCACCGATGGCAGGAGACCCGATATGTATGGAGTCACTAATGAATGATAATTCAATGGATATGAGCGACCCAGACACTTTCCCAAAAGTTTTTGAAGGATGGAGCTTGCTTGCTTTCTAAGCAAGTCACTTTGTGCTTCTAGGGAAAGGAAGAGGATTTTGGGGGTTAGGTGTATGGAAATAGGCTTTGAAAGGAGTTCCCCACACCCTAAATCCTTGTTAGAATTGGTATCCCGGATGGTTCTTAAAGAATGGTCCTTTAAAGGAGCAGGACCACACGAAGCCAAGTGGACCCGGTCTAGGGTATGAGGAAGGTATGAAACAATCAATGATATTCTTACCCTAGACAAGGTGGGAAGGATCAAAGAAAGTATTTCACTCAATGATGTTGCTTTGACCTTGGGAAGTGCTAGCCTTGGGGATGGTAGGGCAAGTTTTGGTCCCGAAGCTAGGGCTTGGCTTTTCTCCCAACTCCACCGTCAAAATGTCTTCAAATTTGGAGGAGGGCTAGAGGAAAGGCTAGCGCAGGAGACCCTAGGAGATCAAACTTTTTCAGTGGCTAACTTGTCGGGAAATTATTTCCCTAGGCACCCTAATGTGGCTAGACTTGGGAGAAGGTGAAAGAATAAGTGTTTTGGTGACCACCCTTGGTAGATCAGTGCCTTAATCCTTAAGAGAATGAAGTCTATGTTGATTATGTGTAAGATTTCTTGGTTCCCAGTCAAGGAGGCTTCAAACTTACTTCACACACACCTCTAGGTAGAGTGAAAGCAATCTTGCATCTTTCATACTTCAAATGCACAAGAGGAATGGCTTATCAAGGTCAGATTTACCCCTAAGATATTTCGCTCATACCACATGGCCATACATGGAGAGAAATGTTATACTAGAGACAATCCCACAATATTAACACATAATTTGCATGCAATGATTAACCTTAAAACAAAGAAAATCCCAATCTTGCATATATGACAAAAGTAACAAGAATAACATCAAAATTTCGTACTTACATGCAATAGAGTATATCCAACCATTCACAAATGACAATAGGGAAGCTCCAAGAGAAGAGACCAATAACCATACATCAAAATTCATCCATAAATGCTCCACTTCATTCTCTAGAAAAAAGTGTGAAATTCTCTAAAGAAAAGAAAGATCCAACCCAAAGTGATGATGAGAAAATGATCTCACCTCACTTGTATTTATACACATCTTAGGAGTTCAATTTAGCCTCCTTGGTCTACATAAGCCCCGAAAATAAAATAATGTGCTAATAATACAACTTTTGATGACAAACCCACCAAACTAGCTCATAAATGAAAAGATAAGCCTCTCAAGCGATCAAATAATAATCTATGCATGTTGTAGGGCCCTCTAAGAGGCCTAATGAGGTCCATGCGTGCCATAATGAAGAGAAGGACCCTCAAAAGCAATGGAAAAGGGGCTGGCACCTTGTAATAACTTGTAGTGCTCCAAATGACATCTAGGGACACACAAGTGTCCTCATGGGTCTCCAAACAAATCGAGGATGCTTGTAGGTCACCCTCAAGGGATAGGATGACAGTGTAGGTGATGCCACATCATCATGGAAGTCCTGGATCATCTACCAAGTGTATGGTGTAGATCTGGGGCCGGCTGGACATGATGGATCAAGTGAATCCTCCTCGTCCAATAAGTGAGCCATGAGCAATCTCTGAATGATTGTGGGAATCCATGGAGTGCAATCTGCTACTGTGGAGGCTCATGGCTCTCAACGCTCACCCTACATGTGCCAATGTAGCCCTCTGGAGGATTAGAACCCCGTATAGGGAGAACAACCCCAAATGGAAATCATCTGTAATCTTGCAAAAGAACCAATGTGTCCCCTAGCGTTCCAGTACAACAAGTCATTACAGAAATAGAATAAATGAGCTTACCTAGTCATGGACCACAGGTGGGGACTTCATAATGGCATGCCCTTCCATAATGGACTTCGGGATGTGCTAATGTCTCCTAAACTCCAAATGGGTTAACCAAGCACCTTATTAGGTGGTTTCTACCTCTAAAGGGGAGAATATAGTCAAGGTACATCCATCAAAAGGTGGTGGTAGGTGACAGATAGGTGAATGAAATAGGGGATGAGAAGGGGCAGCCCTAGGTCACATGCTCAGGTACAAGGGTAGCTAATAAGAGGGAAGCCCACACTTTGGGTTTATAATGTGTAGGAGGGAGCAATTGTGGTACATGAAGTGCCCAACCTTTATTTTTCCACCTTTCTTTTATGCCTTTTGCCTTTTTATGATTTTCTTTGATTAAATGCTCGGGCTCAAGGGGTTAAAGCATGATGTGTAAGATATAGCAATGGAATCTCCCTTTTAAGATGGGGCGGTTCATCGCCCACCAAGGGTTGAGACAATCATGGGTTC
Source organism: Pinus tabuliformis (assembly GCA_031772625.1). Taxonomy (NCBI): domain Eukaryota; kingdom Viridiplantae; phylum Streptophyta; class Pinopsida; order Pinales; family Pinaceae; genus Pinus; species Pinus tabuliformis. The sequence continues at coordinate 985,131,556 of CM062812.1, read as the reverse complement.
CTATATGATGAAGAAGGCCCATAGAACCTGTAGGAACCAGGGTGATAGCCATGATAATGGGGTAGAGCTCATGTATTTCTTTTGCCCACGTGCTAAAATGTTTTTGTCCCGGCCATCTTTTGCATGTTGTGATACTTTTCCTATTAAATGTGGCCATATATGCTTTTAACTTTCTTTCCAGCTGCATCAACCTCCAGGCTTCATTCCAGACCATGATCCAAGGTGGGGGCAAGCAGAAGTGGGAAGCTAACCCTATGTGGACCCAATGCAAGAATGTGGACCTAGGTGGGAAAAATGATGGATGGGGTAATAATGAATGGAAAGAGGGTAATATAAGCGGATAAGGGAGTGGGACCACGCAACCAAAATCGAGGTTTCTCGTGAAATACCATCCCTGAAACCAAATGGTCAGTAAAAGAGATCCCACGGGACTAGAATCCAAGGTTAATTCCTAAAGGGGTCTAGGGGATAGAAGCACAGACCTAGCCCATCCTTTCTGCCGAATCCCCCCATTAATCCATGCCCAAAAGTGTCCATGATAAGCAAACTACAAAACTCAATTTCAAAATGACAAGGCATACCTTTAGATTCAGGAGGCCCACCTTCAAACATATGATCATGGCAGATGGGCAAGGGACCACATGGTTGGCTCAGGTGGCGGAGAAATGGCACAATGAGCTAGCTGATGGTTGCAAGGGGTTGTTGGCTGTCTGTTGAGGACCATCTTGGAGAAAAAAATTCTCCTAGGGATATTACCCACAAAATGGGGATATTACCCACAAAATGGTGGGTAACATCTGGCTCCAACTGGGACGTGATCTCTCGAAGAAGTGGGCGAAGCTACTCGAATGAGAGGTCACAAGAACTCCAGCAATCTCTTGGTTACCGTAGACCTGTCACCTACACATAAAATAGATGGAAAAACACAGGGTAGCATGCTTTCGCGGCGTCTCATGATCGCACATGCTAATACGTTAGGCCATAAAATCAATAGAAAATCAAATATGTATCTATCTATCATGAGGAATATCATATGATGTTATTTCTAATGCAAAAATCAGCATGCAGTGCATCCTACTCTACCATGCATATGATACAATGTCAAGTGCTAAGTATAATCATAGACCCAATGCAACCAACATGCCAATCGATCAATACAAAAATGCATGCTTCCATGATTATTTTTCAATGGAATCGACAATGGGAATAATAATATGAGAGGTTGTGAAGGAGGGAGGTGGGAAAACAAGAGAGCCATATGCCATAGAAAGGGATCCTGGAAGAAGAAAAAGACACCAATCGAGAGGATTGGTTTTCACCCTTCAACCAGGAGATGGAACTGTCAGTAACCCAATATATGAATCTTTGATGGAGAACTATCCCAGAGTTATCATCCTTAGGGTAAGAAGGGGGGAAAGACTCAAACATATTTAAGATGATATTGTTTTGGTCATTGGAAAAAGAAGAAGTGGGCTTGTCATCGTACTTGGGGAAAACCATGATTCCTGGTTCTTTATAGGAGAAATCAACTCTTCATCAAAACTAGGGGGATGAACATCATCACAAACATCTATCTCCAGGGTAGGGGAAGAAAGCTCAAACATGGAGAAAAACCCTTTATCAATGGCATGGCCTAGGGAAGCATCCTCCTCAATTTCTTCTATATTAGAGTCATCATAATTTCCCACAATCTTGGAAGGCTCTTCTTTTATTGAATCATCTTGGAACATAAAGAAAAGACCTTTCCAATCACTAGGAAGGGCTTCATAAGGACCAACATTGTTATTCGGAAGGGGCGGAGCATTTTCTTCTTCCCTAAGCTCATTCTTATGGTCTTGAGGAACCATGGGGTCTTCATTTCTAAAGTCATACCTAATTCCCCAATCAACAGCGCAAAAGTCACTCGTAGATTCTCTATTTATTTGACTATCATGATCTTCCTTGGAATCCTCAAATTCTTCACTATATATTTGGTGTTCGTTAGAAATTAGAATGCCATTCATTCCCTTCTTTAGACAAGGAGGGATTTTCCTTCTTCATTTGTTCTCGAAGAATGATCTCCAAGGTATTTACTACATGACTTTGAATAAATGCCTCAAGAAGAAGGTCGTCGATAGGATCCTCTTTATATATACTCTTCTTGTTACAGAGCCTTTCCAATTGCTCAAATTAGTGGGAGAAAATCTCTGGAGTCATATGTGGCCATCAGTTTCCTGCAAGACTTTTCATATTCCATCATCCATTCATGCAATGTCTGAGGACTCTCGGGTTGAGACCTTCCTTATCATCTTTAGAGGACATGCTTTCCAAATCATGATTCTCTCTCTTGGCGTTATTATTAAAGTATGCATCAATAACAGACCCTTCTTCAAGCATAAAACCATATTCAATAACTTCCTCCTCTCGAAGGGCCATATCTAACATTTGGGATATGTCTTCATGAGATTAGAAACTCGGCCCTTCATGCAACAAGAATTGCAGAATCAACATCGGAAGAGAAGGAAAGCTTTTAGGTTTAAATGATTCAAGCCAATCATTATTTGGGGCAATGGATAGGACAAACAATTCCATTTAGTAACAAGGTTGAGTTATATTTTGCTTTGAAAGGTACCTTATGAACCTTACCACGTGGTTGGCTGCGGAATGTGGATCCCCATCGAACATTGGCATATTCTTCATGGATTTCGATGAAGGGCATCTTGGGGTCCCTGTCATATCTAAGGCGGGAAAATATGTGGTCAAAATGTTGTTGGGTCCTTATTGACATAGGAATCACCAAGGTGAATGAAATTGCCTTAACAAATGCTTGCTTCACCCTACAAGCATTGACTTTGAAGTTCAATGAAGAACTAGTGCTTTGTTCTTCCAATGGAGTTGCCAATAATGATATGCCAACATGTCGTATAAGGAACAAAACACACATTTCGTGTCCCGGCAACGGTGCCAAAATGTTACCGCTCAAACTAACAGGGACCTGAGAGGAATCCCTAAAGGGAAAATGCTTGGCCAAAGGCAACAAATGGAGTCTTAGCCCACTATCACCTTAGCTAAGGCTCCCTTCTATTTACGGACTTTCACCGATGGGAGGAGACTCGATATGTATGGAGTCACCAATGAATGATAAGTCAATGGATATGAATGACCCAGACCCTTTCCTAAAATATTTTGAAGGATGGAGTTTGCTTTCTTTCTAAGCAAGGTACTACGTGCTTCTAGGGAAAGGAAGAGGATTTTAGGGATTAGGTGTATGGGAATAGGCCTTGAAAGGAGTTCCCCACACTTGAAATCCTTGTTAGAATTGGTATCCCGGATGGTTCTTGAAGAATGGTCCTTTGAAGGAGCGGGACAACACGGGGCCAAGTGGACCCGATCTAGGGTATGAGAAAGGTATGAAACAATCAATGATATTCTTACCCTAGACAAGGTGGGAAGGATCAAAGAAAGTATTTCACTCAATGATGTTGCTTTGACCTTGGGAAGTGCTAGCCTTGGGGATGGCAGGGCAAGTTTTGGTCCCAGAGCTAGGGCTTGGCTTTTCTCCCAACTCCACCATCAAAATGTCTTCAAATTTGGAGGGCTAGAGGAAAACACAATGCAGGAGACCCTAGGAGATCGAACGTTTTCAGTGGCTAACTTGTCGGGAATTGATGCCCTAGGCACCCCAATGTGGCTAGACTTGGGAGAAGGTGAAAGAATAAGTGTTTTGGTGACCACCCTTGGTAGATCAGTGCCTTAATCCTTGGGAGAATGGAGTCTATGTTGATTATGTGTAAGATTTCTTGGTTCCCAGTCAAGGAGGCTTCAAAATTACTTCACAAACCCCTCTAGGTCAAGTGAAAGCAATCTTGCAGCTTTTGTACTTCAAATGCACAAGAGGAATGTATTATCAAGGTCAGATTTACCCCTAGGAGATTTCGCTCATACTACACGGCTCATACATGGAGAGAAACGTTATAATTAGACAATCCCACAACATTAAGCAATAATTTGCATGCAGCGATTAACCTTAAAACAATGAAAATCCCAATCTAGCATATATGACAAAAGTAACAAGAATAACAACAAAATTTTATACTTACATGCAGTAGAGTATATCCTACCATTCACAAATGACAATAGAGAAGATCCAAGAGAAGATAGACCAACAACCATACATCAAAATTCATCCATTAATGCTCAATTCATCCTCTAGAAAAAGTGTGAAATTCTCCAAAGAAGAGAGAGATCCAATCCAAAGTGATGATGAGAAAATGATCTCGCCTCCCTTGTATTTATACACATCTTAGGAGTTCGATTTAGCCTCCTTGGCCTACATAAGCCCCAAAAATAAATAATGTGCTAATAATACAACTTTTGGTGAAAGCCCACCAAACTAGTTCATAAATGAAAATATAAGCCTTTCAAGAGGTCAAATAATAATCTATGCATGTCATAAGGCCCTCTAAGAAACCTAATGAGATCCATGGATGCCATAATGAAGAGAAGGACACTCAAAAGCAGTGGACAAGGGGGTGGCGCCTTGTAATAACATGTGGTGCTCCAAATGACATCTAGGGGCACACAAGTGTCCTCATGGGTCTCCAAACAAATCGAAGATGCATGTAGGTCGCCTCAAGGGCTAGGATGATGACGTAAGTGATGCCACATCATCGTGAAGTCCTGGATCATCTGCCAAGTGTATGGTGTAGATCTAGGGCCGATTGGACATGATGGATCAAGTGCATCCTCCTCATCCAATAAGTGAACCATGAGAAATCTTTGAACGTTGTGGGGATCCATAGGGTGCAATCTACTACGGTGGAGGCCCATGGTCTCTCAATGCTCACCCTACACATCTACCATGTAGCCCTCTGGAGGATTAGGACCCCATATAGGGAGACCAAACCCAAATGGAAACCATCTGCAATCCTGCATAAGATCCAATGTGTCCCCTAGCTTCCAGTACAACAAGTCATTAGAGAAATCGAGTAAATGAGCTTACCTAATCATGGACCACAGGTGAGAACTTCATAATGGTTTGCCCTTCCATAATGGGCTTCGGGATGTGCCAATGTCTCATAAACTCCAAATGGGTTAACCAAGCACCCTATTAGGTGGTTTCTACCTCTAAAGGGGATAATATAGTCAAGGTACATCCGTCAAAAGGTGGTGGCATGTGACAGATAGGTGAATGAAGTAGGGGATGAGAAGGGGCAACCCTGGGTCACATGCTCGGGTACAAGGGTAGCTAATAAGAGGGAAGCCCACACTTTGGGTTTATAATGTGTAGGAGGGAGCAATCGTGGTACATGAGGTGCCCCGACCTTGATTTTTCCACCTTTCTTTTATGCCTTTTGCATTTTTATGAATTTTTTTTTATTAACTGCTCAGGGCACAAGGGGTTAGAGCATGATGTGTAAGATATAGCAGTGGAATCCCCCTTTTAAGATGGTGTGGTTCATTGCCCACTAGGGTTTGCGACAATCATGGGTTCCTATATGTTGAATAAGGCTCATAGAACCTGTAGGAACCAAGGTGATGGCCATGATAATGGAGTAGAGCTCGTGTATTGGCTTTTGCCCACGTGTTTAAATGTTTTTGTCCCAACCATCTTTTGCATTTTGTGGCACTTTTCCTGTTGAATGTGGCCATATATGCTTTTAACTTTCTTCTCAGTTACATCAACCTCTGGGCTTCATTCCAGGCCATTACCCAAGGTGGGGGCAAGGGGAAGGGGCAAGCTAACCCTATGTGGACCCAATGGAGGAATGTGGACCCAGGTGGGGAAAATTATAGATGGGGTAGTAATGAATGGAAAGAGGGTAATATAAGAGAATAAGGGAGCCAAATCTCTGGAACCAAATGGTGAGTAAAAGAGATCCCACGAAACTAGTATCCAAGGTTAATTCCTAAAAGGGCTCTAGGGGACAGAAGCATAGACCTAGCCCATCCTTTTCGCCAAATCCCCCCATTAATCCATGCCCAGAAGTGTCCATGATAAGCAAACTAAAAAACTCAATTTAAAAATGACAAGGCATCCCTTTAGATTTGGAGGCCACCTTCAAAATATGATCATGGCAGATGGGCGAAGGACCACATGGATGGCTCAGGTGGCAGAGAAATGCACAATGAGCTAGTTGATGGCTGCAGGCGGAGGACCATCTTGGAGAAAAAATTTCTCCTAGGGATATTACCCACAAAATGGTGGGTAACACTGCCAACTGTTATGAGTCTAAAAACAGATCCACAAACATCCTTGACACTATCCCAAGATCATTCTCTTCTAATATGAGTGTAAGTTGTAACCCTCACTTCTCATGATAAGAAATCTAAGGCACCATCCAGTTGTCACCATCTCTGAGATCCATTACACAAACTCCCAAATCTGAAAATAAACTTTGAAACCCTCTAATTGTCAGTCCTCCTTTTCAGGAGTTGATTTACTACTACTAATCCTTGAGAATATCAATCACAGAAGTTAGCTCTAATACCATGTAAAAAATTCCAGGCCTAGATGACTAATATCCTATGTTGCATTGGTTTTGGGGATGAGGGAACGATAGGGGATGGGGGGGAATGTCCCTGGAACGACTAAAGTGCAACCCCAAATTTTTTCAAGGGACGACGTGTAGATATATATATATGGTTTTTTAAAGATATTAAATTCATATTTTAGATTAAGAAGGCGATTGAATAGGAATTTGTTTAAACATTTAGTACCAATCCAAGTCATACTATCTGATTCTTTTCACAGTGCTTGGGGTTGGGATGGTGGAAGCATTGAACTTGAATAACTCTCGAAACCCACATACAAAATGTGAAAGTTGAGATGGTTCAAAAATGTGAAAGAAAACAAGAAAAATAACCACAATGATTAGCCTTTTAAAACATTGCATTTTCTGAAAAGAAAGGATTTTCAACTCGAAAAAGGAAATCGAACGACGGAGGGGAGGGGATGCGCAGCAAGGGTTTCTGAGAGTTTCAGAGCTTGATCCTAATGGAGGGCCGCAGAGGAGGGAGCTCCACTCCCTCCTACAAGGACGCCGTTGCCAGCAGAGGTAAGTCACCACTGGGTAATGTCAGAGGATCTGCGGAGGAAGAAAAAAGAAATAATGAAAAGGAGACAGATGGGGCCAAGACCAAGGAAAATAGCAGCACAAAGGACAAGGAGGAAGAAGACAAAAGCCAGGGAACAAGGGAAAAAAACAAAAGGGACCTTGCAGACCCAAAACGGAGATCACTCCTAGAGTAGTGTTAAATGATCCTGCACTGCAGGCGCACAGGGAACACATGGGGACTTATGCTATAATCTGTAAATTCATGGGATTATGGCCCACTGAAAAGGCTTTACAGACATGGATAAATATCACTGGAAAACCAAAGGAAGCATCGATCTCCATCTTGGGTCAAGGGGTTTTTCACCGTGGTGTTCACAAATATCGAAGACAAAGACAGAATATTCGAAGGAGGGCCCTACTTTTATGCAGCAGTTGGCCTCTATATGTGGCCTTGGATGATGAACTTTGTTCCAGAGCGGGAGACTTTCACTTCGGTACCTGTCTGGGTAAGGCTCTATTCTCTACCTCTTGATTACTGGCAAACTGAATCGCTTGCTGCCATAGGCAACAAACTAGGTCGTTTTGTCAAAGCTTCGGAAGCCACAAGAAGGGGCAAATATACTTCCTATGCAAGGATTTGTGTGGAAATGGATCTATCAGGAGCTCTTCCGGATGAAGTTATCTTGGAAGTTTTTGATGAGGAATGGGTGCAAACTGTGGACTATGAGCATATCCCGTTCAGATGTCGTAAATGCCACGAACATGGACACTTGTTCAGAGACTGACCTCTTAGTAAAGCAGACAACAAGAGCAAACCTAATACAATGAAGGACACAGAAAGCTTTCAGAAAGTGGCAAGTAGAGGAAAAGGAGGTAAAAAAGGACCAAAGCAACAACATAATGAGGGGCAAAAGGTCAGTCAGAATAAGTTTCAAGCACTGGAAGAGAATGAAGAAATGACAAAAGAAGACCAATCTATGGAGGAAGGCCCTAATGAAAAGGAGAAGGAAGAAGACTACAACCCAACACAAGATATTGGTAATAAGAAAGAGACTATGACGAGTGAAACAGAACTAGAGATGGATCAGGAAATGACCCAGAGTGAAACAGATCTGAGGACCATGAACTTCAGGAAATTCTAGATAAGGAACACCTAGATCTGGAAGGATTCTTGATGCAGGGGGGCCACGGGAGGGATAGATTCATTACCTCAAGAAGAATGCAACAGAATACAGCAGTTGTTTTTATGGGGAAACTCAGGAAAGGAGGTTTGATAAAGGAAAAAACCATTGACAAGCAAGTGTACAGAGGTGTGAAAACAATGAAATCAACTCCAGGATTAGCTACTAGGAATGCAGGAAAGAAGAGGGGCAGGGAAAAGCAGAAGGAGCTCTTGATGGAGTGTGGAAAGCTAATGATAGATTCCGATAATATGAAAGACCTAACCAGTTACTCCTTCACAAATATTTAATTATGAAGTTCACATCTTGAATATCAGAGGTCTAGGTAGTAAAAGAAAACAAAGAATGCTTAGTTTTATAGAATGAAACAAGAAATGTCGATATGAACTTCATCCAGGAAACGAAATGTTCCATTCAAAAATTAAAACTAATCCATAGCAAATGGCTCAATAGATTTGAGTTTCTAGAAGTTAAAGCAGAGAACACAGCGAGGGGCATTCTCACTCTTTGGAACCCCAAAAAGTCAGCATAATAGATGCAAAGGCATCTAGAAATTATTTATCAGTGGTTATTCAACCAGTGGGGGTTTCGGAAACCTTCCTGGTCACAAATGTTTACGGTCCTCAAAGAATAGATGATAAACTCAGATTGCTAGAATCCCTTATGGATCTCAGGAACAGACAGGCTGGAATTCCTTGGATCATTGGAGGGGATTTAACATGATCAAATCTCTTTCGGAAAAAAAAGGATGTACCAGAGCGCTAAACAAAGACTCCTTAGCGTTCCAATCATTCACAGATAATATGAAACTGGTTGATTCAGAAATGAGCAATGGCCTTTTTACTTGGAACAACAAAAGAGGAGGTGAGGCACAGGTAGCCTCTAAGTTAGACAGGTTTATGATATCAGAGGAGCTTATGCTTATAGATAAAGAAATAACAGCAAGAGTTCTTCCCTTTGGAGGCTCAGATCACTGGCCGATACAATGGAAATCAAGGGTATTGATTCTCCCAGGAATAGACCCTTCAAATTTGAGAATATCTGGCTCTTCCACCCGAATTTCATCAGTAACATTGAAAAATGGTGGTCTGAAGACATGCAATTCCAGGGATCAAAAATGTACCTCCTTCATAAAAGACTAAAGCACATTAAGTTCAGGCTCAAAGAATGGAACAAGAAGGATTTCAGTAACATTTTTGTGGACAAAAAATCAGTGGAAATCAAAATTCAGAAACTCAACCAGGCACTGATCAAAGATGGCTTTGACAAAGTCAAAAGTGATCAGGCTGATAAACACCATCAAGAATGGGAGAATTTATGCAAACAAGAGGAAATATTTTGGAGGCAAAAGTCTAGAGTTCAATGGCTCAAAGAAGGAGAGCGTAATACAAGCTTTTTCCATAGATCCACTATGGCTAATAGAGCATACAACAAAATCTCTATGATAAAGGATGAGGATGGGGAGCTTCAATCACTCATAAGGATATAGAAGCTGTGTTTGTTCAGCATTTCCGAGGCATCACTCGGGAAAACAATCCAGACAGGGAACAATCCATCAGGGAAATTACAAGGCATATCCCTAAGCTGGTGTCTAGAGAGGACAATTTTAACCTAAATAGACCAGTAACTGAAGAGGAGGTCAGCGAGGTTCTCAAAGACATGCAGAATGGCAAAGCACCAGGCCCGGATGGTTTCAATGTGGATTTTTTTAAAGCTTGTTGGAATATAGTCAAACAGGATATTTTGAATGTGGTGGAGGATTCCAGGAGAAGCAAAACTATCCTGAAAGCCCTCAACACCTCCTTCATTTCCCTGATCCCCAAACAGGACTCAGCTCAAACTGCAGATAAGTACAGACCCATAGCTTTATGTAATGTGGTATACAAGATAATATCCAAGGTAGTGGCTAACAGACTCAAACCTCTCCTTCCTTCTTTAGTGTCAGAGGAACAATCAGGTTATGTGGAGGGCAGACAAATTTTAAATAACATTATTCAAGCCCATGAGGTGGTTCACATGCTAACCAGCAAAAGGCAGGCGGGGATGATCATGCAATTGGATATTGCCAAAGCGTATGACAAGGTGAATTGGATTTACATTAAGAAGGTTCTTA